>OY987255.1:133632039-134832039 GCA_963920725.1 Rhamphomyia laevipes
GTTTACTTGGTGTTTTCTTTAAAATTGATTTCAATTGTGGCGAATTAGTCATTGAATTGGATAATAATGAATCAGAATCTTTGGTAATTAATTTATCAAATATATCACTTAAACCTGGTGAACATTTAGCATAAATAATACTTGGATCTTTTGTTTCTGGTGACAATTCTGAGGAATTATTTTTATGTAATTTTTTACCATAAGTTTGTTGCCAATGTTGAAGCCAATTTCTACCATGATGATTGGCAACATGTTTTGGTACTAATCCAAATATATAAAAAACTGCATTACAATATGGACATAAATATTGATTATTTTCATCATCTAATGTTTGATCACTTTCAGGCAAATCGTTTTCATGACGTTTAGATAACTCTTTGGTGTGCTTTCGTTTCAAATGATCTTTAAGTGTAAACTCAAACATATATCTAAAATGAAGAAATGCAATTTATGGAAAATTCCTTAATAAATTTATAAATATGTATTTACTCATCAGCACAAAATGGACAAAAAAGACTTCGTGGAATATGTAAAGCATTTGTAACTATTTTACCAGCAATTAAACTTAAATCTTCTGTACTTTTATTTCGATTTATTTCAGTGTTCTTTGTTTCAACACTTTGTAAAATTGCTAATTGAGGTGGCATATTATTTTTTGGTGATTTATATTTTTTCTTTGAAATAATATTGTTGTTGCTTTTATTTTTGATTTTGAATAAATCGAAATTTCCTTTTTTTAATAATTTTTTATTATGATCAAGAGTTACATGAAAACTTCGTCTCAATATTAATGAGAAATCAATTTCATTAAAGTCTTTGATTGTTTGTTCAATATTATATTGATTTTTGTTAAAAATTTTGTTTCCTGAACAAAATTCCATTTATTTAATTTCTTTAAAATATTGAAAAAAAATATTAAATTGCAACAAATGTTTTTCCACTTTTCTCCACTTTATTAATTTTTAATTAATATTTTACATTTGCGTTTGCGAATTATGAAAACGATTTTGTTGTTAAATTCAAAAATTCGAAAGAAACGTCAAACTATAAGATTAGGCTGTTAGCTGTTAGATATAGCTATACCCTCTAGCTTATATAACACAACACTATAATTTATTAAATTCCGAATTCTGTGTTTTTAAATCTGATCTCTATAAATTCCGAAATTTGTGTTTTTAACATCTCTGACGTAATAATAAATACATACAAAACAAAAAACAAAGCATTCGTTGCCTTCTTAGTTCTTAAACTATTATAGTATTAAATTATGTTTTAAGAATATTTTAATGCTGAATAAAAACTAAAATTGGTCGCGTTCGACATCGATGTGGCACTCCAGAGTTGTGTCTGTAATTTTTATGGGAGTGTGTTGTGTGTTCGTCGTTCTTCAATCTTCATTCTTTATGAGTAAAGAAAAGAACGAAGAATCTTGAATAGGTGACTATGCACCTAAGTCCTAAGTCGATCATAAATTTCATATTCTAAAATATACAAAATATATGCGTCGAGGTTTAATATTCGTCCTCGTATTGAAAAAAAACAGCCGAATTTGATAATTACAATTGAGATCGCCTCAGAGCTACCTCTCGTATAATTATTAATGGTATGGTTAAACGTTTTATTTCCTTATTTGAAAGAATTATTTGAATTTTTAGAATTAACATTAATATTTTCTTCATATTATTTATAAAATGGTTTGACTTCAGACTTCATAACGTGTTTATAGGGTATAAGAAGTTGTCAAATGATGTTATCTGTTATGTTAAAAAAAATAATGTATACGATTAAAAATAATCTATTTAAAATCTTTTATTATATATTACTTTCGCAATAGTTAATTTTTTATTAATAATAGAATATTATAAATAATCTGGTTCATCTATCCAGTGTTTATCAATCAATAGATTCCTTTGCAATTTTTATCCAGTTGTCATGGTAACTCGCATTATTTCTTCAGTTTTGTACTTCCATTGTCCTTAAATTCGCCTTCAAAATTATCTAGAGAATCTAGACATATCTTCCTAGATCGTGCTGTCAATCTCTTTCTACCCAGGCTAACCGTTTAAATACTGTTTTTAAATATAATTTATTTTTAAAAAATTGGTTGATCTATAATATGTTGGAAACGATGTTTAGCCAAACTATATTTACTTGAAAAACTTGAATCACAAAAATCACAAGAATATATTAAATTCAGATTATTACGTTTTGTCTTTTTATGTTTATCTAATTCAATGAAATTTCGAAAAACTATATTATAATTATTATTAATATTACAATTATTCACCAGATCAATATTATTATTATTGCTATGATTTTCTTGTTTCACTATATTTGTATTTGAATATATTTTAAAACAATATTTATGTTTTTGTTTATTATTATGTTTTCTAATTATATGTTTTTTACGATCATAAATATTATCAAAAAATTTATTATAACAATAATAACATTTATATTGTATTTGTTCATCAAAATGTTCATATTTTTCATGTCTTAATTTTTCAAATTTATAATAAAATTTCTTTGTACAATAAGAACATAATTGATTTTTATATATTTTTAATATTTCTTCTTTTAAATTTTCACTATTATTTTTATGAATTTCTGATGACTTTTCAATTTTTATGCAATTACTATTATTATTTGTTATTGGTATTAAATTTTGTTGTATTTTATTATCACTTTCATTACATTTTTTCGGATTTTTCTTTAATATCAAATTGAAATTATCCACTGAATTAATAACAGTAAAAACGTTATCATTTTGTTCTTGTAATTCATCTGAAAATTTGAATAAAAATATATAAAAATTATAATATAATTAATTAACTAAAAAAATATGTAACCTTTAATTAAAAATGAATGTTTTTCCTTAAAATGTTCTGGTAATGATGATAAATGATTATCAATATATTCATTACAATATAAACATATTTCTACAAATTCACGATTTATTGATATTAGTACATTTCCACATTTTTTTCGATTTAACCAATTCTGGGTTATAAAATTTTTTGAATGCTTATTATTTACAAAATGTTGTAAATACATTTGAAAATTTAATAATTCTTTTGTACAAATTCGACAATAATAAATAAATTTTTTCATTTTTGATATTCGAATTTCGGCACAAATATTAAATTCATTTTTAATAGTGTTTTGATTATTTTCCATGTCAATTTCTTCTAAATTTGTTAATTTTTCATCATTCTCTGAATTTGATGAACTATGAGTTGATGAATTTTCATTCTCTGAATTTGATGAACTATGAGTTGATGAATTTTCCAACCAAAATTGCATTTGTGGTAATTCATCAGTCGATGAGTATTCATCTTTAAAAACGGTTTGCTCATTTTGATTATCATTATTATTTATTATTTGTATAGTAGAATTTTCTGTCAGATGTTGTTTTCTTATATCATATAAATCATTTGAATATTCATTAAAAATTCTTCTAGGAATAGCTTAAAAAAAAATTATATAGTTTTAAAATAAACAATTGTATTGAAATTTATATATTACCATCACTTTTTAAAATTCTTGTTAACATTCGTTCTGTTGTCTTGCCATTTATAAATTTACAACTCCAAACCGTTTTAAGATCATTTTCTTGAAAATGTAATGAACAAATTTTTGATATTCTTTTATTAGAATATTCTTGATTGTTTATATTCAAAATTCTGAACCAAGTTTTTTCTTTTTCCAATGGTACATTAAAAAAATATATATTTGGATTCTTTTTTTTGCTATTAATGCTTTTACATTTCGGCACAATACATTTTTCTATACATTTAACACGCATTATTTAAAATTAATATTATTAGTTTATTTTATCAACAAAATATTTATGACTCCTTAATGTCGCATAAAACTCAAAATTACTCCAATTTCACAAAATATAAGATCAACAAAAATTTGCGGCATTCATTTATTTATCTGACAAAATATCTCAGAGATTTTATTTTTTTGATATAGATAGAATATACTAGAAACAGGGGTGGGTGTAGTAGATAGTAGTAGTGGTTAGGTATGAATGCTACAGCAAGGCAAAAGGCTTTATTATATTTGAATAATTATATAAAATTGAAAAATTTATGAGTGCAAATTAATAAGATATTAATGAGTATAATAAATGCTTTAACCCTCCATTTCATATCGTTTGTTTTTCACTACACATATGATGGGTATGTTCGACTCATTTATTTTTAAATTCACTTCTATCACGAACCATACAATTTATTTGCAATTCACTGTATAGCAAATCACAGTATAGGCTATACTCTATAGTGTATCAGCAATTCACAATGGTTATTTATATCATGAATCGCATATTGTGTTTAGTTATGCTAGGACGTAATTATATTTGGGGTAATTTTTTTTTGTCATATTTAGCTACATATCTTTATTTAATTATCTTTATTTAATTCTCAAAAACAAATAAAAATGCAACAAAAAAAAAAAAACTAAAAGAAGCAACCGTTGATCCACCACGTCCAGGTCGTGTTTCTGATTAGCACAAAGAGTGGATCTTATTATTATTTATAAGAAACCATTTTATTATACATTGCTCATACGTTGAATTGTATAGTGAATTGGTCATAATCAAACTATAATCACCGTATAGTTTGATTTTTGTTATACCATGAATTTCGGTTACTAAAACTGTAATGAAATTTTTTTTTTTTTTTGAAAATGATAAGAAAAATATATTAATTAAAAGTGTCAGTTGTATTTATTTCAACTTTATATTTCAGATCGTTTTTTTTTTTAATTGAGTCCATTATATACACACTACAATATGGGGGTTAAGATAATCATTGATGTGAACAAACTCAGCTGTGAACAAAAAGTAAATGTGGGTTAATGTTAAATTTGTTTATGTTGCATAATTATAAATTTTACTGTGTGAATAATATGAGTTAAAATCAAACTTTTACTACGATAACATTTTATAAAATTTATAACAGATTCGTTTAATATAACGAGACAATTTATAACAAATTTGGTTTAATATAATGTCGGAGAATGACTTTTCCTTCATCTGCCATCACACATCAAGACATCAAGTGGAGAGCGATAAAACACCAACGTTCTTAAAGATTATTTTTAACATCATGTAATGTAGAATATATATTTAGGTAGACAGACATGATGAATGTGGTACGGTACAACACGAATGTGTAATGTAATAAACAACCAACATACAAAAAAGAAGCAAATAAAATATATAAAATTGTGAACCTAGAAAATATATAATCATGAAATACATCATTTGGTTGCCCCAGGATGCCCACATTTCAGAACGCCCATGAACAATATTTTTCCTAAAATACTTCTCCCTATGTTAGGATTGTATTTCTGTATCAAAATCTGTATAGTTTCTCTGCCTGCAATGTAATTCGATTAATTCTTTATCTTTCAACTATTTATAAAAAAAATTATTCAAACTAAAAAACCTACAAAATATTTCGAAATTACCAATTGAATAGCAATAAATTTGAAAAATATATTAAAAATAAATGCTGAGGTTATTAAATGCTGGTTATCAAATGCCAGGAAATGCTGGTTCTCAAATGAAAGGAAATGCTGAAATGGCTGAAATAATCAAATTACAAAACTTTATTAATTATTATTTATATACCGACACCTTAATAACAACCTGTTATACAATTCAAAATAAAAATACTAATATACAAAATCTAGCAAACGTCGAAAAATTAGTTTTTCAGCTGCCATCAGTGAAATAAGTGAAATATGATACGTTGTTACAACATTATAAAAATCATAAAATTCTAACTAATTTTGTTTACTAATCATAAAACATTTATATTTTTACATGCATTGCACTTTATATAAAAGCATTGCGATTAGATACAGAAATTTTTAGTTTGATTTGTAGCTTTCGGTAAGATATTAAAAAAACATTAAATTGAAAAAATTTACAATAGCATTTTCTCAGGTCAAATTAACGATTTTACAATAGTTAAAAACGATTTTACAATTCAAGTTAACGATTTTACAAATTAAATTTAGAATTTTACAATTCAAGCAAGTTAACGATGAGTTTTACAAGTTTAATCACTAGAACTACGTAACTGGACTCAATTAAAATGAAATTGAATGACCACTTTAATATTGATTGCATTGAATTAAATTTATGAATTGCAGAAAAAAAATCTTACAATAGTAATTGTTAAAAACAGTAATAGAAAGTTATATATAAATACCATCTGTTTTAATAATTTTTAAATGCTAATTGTATTGATTTATTGATATAGTAAATTATTCATTAATACATTAATCATTATTAATAAATTATATATGTAATTATTATTAATAATTTCGTATTTAATTTGTAAAATAGTTTTTTAAAATTGTAAAATCGTTAACTTGAGCTGAAAATGCTATATATTATATTTTATTTTAAATTTTATATGAGTAGGGCATGGTTTCATGTAAATAGGGTTTATAATCATGGTATCTCTAAGAATAGGTTGTTAGAAAGTACTTTAAATTTTAATTAAGATGAAACCTTATGCTATATTTCACAGTGTGGCCTTAAGCCTTTGTATTAGATCAAACTTCAGTTTGTTTAACTTATTTTCTAATTTCTCAGTACAAGCTTATCTTCCTTAAAGTCAGGTTTAACTTAAGACGCAGATGGACAGAGCTTAATCTTCACTTTTGACATTTTATATTAGTACAAAATAATTTCATATACATATACATTTCATAATATTTACTCTAAGATTTAAACAGAAACAGAAACTTTTTTTTAAACATGATTTTTTTCCAATTTGTAGGGCGTTTTCAACTTAAAACATCTGTAAAATAAAAGACAATAATAAACCACACTTGACAAGTTTATTTTTATGTCTTAAAATCGTTTTATTTTCATAAAAAACGATTTTATTTTTTTTTCCAATCCGACATTTAATTTGTTTGTTTTTTTGAATTTATCGGACAGAAAATACAACGTTTTTTTCTATAGTTTCAATTTCTGTTTGCAGAAGTTTGCAGCCGTTACATTTTTAAAAGTTCTTTTGCATACATCGCACATTATGGAAAAAAATTAGATGTTTTGGTTGCCAAAAAAGAATTGTTTTTATTTTATTTAGTTTTTTGATCAACAAAGAAGGATTTTGTTATTGTTTTAATTATTTTTTTGTTTCTGTTCGGTTTTTGATGGACATGAAATTTCAAAACTGAACAGCAAAGTAAAAACAAAAACTCTGTAGTATTTTTGTGTTATATTTTAAGTCACAAAAACATTATTTTCCATTGTAACTGACAATAATTCACATTTTTTGGTTTAGCTAAGCTTAGGATAAATTTATGATTGAAATACCAATTAAAGTTTAGTTTAGTTAAGCGGTTTAGTTAAGCGAGAGCTTAAGCTATCCCTGTGAAACAGTGCATTAACAATATTTTTATTTATTATCTAATATAGATAAGTCTTGTGAAATAACATTGGTATATAAGATATGTATGTTGTTGTTGTTGTAGAAGCACTACAACTGTTTTTTTCATTATTTAATTCAGCTCCAAACACGAAGCCACAATTGCTAGGGCAATCAAATAGTTTGCTGTATTGTGTGGGCTATGTTGCAATTTGCATAATTCTCTGTTATTGTAGGATCAATTCTGTTGAAGTAGTTATTTAGAATATCACTTCAGCCTGAGCAAACTTGTACCATGTTCATTCTAACATTCTGCGGGGAATAGTTGTTCCATGTTTGAGATTGAGATTGCAGAGCAAACCCACTCTGGACCTGGATTAATTTCTGTGCCAGCCATTATAGTAGTTTATGAAACAGTAAAGCCGGTAACAGCTGCCCCCGCAGTAAAAAAAAACGAAGTGAAAGTTTCCAGTTGTAGGCTGAAAGTTTGTGTGATGGTCTTTGGTCGTTGGGTTGCCCCAAACGAGTGGTTCTGTAACGTAGATCCAACCATCTTGAGAACCATAAGATATGTATCTTCTGATTCTGTCTGTATTTTGTACATATCACAATCTTATTTAATAATAAATGGTTTATCTTAATTAGTTTTAATATGTTCTGGTCTCTGGATGTTTGGATACCTTATCGTCGATTGTGTATTTAAAAACAGAGTATACGCAAACGAACGAACCGAAGTGGAGTTAAATTCTATAATTTTGCATAAATTACCACTACATATATTGCAAATGCATCTTCAAGGAAATGAGAATATAATGTATGCTTAACATTTCTAAAATAATACAATTGTTTAAAGGTTTAAACAAATTCTTTATTTTGGAAGATGAGTGTACTTATCTCTTGAAAATATAATCATATAAATTTGTACACTTAAAAATCATAATGCTATAGTTTCGCCGTTCGTGCCGTCCGTGCCGCGCGGCAAAAAAGTTGAAATGTTAGAAACTATATGGATATGTAGGCAAACTCGCCGCAGTCATGCCGCTGGTGCCGCAACAAAGTTGGTTCAACGTTGATGCACCAACGGCATTTGAAATTTCAAAGTGGCGCGGCAAGTGCTGCAAAGCGGCGAGACTAACTGATGGGTAAGCGTCGTATCCTTACGTAATAAAACTACAAAACTTAACACTGTTCCTATTATTTCAGAATTAATTTCTGCTGGGTTAAATTTTTTATTTATATCTGCAGGGTTGGAATTTGGAATTAGTTTTCAATATTTCGGTATTGAAAAATATACTTGCGTAAAAGTTGTTAATTTTTAACTAAGGTACAATAGTACAATGCCGTTGTATTATGTATGGAAGTAATATTTATGTTGCTATTATTTTAATTGATGAGTTGTTGACAATTATACTTTTTGATAAAGATATTTATAAATTTGTCTGTCAAATTTAGCCTGTTAAAATTTAGTTGTCAATGTTCTCCACGTACGTTAGAAATTAAAATTATCTAATAATATGCGTTGCGTTGGGAATGTTCGCGTTGAGGTTAACGGCTCGCATTCATTTTAACTATATTGGTTGAATTTCTGCGTAACTTGCGTTAAAACTAACTGGGCTATAATAAATTACACTAATTTTTTTTTTGTAATTATTTTATTAAGCAATTAATTGTGCACATTTATTTATTTTTAATTGATAATATATATTGCACCTACTGCACAAAAAACGAATTTGCATTATATGGCGTTCATTAACTTGTCGTTGATTATAAATTTGACATTGGCGTGGATTTAACTTGACTTTGACTTTGACATTGACAAATTGACGCATTCCAATTGCATTAATTTCATATTGTATCGTTACGTTTACTTTTTCGTTTTGGTTTTTCTTATTGCAAATATAAATGTAATTGGAATTTTTATATTAAGTATAAAATTTAGAAAATTTATGATTAGAACCTCATCAAAAGATTTTTATAAAATTATGTAAATATATAAATAATATATAAACAATTAAATTACTTATAAATAAAAATTAATTATAGGCTAAACAATATACAAAAAATTTTCAATATGAATACAAGTAATGGCGACATTACGAATGAATGTGGATGTGATACTACTATTGAATTAAACCAAAAACCAAAAGAAGAAGTTCAAAATTGGTTACAGTCATTTGATACTGTGTTAACGGATTGTGATGGTAATTCAATAAATCAGTTTTTAAAAAATGAATGTCTTTTAAATACCAAAAATCTATTTAGGTGTTTTATGGTTATTCAATGCACCAATTCCAGGTAGCTGTGATACTATTAATAAATTCAAAGATATAGGTAAAAAAGTGTATTTCGTCACCAATAATTCAACAAAAACACGAGAAGAATTTCTAACTAAAGCAACTACATTTGGTTATAATATGGAATTGGTTTGTTCTAGAATATAATTTATTTATTTTTTTCAACATTTTCATATTTCATAAATATAAAATATACCTATAGGATGAAATACGATCTACTGCCTATGCTGCTGCTGAATATTTAGCTAACTTAAAATTTGATAAAAAAGTTTATGTTGTTGGTTCAGCTGGTATTATAAAAGAATTGGATGCTGTTGGTATTGCTCATACTGATATTGGTCCAGATTTAATGGAAAATAATTTAGCTGAATATGTTAATAACAATAATTTGGTTGATACAAGTATTGGTGCTGTTATAGTTGGATTTGATGAACATTTTAGTTTTCCCAAAATGATGAAAGCTGCATCATATTTAGAAGATCCAAATTGTATATTTATTGGTACAAATACTGATGAAAGATTTCCAATGCCTGGTTATGTTATACCTGGTACTGGTAGTATTGTTAAAGCTGTTGAAACATGTGCTGAACGTAAAGCAATTATTATGGGTAAACCATTCCGTAATATGTGTGATATATTGTTGGAAAATAATCTTATTGTACCGCATAGAACTTTAATGATTGGTGATAGGTAAATTAAAGCAAAACATTTTGTTAAAATTTAATAAATTTTGTATATGTATATTATTTTTGTAGAAGTAACACAGATATTCTATTTGGCAAGAATTGTGGATTTCAAACATTATTAGTTGGTACTGGAATTCATAATTTAAAGGATGTTGATATATGGCGTAAATCGGATAATGAAGATGATAAACTATTAATACCAGACTATTATTTACCATCACTTGCTGATCTATTACAATTTATGTAATAAATAATTTATATAGTATTTTTAATAGCAAATTTATAAACCAGAGAAATGAATAATTTCGTAATTCTTATTGGTTTATTTAGGTGACAAAATAATTTATCTTATATAATTTAATATTTAAAATGTTAAGTATTTTTTTTTATTATTAATTGAAGGATAAATAAAATAAAATTTTGTTTTATTTTGAATTTCTTGTTTGACTAATTTTTTTAAAAATATAAAATTGTCGTGCTTACCCAAAATTTCATGTATTCCGGCTATTATAGACTAAGAGTTAACAATACACTTACTTTTTCTTGTTAAAAAGTTTGGTTATCAAAATATACATTTCATAAGTAGAATGCATTATGCTACTAAAAGAATTATAATTTATTTTTATTGATAGAAATATCTCATAGTAATAAAATTTGTTACAATTCTGTAATTTCGTTAGAGGTCCATGTTAAAATTTCCAAATTATATTTGATGTATTTTATTCTACTAACAAGAGCATATAGAAATTGTAATACAACTTTTTGTACACTTTAAACTTAAGTCCCTATCAAAATTTTCGAATTATATAAAATATATGTGCAAATGTGCTGAAGATAATCTGAAAAGTTATGTTTACAGAGCAAAAATAGAAAAAAAATAGTTAAAAAAAATTATTTGTATTAATTTTTTTTTATTGAAATCCGTTTCTTTTTTTTTTTTTTTTGTTGTAACAAAATAAAATTAAAGAAAATTTATAAATTTTTTCTCTAAGCAAAAATGAAATAAAAATTTAAATTAAAAAAATCTACAGAATTCGTTTCTCTTAATTTTTGCACTCAAAAAAAGTATGTATTTTTTTGTAAGCATAAGTTTTATAATTATATTATAATTAATTATTTTATACAACTAATTTATTTTAAGTTTTCGTTTCATAGTTTATTCTTTTGTTTTTGCAACATAATATTTTTTTTGCAATTTTCCTTGCAATTTTCATTTATTTATTAAAAAAAGAAATGTTTTTTTTTTATTTTGTTTTGAATTTAGGTTTATAATTAATTATTAAAAATTATTTTTTTTATATATTACGAAGTATATAAGTTTATATTATATTATTATATCATATAAGTACAAATTTTAGTACATTATTTTGTACTAAATGATACTTAAATAATATTTTTTTTTATTCAAATTTATTATTAATTATTATCATTATTATTTTAAATATTTTTAGTTTTTTTTTATGCTGTTTCTATATTTAGTTAAAGCGTTTTTGTCGTTCTAAACTATCCACTTCAGCCCATGAATTACGAATGTTGAAAAATAACTGAAATTATACAAAAGAAATTTTGATTGTGAAACTTTTAAATTAAATAGATTTTTATAAAATATGAATAGAGGAATTGAATGAGGGATACAATGTACACTCTCAATATGTTTAAAACATAAATTGACTGAACTACTAACTTTCGAGAACGAAACTTAGAATTGATTCGCAGTCTTGAGTCCTGTATTATGCAAAACGAGCAAGATAAAAAATTTAACATTTATAACTGAATCTTTATTTACACAAGGCTGCGAATCAATTCTAAGTTTCGGTCTCGAAAGTGCACATTCATGTCGTATTCAGCTCAGCACTCTTAACAAGTATTAATTCCGGTGATCTAATTAAATGTTACAATTTATGGTGTGCCCATAACTTTAAAGAATTTTTGTGCACACAAAATAAATATAAAACGAATTAATATACAATATTTTTTCTTGAATGAACAACACTTTTTCAAATATAATTTATTTGGTAATTTTTTAATTTTTGACAACCTATTAACGTACTTCTTTGCCAATGTGTAAATTATATGATATAATTAAAATTAGTAAAATTAGTTATAGTAATACAATTCTTATGATTTTTATATACTTATGTCAAAATAAATAAGAAAGCTCTCTGATACTCTGAATTTTCTCATGGTTTTTAATATTAGAAATTGGATAATTTTTTTAAATATCATATAAATTAGATAATCTTTGCTTATGTTTATATTACATAGTATATTTTCATGTATTATAAGATTATATATAGTGTTGAAAACTATTTGTATAGTTAGAACGAAGAGTTTGAAGTTTCTTTTCAAGTCATTACTCTTGAGACACATATTTTTTTACCAATCAAAATGAATGAAAGTTGATCTGCAATTCATAAAATTTAAATGATTTTATGAATATTGCAAAATCAAATGGAAAATGTGTTGCAGTTGAGAATTAACTCAAAATCATCTGCTTAATCAGTCGCAACTCATAAGCTGCGACTTATGAGTTGTGACTGATTAAGCTTTGTAATCCTCACGTTTGGTCTGTTTGTAGTATGATCTTAAAATGTAAATACATTTAATAGCGACAATTGAATTAATAAAATTCATATAAAAAATATGCTGGCACCCATGTTAAAATTAGTTGCGGTCATTAAAATATACAGCTTTTTTTTTTTTAATATAAAAAATACTAATAGAAACAATTTATATTTTACCTCATCTAACCATTGATTATCTGCCAGCAGATCATTAAGTATACCAGTTGATGGTTTCGATGGATCCATTGCTTGTATATCAGCAACTTTTTGTGAGCATGTTACAAATAATGTATATTTAGCATGAGCAATTTTATGTAATAATGTTGCTCTAGCTGCACAAATACGACAAAAATATAAATCCTAAATAATAAAAATAATATTAATAATTTTATTCATTGATTAGTTTTTGTAAAAAAAAAAATACCTTTTCACTACAAATTCTTGAATCAACTTGTACTGCTTCTAATGTACCAAAATCATATGGTTGACCATATAATAAAAATCTAACAGATATACCAAATTGATGACAACCAGCACAATCTTTTTCATTTTTACTATGCTCTTCCAAATCCGTAACTGTATTAGATCTAGGCCATGTTTCAATTGATGATATTATACTACGATTCCATGGTGTTATTGAAATTAATTTCTTTTTAGAATTTTCTAATATTGCATCAATTAGTTTGATACTCGAAAGAAAATATTCATCTGAAAATTAATTTTTAGATTAATTTAATTTTATAATATTATAATAAAAAAAATACGATTAACGATTAAGATAATTGATTTAACTTATTGGCCAAATGGATTGACTAAAGTATTTGCACCGAATACACAATTGATCGAAAGAAAATTTGAAAGTTGGTGAATTGAAAACTATATTTTCACAATTTGTAAATTTGGTTTCAGTAAATCGTATTTTATATTAAAAATTGAACATCGATTAATTATGTATATTTATTTGGATTCATGCACATAGGCCAGAATTAGGCCCATTGCACACCTCGTAGCCGTCACGTTACATATGCCGCGGTTATTGAGTGAGCAAACCTCTCAGTCGACCGAATTTTAGAATTGGTTCCAACTCAGAACACTCACTTCATTCAGTTGGTTCATGTAGTAAGAACCAAAGCATTTCTGTCTTCGGTGCATGAGACTGGGACAATGACACAAAAAATGTTCAGTTGTCTCAAGTTTATCTACGCATTCTCTACACATCTTTATTTCAGATTGCCGCATTGAATGCCCTGTTAAGAGGAGCGGTCACCAGGTATACTGAGGTTTTGCTATTTTGTTAATATTTCTTGGTGACTATTTCGCTCTGCACTCCCCATAAGTGTTTCATTTCTTTTCCCTGTATTGCAAGGGAAAAATAATTTCCTTTCAACCAATCTACTTTCGGTAAATTAGCCGAATACTCTAAAACTAGATTTAAATTAAAAATTTTAAAATTACCATTTTCTTTTAAGATAACACCAAAGAAACTTGGATCTAATGCTTGAGATATCATTGTTTGGACATATACTTCAAAATTATCCTTATGACATAGATAATCATTCATTATTTTTTCAATATATTGTTCCGAATCATCAATAATCATTTCGGATCTCATAAATTCAACAATTTTCTGTGTACCACTTTGACCACGTATTTTAACTGGTGCTTTAACATACAATTTTTTTGAATCTATATTTAAACCGGAATACTAAAAGAATATTTTTCAAAAAAATAATTATATATTAAATTTTAAATTCATCTCTACAATAAAATTACTATTATACAAACTTACTTTACACATATTTTTGTATAACATTTTGCCATTTTGGAAAAATGGTTCAAATTTTTGTAAAACAGATTTTGAATCCAATTGCCAAATTGGTGGCCAATCTTGGAATAAATTTGAACGTAACACAACAAAATCGCCAGTCTAGAAAATGATTAATTTTAAATACACAAAAAAAAAATATAATGCTAAAATCAAAATTACATTAAATTCAGTGGAATGATTTGATGATGTCGATTGAACAGCTTGATTATTATTAGATTGATTTGTGTGATGATGTTGTGAATTATGATGTTGGGGGGTTTGTAAATTTACAACTCGTTGTCTTGGTGATTTTGAGAAAACTTTGGCACGGCGAGATGTCTTACGTTTTGTACCTTTTTGACCGCCATCACTCTACAACAATACATTTTGAATATAAATGTTTTTTTTTTTATTGTATGTTATTTCTAATAATCACTTACATCTGCATCTTCTGGTGTCCAAACTGGATCTGTATCAGAATCACCAAATTCAGGTGGTTCTTCAATTTCATCAGTTTGTCCTGATGAACATTGCATAATTTCTTGTATACCACGTGATCCACGAGTTTTAGCTTGACGTAATGATGCTTCACGCATTGGTGGTAAATTTAATGGATCATTTAGACCTGTGAAATTTATATTAATATAATTTTTATTTATTTCTTTAAATTTATTTTCGAAATAACACTTTCGAATAAATTAAAAAAAAAAATCATTTTTTTTTAATTTGTACAACATGTTCGAATTATGTTTTATATAAATCACAGAGAAAGAACTATAATAAGGCGAATATTGTATCACCACAAATCACAAATCACTTTTCTTAATACCATTTTCTTAAATAATATTTTGGGGACATCAAATTATTCGTATCCCGAAATGACGAAATATTTAAATCGAAAATTATCTTTTCTAATACATTTTTATTTTCCAATAAATTTTCGAATGCTCGTTGATCAGAATTTGTGGGTTGGGTGTATATGTAATTCGGCAGCTAGTTTCCCAAAATTTGTTCCGAAATTGTAATTGATTTTTTTTAAATGCGAAATTACATACCAATTTCCCTTGATTTGTTGTTAAAATTAATACTTTTTTTTAAATTTTTTTTTACCAATTCTAACTTGAGACCGACTGGAAATGAAAAGAAAATTTATTTTCTGTGAATTCAATTTTTTTTTTCCAATTAAATATGATTATACTGTACAAAGTATAATATATTTAAACTAAATTCCCTTTCCTTACCATTCGGATCAGTGCATGTCCACCTAGAGATCTAAGATTCTCTAAGCAACGAAATTACGGATTACGGACAATCTACGAAAAACTTTTAAAGTGCTATTAAAGTCTGTTCGCAGTCTGTTGAGTAATGCATTACTTTTTTATAATTTTTACTGAAAATTTTCAAATAGAAAATACTTTGTAATATTGAATTAATGCACCCACTATTTTAATATATTACTTTACCGCATTCCATTAATTCTCAATAATTTGTAATTATTTTAAAATATTTTTGAATTACTCTGTACTTCAATGAAGTACTTCGAAGTACTTAATAACACAATATTTAGTAATTCAATGAAGTTCCGAGTTCATTACTTTTGTAATTATGTAATTAGTGTTCGTATATATTTTTTATGATAAGCACAGATTCCGGTACTGAAGTGAAGAATGGTGGTTACCTTAAAATAAATAATATTCCTAAAAATTTCAAAGCAATTACAAATTTTTAAGAATTACTAGAATGAATTAAAGTAATACATTACTGGAATGCATTTAAGTAATACATTACTTTTAATGCAGTTAAAATAATGCATCACTGCAAGTAATCATATTGATTTACATTACTTGGAGTAATCATATTGATTTACATTACCAAAATAATGCATTATGTAACAACTATATTCGTAATTAGAAGTTATATTTCTTACAATTTAAATGGATTCTACAAATCACTAAAAACCCGTGTAAATTCTAGAATCTTAGAATATCCGCAGCATCTTTAAAGTACAAAATTAAATTTGAATAGTTTTGGTCTTTACATTTCGTAATATTTGAATATTACAAATCATTAATTTTTTAAACAAAAATCGATTTTTGTTTAAAATATCAATTATCCCAGACAAGAATTATTTATATTTATATAACTTAATTTAAATCCTGAAAAAAATAATAATACTGTTAAACTAAACCAAATTCTTAAAATTAAATTATGAGATGTGGAAGGGAATAGTAGCAATTTGTCTTGTTCATCAATTACAACGAATATTGCACAATATTATTTATGTACTTAAGAATTTTCTTTTGTAATTATTTTGTGACCATAACAAAAATTAATATTCAAAAAAAAATTAGTTGGTTGGTCACATAACAAATTGAATTTTTCTTTAAACAATTTCATCCAAAACATTTACAAAAAAAATTTAAAATAAAATAAATATTAACGTGTCTCCATACACAAAATTTCCATAAATTTAAAAAAAAAAAACTCAAAATTAACAAACTTTTTTTGTTTAAAACAAAAAAAAAATCCCAATATTTTTAAAAAAAATCTTCATTTTTTTGTTAATTATTAACATAAATTATTAGTATACATAAATAACAATTATGACAAATGAAAATTTAATTTGAACACAAAATACAACAAATTTTTTTTTTTTGTTAATTTTCATTTCAATTTTTTTTTGTCACATATTTTTTATATTACATAATTTTTTAATAGTCCTAACAATATTGTTTTTTTTAAATAGCTTTTTGTTTTTTTAACTAATTAAAACTATTTAAAAAAAAAATTGTTTAACTTTTTCTTTGTATTTTTTAAATATATTAATTTAATTTAATAATTTTTAAATTTTACATTTTTTATTATATTAAAAAATTGTGTATAGAGACATGATTATTTATAAATATTTCTTGTTTATTTATAAAGTTTTGTAATTGGTTAGGTCAATTCAAAAAAATTCAATGTTTTATAATAAATTATTGTGTCGACTTAAACAAATTGCTACTGGGAGAAAGTCTAAAACCAAAAAGACGAAATAAAAAAAAAATATTTTTTTTTTTTTAATATATATAATTTTTTTTTATTAATATTTTCACGATATTTTTTTTATTTTTTTTTTTTAATTAATTAATTGTTCTTAGTTTTTTTGTTTTTTAATTTTTTCCAATAAAATATAGAAAAAAAAATCATAATTTGTATTTAATTATTTTATTTTATATAATAGAATTTATAATTTCTAGAATAAAATATTTGTTTATATTTTTTATGTTTTTTTTTTTTTATATATTTAATTAATAGCAATAAAAAATAAGAAGAAATTTACACTTAATTTTAATTTTTTTTTTGTTTGTTCTTGTTTTTTATATATTTATTTTATAATTTTTTTAAATAACATAATTTTTGCTTTTTCATTTTTCTTATTTATATTTTTTTTTTTTTTTTTTTAATAATTTTTCTTATTTTTTTTATATTTTTTGAAAATTAAAATTATTACAAATTTAATAACAAATTGGGTGTTAGTTGTAGACGTCTACAATAAAGAATATTTTTGATTTTTTTTTTTAATGTTTCTTTAAAAAAAAAATAATTAAAATATAATTGAAAATACTAAAATGAAATAAAGAAAATGTTTTAAAATTTTAAATTCCACAAAAATGTAATTAAGAAGATAATTTAGGTTATGATTATTTATCTCATAAAGTGTGACTTAGTTAATTTAATTTTTATTGTTTTTACAAATCTAATTATTATAAATTTTGTTTTAGTCAAGTTTTAAGAAAGAATATAATCAAGAATGAATTTAATAATGAATAATGATATGAACCAATAAAGTTTTATGTTGAGGTGATATCTTTAAAAACGTGACAATTTTTTTTTTACGTTTCATTCGCAGTTGGTTAGCCTAAAAAACCGATTTCGACCATAGTCGAATGAGTTTTGAACGATACCGAAATATGTGTTATAACAATAATTAATAAAATTTCAATATTTTAATGTATAATTTTTAATAATTTAGTTTCTTTAAAGTTTACATATAAATTCCATTTCCATATACAACTGTAACATAAATAATTTTTATAGTTTTTTTTTTCGTAATAACGTCTTTAGAATTTGATTTTGTCTAAAATTATTAATTTCGTTATTTTATAGCTAAGATTTTAATAAAAATGTAAGAATAAATGTTGTTAAAAACATCAAATTCATAAATTTTAATAGATTGTATAAAATTTTTATGAATATTCTCTTTGACAAGACTAAAGAAAGTCGTTTCGTTTTAAAGGCTATCAAACTAACAGTCGTAACTAACACGCCTATGAAATTGACATAAAATAAAAAAAAACGTCGTTTTTAATGCTACCACCCCTGTACAATTAAATGTAAAAGTATAGAATTGGCAATTTATAAAAAGCTTAAAATTGGACTTGATTCATTATTTTTAACAAAAAATTCTAGATACAATTAATTCATAAATATAAAATTGTTAATTCTTTAAAAATTCGAATTATTCTGGAGCTGTGAAATATATAAATTTTGTACTGGGAATAGATTATCTTTATTACTGGGGGTATAGAAAGTTTCGATTTGAATTGATTTTTTTTTTTATATAAATTTTTAATATTATGAAAAATATTTAATTTTATGTTAATCACTAGATGAAAATTGTATATTAGTTATGACGAAAATACTTGAAAGTCTCTAATAAATCCTTAATACATAAAATATAAAAAAAAAATCGTTCCAAGATAGAAATTGATCTTTGTGGATCTGAGAATTAGAATACAATCGAAAATGTTCAAGACTAAATTAATTTTGAGTATATTCATTTTTACAATATTTTTGTTTTTTTGTTTTTATAACAATGTGAAAATATATTTAAATTAGTTGTTAAGAGTTTTATTTGAAAATTAAAATTTATAATCGTCCACGGTTTTATTTATTTTTGTAAATTTTGTCGGTATGGTAACTTTATCCACCAGTTACTTTCAAGATTCACAACGGCAACACGTTTTTTTAGCTGTTTTACAATATTTAAAAACATTGTAAATAATTATTTACTAGTTTCTCAATATTCCAGCAATTTCGTTTCATCTCAGCTTTTAGTTTTAATATTTTTATAATTTCTACAAGACTTTTCGCATAAAATACAATTTTCGCATAAAATACAAAGACTTCGTTATAAATTATTTAGCAAATTGTTATTATATTTCATGTAATTTTTGAATTTTAACTGTCAAATTTATGCGGTTTGAATATTTGTGTTAAATTTATCTACTCCCATACATTTTTGTTTAAGTTGAAAGCGCATTGAACTGCGTTGCAGTTGTAAATGTTGAGAGTAACTGGGACATTATGTTTATACAGAATTTTGAAATACACTAAAAAAAATATATCCAATTTAGACGAATATTTTTTATACATGTTTAAATTGTGTTAAATTTATCAAAATAAACAAAAACTATAAAATTTAATATGGCTTTTTTTTTAAAAAAAAAGAACATAAATCATTAAATAAAAAAAAAAATGGTGCCTGCTTGCTTAATTAAATTGCGCGGTGTTTGTTGATTTTTTTTTTTGTACAAACATTAATAAAAAAAAAATAAAAAAATATATTTACAAAAAATAAATTGTTTTTAAAAAATTGTGATTGAACGCAATTATTAATTATTTTTTTTAACTTAGGTGTGTTGTGTTGTAACCTATAAATTAACATTATTTTTTTCATATTTTTTTTTTTACAAAATTAATTTTCATATTTTTAATATTTTAATTATTTTTCAAATTATTGTTTTTTTTTTTTGTGGGACTTTTATTTTAAATTTTTTTTTTATATATTTTTGTGTATTTATTATATTTACAAATCGTGTTTTATTTAAATTTCTTTCATAAATTGTATGAGTAAAAAAACTAAAATAAAAAAAATTAATTTAAAATTATTTTCAAAACTTTATTAATTAAATTAAAATAATTTTTGTGTGTGTATACGTTTTGGCTAAATAAATTAGCGTGAATTCATTTTAAATATGCAATTTTTTAATTTTAATATTTTATTTTTAGCATATTTTTTAGCATTTGCAATTTTTTTATTTATAACTTAATAAAATAAATGTAGTTTGCCTGCCCCACCCCAACACACACTACTGATTATTTCATCTTTTTTTATACTATAAATTTGAATATTTTTCTTTACACTAAAATATATTTTTTTAAAAAAATTATTTTTAATTAACGCCCTTCATTTTTTTTTTTTTTTCGTTTTTGTGTTTCTAATAATATTAATAACAAAAAAAAAAAAAAAAAATCATTTTTTCTTAAAATTAAATATATATATATAGAATTTTTTTTTAACATAATAATATTGTGAAAAATAAAAATTATAATAATTATTTATATAATAAAATGTGTAGCATAATTATTTTAGAGCTAAAATGTCCCAGTAGCAAATTGTCGTCTACAAAAATATTTGAACAACCATTTTTTTTTTTTTTATATATTTTTAACTATAAATATTTTATAGAGAATATTTTTTGTTTTTCAAATTTGTTTTTATGTAAAAAAAAAAAAAAAAATTTATTTATATTGAGATTTAATATTTTCATTTATAAATTAATATAAAAATTAATCTGTTATTCACTTTTTTTTCTCAAATCAATAACAAAATGATACAAAATTAGAAAAATTAAAAAATGAATTGATGTACAAAGAATGATAGATAGAAAACTAAGATAGTATTTTAATAGTAATTCGACTAAATTGACAGAATACACAATTTACCAAAACTGAACGAAATCAAAACCGACTAAAAGTAAAATGACTGGAGTGGTTAGACATAAAAAACGTATAGTTTTTAGTTTCTAAAGGTGTTACAACCGTTAGTATGATAGCCTTTAAAACGAAACGACTTTCGACGAGAGAATATTCATAAAAATTTTATACAATCTATTAAAATTTATGAATTTGATGTTTTTAACAACAATTATTCTTACATTTTTATTAAAATATTTTAGCTATAAAATAACAAAATTAATAATATTAGACAAAACCAAATTTATATTAAAATTACATATTTATATTAAAAGTTGTATATGGAAATGGACTTCATTATGTAAACTATAAAAAACTAAATTATTGAAAATTATACGCTTAATTATTATATTATTTTAAATTATGAAGTACTATTTCATATTGTAAAATAAAAAAAAAACATAATAACGACACATATTTCTTTTTTTTTTAAAACTTTAATAACGATTATAAAAAACGGTCGAAATCGTTTTGAGGCTACAAAGTCGTTACGTTTTTAGAGGCTATCAACCCTGAATTCAACACTTGACAGAATGTACATGTGACCAAAAAAAACAACATATTTAGCAAATGGAACAAATTAATTTAAGAGGTCAATAGAAAATTCGTTAAAAACAGAACATTTATAAAATTATTTAATTATATTATTTAAAAAATAATACTGAATTACAAAATAAAATATTTTTGGTTTCTAAGTTGAGCACCGAACAAAAATTAATAAAAATTAACATTAAATTTTGTATTATTCAAAATTAAGAAGTTAAATAATTTTATAAATTAAAAATTACTTATAAATTATAGATCAAAATTTTTGCGATTTTCCAAAATTTATACACGACATGACAGATGGACGAACAAGAAAGGATATTTTAAAATTTGCAAAAAACAAAGTTAATTATTTAATCTGAATAAGGACTTCCAATAAAATTAATTTAATCAACCTGAGAGTATAGAAATATACTAAATTCTATTTATCCACCATTAAAATTAAAAAAAAAATTGATAAGAAATCTACTATTTCTAATAGAAATGTGATGTTTTCTATTAATTGGAACAAATAAAAATGATTTTGTTACTGTCCAAAGCTAAATTAATTGGATATTAAAGTCAATATAAAATTTACTTATTATATTTGTGACCATAATTAAATGAAATTGATATTTAAACATAGTTAGATAAAGATATTCTTTAATTTATGTTTGAATTATAATTAATTTTCAAAGAGCAATTTAAATATATTTAATCAATAAAGTTGAATTTGATGATTTTGTTATCAAACAAATCAATAAAAACTGATTTGTAATCAAATAAAACTTAAGATATATTTGATGCAAAAGATAAATATGCTTTGAAATAAAAATGTTTATTTAAATAATATGATATAAATTTTGGATTGGATATGTTTTAACCATTTTGATTAATCGCACCTTTACCATTGAAATGATTATACCAATTAAGTGATTCATATATATTAACTAAAAGTCCCGATAACGCAATGAAGTGAATACCGAATAACCGTTTGAATTAATTTCATCCATAACTTTAAAATTATACAGGGTGGGCCAACTTCGACTGACTGATTATTTTCTTGTTGTCAAGTAAAAAAAAAACCGCAAAAGTTACAAATTTATAAAAACTGTCAATCCAAGTTAGCCCACACGCTGTATTTTAATAATTTCAATTAATTTGGTCACAATTATAATTTACGATAAAATATTTTTAATTCTATAAAATTAATATTCCCAACAAATACTAAATAAATCTATCAAAATATATTTTTAAAAAAAAATATATAAAATTAAATAATAAAAAATAATATTATGGCATTCTTTTTTTTTGTTTTTTTTTTTTAAATATTATTGTTTCTTTTTTTCAGGTGTTTTTATTTTTACGAATTGTTTTTCTATTTTCATTATTATTGTTTTCTTTTCATTTCGAAAATAATTATGTAGTTTTTTTTTCTTTTTGTTACTATATAATCAAAATACCCATTAGTAGATTTTTAAATAAAATTTGTAGACATAATTGTTAATTTAGAAATATTAAATCTTACAAATATATATATATATATATAAATACGGTATACAAATTTACCGAAAACATTTTGACCAAATGTATAATTTACTAAAAACAATTAAGCGATGATAAATTAAAAATAAACAACAAACAAATCATCATTAACTGAATTCATATACAAAAATAGAAAAAAAAAAAATATTTATATATTTGGTAAATTTAATTTCGGTCAATTCGATAAGTTTACTGAACTAATGAAAATTTATTGAATTGACCGAAAGTAAATTTACTTTAAAATTTAAAATTTTTTTGAATATCGGTCAGTTATGAATTGTGTATTCGGTAAATTAGCTGCAAATCCAAATGAATATTTCACAGACATTAAAAATATATCTTAAAAGCAAATTAAAATAATAATCAAAATAAAATTAAATAATTTTCATAATGGGACAACAAATTTTCTACGTGTAGATAGACAATAAACATAAATTTGCAAGTAACAAATTACAAACTTTTACTTAATTAATATTTAGAAATCCGCCCAACGAGTATGAGAAAAATAATAACAAAAAAAAAAAAAAAAAAAAAAAAAAAAAATTAAAATTAATTATGACAACAAAACATTTATGTGAAAAAAACCTCCCAGTAAAAATAATTTTCGTTAGTTTTGATTTTTTTTGTTTAAATTCCTTTTTTCTACTATTTTTTTTTTTTTGTTTTGTTTAAAGTTACTTTATCATATTTTTTTTTTTAATTTTAATTCTATATTATTTTATTGATTTTTATATTATTTAGTTTTTTTTTTTGTAAATTTTTTTTTTTTTTTTGTATTTATTTTTTTTATTTTTTGTTTATATTACCAAAACTACTTTAATTCCTAAAAATAACTCAAATATCACCAATTCCTATATTGTTGTGGAAATAAGTGATGATAAAAGAACGCACCTTCTTCCATTGTTGGTGTTTGAAATTGATGTGCATTTGTTGTTGCTGGTGCTGCTGTTGTTGTATTACCACTACCGCTGCTACTGCTACCACCAGCACTACTACTGCCTTGATGTTGTTGTTGTGCAACAGCAGCAGCTGCAGCTGCTGCTGCTTGTTGTTGCTGTTGTAAATGATGATTATATTGGAATTGATTGGTAAATAAATTATTGCTTGGGTTTTGCATTGCTGCTGCAGCTGCCATTTGCATTTGCATTTGCGGTCGTTTTTTCGGCACTGTTAATGGGCTTGTAGGAACTTGTTGTTGTTGTTGTTGTTTAATTGATTCATCATCTGATGCTTTTCTTTTAACTGGACTATTATTACCAGCTGATTTATTTTGAGCATTTATTGCCACCGTTGATCCACTACCCCCGGAACTATTATTTGAAACACCACCAACACTAGTACCTGCAATATTATTTGTTGTTACACCGCCGCTAATAGCCGCTGTAGTTGTATTACTACCACTAACTGTAGTATTATTATTATTAGTAGATGTTGTAGCATTAATTGGTGATGATGAAGTTGTGCTGGCATTTGTTGCTACTGTTGTTGCAACAGAAGCTGTCGCATTTGCTACTGCTGTATTAGCTTTATTTATATTATGTCGTTGATATGATGCTGGTTGACGTCGACTTCTAGCTGTTACTGGTGGTGGAGAATCTTCACGTTCACCACCTTGTAAAAATTTTAAATAACTTTCCATAAAACCAGCACCAGGACCAGATGGTTTTGTTGTTGTTGCTGCACCAGGTAATTTTTTCATTGCTGCAGCAGCAGCTGCAGCTGCTAATGCTGCTGCTGTTTCTTCTGGTTTTTTTAATGTAATATTATTGACTACAGTTACCTTATTTGCAGAATATGATTTTAAATCTGAGCTAGGCGATAAGAAATCTAATTCTTCTTCAATATTCGGTACAATTACTTTTTCACGTTTTTCTGGTTCCGCTGGTGCTTCAGGTTGTGCAGGCGGATGTTGTTGTGCTGCTTGTTGTTGTTGCGCCTGTTGTTGTTGTGTCTGCTGTTGTTGATTATAAATATTTGTTTGATTTATACCAGCATATGATAATGGTATTTGTTGTTGTGGAAAAGCTGGATAATATGGAAATTGTGTAGCTGGATTAGGTATATTTTGTTGTTGATTTTGTTGTGGTGGTGGTTGTTGTTGTTGTTGCGGAGGCTGTTGTTGCGTCGCATGCTGCTGTTGCTGTTGTTGTGTACTATTACTATTCCATCGATTATTTAAGTCATAATATGTATTGCCATTTGTTTGTTGTTGCTGTTGTTGTTGATGCTGTCGATGTGCATCAGCAGATGTAGCTGTATTATTCATTGAATAATCACCATCATCATAACTTTCTTCACGTTTTGGATCTTTCTTTTTACGTGGCGCTCGTTTAACTGGTGCCTTTTTAGGTGGCGGAGAATCAATCTGTAAATAAAATACAATATTAATTATTTTGTATATAAATATATATTAATATAAAAATTATTTCATTGATTTATATTTTAATTATTTACACAAACATATTATAAATGTATTCTTTCAATTATTTTTTGTTATTTCTTTTACTTATATTTAGAAATTTCGATTTTCATTAAGATTTTTATCCTATTATTAACATATTTCTACTTTCCCGTACCTAACCTAAAATCAAAATTTATTTTTAAAATTTCGAATTTATTATACAATATTATATCACATAAATATCTTGTGAAATGTGTATATAAATCTGAATCTACCTACAGAACTAAGAAAATATAAATAATTTTAATAATATTGCATAGCAGCTGACGCCGTACATTTAGCTGATATAAATTGAATATATTAAATAATTATTAAAACAAATTCATTAAAATTTATTTTGGATACAAAGTTATTTATTAGCTTAAAAGCGCCCCTAACTAGAGAACCTTTTTTAAGTACATATCAGAATACTGTCATAAAGATTTACGTCTAATTATTCTCAAAACAATTTTCTTTCATCTTAAAGCCAACGAATTATCTTATACAATTAGAATTAGCATCCTAAAATGCAAAAAAAAAAATGTATTTTATTTAAATTAAACTTACTTTATGTTGTAATTGTGCTGCTAATGGATTCTGTGCAGTAACAACATATTTTTCAGTAACCTGCTGTTGTTGTTGTTGCTGCTGCTGTTGTTGTTGCTGCTGTTGCTGTTGTTGTTGTTGCTGTTGTAATTGTAATTCTTGTTGGGCTTTAGCAACAGCAGCTAAATTATGTAAGGCACCAATTTGCGGCTGTTGACCCCAACAATTTTGCTGTTGTTGAAGAGCCCTTTGTATCACAGATGAATAAGCTACAGTTGCACTATTCGAATTATTTGTTGAATGAGAACTATTTGATTGTTGTTGTTGTTGTTGATTTGTTGGAGTATTCGGTGAGCCTAATGATTGTAATGATGAACTTTCATAATATGGACTCTGTTGTTGTTGTTGTTGTGGCGGTGGACTTAATTGTTTTCGTTGCGGTACAACAATTGTATTATTTTTAGCTGATTGACTTTGACCCAATATTAAATTTGTAGCTGTATTACCTTGTGTCGTATATACTAATTTACCATCAACAATTGCATAATAACCTAACGTTGAATTATCATCAGTTTGTTGTTCTTTACGATCTTGTTCTTGTTGCTGTTGTTGTGTAAATAAATCCGTATATGCTTTTGTTTGGGCTTTTGTTTGAACTAATTGTAATGCCTGAGCTTGTATTTGTTGTTGCTGTTGTTGTTGTTGCTGTTGATTATTGCCACCGCCGCTATTACGAGATTTATTATATAAATTTTGTTTTTTTGCTGCTGATGTTCTAGCATCAATAGCACAAGCTTGTTGTTGTTGTGTTGCTGTTGGTGTAAATGCTGATTTATTGGCATTAAAATTACCAGTATCATTATAATTAGATGATTGTTGCTGCCGATAATATTGATTTTCAGCTGAATTTGATGATTCATCTGGTGATTCAGAACGATTATCTTGTGATGAATAATTACCATAATCTTGATAATTATTTGTTGTTTTATTTTCATGTGGTAATATACCAAATGTATTAATTTGTTGGCCTTGCCATGATAATGTTGGTGTTGTAACAACACTAGTTGTTGGTGATGGTGTTGCAGCTGCTGTTGGTGTACCACCAGATGGTGTTGAACTACCACCACCACCACTACTAGCATAAAATGATGCTGCTGCTGAATTACCAGATGCTGATTGTTGTTGTTGTTGTTGATTATAGGCCTGTTGTTGTTGTTGAGTACGTTCAACAACAGATGGTTTTTCAACTGGTGTAATTTGTAATTGTCGATGTGTTGCATTCAATGGTGTGGAAGCATAATGTGCTGGTTTTGGTATACCAGCTGTAGCATGATGATATAATGTATTTAATACAGTTGGATCATATGTTGGTAATTGTGATGGTGTTACAAAACTAGCACCAGTTGTATTAAAACCAGATAAACCAGCTGAATGGGCTGCTTGTAATACAAATGTACTTGGATTTTGTGTTGCTGCTGATATTGTTGCTAAATGGGAATGCTGTAAATCATTAGCTGTTGTTACAGTTGGTACACCAATACGATTGTATATATACGACCATGGTCCTTGGGGATCCATGGTTCGTTGTTCAACAACACAAAAAAATTTTGACAAAAAATAATAAAACTTTGTTTTACTGATGTTTTTTTTTATGTAGAAAAAAAAAAGAAACAAAAAAAAAATTAAATTTTTTATTTTGTTTTGTTGGATTTTTGATGGGAGGTTGTTCTATGAGTATAATCTACGAAAAGAAATATATAAGTTTTTTATAAATTTTTAAAATGATTTTTATTTAATAATATAGTTTTACCAATTTTAATAATTATTGTAACTTTAAGACAGGTTTCAGATACATTTTAATAATGGACGACAAGTTTGATTATATCCTGAAAATGGAAAGAAAAATTAATATTTAATTTTATTTATTTTGTATTATATTGAAATTTTTGGAAAATAACATGTTAAATAACAATATAGAAATTAGTAACGAAATATTATTCTTATATAAATGATTAAATTAAGATTCGATTTTATAGTGTTTTCATTTTACATAAACGTAATTACAGTTTGTTAGATGAAAAACTACATTTTGTTAGATGGCAATACGTTTTTTTTGTGGATATATTAGATTAGATACTTAAGGGGTCGTTAAGACAGTATTACGAACCTCCGCATATCTACATTACGATCTAAAGAGATCTATTGTGCCTAACCCTCTAATATTTGGTCAGTTAATACCCAGACTTCCGTAGAACCGCAGAGTTTACCTGACGTCCAGACACTTGAATTCGTGAGGGTTCAGAAATTCCTTAGTCAGGTGTATTATACTTTTTCGGGCTACAATCTCGAAATAGTATAGGATTTTTCCGCAGTTACTTCTTCATCCGAGTAGAACGGGAAGTCACTATTACCAGACTTTCTGATTTTGTATAAGTGATACCTGAGCGCGCAGTGACCTGTGAACATGCAATTTACAGTATGTAGCTCGGTTTTGTTAACTGTAAGAACCTCTTAAGTCTTTTGTTTTTGAGAAATTTAAGAATCTTAGAATATTGAGGGCGTATTTGAAGTGTAAGAAATTTGAGGTTATATGTACATTGAAAATTTATTTTGGCTATGAATTAAAACGTATAAAATTCATGAGTTTTGAAGTGTAGTAAATGTATGTCTTTAATATTAATTTTAACAAGATCTGAAAGTCTTTGATTTCATAAGTATAAAGAGGCTTCAATGAGCAATCCAGTTCCTACGTATGCCAGACAATCGAGTAAGAAAAAAGTTACCGTGAGTAATCCGAATGGTAAAACGGTAAAACGGCGGTTGCGAAAGATCGAAACATATGGTGATATATTGATGAAGCTAAAGCGCGATTTGGGTTTTCGAAACTAAAAAAGAATTTACCATAAAATTAGTTTTAATATTTTTTTTTAAGTGAATAAACAAACGAAATATCATAAAATTATAATATTAATAGAAACATTATAATGAATTTTTTTAAGTTTACTAAAACGAAAATCATTATAAAAAATTATTTTATACATTCATTAAACGAACAATTTATCAATTAACATTTATTGATTATTGATACATTAAACAAATTAAATTTGTTATCTAAGATTTAATCTTAATTATGTTACCAATTTTATGGTCTTGTTTGATTCGTCTTATCCAGATTATCATCAAAATTTGTCGAATTTTCGAATATTTGTAATGTAACAAGAATTATAATAACTAAAAGAATAAATCCAATAATTATTAATCCAATGATAGAAATAATTTTAATATTTTTCCACCAATATTGTCTTTTCAATTTGACAGTTTGTTTTTGAAATTGTAACGCTCCATGTTCTAAGGCATTTGCTCTCTGTTCCAGATTAGTAAGTTTTTCGGTTCTTTCGTTTAATTTAATAAAAATATTTTCTTTTACAATATCTATAACTTCATCAACTTTAGCCTGTGTATCTTTAATTTTGTAATCTAAATTTGAATTTCCTTGTAAATTTTTAGTAGTTGACATATTTTTGAAGATTTTATACGTTGCTTGAATTGAAAATTATATATATTTAATTTTCAAAATAATTAGCATTCATAAATTGAACTAATATAAAATGACTGAATGTAAATTTAACGAATACATAAATGGTTGGTCGAAAGTACATTTACCGGTTACAAATACATTGACCGAAAATACTTTTAGGAAAAAGTGAATAAATTAAGATTTATGCATTTGTTGAATTTGGTTTTAGTAATATTTAGTAATATTATTCTCAGTGAGTAAATTATTTGACCATAGATTAATTCTATATTCCGGCAAGTGTGTTTTCGGTAAATTATTTAAAAAAATTAATAACTGAAGAATATTAAAAAAATTATTTTTATAGTTTTACATACATTTTTAAATTATTCTATTTTTATAAATATATTTTAATTTGAATTTCCTACGTTCATTAACTATTAACTTACGATAACTTTTAGGCGGGTAAAATCAGTAAAATTTCTTTTAACTACGTCAAAATTGTTTGTTATATATTTACACATTAATGTTACTATGACATTTATTTTGTTCTTAAAATATATACTTTTTTTAAACACTATATACGTATATACTAATATCACTAAAGTCCATAATGCTTCAGAAACTAGTGCACAATAGTTTGGATATGACGCCTTTTCATATTTTAATATTTTAGAATAATAATTTTTGCGTAGTTGCGGCCACAGATTGATTAGTACTAATAAGGATTTAAGTGAATCAGATACAAATATGACTGGCGACGTTTACTGACAAAAAAATAAAATGATAAAAAGTAAAATAACGAATTATTGACACCAACTACTCGTTCACTGGACAAGTAACATTTTTTTAACTCAATTCCAGAACACAGTATTTCAATTTCGTAATCGGTGTCAATTTCAACACCGGTTACCATATCGACTATTTTGCTCAGTGAATGCATAATTATGAAATGTCATAATTATGTAATTAATTAAATTTACTATTTATTGCTGTATTATTCGTTCATTAATAAATTAAATAATAAACAAAATATATTTCAAAAGAATTAAACTATGAAATATTAAAATCTTCCTGTTAATTGTTTACAATTTTTATTACCCTCAACTGAATCGGAAACCGAATACAATTAAAAATCATATTGAAATCTTGATTTCTCATAATCTGGGATTTCAATAAAATATATTTTGTTTTTCTAGAATTCCACAGAATGGAAAATGAATACAAGAAAAACATCGAAAGTCAGTATTTATTGCAACTGCAATATTTCTACGATTTGCTAATCAATGTAAGCAAATCAAGTACAAAATTAGAGAAATAAATTCAATTTCTGGTTTTCTTAAAATCATTTTTTATATATAGCATTAATAATTTTGATATCCTTAACTTTAATTATCACACTAATGAAGATCTGACAATATAAATAACACTTTTTTTATTGTATCACTTTAAAATTATATTTTTTGTCACAATTATTCTTAATTATGTTTTAATTATATAATATATTTTTTTATTAGCATTAACTCTTTCATAGAAATCTCATTATTTACAATTTTATCGCTCATTTACCAGATTGGCTAATCAAATTGTGTAGTTAATCTATAATTATTCAACTATTGTCTAGAAGAATTATTTAAAATAAAAAAATTTCAATTCAAAGTTTTAGAAAAAATAACTATAAATATATTAAACAGAGATGAATTATATAATTAAAAATTATATATATATATATTATTTTACTTCTATAAAAATGCTTTCAATTGTCAATTTTCGTTTGTTGTTCACAGAACATTTCATAATTAAAGTTTCTGAATTAAGAAAAAGTTAAAATATTTTTTTTTTAATATATAATATGTACATATATATCATATTTTTTGTTTCTATTCGATTTATTATAAAAATTGTATATATACAAGAGTCCTTAATCATATATATAAAAAAATATTCCTGGATATTTCCAATACATTATATTATCCCATATGTGGTGGAATCATAATTCAAAATGTAAAAAAGAAAAAAATCGGAAGTATGCGCACTACAAACAAAATTCCTTAATTTTTTTTTTATTTAAATTGAAATAATAATATTTTTTTTAATACTATATTTTAAATTATGTGATTTTAACATATGTGAAAATAAAATATACTTTTACTAATTAGTTATAATTATTTTGAATGTTTGTTTAGAATTTGGAATTGTACAATTTATTAAATTAATTCACCTGTTTATTTAGTACAAAAAAATGTTTTTTTTTTGTTATGTTAAAGGGCGCGTAATTAGTAAATTTGATTCATCATCAATCAACAATGAATTTTTCTTGTTTTGTAAAGCCTTTAATTAATCATTATTTTTTGGATTTAATCACATTTTTCTATTAAATAAATTATGATCATAAAAAATAAATAAATAATAATTTTTATTATCAATATAATATAGAAATATAAAAAAATTAGTATAGACAGAGACGCGCGCATTTACAATTTTTCCAAAAAGGAAAATTTTTTTGTTGGTAGAATATTAGTCTAAAAAAAAATAATAAAAATTTCTTATTAAATTTAAATTTCATAATTTAAATTAAAAATCTATTATTTTTTTTTAAATAATTAATTGTAATCAAAATTAATAATTATAAAATTAACTATTCATTTTTTCAGTTTATTGACGATAAACAACAACAAACAATTTAAATATTCAATATTACAGGTTATTTTTTTTAATATTTTTTAAATATGCATTCTGTTTTTTTGAATAAAAAAAGTCAATTTTGTATTTGTGTATGTGTAGTACTACACAAAATGTTTTGTTTGTGTGAATACAGAATCTCCTATAAAAGCAGTCCGTCAAAAAATAAAATAAAAAAATAATACAACTTTGGAATTTTGCCCATTTATAAAAAAAATTATCGGTAAAAATGAAAATTTTATAATTTTATCATGAAATTACTTTTTTTTTTTTCTGTTTCAATTAACTAAAAATTTAATTTAAATTCCAAATAAGAAAAACATTTTTTTTATATTTTTTTGTAATTTCACAAATAAGAAAACTTTACGATCGTCCATCTTTGGCGCGACGCCCCGCATAACCCCAATTATGAAAAAAAAATCCCCCCAAAAAAAAAACGTTCTTATTCACCTCGCGCGAATTAGAATATTTTTTGCGTTATTTAGAGACTAACAAAAAAATTACCTTTTAAAATTTATTATTACAATTATTAATTAATCCAATATTGAGAATAAGATTTTTTTTTTATATTTTGGAAAATTTTCATGCGTATATCCTGAAATTGTCTAATCCTCATTATATATCCATATATATATATATATATATGATGTAGGTATATATATATATATATACTTTTAAAAGCACAGCATAAGAAATTTTCTTTTTTAGTAAAGTTTTTGTCTCTACAATATTCTTTGGGACGACTAATAAAAGTTGAAAATTTTCATGGAATTATACATTAAAACACATAAATTTTATATGAAATTCTTTTCCAATACACTTTTTTATTATTTTCACTTTATTTTAATATTGTATTAATCGTATTTAATTGGAAATAATTGATTTTGTTGAAATTCTTTTTTGATTAATACAATGCCAACTACTAAAATAAAATTTTATATGGAATTTCTTAACGCAACCTATTAGAATTGAAAAAAAATATATTATAAAGTGTGTAATCTGAACGATACCTAATTTCTCGTTTTTTTATTAACCATATTGCCGTGTATTTATTCATTTAGGGAATTTTTTAATCTACTCTAATATTAATTCATTTTCCTATTACATTTTTATCAACATTTGAATTTTGATGTCTTGTAGATTACAACTTAGTTATTGTACACAAATTTGTTAAAACTGGTTTTAAAAAATATTTAACACGTTTACTACCCCTGTTTAAAAAATATTTAACACGAGACCCGAGACGTAGTTTTCCCTAAAACTCACGTTAACACATAGGTCACATTGTATTTTTTGTTTATTTTACTTTCTTGTAGATTATATATGACACATTTTTAGTGCAACGGTCTATGGATAAGCCAAGTACATTAATTTTTTATTTATTGGGATATTGATTAGAAAGTAAACTAACATATAAAAAAATTTAAATTTGTATATATTATAATAAATTAACTATAATTAAATTTTGATATTTCTACTTTATAAGAAGAAATTAAAATATTTTAGGTCACATATATACGCTAATCCTATATAACAATATTACAAATTTAAATATAAATAATATAAACTAAAATATTTATATATATTTAAAAAATATACCAGAAAATTACATAATAAAAAACTAATAATAAATAATATAAAAAAATATTAATAATAAAGTATTGTATAATTTAGTCATGAATTAAAGGTCGGAACAGTTTGGATTTAAAAGTTAGTTTGGGATTTGGAGCAGTGTGTGGTGTGTGCTATGAGTATTGAATGCGAAGATGATGAAGGATGAATGGGGTTCAGTAATTTAAGTCTGTCAGATTAATTAGGTAAATTCTCAAAATCAGTGGGGTAATATAAGTTATGTAATGCAAACGGAAGATAGAGCATGAATATTCAAGAAATGAGCATGGAATAAGGATTTAGTGAACCATACGTTATTAAATTATATCGCTCTTCTTTTGATAAAATTTCTACTAATTTTTACTTTTTTCTTACTCCATTTCTTATATTTGATAAAATTGTAAATCGTAGCTTTGGATGTATAGATTAATCATTAGTGGCACAAAAACCAAATTGGTAGATATTGAATGGATATGAATTAATTATAAAAAAATCTATTCAGGGCATCCATACACATGGCTATTGAATAATATCAGTCATTAACGAGTTTATATTCAATGCCTTTTAATTTTAAACCTCAGATACACTTCACTGCTAAAAGTAAAAATGTATTGAGCATCACGAAATTTTACTATCGGGGAAAATACAAATAAATAAATTTCCATTTTTCATAAGTTTGTGCAGTTACTACGTAAAATTGAAGTGAAATAATTTTATTCACCACACTGAGCCTTCAAAATTGCTTTTATATTCTAATATAATTAAAAATTTATAAAACAAAATAAAAGTCGATTTAAAAAAATTAGCTACAATGCAGTCGTATCACATACTAAACATGCGAAAGGTTCTCGGAACTACTACTAATCTGTTTTTTATTTATTTTTTTGAATTTATATTTAGTTATAAAAACTTATTTAAAAATATTAATATTTTTATTTTTTTATGACCAATCAAATTATAATTGCAATGTCCAAAAAACAGTTTTAACGTCAATATTTTCTATTGAAGAACTAACTCACCACTCAAAATTGCCAACGTTTTTTGGACGGAGATTCGTTTTTGTTTCGCAATTAAAACTGCATACCCCGTCCCAAAACTATAGTGGTAACAAAAATTGCACAATATTCGTATACTGCTGTAGTAAAAGGAAAAACGACTATAAATTTTATTAAAGAAATTAACTTTTTAATATAAATATTAACTAAAAAAAGTAAATTCCTTAAAATTTTTGACAAAAATAACATATTAGTAATGCCAATTCCATAAAATTACTATTTTTATTATTTTGGCATCACTGAAAAAGTAAATTACACAAAAAAAAAATTCACTTGGTGAAAAATTTTTAGTGTGTGTGGTGCTTTCAATAATTTTGTAGCTTGTCGTGGATTTTTCATAAAAGTTCAAGTTAAACAAAAAACAGGAATCAAATAATATATATTTATTTAAAAATATTATATTAATATATATAACCCCAAAAAATATTCTAAATACCGCAATATTTTGAAAAAATAAGATTTGGTAATGCCTTCTAAACTTCTAGAGTCGTTGACGACAAACACATCTGACAATAACAATGCAAATAATACGCCAATACGGCAGGCATTAGTTATTATCGAGCATAAAATTCGTAATTTGGAAAAGCGTAAGGTAAAGAAAATATTTAATAAAACTACATAATTAGTAAAATAAAGTTACCACGACGAAGTGAAGAAAAATTATTTGCCCTTATGAAGAACTAGAAAAAAAAATTCTGTCCATGTTCTAATTCCATTTCATTCCAGTCCAGCAATTCCCTCCTTCTAGCTAGACTTCGTCACTTCAATCATAATATGTGAATAAATTTATTTGCAATATTTTTTTCTCACAAATTTTTATTTTATATTTTCCGGTAAATTTACGTTATTATTTTTTTTATATTTTTAACAAAAATAATGAAATTTTGAAATTTTTTTGTTCATTCAATAATATTCCTGTTAAAAATATCAAGGTGAATTGGTAAATTGCAATAAAAAGTTATTTTAATTCAGGCAACAAAGGGTTTTAATATGGTTTTTTTTTTTTTGCAATAGTATGTGTGCTTGTAAATATGGCGTTGAAGCACATGTAAATATATATAAAAAACGTAAATTTTATTTACACAAAAAAAAAACGCATAAATTGCAAAAAAATTTAAATTTTATTTCTTATTAGTTCTAATAAGGTTAGTTAGTATAATATTTGATGAAATAATAAATAATTAGGTTAGTATAATATTTAATGGGAATGGGATAGGTAAAAAATTAAAGATGGTTTTTTTCCAGAAATTCCAATAACTAAATTGTAAATTGATTTAAATAAGATGAGCCCGTCCCGTGCACTCAGATAAAACCGTAAAGAAAAAGTTTCCTTTGTTTCAAAAGAGTTCTGTTGTATAGGTACTCAATTTCTACCAGTTAACAAAATTCAATTTTAATCAGTTTTAACTTTAATGAGTCACAAAATATATTTTTTTGTGATTATAAATAAATTCATTAAAAAAGTATCAAATTTAATAATAATAATTAATTTTGTCTATAATGCAATTTGTGTAATAACAGGTAAAATAATGTTTGTTTAATAATAAAATCAAGAATTTCAGTTTTTCAGAGTGTATAAAATATTTATTTATATAAATTATTTAAAATACATTTTTGACAGTAGTCAGTAGGTAGTTGGATAATTTATAGATTTTGTGATAATTATGAGTTATATTTCAGCTAAATATTGAAATGGACAATATTTTACTTTACTTCTTTAATTATTTATGTTTTAAATAATTATTATTAAAACATATTTTTAATTTTTGTGTTTTGTTTAACTACGTAGAAGAAGAACTGTTGTGATTGATAACTAATTTTGTGTATAAACAGGTTTTCCATAATTTTATTTACATAAATAATAAATATATATATATATATATATATATCACAACACTTGCAAGATATCATTTTATTTGATTATTATAAATTAATCATTCAATTTTTGTGAAAAACAATATTTATATATACATATAGACAAATTTTTTTTTTTTTTTTTTTTTCATACAAACGAAATTATAAAATATTGGTAATATTTTTTTTTAAAATCCTTATTCCTCAAATATTTTTAGGTTTAATCTGAGAATTTCCTACTCAATTTAAAATTATTTTAAATGATTATCATTACCTGTGTGGAAAACAGTAAATTTTCATTTATCTTTTGAATCTACATGGAGGAAAATTAGAAATAGCTATTGTCCTTAATTTAATTCCGTTTATATTTAATAACAGTTCTAAATTAATAAATAACAACCCAATTGAAATAGATTTATAGAATCTGTTAATCATTTCAAATCTCGTTAACCAAACATCCAATAAAGCTACCGGAATTTACAAAACGTACTTTATTTCAATTATAACCTGTTTTATTTCGGTAGACAAGTATATTTAAATTTTTATTTTAGTTCACAAATAAACGCAAAATTATTATCATCTATTTTCAATATAATATTTTTAATTTTTATTGCCGGAAATAGACAAAATTAGAATCGTATCGTGCTATTCAAGCATCTGGCAGAGAATTGAGTAATGATCAAAAAGCAGCCGTTGCTAAATATGACGAAGTTGCTCAATCATTGGAATTTGCCCGTGATTTATCTAAACAGATGGTTCAATTAGCTAATTCATCTGAGAAAGAGGACAAGAAGAAAGCAAGAAAGGTAAAAGAAAATTTAATTATTCTATAAATATATTATTAATTAAAAGTGTTTTTTTTATTTTATTTTTATTAATTTAGGATGCTATCGTCCGTGCCCAAGCCGAAACGGCTAAGATTCGTGAAGTTTTAACCCTTCAGAATATAATGACATCATTTGAGGATGAGAACATTCGTAATGATTTTCTGAATGGTTTAAATGGTGCTGTTAAATTGGATGAAACGGACCTGGAACATTTATCAAAACTGTATGTACAATATATATATATATATTTCTAAATTTTTGTTTAAAATTTTTCGTCATTAAATGATTTTGGAATGATTGAAAATGTATTTAAGAAATTAGTAAAGTTATCGTAATTGTGTACATTCTATTTTAATAATTATTAGTAGACATTATTTAAAGTCGATTAATTAAAAATGATATTCAATAAAAAGTGAAATTTTATAATTATCATAACAAATTCTTGTAAGAAATAAATAATACTACTTTTAAAGTGAGATTTTATAAATAATTTCGTGTTAAAAAAAAAATTTTTAACTCAAATTTCTTAACCAATATTGTTTAACAACGTTTTTATTAAAGAATTATTTTAATTTTAATTTTCAGTTTAAAACAAAATACAAATTTTTTAACGTCAAAATTAATGTCTATAGTCGCCTAATAGCGAGTTGACTATCATAGCACATTTTTTGATTATTGACGAGAGTCGAATATTGAAGTTGATCATAAGGGTCGTTTTTAACCTAAATATTTTAGAAGTTATAATTGATATTTTTATAATTCATATTTGTTTGTAATTACTTCATTGAAGAACTATTTTAAAAACACTTTAGGATAGTGTCTGGTGTGGTTGAAGATACATAGATAATCTCATAAAAAATGTAAAAAAAAATCACTAAGTTAACCAGAATTTACTGCTTGTTCCGTATATTAAATTAAAAATAAATATTGAATTATTTACTTTACTACTGAAAATTAATTCGATAAATTTACCTTCGGTCAATTGTGTATTTGGTAAATTATGATTTTTTCAATCTGATATTATAATTCAATGTGAATTTGTTTCGTTCAATTAGTAGCAAATCAAATTAGTGTATATAAATCATTATGGTCCAAAACAATTTATTTTAATAAATATGCATTTGTAAATCTGTGAAAATCTGCATATTAAAAAAAAAAAAACATTTTTTACCGAAATTTGTTTAAATTCATGTTTTTTTTAATAACTATATTAATTTTCTTGTAAATTTTTTTATTTAATATCGTATTTCTATTTTCTTTTCATTGTTAGCTTTCTTGAAATCAAGGTTAATCGTCAAGTCACTCCATATGAAGAACCATTTAATGTACGTGCACATCGTGCAGCTGAACATTTATCATTGACTATTGATGGCCGACCAAAAGCATTTTGTTCAACAACCTATGAATATCTTAAAGAATTATTAGATAAAATTCAGGATTGTGGATATTTGGATCGTGATGGTAAATTAACTGATGACGATACAATAACAACACCAACAGGAGTAGCACCATTAACTGGTACACCTGCTGATGATGATGAAATTGCAATTAACGAACAAACTGATAATGCTGATATTGAATCTGATAATAATATGCAAGTTAATGATATTGTTGCTGGTGAAATACAATCAGATATTATTAATGAAAATTCAGTTAATTTTGAAGATGTTCAACAACAGCAACAACAACATATTCCCCAAGCAATGTCTATTCCGCCATCATTAACAACAACTGCAACTGGACATGATTTACCTCCAAAATTTGAAGCACCATCAGCTGCTGCTGTACCAGCACCAGCATTTCCGCAACAACCACAAGGATTAGTTCAACAACAACCGCAATTGCAACAACAACAACAACTTAGTCAACCACCACCGCCACACTTACAACAACGTCAACAACAACAAATTCCAAATTCAATTAACGTTCAAGCTCAAATACCACCACCTCCACAGCAGCAAACACCACACCAACAACAGCAAGCTCAAATAATTACTACTGCTAATGCTAGTGGTGTAACATTAAGCCAACAACAACAATCACAACAACCAAATCAATTACAACAACAACAACAGCATCCTGGTCATTTTCCACCAACAACAGTACGTGCTGTTGAATCATTATTTCGACAACGTCAATATATCCAACAACAAATGCGACCAATTGCTGAAGTAATTGGTGGTAGTAAATTCTATTTCCTGCAAGATAGTGAATTAGATTCACCAGAAATGTTAGTTGGTGTAGCACAACAACCATCAGCTAATAGTGGTTTTCAACCACAAGATGGTCAACAACAATCGAATTCAATGCCAACAAATTTATCAACACCAACAACACAAATTCAACAACAGCAACTTCTACCTCAGCAAGGTATACAACAACAACAACAAAAGCAACCCCAACAGCAAAATATTGTCGCAACAACAATTCCAACACAAACATTCACAAATCAATCATTCCCTCCAATAGTGCCGCAACAACAACAACAAGTTCAAGGAGCAATATATTCCACAGCGCCACCGCCACAACAACAACAACCAACAATTGTGCAACAAAATGTTGAATTACAACAACCACAATCAGCACAACAATTACAACAACAAATGCCAGTATTTTCAACACAACAAATTCCTGGTATACCACCGCAAATGATACCAGCAACTGTTGCAGCTGTACATCATCAACAACATCAACAACAAGTATTACCACAACAACAACAACAAATTCAACAAAAGCTAAATTCGGCTGGAACCGGAACAACAACTGCTTTAATAAATTCAAATGTTGGTGTTAATTCATTAAATGTTATTGATGCACAACAACAAGCTGCAGCTATTGCTGCATCATTACAACAACAACAACAACAAAGTGGCAATTTAATAGCTGGTGGTCCCCCACCTGGTGTTGTTAATCAACAATTACCTGGTTTTGCAACTGGCAAATTTCCATCAACACCAACAACAGCAGCTGTTCAACAATTACAAACATCGGTTGTAAGTGGTAATAGTAATGTTGTTGTTGTATCAAATGCTGTACAAATGCCATCAACAAATCAACAACAACAACAAATTGATGTCGGTAATAATTATAATCCTTTACGAATGATTGAACAACAAAAAACTCAACAAAAAAATATAGATTTGAAAGATAATCGTCAAACAACAACGTCTCAACAACAGAATTCTGTTAAAGATATAATAACATCATCAGTTGTAGCATCAAATACAAATGAATGGGACAATAATGATACAACAAAATTACGACGTAGCGGTGGAAATAATGAACATCATCATAAAACAAATCATCATCATCATTCATCACATCATCACAACACAAATACGCATTTACATTCAACATCATCACATAATAATAATAATAACGATAATAATACTGGAGGAAGTGAATCAAATCAATGGAGCAATGAAATGCATACAAATTCTCAACAACAACAAACAACAGGATCTGGAACAACATCAACAGCAACAACAACAAATAATAATAATAAAACAAATGATTGGAGCAGTACATTTGATAGTAATCAACAAACTGAATCAAATCATTGGAATAATAATGATGCCGGTTATAATAATCGAGGTGGTAATGGTAGTGGAAATCGTCAATCCTTTGGTGGACGTAATCGTGGTGGTATAAGAGGTGGAAATGGAACAAATGGTGGTGGTGGACCACCATCAAATGGATATCGTGGACGTTCAAATTATTCAACAACAACTTCATCAACACAATCACAACAACAACAATCAAATGGTGGTCGAAATTCTGGTAATGGCGGCGGTGGTGTATATTTCCGTAATAATGATAGTTATTATCAAAATGGAGGTGGTGGTGGTGGTGGTTATAATGGCAGCAAAGATCGTAGTAATAGATATAGCGGTGATAATAATGGTGGTAACGGTGGCGGTTCATCACGTATACCACCAAATACAACTGGAGGTGGTAGTAGTGGTGGAACATTACCGCCACGTACAAATAGAGCTAATAATATTGGTGGTGTTAATGGCGGTGGTATGGGACCTCGAGGATCTACTGGTGGTAATCGTACTTCAACTGGTAGTGGATATGGTCCAAGACCACCACGACAACAAGATGTTACTGTTTAAAATTAAACAAAAGGAAGAATTGGCAGAATAATATAAATCGTATTATAATTAAATAAACATAAAATAATAAAAAAAAGAATAAAAATATGTTTTAAAAAATGAATTACAAAAAAAAAAAAAAAAAATAAAAAAAAAAACAAATATAAAAAACTATTAAAAAATAAATATAGCATTTCCGAATTAATGTAGTCTCTATTTAAAATAAAATTAGTCTTTTTCCAATAAATATTTGAAAATATATAAAAAAAAAAAACATGAAAATGAATTATATTATTTCTACATTTGTTTTTTTTTTTTTTTTAATTCCGCAAATTTAATTTGGGAAACTTAATATTTTTCTTCTTTTTTTTTGTATTAATATAATGGCTAATTTAATTTAGAAATGCTGTATATTTATATATATATACATATATAAAATCAAATACATTATTATTATATAAAACTATATTAATTATTATTAATTCATTTAAAATTATAATTATCAAAAAATCTCTTCAAAAACTAAACAAAAATATATATATATTAAAAAATTCGATAAAAGAAAAAAATATAATTTAATTATTATCAATTTTATTATTCTTTTTTTTTATTCTATAAATCCCGAAAGTTAATTTTTTATTTTGTTGTTGCACCCAATTTTCATTTATTTCATTATAAATATTTTCATTTTATTTATTTTATTTCATCATGCAAAATTTAAAAATATTAATAAAAAATCCCATTTTTTCTTTGAGAGATTAATTAAATCAATTTTTTATTATCTCGAATCCTTTTTTTCAATCAAAATATCAAAAGTATAAATATAAATAATTATAATTTTTAACATTTAATATATATATTTATATTTTGCCAATTGTTAGGAAAGGTTTAAAAAATTTATCTCCAAATTTTTTGGAAATTAAACAAATTTTATATATATATATATATTAACTATTACATTTAAATCACATAGGATTTTCATTATAAATTGGTGAGAAATAAAATATATATACATTAAATATATAAAAATCAATAATATTTTGCTCCAGCTTTAAAATATTTAAATTTTATCATATTTAGAAAAAAAAAGAAGAAAATGAAAAAAATTAAAGCAATAAATAAACCACAGGAAAAAAAAATACTACAAAAAACTAGATTTACAATTTAGACAAAGAAAAAAATATATAAATGAAATGGAAGATAAAAAGGATTAAAAAACAAAATGAAAGTGAATATTAAACATAATTTTGCTATGTATAATGATTAAATAAAAAAATAATTTAATTAAAATTTTATTAAAAGTTGTTTATATATAAAGAAAATTTGAATTTTAAATTGTAGTGTAGATAATAGAAACGGTTTGTATATGAATTTTTTTTTTAAATTTACACGTATAATATTTCAGACAAAATTATATGTCCTTAAGAGATTCTTGTTCTATGACAGCTTGTTTTAAGCATGCATTTGAAGAATGTATACAGAATATGGTATAAAGAAATAGGTCAATCACTTCAATGGATATGGAAGAAATGTATATAATTAAAATAGATTTTGTTGGTGACATTAAAATTTATATCGTGTTTTTTTTTTTTGGTTTTGAAAGTAACATTTTCGTGTTTCAATAACATAAGAAAAATATTTTATTAAAATTATTAATCATAAATTCATAAAATATTTAACATTTTTTATATTATTATGAAATTAAAATTAGATTTTACATTTTTTATAGATGATTCTCCAAAAAACCAAAATTATTAGTTGAAAAAAACTAGTTTTTCAATAACTATCCTAAAAATATGCTTTATTTATTATTTCATTTAATTTAATTAATGGATAATTATAAATATAAAAATACAAAATTTATATTAGCTGTTCATTAATTATAAGATCAAGGTGATCAAGGTGAATTAATTATAAGAATTTAATTTTTTATATTAATTATTTAAATTGCAACACGTTGTTTCTTGAAAAATAGGAAGTAAAAATTGACGAAGGCCCTCCCTGCTCATTGAAATTTATATTAAGAGTATTAATATTAAATATCATTTAGTATTTATATATTTCCAAAATAATTTGAAAATTGTAAATTATGGGGTTTTGACCGCCTTTTATTCGAAAGAAGTTAGTTTATATTGTTTTCCAGAAAAAACCCTTATACAACCAAATCCTTAACATATTTTTAAAAAGTAGAAATGTATATATATAATTATAAATATTTTGCTAATTAACTTAATTTTTATATGCTTTTAAGATAAGGGCAGCATCCAAACGAGCAAAAACTATTAACATTTTTTTTTTAAATAAATTGTCATTAAATGTAACGACAATGCATCTAAGTTTAAACTAGTAAATTTAGTATTTCATTAAAAGAGAAGTCATTGAACTTCACTCAAATAAGTAAATTTAGTATTCCATTAAAAGAGAGGTCATTGAACTTCACTCAAATACGAGCCACATCCTTATAAGAAAAATTATTCATTTACAATTGGTTTAAAATTTATTTATTTTTCTTTCCAATTTTCTTTTTGTTTACGTCTACTACATCATCTTTACATAAAAATACTAATCCAAATAGTATAAAGAATATTCCTAATATAGAAAGTAATGAAATCTTCTCACCAAATACCACAAAGCCAAATATAAACTAAAACAAATTTTTAAAAAAAATATTATTATTAAATTGATTTTTTAAAAGAAAACTTACAGAAAAACAATAATTAGATGCAGAACTTAAAACAGTTGCTGATAAAGTTTCATCAGTAGATTGTAATGCCTTTACGAAATATCTCCAATTTAATACATTACAAAATAACATTAATCCAATACATATTATCTGTAATGTAATTAATAATCAACATCAGCATCATATATATTTAAGTATTATTTACTTAATAAAATAAATACCTTCAATAAAATTTCAATATTTGTATTAATACTTAATAATATGCCGCAATATCCTGTTAATTTACCAAAAAAACTTCCTCCAGCAGCAAAAAGTCCAGCATAAAATGTATTTAGTGTACGTTTATGTTTATTTTTATCCATTATATTTAATTATTAAAAATATTTTTATTATTGTTAAATTAATTTTATAAACAAAAATTATGGAATGAGTAAATAATGAAACTGTCAGATTATATTTGGCGCGCGGACTGAAATGAGATATCAGATATGCAAAGAAAACAAAAGTTTGGTTATGTATGATAGTGTTTATGTTTATGTTGTTCGTTTGTTCTGTTCCATCGGCTCTAGAAGTTTATGTTTTGATTTATTTTGAAATTATAATTAAATATATATTTTATATTAATAAAATTGTGGTGTAAAGATTTTTATTTCACATTGCAAATTATTTTCATTGGACAATTGGAAAAGTAAAAAAATATGCATTTTAGTCTTACGACTAACGATGACGACGATGTGCAAATTTAAACTTAGTTCTTAGGGTATATAAGAGTTATAAAATGATTGATTAATAATAAACTAACGTTTCGATTTTGAATGAATTTAAATAATCCTATTTTTTTCAGTATCAAATAAAAAAGGCATTCTAATTCGATATCATTATACCTGACGAATCGTTGTTATACCTCCAATAAAAATTTGATGAATATTTAAATTAAATTGAGATTAATTTTTAATAAAAATTTTTAAATTTCAGAATCCACAAATATATTTTTTCACAATAAAAAATTTAAAGAAAATTACCGGTACAACATCATAACAAATCACTTGCTGATACTTTAAATTTTTGCCGCAATATGCTAAAATTACCCAATTTGATGAGTGAGCTAACTGGTAATTTTATTAGGATTTAAAATTTTTAATGTTTTGGATTCGAGAAATTTTATTGGTTCTGCATTTTCAGAATATAAAAGTAATTTCATAATATCAACAATTAGATATATTTTCAAACTAAGAACCAAAGAAGGCATTTTATTAATTGAGCTAGAAATTAAAAACAACTTAAAAAAACAATTGCACTTAAAACAATTGAACCGATTTATGAAAGGTTACAGTAAACTTATTTTAAGGTGGTGATTGATTATTCTAAAAAAAAATCTATACTTTTACCAATTATTAGCCGGTCGTTTCATATATTTAAAAAAAATATAATTGATACTCTTAAATCTAATAGGAACAATTTTTATTTCAAACTCAATTCAAACAAAATAATCACTATTCAGTATATATTACATTAATTATAGAAAAATATCTAAATACCAGATATTATTTAATTGCACAAAAATATTCTAAAAAAAAAAATACGTAAAAAAATTAAAGAATGTGAATAATACGATTATATTTTATTATCAAGAATTATTAATAAAAATAGAAAAATTAAATAACAAACAATAAATGTATTTAAGTTATTCTTTAATATCCATTTCTTTGCAAAGCTCTTCCGGTAGTTGAGGATCACCATTGTTTTCAACTTGAGAAGTTTCGTCAATTATTTTTTTAGGGATTTTTATTTTATAAGTTTTTATATCTTCTATATTCTTTGGTTTTTTAATATCATTAACATTATTTTTACTAGACACTAAATTAAATTTTCTTTTCATATTATCTATATTTAATGTAGAATCTTCTGTAGTTGATGATGATGATTTTGTACTTATTGTAGCTAGTTCATCATCCCAAAATTTAAATGATTCATACCAACCCCAAGTCGGTTCATATTGATAATCATTTTTTGAACGTCTTTCTAAAAGTACTCGTTTTTCTAATGCTAATTTCGATTTTAAATATTTAAATTTCTTCAATATCTGCTCAACTGTTCGAATAATAAATATATAAATAATAATTAAATAATATATTAATAAAAAAAAAAATTATTTAAAAATATAATTTACTTGATATATTTAATTGTTCTGATAATGGTTGAAATATTTTTGCTTTATTAACTTTAAAAGAATGTCCAGTGATACAATGTTTCGGTGTATTTCGGATAAAATTTATAATAGCTTCTATTTGTGATTCCCAATCATAATACTGTATTTTAAAAATATATTTTTAATAAGATTTATTACAAAAAATTATATAAATATAATATTAATAATTACTTTATTTGTTGTATTGCAATTATATTCTCTTGTTGGAGATTGTTTATTAAAATAATTTTCTTTTATTGTTGATAATGGTTGATCATAATTTAATTGAGCATTATTTATTGTTGTTACTGCATTCACTGTAGACGTTAATGAATAGTTTTGTTCTGGATTACAATTATTCATTTCAAATTGTAAGGTATTTGTCGTAGATTTGATTGTTTCTAATAAAATGTAAATTACTTTAAAATTTTAAATTCTTTATATAGTATTCAAAAAATTACCAGAATTTCTTTTATACAATATTTCTGCATGATCAGTTGAAATATGTAAAAAAAAATTAAAATTTTCAAATTTCGTATTACAAATATCACAATGAAATAAAAAATTTCCATTATTTGATAAATACACTTCACCACATTTTGAATTGGAATCTTGAACAATTTGTGGTAATGGTGAGTTTATATTATATATAAAATTTTCATCAATTTCTTCTTTAATATCCATTGTGTTTATGTTTATTTTAAAAATTATTTAAATTATAATAGCCAAATCTTAATTAATTTGCAATGCTTAAATTTCTCTCGTTGACGGATTAAAGTTGACGTTTATGTCAAAATAGTTATTCGATTATGACATTGACGGATTGAATTTAACGTTTAAGTGTCAAAATAGATATTTATTTGACGATACGATAAATTATCAAAAAAGGTGAACAAACCCAAAGTAAAATTTTTGGAGAATTTTACAATGATAAATTTTTATAAAATTTTAAAACTTTATATTACTTGGTTCCACTTGGTTTAAGTTTAAATAATTAAAAAAAAAAAAAAAATAATAATAAATAAAACTTCAATTTTTATACTTTTGATAAATTTATTATTTAAATATAAATTATATATTACATTAAATATTATTAATTTGTCGAACATATAATATAATTAAAATTTGAATTTAATTATTACACAGATTTTTTTTTTTGTTTTGCTTTAAAAATTTTTTTTTTTATTAATTAGCAGTAGATTTGAATGTTCAATATTGCAGATAATTAAAATAAATATATTATTATTTTATAAATTTAAATTAAATTTTTTAATATTTTTTGTTCTTATTTAAAATAAATTTTGTGCAAATTAAATTTCAAACATTTTATTAGTTATAAAAAAAACTAATTATATAAATTTGTAAATAATTTTCTATTTTTAAAAAATGTACATTAAATACTGAAATTAATTTTAATAAATAAAACTAATATAGTTTTTTTTTTTAAATTCATAAAATTTTAATTGATGATATTAATCATATATTTTTGAACATAAATAAATATACCCTAAACTTTCACAATTATATATAAATATTTAAATTTATTTGTATAAGATTATTTAATGTTAAATTTTAAATCTAATAAAAATCATATTTGTTGCTATGATATTAACTTTTGCTATGATATCAACTCATTCGTTATTTTTCATAAAATTTGATTCAGCTACATTTCGTAATGATAAAAATAATTTAATTTTTGAAAAAGGAAAAATAATGTTCTTATTTCATCTTGCATGACAAAACATGCATTTTCTCTTACTGCACACGAAGTGTATTCATTATTTTATTGGCCACTTTTAATTTTAGATGAATTTTCATTATTGTTAATATTCGGCTAAATTCTCTTACGTTTATTTGATTTTTAATTTTTATCAATATTATTACCAAATATTCGATATTTGGGAATAATAAATTCCCGTATTAATCCCGTAAAATTGTTTTATAATTTGTATTTAAAATAAGTACACAGGGTTTTTCTAATCGTAATATAAATAAGACTTAAATGAATTTACAGGGTTTGTCACAAAATACTTCTTTACATTCCCAATGTGATTTTTTTAAAAACTATTGATCATTGCTTTTTTTTTTAAATACTTGAGGAATAAAAAAATTAGAAACTAATTTATATAAATAAATTGTAATATTATTGATATCTTCAATATTACATTAATTATTTAATTACCGCCTATTATTTTAATTATAACACAAACTTTAGACTTACTTTTGACTAAAAAAAAAAATTAATTTATGGCCTTCACTATTTTTTTTTATATCTATGTCACTGTACAATTTTATGTAGAAGATTCTGTTAAGTGCAGATGAATGAAAATTAATAAATTAAACTTACTGAAAAACAAGAAATTCTTCTATAGCAAAATAGAAAAATTATATTTAAAAATATATAAAATTACAGTAATAAAGGTCAAGCTCAATTAGTCTTTTATAAGTCGTGATGACTTTTTTTAGCAAAAATGTAAAATTATACAGTACAGACAGAGATGAAGTTTCCCACTACTGTAAGAAATTTCGGAAACATTTTGACATTTTAATTTATTTTCTCAGCATTCAAACATTTTTTTTTAAAAAAAAACATCAACTACGATTTGAGAATATTTTAATAAAAGAGACAAATTTCAAGTTTTCACAATCAACTTTTTTTCGGATACAACATCTTTTTTGTTGGATTCATCGACTTTCTTTCGGAGACAACATCTTTTTTGTTGGATTTGTCTCCTTTTTTTCGGATAAAAATCGTTATTCCGTCTCTACCGCATTCATGCTTTTTTGTATCTTGCATAACTTCTTCTTGAAAAAAAGTGGTGAAGACTTTTACAAAAGACTAATGGAGCTTGACCTAAAAGCTTTTTTTGACAAACCCTGTAATACACACTGCCACAAAAGTTTACAACTAATAATTAAAAAATGAAATTTTAATTGAAATTACTTTTCCTTTCTTATGTATCTTAATTTTTAAAATTTCTTACTAATAACTTAAAAAAAATGAATATTTTTGAAGGAACTTTTTCAATATAATGTAAGCTCATGTTTTTTCTGATGATGTGCTTTCTTTTTATCCATTCTTGTAAATTTCTCATCACAATAATCGCATGTATACGGTTTTTCGCCAGTATGTTTCCTTTCGTGTCTTATTAAATGTTTTTTTTCTTTAAATGCAAATGAACATATTTGACATTGATATGGTCGTTGATCAATATGTGCTTCTTGTTCATGATTCATTAATTCCTTTTTAAAACTGAATCCCGAAAAACAAAAATTACATTTAAATTTCTTTGTATTTATATGTGATCTTAGGCCATGTTCAGCTAATTCTTTTTTGTTTTTAAATGCCATACCTAATGCCGGAGGACATGCAGAACATTTAAATAATTTTTTAATTTCAGTATGTTTTTTTTGTTCATGTTGTATTAATTGTATTTCTTTTGTAAATTTCATATTACATTCTTTACATGCAAAATATTCAGCATTGCCATGTGATTTTCTATTATGTTTACTTAAACTTGATGAATATGGATAACTTTTTTCACACCATTTACATTGATAACGTTTAGTTACAATTTTTGTACCACGTACAGCTGGTATTGTTTTATTTCTTTGTATTGATAATGGATTTAAAAAAATATTATTATTATCATAATTATATGTATTAAGTGGATTATCAATATCATCATTATTATCAATAAAATCTTTTTTATCATTATCATCATCAACAGCACCATCATCATTATCATTATTATAATCCATATTTTCATCTATATAACTTGCAGCAGGTGGTTCCATTTCAATTTCAGCTATACTATAACTATGAGAATTACCATCTGTAGTTGTATATTGTAATTTTTCATCATCAATTTCAGTTTCACAAAAACTTTCAACTGGATTTATTGTATCAATATCATTAGTATCATCATTTTGTTCACATATATTATTTAAATTTTGATCAAAGTCGGAAAATGAATGTGTATAAGTAACATGTTCCATAAATTTTGTAAAATTTTTATAATTAATATTACAAATTGAACAGCAAAGTATAAAATTAAGATTACTAGATACAATAATTTCACCACATTTTAAATGATAATCATCTTCTAAATTGATACCATCGTCTATAATCAATTCCTTTTTAATATCCATTTTGTTGTTGTTGTATGTAATGTAGGGTAGTGGGTTGATAATGTTGTCTAACAAATTATTTGGATTTGTTGTTTTAATTTTTTAATTAATTCATATAAATATTATTATTTAAAATTATGTTTACCACAAATTAATTATAATGTTTTTTTAAATATTTGCGAAGCCTTAACAAATAAAAATTTAATATTTATAATATTTATTTTTTACAATATGACGGCTATTATATTTGTTTGGTGGTTGTCAATTTTGACGTATATCTCTGTAAAAAACTCCAGCTGCTTTTTTAGATATAGTGTTGACGTTTTAACAAAATTTTTGTTTATAGAATGCCCAGAAAACAAATAACAATTGGGTTTCGTGTTTAGTAACGCAACGAAATTTTAAATTTTTTGGTTGATGATGATGATGAATTATGAAATGAGACAAGAATCCCGATTAAATACATAAATAATTATTATTTTTTACGGACGGGTCTTTTCTTTAGTCCAGACAAATTTGTACTTCTAAGAATGCATTTATTATGAAAATGAAGAGCTTATAAAGTGCCAAGGTTTCGGGTGCTACAATCTGTTCGGAATCAACTAGAGAAAGAGACCTTTAACTTCGGAATGACGATGTTTTAAGTATTAAATGTTCTATCCGTTCTACTTTTCTAGATCAAAGATAGATAAGCTTTAAGTTTTTGGATATATAGCATATATAGACTTGCCACCTTTTAAGATTTACAAAACGGTATTTAATTCTTTAATTTTAAATTTGTACTTTTTAATACTTTTAGCAGCTTTTATTAGTTCTTTATTTATGGTACAAAATTTGAATAAACTCGGCACATCTTAAGCTTATATTAAAATATACCAATATTTCAGCTTCAATAAATGATACAAGCACCCTAGAACCATTAATTTTTCATGACATTGAAAAGATGCTCTATGCATAGCAATTACATGGAAGTACAACGAAAATATACCGTACCTTGTACCATCAAAAACAAATTTTACCATTTTTGGATTAATTTATTTGAATGCTGTTTTTTAGTATGGTATTATTTTTTGCAAATAGCTCTCTAATTTTTTTTATTACAACTTTCAGAAGACCTTATTTGAGAAAAATGTTGATAATAAGTTAAATTAATTTTGTAAAACTAACAAAAAAATATTACGAAAAAATATATGGCGGACATAAGGTCCAAATATAACAGATTCAACTTGTCATCGACATATATTGATTTAATCATTTTTAAATTAAATACATATTTAATTTATGTATAGTCGTTATTTTATATAGAATAAAAATCTGCAGCTTTAGTTTTAAGTGTTTCCTAGTTTTAGTCGTAGATTTAAGTTTTATATTTCTTGTTATAGCTAAGGCTAGTAAATTATTGTTTAATCTCCGGACGCAAGATTCTCATAAAATATGTATAAATAAATAATTAATCAACAATTAAAGATTTCTAGAAATGATTTATTGTAAAAAATATAAATTCACAAGACAAATAAAAATATTTCTTGTATATAAAACTACATCATAAGCCTAGATTTAAGAAAAAATATTGTTAAAAAAAAAAGATAGCCGTTCAATAAAATTCTAATTCTAAAAATTCTAATTCTAAAAATTCTAATAGTCGTTATTTTCTAAGTATATTCTCAAGAAGAATAGTACGAAATATTTATAACGCTGTGATTACACTATTACCATAAATTCCCGATAGAAATGTTAGACATTTCTATCTGATATTTTTTTTTGACAGGTAAAAAAAACATGCTGGCTATTTGATGTCAGACATTTCATTTTAATCATGTCGTCAACAAGAAAGCAAAATATTAAAATTAAAATATTTTTAATAATATAGTTATTCACACCTTAATTAATATATATTTTTTATTAATTTAGTAGTAAACTAATTTTTACTCTCAAATAAGCACCGCAAACTAATTAAATTTTAAATTTCAGGAGCAAATCTAACATTTTTATCAAATATCGCCATTTGCAAATTAACAAATGTCAAAAAAAATCTGCAAAAAAATCTGAAAAGTTATCTAGAGAAAAATCGTGATTTTTCTGTCGGGACAGAAATCCTGTCTGGTTTACACTTGACATTTCGTAGACAGAACATATGTTCTGTCTAAGAAAAAGTCTATAGTGTAAACCGCAAGTAACTGAATAATAAATTTTTGTTTATCGGTATATTATGGTTCTAATTTCCTATTTTATTAATTGGGTAACATTTTGACAATTTTGAATTTTCGCGCATTCTGGCGCAAATTTATAATATTTTTTGTGTAGCAGAGGCAGAGCATTTGTTTATTAAAAAAAATATTTTATTTCATTTCATAAAAAAATGCCTTTCAAAAGAACTTCAATGCGATATGCGCACACAAATGGACATACTAGTTGTACATATACAGAGGATGGTGATTGTTTAATAACATGTGGTTCAGATGGTGATATGAGAAATTGGCTCGGTATTGATGATGATGATCCATCTTCGAAATGCCTTGGTGAATTTGTTTTATGTGTAGTACATTTGGATAAACGAATTCTAGTTTCAACTGATTTGAATACTGTTCAAGCGTATACATTTCCAAAAGGTGATTTAGATGGCACAGAATTTCGTTTTACAGCTCCAGTTAATTGTATTAAAGTAAATAAAAATTATATTGCTGCTGGTTCAGAAGATACTGAAATAAAAATTATAAGAAGAGATAAAACTGGTAGTGAAATTTCATTGGAAGGTCATAAAGGTCCAATTATAGCGATAGACATTAGTATTAAAGATAATATTTTAGCATCTTGTTCAGGTGATGGTACATTAAAAATTTGGGATTTTGATAAAAAATCTGAAATAAAAACATTTAATGGATTACCAATATGTAATAGTTTAGATGATGTTAAGAGTTTTGGTACACCATCATTTCATCCAATAAATGGACAATCTTTAGCTTACACATTAAACAAAGAAATTATTGTTTTAAATACTTCAACATGGGAAATTCAGTTTACATTAACAGATGAAAAAATTACAAGTGATTATAGTTGTTGTCAATTTTCACCAGATGGTCAATTTATTGCAGCTGGGACTCGTATAGGTGAAATATCAGTATGGAATATTGCTAAAAAAGAAACAATTAGAGGTGAAACAACAAGTTCCGAATCACATGGAATTACTTGTATTGTGTGGAATCCAAAATGTAATGGCGAATTTGCTTATTGTGATTCCACTGGTCAATTAGGAACAATTATCGGTTGCTTGGATAAAAGTAGCAATGAAATTAATGATGATGATTATGATGATGATATTATGAATAGAATTGGTGAGGATGAAAATATTGAAACTGATTATAATGATTTTCCAAATAATGGTAACGATTCTGGTGACGACAATGAAAATTGTATATCACTTGAAAAATTAAAAAATGAAACAATGCGAATATTGGATTACGACAACAATAATGATAACGACGATAAGCATTCCGATACAAAAAGTGTAACATCTTTTTCTGAAAATCGTCAATTTGTAAAAACTTTTAAACAACAATTACCATTCCAGCCTGGCTCATCACCAATTGATTTAAAATCACGCTATTTAGTTTGGAATGATATTGGAATTGTTTGTGCACATTCTGATGGTAATTCAATTGATGTAGAATTTCATGATGTTTCTGTGCATCATGGTATTCATATAAGTAATTATTTAAATCATGATATTGCCAGTTTGAGTTCAACTGTATTAGCATTAGCACCGAGTAATACAAGTAAATTAGTATGTATTGCATTTGGTGTTAACGGTAGTGGAGAATGGTCATCGGAATTACCAAATTGTGAAGGAATTATTGCGATTGCTGCAACCGATAAACTAATTGGTGTATGTACAGATCAACGAATGTTAAGAATATTTAGTGTAATGGGTACACAAAGAGAAGTAATATCAATACCTGGACCTATTGTTGCAATTTGTGGCCGTAATAATAAATTAATGGTTACATATCATAGTGCACCAGCAAACGAAGATCAATATATTACCGGTTTATTGTTACAAACTTTTGGTTTAACATTACGTTCAAAAGAAACACGAATTCCTATAACACCTGGCAAGAAATTAACATGGATTGGTTATTCAGATAAAGGTTCACCTGTTTGCTGTGATACTATGGGTTTAGTACAAATGTATAGTATGAAAACAGGATGTTGGTATCCAATTTGTGACACAATGAAACATAGTCAAAGTGTATCAAATAATTTCTTTTTAATTTATATTCTAGAAAGCGCACAAATTTTGCAATGTGTTCTTTGTCGGGGATCATCACATCCAATTATAAATCCTAGACCAATGGTAACTGAATTACCTATGCAAATTCCATTATGTGAAATCGAAACCGAAAAATCAATGTTAGAAGAGTCACTAATACGTTGGAGTAATTTTAATGTTGATAATTCGGAAAAATTAATTAAAGAATCTGCAATTAAATTATTTGCAATTGGTTGTCGTGCTGAAATGGAAACACGTGCAAAAGAATTAATAGAAATGATAGCATCACCACCACTATTAGAATTAGCAAAAAGATATGCTAGTAAATTGGGCAGGGTACATTTGGCTGATAAATTGAATGCATTAGCACCTCATATAGAAATGTTAGAAAAAGAACATGAAAAAGAAATTCAAGAAACTGAAAGTAATGGCTTAAGTATTTTACATAATAATTCAATTGGATCGACTTTATTAATGATGCAAGAAAGTAGTACTCAAAATAATAAAAAACAATTAGAAATTGTTCCAAAACCAATTGTACTTAATAAAAAGAATCCATTTTTAAAATCTAATCGTAACAGTAATAGTAGTAGAAAAAATAGTCTGAGTCATTTGACAGATCAAGCTTCTGGATTTGATTCTAGTAATTCTCAGTTAACCAATAATGATGCTATTATTACTTTGGATTCTGTTGATAATTTATCAGAAAATAATGAAAACAAATCTGAAAATGAAGTGTTAACAACACCTGGAAGTTTTCCGCATTGGTATCAGAAAAATAAAGATCGTTTAGCTAAAAATCATCCTGAATCGACAAATTTAACGAAAATTGGTTTGGCAGAATACAAAAAACTAAATAATAAAGAAATTTCAGATGTGTCTGGTAAAAGAAAATTAGAAGAAGAACCAGAAGGTAAAAAATCTGGAATTGCAAAATTAGCAAAATTTGGATTTAATAAACATTAAACAGTTAGTTATTTTCTAAATTCAACTTATTATTTAAAACTTTATACTGGAATAAGAATAAATGTGTTTATAATTTTTATTTTTGTAAGATCGTTTCGAAAAGTGAAATAAAAGTTAATTATTATTTTATTTATATAAAAATTGAAATTATATTTTTATCAGTAAAAATTTTTCTTATTTAGAATTTTCTTCGGAATGTTTCAATAGACAAAAACTAAAAACAAATAAGGATATAAATGAAAACCATATTGAAACTAATGTAAACGAAGATCGCACTTAGAAAGCTTGATTTATGCTTTTGCTTGTACACTGATAATATTGTCTATGGTTGCATATAAGATATTTTGTGTTTTAAGAATCTCCAAAAAAAAGTAGGCTTAAATTTGGAGAGCTCGAGAAGCTCAACGGACAAAGCTTTATTTTGATATCATTGGATACGCATAATACGTTTTATCACAATACGTTTCTGTACCATTTGATATTAGAAATCTGCAAGCCATAAACAAATTTTTACTTTTTTCATTGAAAATTTCGCTATATAAATATATCAAATATTTATATGTATGTATTACGGTATTACAAATTATTCTAAATTCTTTACAAAATTGCATATTTTTAGACTGAAAAAAATTTAAATTTAGAGGTTAGCTCATATTACCAATATGTGGTACGCATTCTGTTCTATCTAGAAGAAATCTGATGCTTAAAGTTTCGTTTTTTTACAGACTTTCCATATTAAAATGTAATAATTTCTAAACAAGTTTTTGGGTATTTAATTGAAAAGAACTAATATATTTACAAACCGTTAAACACTAGAAAAGTATATTACTAAATTACTATTATAATTATTTCCACTTTGTTTAACTATAGTTGAACTCGTATTAGCGTATCACTACAGCTGACTTGGATTTGTTTCGTGAGATTTTAAAGGAAAAAATTATCATGCATATTGCAACCAATTGGAAGAATATAAATGTTTTCTTTCAAACCTCTGTCCAACTTCAAAATTCAACACAGTTTTTGTTCTTGTTCTATTGATAATATTTTTACTTTTTCAACTCAATAATAACTCAATTCCAATTCAATTCTGTGCATGGGAAAATATTACTCAATTCCAATTCAAATTTTGCTGGTCCAAAATGTTAGTTGGGAATATAATTGCGCATCATAAAATCTATTTGGGTACACATAAAATATTTTTTTGACATTTCCAATTTAGTTTTTTTGCACAAACGAAAATTTCTCTTCGAATTTACAGCAAAAAAGTGAGATTTTTTAAATTTCAAGTTAAGAATGTGTGAAAATTTTATTATAAACATAAACTAATTTAAATACTTTAAAAAATAATTCTATAAATAATGTGAATATGTTAAAATAATCAATTTACCATCATAACTTACAATAAAAAAAAAAAAATTGGAAAAAGTAAAAAAATTATATAAAAATTTTCTTTAAATGGTTGGGAGAAACACCAAAATAAGAGGAAAATCAATTTTTATTTGTATTGTTGTTTGTGCTTGTTCTACGTTTTCACATTATTGAATCTCTTTCTCTCTGTTATTATTATTTTCTTATATATTTAATAATTATTTTATATATACATAAAATATATATTTTTTAAATTGCTACGATAACAAAAAAAAAAATTTTTTTAAAAGTAGTTAAAATTCATTAATTAAATTTTTGAAAAAAAAAATTGTGCTTTTTAAATATATAATAAAAAGAAAAATATATATATATTAATATGACGGAAAAGGGAATTAAAAACAATGAGAGTAAAACAAAATCTGCTGGTGGTGCCACAACAACAACAGCAGCAAATACAAATGCTGCAAGGTCATCAACATCTTCAGATTTATCGACTAGTAATACTACTGATAGTGGTATTGTTATATCTAATTGTTCAATTAATTCAGTTTCCTCATCAACAACAGTTCCAAATGATAATGAAAAAAATAATTTAATTATATCATCTAATAATTTACAACAAATTCAAATACAAAATCAACAAAAACCATCTTCTAGTTCGACATCAATGACAACTTCAACAACAACATCAACAACTGCAAATTCAATAAAAGATACTTCAGCATTAGAAGCAGCTTTAAAAGGTGATCCACAATATTCACGTTTTGCTGATTATTTTGTAATATGTGGACTTGATTTGGATACTGGTCTTGAACCAGATCGATTTGCTGGTAAATATTAAATTAGCCCAATAAATTACAAATAAATAAATAAAATAAGTTCACTATTAAAAGAAATTTATTAGTGTTATGATGGTTTTACGACGTTTTAGTAGGCGTAAATTAAAAGCTCAATTAGGAGACGATAATAAATACAAATTCAATTTTGTACAATTTTGTATTATTAAATTCAACTTTATAAAAAGACCGCAAAGCAGAATTATTGTATAGTAGTTTTATTATTTACTGGGTTTTATTAGTACCGATAAATTTATACTCTGCATTCCGATGGAATATATATGATTTTATAAAATATATAGTCAATGTTAAATCTTAATATATAAACCGAATAATATTTTTAACTTTAACCATTTTAATCTTATCATTATTATCTTTTAAATGCGTGGAAAATACATTTTAAATTTTTATATAAATATATTTTGTCATTGCATCGACAATTTCTTTTATATAGTAAATTTTATTTTAATTTACTTTTTATTACATATAAATATTCATTAACTTCCAATTTTCCATTAAGTATAATTTTTTTATTGATATTCAAACCTAATGTATACTAATCATTTTAGTGGACATTAACTATGTTAACGATTTGGATTTTATAACGGACGAACAGACCAATAAACTTTTTTTTCTCAATAAAAACAATAAGAATTTCACTAATTTTTATTTTCATTTTTTTTTGTAATTGTATTAAATATTATGCTCGTAATAACATTCAGATTTCTCTTAATATATTTGTTTATATTTGTCAACAAATTATACTTATACAACTTTCTTCAAAATTTCTTTGTCATAACATTTAAAAAAGTTAATTACAATTAAAAACAAATACTAATGAAAATAATTAAAATGATATAATAATTTTAAATATATATATATATACCGTATATATATATATATATATATATATATATACATGTTAATATTTTTTTTTTTTAAATTAAAAAATTCAAAATTACAATAATTATATTTGAGTAATTTTACAAATTACAGTATGTAAAATATCAACGGAACATATATATAAATTTTATTATTTTTCGTTGTAATTTTATTCGGTGATTCTATTGAATTATCAAAACATAGATTAATTCCGAATAGCTCTTGATTAATTTCATATCGGAACGTATCTTCAATAGAGTTTTGACTTCAATTCCCCTTTAAGAATTTTGACATAATTCTATTTATTTGAAGTTACCTATATAAATATTTCCAGATTTTGAATTAAATATTTTGTACTTACTTGCCCACAATTTTCCCAAGCTCCTGGCATTATTTCCACCTTTTAATTTTAAAAAATTAAAAGGTGGAAAAATTTCATTTTCACAAAAATTACTTTTCTGAAGACATACAATCAAAAAATTTAAACAATTATTCGAGTTAAATCAGATTATGGCTGAAATTATTTTTGTCAATAGAGGTTCAGTCAAACAAATAAAAATAAGAGTTCCAGACAGTAAAAAGTCAGTGAATTATACATTTTTTCATCTATTTTTATTCTTAACTGCATGTCATAGATTTATCTGTATTTGTCAATAGATCAATCTAAAAGGTTTTCACCTTTATAATTTTATGATATTTCAGTTCTATTGAATTATCAAAACATAGATTAATTCCGAATAGCTCTTGATTAATTTCATATCGGAACGTATCTTCAATAGAGTTTTGACTTCAATTCCCCTTTAAGAATTTTGACATAATTCTATTTATTTGAAGTTACCTATATAAATATTTCCAGATTTTGAATTAAATATTTTGTACTTACTTGCCCACAATTTTCCCAAGCTCCTGGCATTATTTCCACCTTTTAATTTTAAAAAATTAAAAGGTGGAAAAATTTCATTTTCACAAAAATTACTTTTCTGAAGACATACAATCAAAAAATTTAAACAATTATTCGAGTTAAATCAGATTATGGCTGAAATTATTTTTGTCAATAGAGGTTCAGTCAAACAAATAAAAATAAGAGTTCCAGACAGTAAAAAGTTAGTGAATTATACATTTTTTCATCTATTTTTATTCTTAACTGCATGTCATAGATTTATCTGTATTTGTCAATAGATCAATCTAAAAGGTTTTCACCTTTATAATTTTATGATATTTCAGTCCGAACATAAAAAGCAATTAAGTCATACTGTTTTTTGACCGAACAGCCTTTTTTTACTGAAGCTCCTTGAAAAGGCGTTTCACAGCTAACTCTTGAACAAAGGCTGCGACCTAATAAAGATCGTATATAATTTCAAATTGTTTTACTTCGGTAACTCTAAACATTGAAAATAATTTTTATAGAAAACCTAAATTTAAAGAAAATATGGACAATATTATTATTATTATTAAAAAGGCTTCCAAAATGTTAAAAATTTAAATTTTTATTTCAAAATATTATAAATTAACCTGTGAATTAAAGCTCAAAAGGAGATTTAATTTTCACGACTATTACTCCTTCATTAGTATACATTCCATCTTGTTTGATAGTTTCTAGATTGTTTAGATCTGGAAAACGTAATCACCATGGTATGAATTATTAATGATGCTTCCTCTGAAGCCAACATCTTAGCTAAACTGGAGTGTACGGTTACATGAACTGTTCTATTATGACGTGGTAATGCTTCACCAAGTTCTACATTTATAGCAGATGCTTTTGTTATCAAAAGTTTATATATTATCTTACATAACCCTTCATTTGGATAACCCACTAAAATTTTAGGTGATTTGCTTTGTATAAAACATTCATACATGTGTTTGACTATTAACTCTAGTATAAATCTTCTACCTTTAGTAGTGGATGGATTTAAAATTTTACTGTGTAATCCGGGCGATAGGGGGAGTATAGTTGGCACGTATATACAGACAAAATACTCACTTTCATTATCCTATTCTATGTCAGTTGCCATAAACCAATTTCCAGTTAAACCAACTAAAGCTAAACCCTCCGTTCCGTGTTTTTTGCCAGATAGGAGATCCTGACCTGTGCCGATCAATTTTACTTTTCCAGCTATAAATGTTGTCGACCATAACTGACACGTTTTTGTATGTTTTTCGAGATGTTTTTAGTTTTTGTTTCTGAATTCACATAATTAGTTTATCTGTTATAAATTTCTTTAATTTTGGTAAACCACCCCATGTTACTAAATTACTGTCAGTATAAACTGAATATGGCTCATAAATTGTTTGTCCTATTTGTAGTGGAATAGCAGGAGCACAATTCAAAGGTGCGTGCTTTACTCCGTTGACAGATACACCAATTACACTGGATGTGACTACTCCAAACCATTTATTTTCCAAGATATAGATACCTTCTTTTATGTGTGATGGTATGGTGTGCAACATGATTATACTACCTGAAGATTCTTCGTTCAACATAAATGTGATTAGTAGCATCAATATGAATAATCCCGTTTTCGGGACTGACACTGACATAGTGACTGCAAATATAATTAATCCGCATGCGACAATCAATGCAAAGAGTTTTGTAACTACCACTTCAAATTCAGTATATTTCATATATTCATTAGCTGGATATGATTCAGAATCATTAATATCTCCTGACATATTCTCAGATATTCCAATTCGTCTTATAAATGTAGCATGCAATGTGGGATAGATATTAATAAAATTTTTAGTTTCTGACATATTCATCAAATCTACAACTAAACGTGTTATAGCTTTTAAATATTTATTTCGAAACCAAATCGTATTTATGCATATATCAAATTTTATAAAATAAAATTCAATTTCATCAATAAATTTATCAAATATATCTCGCATCTTCTCAGATTGCCTAATAATTAATCTAAATATATTTAAAATTTGTAAAACTTCACTGTATTTACAAAATAGGAATATACATGGTATTATTTTCCAAATCTTGTGCTGAATTTTATTTAATTCGGGTTGTATGCGATGAGATATCAGAATCCAAAAAAATATACCAGCAGGACGAAAATTTTCTAATATTGCTATAGCTGCAAAGACAGCACATGTCTGATATAAAAAAGATTTAATTGAAATAACAAAGCTGGTTTTTTCTTCAATATCAACATTTTTTTTACGAATTTTTAAATATTGTTTTTTAAACAATTTCGTTATTATTTAGATGATGAATTACAATTATTATGTTTTTTTTTTTATTAATTGTTGTTAAAATTAACTTATTAATATTGAAATTAACATTGAAATAAAATTATTAATAAAACTTTTCACGAAATTTTTGATAAATCCATATTATTATTAATATATTGCGACAATTTACATTTGAGTCTGTAATGAAGCTGGCGTAAATTTGTAAGTACCATAAAGTTCCAGAAAATTTATAGTTGACTCTGTAAATGACTAAACTATGTTCAAATTTGCAAATTACACTTTAAGGAAGTTAAAGTTTATTATTTTTTATTTTGAACCAAAATTATACTGCTGCCTTGCCAATTTAAGGAAAAAAAAATTAAAAATAAATTCCCAAAAATTAACAATTAATTGATAGTTTTTCATTTTCAATATTTAAATTATTACGAATGCACGTCGGTCATGTTCAAATACAAAACTAAACTAAACTATTAATAAATTTGCAATAAAATGCAATTTCATTATATAATAATTACATAGAACTACTTAGTATAGTCAAATCAAAGATTTTGATAAAAAATTAAGTAGTTAAAAGTTAAAATACATTTTTATTTAATTATCAAAGTCGTACTTATTAACCCCCCATAGCAAAACAAATATTTACATGACTTTTCAACGAGTTTTATATTAGTAGTTCGTAGTTCTGTTATCAAAACATTTCATTTATAAATTAATCTTAACTAAACTATATTTTTTGTATGAATCATTGATAGATTTTTGTCATTAGTATATCAATGATTTATTGATAGCACGTTTCTAAAGTGCTATTGACATTGTAATATTAAATAATTGGCAATAATGAATAAAATTCATTTCCTTAATTTTTTAAATGGATTTCAAGTTATTTGCGATCCAACATATCGTAGCAACGATTTCAAGGAATTCCATTCATATCTTTAACACCTGACCTTCTAAATATCTAAATTATCGAGAAATTAATTATGTAATTAATGACTTGGCTTAGTATAAAAGCTAGTAAAATTGTATTCTAGCTAATTTTGTTTTTGTTATCCTTTTATTTTAATTCATTACTTAAGAAAATTTACATAATATGTAATCGAAATGAATTATTACTTTGATTAAATAAACTTCCAATCCCTCTTAAAACTTGGAAATAAAATTGAACAAGAACTAATATTATTTATGGATGTCGGAAAAGCTATAATATGAAAAGATAATGTGTTAAAGGGTTAAATAAATGTAATATGTTATAAAACTGCTTTAGCTCAGAATTACATTATTAATAAGAATTTAATTATTTTGTTAATATATTTTTACTTTTTAATTACGATATTTGTTGACAAAAAAAGTTTAACTTGCACTCATCATAATTATATGAAATTTATTACCCAATTCAATTTTTTTTTGGTAATTTTTATAATAAATAAACATTAAATTACAAATTAAATATAATCCCATGAAGTATAAAAATGAACCCAAATATCAAATTAAATTTTTTTCAAATATGATAAAAAATTTAAAAATCTAGAAAAAATTATCACAGCCTAGGAGGATAGGTTAGCAATATAAATAGATTATTTTTATGCTTACAGTATACCAAATTTTTCATATTTTACTGTAAAACTTAATAGAATACTATGTAAAAAAAAATATGATATAAAATTCCAAATCAGCTTAAAAATAAGGCACTCAGTCGTAATTTCAGTAATCAGTAATTTTTTAAGTAATCGTAAATTCTTTATTATTCAAATTAGCTACAAAGATTATTTTTTGCAGTTCTTAGCAATATTTGAAAATAATTATATATATGTCAGTGTTTCATCACCTTTTTTCTAATAAGAACAACTGCTAAAAAGTTCCACGGTTCAGCAACTTTTATATGAATAACAATCTCAAGAGAATAAAAGATATATACTTAATATTTTATAATATTTACGTTTGAATATTTTTACTATTTTAAAACTGTATCGTCACGTAACGAATAGACTTACAATTAAATCGCAGCCATTTTATTTTACTAATATTAATTTTAAACTAAACTAATTTTTTTCGTAATTTTTTTGTACTCGAATTGGCCTTTCTCGCGCTTCCTACTCGAAATATCGCTTCGTAATCTAGAGATTTTATAATTTTCATTAACTGAATCTGTATAGAACCAATCAACCCTTACCTTTCAATGGTTACATCCACCAATAATTTATGTGGATAATTACTACGTTAAATAATGATTTGAATAAGCTTACAATTGGATGACATACCAAAGACATTACAAATTTTTTGTTTCTCAACAAAACCTTAAAAATATAGTAATTTTTTTTACTGATTTTAAAAGTAATAGCTTCGAGCACAGCTCATAGCTTCATTTTGTTCGTAGCCTAAGACACTTGATAACAATATCGTAAATTTTTTTTGTTTTTTTAATCTTGCCAGTGATTTCTAATTTCATAAATTAGGTAATATATGAAATTGTGAAAGCAAAAATGCTTTTAAAATACAAACATTTTTTGTTGGCTGATGGTTTTATTTACTACCGAACCGGCACAGCGGCTAGCCAGCCCTGCTGAAATCTCTTTTTGTTATTATTTTTTGAATTTACATTAGAATTAGACGAATTTGATGATACTTCAACCCAAATAATATAAATTTTTATTATATTCAATTATATTTAATATAATATTATGTGACTATAAAAAATAGCACAGTAAGAAATTTTTTAAAACATATGTTTTTTTTTTTTTTTGTTTTCGATTGATTTAAAATAATTGTTTTGTAAACATGAAATCTATCTTTTTTTCGTGTTATCATCGTTCAACAAAAAAAAAACATATTTTATAATATTATGTACATATTTTTATTTTCGCAGTTTGTAAATTATAAAATTTCACTATGTTTATATTTATACAGCAGAGTGTCAACCTTGAAATTGAAAGAATTAAAAAGTCAGACCAGTTTTTTTTTTGTCAAATTTTCGATGTACCCGGTCCATACTATTCCAAGTCAAGTTAAAATTATTTCGGTTATTTTGAAATGATTGGGGGATTTACATTTACACTGTTCATTGGCAACAGTTTACTGGCATTTATTATTGTTGAAAATTTAAGTAACATTAAAGTACATAAAGGTTTTAAGTTAAAATTACATTAAAGTATATATTGTACTTTTTTTAAACTCTTCTTTTTATAATATGTATCAATAAATATGTTTTTTTATTCATGTAATGCAATGAAATTTACGTTTTGTTTGATTTTTTTAAAATAACTTTTAAATTTGAATTAATAATTAATAAATTTCAATAAAAATATGATTCTTTTTCGTTTTAATTGAATGTTTTCTATTATAATAAAAACTTGATATAATTTATTTAATTCGGAAAGAATTTTCCCGCTGCCATTCCGAGTTAAAGAACTTTTACTGTATTTTAATTTGAAACGATACAGAAATATGTTATCTTTCTAATAAATATGGAATTTTAATTAGGACTGAAATAAAACTGTATTTATGCTGTCTTGAATAATGGGCGTTTTGAGTTAGACTAGTATGGACCGGGGGACATTGAATATTTTATTTATTTAAAATTTTTGGTTTCATTCTTAATACAAATATGAATTGATATAAATAATTTTTTTATGACTTCCGCCCTCCAATGTCACGACTTAAGCACGTAATTAATTTATTTAAAAAAAATAATAATAATTTAGTTAACTAAGTAGAAAAATGTATTGATTATGTCAATATTGTAAGATATTGGCAAGAAAATTATTATTCTTAATGGGGATTTAAACCTAATCTGGAGACAAACCGTAGCTATAATCTGCTTGAAGTTACCTGCACGATTAACATAAATATCAATATATATCTTAATAGACACGTGCACGACTGCAATTAAATTTTTCAAATACTGTGTTGTAAACAGTAAAGTAGTACACTCTGCTGGTGAGTACTTGATATACTCGCGAATCTCGAACTTCGAATGAACCACCATTACAATCTTATTATAAAATACAAAGTACCAAAGCACAATCGATATTATAATAGATTGAGTAGACTATCGATGAACAAAATAGCGAGAGTAATGTTGGATACTTTTAAGTTTTAACGCAAAAAGAACCGCTTTCATTCCCAAGAAAATAATGACGAATTTAATTGGGACACTGGTTGTTTGGAAAGCAATTCTGTGGTATATATATTTAATCGGATACCTACCCCTAGATAACCTAGTAAATTTCCGTAAGTTGCTTCACTAAGGATGTTCTATGCATATCAAATACGATCACACTAATCTAACCTAACTTGATTTTACCCACAAGATTTTTAGATTGCAGTAAAAAATTTAAAACCAATAAGCAAATTTTTATTAATCAAGCAATGATTGGGCTAATTATTTTGAATATTTTAAAAACCCCAATTAATGGGAAAAATAATAAATGGGATATTTAAATTTAACTGGGGAAATTTTTATTTCTATTTTAAAACTTACATCAATTCGATTTCATTTCATTGCCTATTCAATAAATTGCCTTTGGTAATTAAATTAGATTTATTAAATTACAAATAATATTTATTTTAAAAATAAATGCGATGAATAACTGCAAATATTAATTATTAAATAAATACATATAAAAAACTTTACTAAAAAATAATGAAATTATATTTTTTTCTGGTCTGTTAAGTTGAAAATTAATTCTAAATATTCCGTAAATATCGTGTTTAATAACGACTATTTAAGTGCATTTTTTGATAATTAAATACTGAATAATATTCAACTTTTTCTAGATCAAAGAAATGTAATAATATTTTTCAAGTTTGTTAATATTTTTTTCTTTTTATTTTGTTAAAAACACGAATTAAATTTAATAATTATATTTTAATTTAATTTTACAGGTGATAGTCTCCATTGTTCTCCATTAGATAGAGCATATAAAAGTAAACCATTATGTCATTATCCAGAATATGTTGCATGGAATCCATTTGATTCTCATGGAATTTGTATGGTAAATTTTTTTTCTTCTTTTATTTTGAGGGGGAAACTACCTATTTGACCTTAAACGTCTTTTATTTTCACTGTTGAAAAGTGGAAATGTATTTTTTACTGTGCAAGCAAAAATATACAGTTTACTGCTAGAACAAGAAATGTTTCGAATTGCATAGGTGGATGCCCCCTTGAAAAAATTCTTTCTTAAAAATTATTGTTTAATTTTAATGAAATTTATACTATTCTCTGTAGTTATCTTTGCCACAAGGTTTACGATTTCGTACACAAAAACATAATATTGAACCAAGATTTCATTCTTTTGCAACAACACGTGAGGATGGCAAACGATGTCATGGTTTTAGTTTAATATTTTATGAAGAAGTACGTAATAGAAATATATGCAGTGCAATGCATACATTACAGGTAAAATATAAATTTTTTAGTTCTTAAATAATAATATTCATAAAATATGAAAATTTTAATTTTATTGTTTTTTTTTTTTCAATTTTAGTCAATGTTCATAACAGAATTATCTAGTGGCCAAACAACAGCAGCATTACGTCGTGTTAAAGAATCATCAGTTAGTCGTTCATTACCACGACATTTTAAATTAGCAGCACAAGCACCGGCATCGGCATTAAGTTATTATGATGTAACGAAAGATAAACTTTATGTAGCTAAAAGTATATCGTTATTGTGTCAAGTACCTTATGCATATGCAGCGGAAATTTTCTTGAATAATTTATACAAGTATGTTGTGTCTCAATTGAGAATTAAATTGATATTTTCGTTTGCGATAATATAATAACAAAGCTCTCCCACAAATTTACAATTATTTCTAGAGAATTAACATTTTATAAGATTTTTCATTTTGTAATTTTTTAATAAAATATTTAAAATTTTTAGATGTCTTCCTCGACAACCGGGACCCGGTCTTAGTTTAGAAAGTTATGTTTATAATATATTGTATGAAGTGATGCTACCTCAACCTGGAAAATCTATACGAATTTACTTGCCACCGGAAGAACCACATTTGCCACCAATACAAATGATTTTACAGCGACCTGGATTATATGATGAATTGCCCTTATTAGATTTTCCAGTACGTTTACTATTTACATATTTAGGTGTTGAATGTGTAATACAATTATTAACATGTGTTCTATTAGAAAATCAAGTTCTATTACGATCTAATGGTAAATTCAATATTTCTCTATATTTATATATAAAAAAAAAATCGATTAATTTTTTCTTTAAATTTTAAAGATCATCAAAAATTAATGATAATTGGTGAATGTGTAACATCATTATTACATCCATTTGTTTGGCCACATGTTTATGCACCAATATTACCAGCTGCATTACATCATTTTTTAGATGCACCAGTACCATTTGTAATGGGTTTACATGCTGATTGTGAAACAGTAACGAAAATTGGTTCTGAAGCAACATTATGTTATGTTGATATTGATAAAAGAACAATACAATTACCCGAAGAATTACCAATATTTCCACACAAATTTGATTTTATGTCTGAAATTATAACAATATTAGATAAATTTCAAATACAACGTGATCGTACATTAGAACCACCATCAATATTAAATCCAAAAACATTTTATCAACAACGTACAATTAGTAATAATAGTAGTAATGGTAGTAGTAGTGATTATGATGTAATGACATCAAGTTGTACATTACCATCTGGTATACAAGTACGTGGTCGTAAACATTCAATGCATGATAGTTTTTATGGTAATAATGGATCCAATATTGATAATCATTTAAGTGAAATGAATCCATTAATTAATGGTGGTAATAGTAGTGGTGGTTGTATATCACCAAAACCACAAACATCAGAACCAATTACTAGAATGGTTGATTTAGTTAAACGTACCGGTGTTAAAATTGATGATTTTGGTTATGATACAACTGATTGTAGTATGCCAAATCGTAAACATAATAAAGAGAAACCATTAACAAAACAAGAACAATATATTGAAGATCAACGTTTAAATAATTCAATACGTGAGATATTTTTAAATCGTTTTGTACATATGTTTGCTGCCTATGAACATTTTGTTATATATCCAAATCAAGGCAAAAATGAATGGTTAAGTAATCGTGAATCATTACAAAATTTTGATAAATCATCATTTTTATCAGATCAACCAGAACATCATAGACCATTTTTGTCCAGATTTTTAGAAAGCCAAATGTTTGCAACATTAATTGATAATAAAATTATGGCTGTATGGGATAAAGAAATGGATTTAAATTTACGATTATTTGATTGCCGTATAAAAATATTGAGGTTAGTATAGTTTATATTTTTTTAAATTTATTAGTAAACTCAATCTGTATAAAAAATTGAAAAAATGACTTAGGGATTGGGCCATCTGCATTGAATTACAAGAGTTGACTGTTTTAAATCGAAATTTTTTAATTGATTTAATCAGAAAACTGACATTGTGAACACACAAATATTAAAAACTTTATCTATTAAAATCCAATATAATCAAATAATAAAAAACGTTGAGTTTCAATATTTCCACATTGAAATATTTTATAGTGCAAAACTTAAATACAATGAAACTAAATATTTTTCAATTAATTTCTATTTCTATTAAAAACTTTTTGTTGTTGTTGTGTCTCTGAACTCTGACTATTATTTTTTTATCAATTTCGATCGATTAAAACTGAGACAATAAACAATTTTTATTTAATTAATTTTCTATTTAATAAATATATTTTTGTTTTGTTTGTTGTAGGAAAAGGCATGGCGGTGAAAGTCTTATACGTGCAACTAGCTATGAACCATGTGTACTAAGTCAAGAAACACAAAGAATATTGGATAAACGTTTACAAAGTATTGATTTAGAAGTAACACCACCAAGTGAAATATTACCTAATCGACCAGCATATTTTCGTAGTTTTCCTCTATTAGAAAAATCTGTACTAAATCAGGAATGTGCATCGAGGTAATAACTAAAAAAAAAAAATGTTATAAATGTATGCAAGCAAATTGTATTGTGTATGTCATCATTAAAAACCTCACCAAAAATGCTTCTTTAAAAAAAAATATGAATTGTTATGGAATTGTGTTTTTTTTTCCATTATTTTATATATATTGCTAATGTGTGTGCGTTTGTTTTTTATAATTGAATTTATTGTTTTGTTGAAAATATTACTTGTAATAATGTATAAAATTTATTTTAAGCACAATCTGAATATTATTTTAGTTTTTTTATTTTTTATTTGTGATTTTTAAAACACAAATTGTAGTTTTTCTTTTATGGAAAATTAATTGAAAACTTATTTTATGTTTATTATATATAATAGAAATGAATTTAATATTTTTAGTAGTGCATTTTTGAAGATATGATATTTTGCAAATATGGAAATATTGAATATTTTAAATTGATAATAAAAGGGTTTCTGTGAAATTCAGTTTACAAATTTGTTTTGTTAATATTAATTATCAAAATAACATAATTTTATCAAAAATTTTATAATTTTTTTCAATTTTTTCGTTTTTCAAACGCTGGTAATAATAAGGGTTTAGCATAATTTTCATATAACTTCAGAGAAACTTCGTATAAAGGGTTCTCTTTACTAATATGCGATTCAGAAGAATAACTAAAAAAAAGAAACTAATAAAGTCTATAACTTTTGACATATTAATATAAAGAAGACGCTGTTTGTTTTCTAATCAACAATTACATTATTGCTTAATTAAACTTATGATTTAATCTAAATCTAAATCAGTTCCATATTTCCATATAAATTAGTAAAATATTTTGCTGTCATGAAATGTAGACTGTTTTGATAGCTTGAAATTATGCAGTTTAATTTTAATTTCTTCAATACAATTTTTTTTTTATTTTTTTTAAATGTGTAATTTATTTTATTAAATATTACATATTATTTAAAATTATTTTGTTGATTATAAGTTGTTTTTCGTGCAAACTGTTTGTTCTCATACAAATCAAATATGTAAAATTTATTTTTTGGAAAAAGGATAATTATTAAAATTTTGTCCAGTCCATTATATTATCTAAAAAATAATTTATGTATCTCATTGTGCAAGTTTTAAGAACTAATTATCAAAATACAATATTTACTAACTAATTTTTTTTTCCAGAAATTGGTCTATTTCTTTGATAGCCATAAGATTTTTAACACGTTTAAGAAAAATTTTTATAATTAGAAATTAAATTTTAAGTTTCAATTATATAAAATATATAATTTTTTTTCACGCCCGTGAGTAAAAGTGTTATTTTTGGTAGTAGATCACTTTTTCCTCGCAGGAGGGACTTAAATAATTATGTTAATTTTTCGATTGATTCTACTGAATTCATACTTGAAATAGAATTTAAAACTTTTAATTTATTAATTATTGAATTGACCCTTCTATATATGATTGTTAGTTCAAAACATTACATATATATTTTATAAATTCAAAATAGTATACTTTTTATTCTCGAAAAAAGCGATTAAATTTGTAAGCACTTTTACTACTGAGAGTGCAAAAAAAAATAGTGTATAGAATTTGGAACCAAAGTGCCTTTTAATTCTTCGTAAGATTAACGAAGCTGAGGGATCAATTTACTTCTTTGTTTAGTCCCCAACACTCGTAATACAAAAACGCACTTTAGTCCCTTGTTCTATTATTACTATTATATTTATTTAATAACTAAATTCTACTAAATGCTGTGCAGTTTAATATATTCATAATTAAATATACATTCAAATAAAACATAAAAAAATTTAATTGTAATAACAATTTGTATACGATTTAATTAGCTTATCTAAAAAAATGCTCTGATAAAAAAATAAAATATAAAAAAATGCATGATATTATTTTTGTTAGCATGAAATACACTGTGAATAAATAATTAAGAATTTACTCGAAATTTTTCGAACATTTTTTTTTTAATATACAATTTTTTTTTCTTCCTGTTTAAGTAATGCAAGAAAAGAAAAAAAATGCTCAAAGAAATATTTAAGTAAATTAAATTTATATAAATTATAAAAGTAGTTTTGATATGCAATTTATTAATATAAGTTTAATATTTTTTTTAATTTTTTTTTTCAAATAATAGTTTTAGTAAAATTATAGTTAATTATTTGGAAAATTAATAATTGTGGAATTGGAATTTAAAGATAACAATATAAAAAATAATACAATTTAAATGTTAAATATTGAAAGTATCTTCTTTTATATGCGTTAAGTTTTTCATTTATATACATAACTTTAAAAGTTGTAATTCGAGACTAGAAATTTACGGATTTCGAGTAATCTATCGAAACTCTAAAAATATAATAAATTTCTTCATTACTACAATGAAACTCATTCACACTTTGAACAGTTTTAAATGCAAATGAAATCCATAATTTCAACGCTTAGAGAATTTGGTCAAATAATTTGTTTTTGTTCTTTGGAAAATAAGGATCGGTACAAAATTGTGACAAGTTTAAAATTCTGTATTTAGTTTAACGTTTTCTTAAAAATTTTGAAAACGACGCGATATTCTATATTTGTTGGCATGTTGGGATACTGAATTGGAACTATTATGAATGTTGCAAATATATAAAATGATAATATTAAATGTATTCGTTTAACGAAAACAATCAAGGCACCTTGGTTTATGTAATTTCAAAAATAAGTAATTTTTTAACATTCCCATAAATTTATTCGATATTCTTATACAAAATCTTAATTCCACAATTCACTAATAATAAATTAAATTTAATCACAATAAAATATTTAGATTTAGATTGCAATTTAGATTTGCTTAATTGAAGAAATGCACTGCAAACAATAAATGCACCACATCCAACAAATTTCTTCACACATTTAACATAAAATATTAAATTAGTAGAAAATTATAATATAAATTTTTGTTGTTTATATACATTAGTTATACGATCTTATACATTTTTTTTTGTAGTTAAATTTTTATTATATTTAATTTATTAATAGTGAAATTTATTATGTCGCAAAACTTACCATATTTAATATTTTTTTATATATATATACAAAAAATAATAATTTATGAAAATAAAGTTTATATTATTATTTAAAAATATTAAAAATAATTTTATTTGTAATTCCAATTGTCCTTATCTTCGTGTTTACATTCCATATTTAAAAAAAAACAAAAAATTAGAAAAAAAAGAATTGAAAATATTTTTTTTTAAAAAAATCAATAAATAAAATAATTATAGAGGAAATAGTTTACGTCGTGTTAAAAATGGTTCAACAAAATGGCGTACAAAAGAAATAAATTTAGATGGTAAACCACCGCCATTTCCAAATTCAAATCGTAATTCAGCTAATTTATCAACAACTGAAATGAGTCCAGCATTAATAGCACAAGCGAATTGGACATTTGTTGAGAAATTATTAAAGGTAATAATTTACAATTACTGAAATTTTTGTGTTATTTTTATTAATTCAATAATTTTTTTTAAAAAAAATAGGATATTAAAAGCAAAACTAAACGTATGCTATTGGAAAAAATGGGTAGTGAAGCATTTTCATTGGGATTAGGTTCAGAAGGTGCTGTAAATGGTATTGAAGAGAATACAATGATTGCATCATTATGTGATTTATTAGAAAAAATATGGTCACATGGTTTACAAAATAAACAAGGAAAATCAGCATTATGGTCACATTTACAAGCATATTTAGAATTACAAGAGACAAGAAATCCATCAAATAAAATTGATACAAATTATTTAACACCAGGTAATTGTTCCGTATAATTTTAGTGATCTTTGCAAATATTATAGTATAATAATTTAATCAGATTTCTGATTAAAGATGAAGAATAATAGATTTAAAATATATATATATTTTTTTAGCTGTAGCCTGGAGCGTAATGAGGAAGAGAATGGATTGTACGTGATTAAAAAATATTTAATTATTATTGATTTTCATATTTTCTATTTTTTAGAAAAAAAAGGGTTTTAAGTTTTTTCTGTTGCTAGAAATTTATTAAATTTAGTAGTGTTGTATATTTTATTTAAATTTAATTTTAATTTATTTGATATAATTTCATGTTCTTACCTGAATTATTTGATGGTTTAGAATGCTACACATCCATTACTATTATTTTATTTAGATTTTTTGTTTTTAATTCTTTCGTTCTATGATTTTGTAGTATTACAATTTTATTTTATTGAATGTTGCATATTTATAGGTGGTACACATTTTCGGTTTTCAATTTTTGACTGACTATCAGTTCCTTTAAATAACGTTCAAGGAAAAAATATACCAACTTTTTGGGTACTATTTTGAAATGGAATTTGTACTTCAAATTAAATTTGTAAATAAATCCAAAAAAGTGGAACTTATGTCCCGAAAGTGGGTAACATATTGCAAAATAAAATGAAAAAAAAACATCCAAATTATAATTTTCGGAAATTATGGCCTAAAACAAAATCTGAAAAATATAGCGATTATAGCGATTTTCAATAAGTTATAAAATAAGACTTAAAAAGAGTAGAATTCTATTTGTTATTGGTATCATTGGTTTATTTATTATTTTATTTTTATCATTTTCAATATTTCTTTCATTTATTTGTCATTTTTAATCTTTTATTATCTTATTTTTATAATCACTTATAAGTAGATCCTGGTATTAGCTTTATTTTGATACTATATCAATATTTCATAAAATTTATTTAATTTAATTTATTATTTCATTATGAAGATCTATCAACATTTACAATTGATTCAACCGATTCACTAACACGAGGTCGACCAAGAGAACGTTCAAATTCAATTATTGGTTTAGAACAATTACGACCATTACCCGAATCATTGGAATTTGATATTAAGTAAAATTAATACAAATAATTAAATATTTTACAATTAATACTATTATTTAATTTAATTAGAAACGTGTTGGCTATGACGGATATTAAGACTCATATTGGATATACCAGAGCTTGGGTCCGTTTATCATTAGAAAAGAAATTATTATCAAGACATTTTCGTACTTTACTATCCGATCAAGTACTTTTGAGGACATTGTATAAACGTTCTGCATTTTTACGTTGTGAAGAAGAGAAAGAACAATTTTTGTATCATATTTTAACACTTAATACAGTTGATTATTTTTGTTTTACAAATATTTATCCAACAACAAGTAAGTTGTGAAAATTCAATTAGTAAATTTTGTATTGAAATATGTTTTTTTATTTTTTATTTTGTAGAACTTCCTTATCGTCTTGTTATATTTCCTTCAAAAAAACATGGCAATAATATGACATCTAGTAATGTTTGGGTAGCTATTTCTGGTGCAATGAATGAAACTAAACAAATTCCTGTACCTAAGGAAGCTGTTGAATTTATATTTCATGTAATTATATGATGAATAAAATATCTAAAGGAAAAAATATTTTAATATAATCAAAATTTATCATTTACAGTACAAGAATTTAGGTAATTTAACAACAATGAGAATTGGTCATGATAATTCTGGACCAAATAATAAATGGCTGGTTGAACATGTTGTAGTTCGTAATGAAGTTACTGGACATACTTATAAGTAGACAAGATTATAGTTATAAAATGTAATTTTTAAATTAATATATAATATTTTTAATATAGATTTCCTTGTGGCCGTTGGCTTGGTAAAGGTATTGATGATGGTTCAACTGAACGTCTTTTAGTTGGACAACGTGTACCAAAAAATATTGATAATGATGAACTTGTACAAGTATGCCGAACACCACCACGTGCCCGTAGTCCAAGTATTCAACGTACTGAACTAAGACCATCTGAAATACAAAATATGTTAGGTGATTGTGTTAATGTTATTGTTAAATGGCATTATAAACCGAGTCGTGATCGTGATATTGGTACATTAACAAATTTTCTATGTGGTGAAGATGGATTAGTTAAATGTTTAGAACATGTTTTTATGTGTGGCTTCAGATCAACTCGATTTTTCGGAAGAAATTTATATATTTGGGATTATTTTTGTAAATATATTTTAGTTTTTTTTATAATAAATTGTTTAATATTAAATTAAATTTTTTTAGTGAAAATTAAAGATCAATTTGAAATGAATATTAATCATGATAATACAGACAATAATACAATTTTACGTAATAATAGTGGTGTGACTGGCTCACCATTAGCAGCATTAAATTCCCCAAATCCTGATTCACCATATTTAACTAATATGTCATTAGCTCAACGTCATGAATGGTTAGGAATATGGCGTTGTTTTGTATATTTAATTGATGAAATCAATGCAGTAACAAATACATTAGGAAAAGATGGAAAATTTCAATTACTTATATGTCTTTGTTTAAGGTGATTTATATATAATATTAAATTTAATAATAATTTTTCATATTTTTAAATAGGGAACATATTTTGCATCGTATGCTATCACCAATGGCATCTACAAAAGTAACACATGAAATGTACGAAGAACAAAGCTTTTTAAGACGTCGTGGTCTATTAACATTTTTAATACAAATACTCGAACCATTAGATACATTAGAACATATAGTACTTGAGAATTCAATTACTCAAGGAATTCCGTCACAATGTTAAACAAAAAACATATATTTTTAAGACTTTTAAATAATATTTATATAGAAAATAAAATGATTTATAAGAGATGGAAATATTTCTTAATGCAGAATACAAAAAAATGTATTATGGAAAAATCTATTCTAGTTATTTCGTAGCCAAAGAATGTTTATTTTTCAATAACAAATTAAAAAATAATTAAATTAGATATAATATTATATAAAAAAGCAATGTTTAAAAATTGTGAAAAACTCTAATAAATAAGATGAAAAATGAATTAATGGAAAAAATAATAATTTATAAATATATTTTTGTGATTTATGAGAAGAAAAGAAAACCAAAGCATGACATTTATTTGATATTTTATAATAATATAAATATATTTTTTAATTAACTTTATTAGTTTATTTTTGTTTTATTAAAATTATATTATTTTTTTTAAACATATATTTTAATTATAATTTTAGAATTATAATTTTATAGAAATATTTTTTAATTTTATTTTTGAGATATGTAAGGATTTAGTAATTGTTATAATACTCATTATCTTTGTGATTTTTAATTTAAAATATAAATTGTTTGTCTGTCATAAATGAATAAAAAAAATATATATTAAGATAATTAAATAAATTAAGACAAAATGTTCAAATAATTGAACTTTACTGAAACAATTTTATAGTAGACACAATAATTAATTGAATATGTGAGTTATAAAATGTAAATGTGTAATTTGATTAAAAAGTATTAATATTGGAATTCTAATTAATTTATAATGTATTCAAAAAGAAATATGGAATTATTCTATGTTATTGAACTTTTGGTCTATAAGGAATTTAATGCGAAAAAACAAATTGGAATTATTCTATGTTATTGAACTTTTGGTCTATAAGGAATTTAATGCGAAAAAACAAATTTTTACTACAGAAAATTTCTACCAATAAAATTTATTTTTATTTAATGCTTTTTAGAAATATTGAATTTAAAAAATATAATTTTCTTTTAATATAAAAATTGAATAGAATCTTAGAAAATTGTATTTAGCTTTAACTGGTATAATTTGCATCCATTTAAAGTACATAAAATAAAATTTGTGCTTCCTTATTCCAATATTTTTTTTAGGTCTTTCATATCCGTCCCTCAAATTCTTGTATATTGCCCTGCTGAATCAGTTTATTGTCGCGCTGAATTGTTCAACTAGAAAATTGAGTTTTTTTTTAAAAAATAATAATAGAGTGTTATATTAAAAATGTTTGAATCTTGCCAGCAACTATTTTTTTAAATTCATGAACATTCGGGATAATAGCGAATATTTTTGAAAATTTCGGAAATTGTTTTGAGGAATAGCGGGCATATACAAACTTAACGTTGATATAAATACTATTATAATATTGTTTTAAAAGAACTAAATGAAACTTAAATTTACATATATTTTCAGTAAATGTCTACATTATAAAATGTTAGTTATTTACCTAAGCTTTTCTCTAATTACAAAAATTCCATTCCTAATAAATAATTAATTTTAAGGCAAATTTAGCTTGCATATATGGCAAATTTAAGTACCTATTTAGAATTTAAGTTGCATTTATTGACAATTTGCTGCTAACTCTGTTCGAAAGTAAATTTACCGAATATAAACATAATTGACCGGTAAAAGTGAATAAATGTATTTGAAGAATTTGGTTTCACTAAATCTATTTTTTTTAATTTGGATAAATTGTAAACTTGTTAAATTAAGTTTTGTTTGATTGTACAATTTAAGTACAATTAATTGTGGATATCGGTCAATTCAGTCAATTTTTAATTTATAATGAAATGACTAATTATGATAATATTATATTGCCAAAAGAAAACTTGCCATTGTTTTTTTTGATTTAAATTTTGTTTTCAATATTTTAGTTTATCATAAATTAAAATTCGTTATTTTTTTAATTTTGTTACTTTCAGGAATTAAACTATAAAGAATTATGAAAATTATCCCCATCGATAAGAATAAATAATATTTAAAATGAACAATTTAAATTAACTAATATAAAATTGATATTTTTCTATATAACTAAAAATGCACATATTTGTACCTCTGACAAATTATAAATTTTATTCTCTCTAATGCACAATTTGTTGTGAAAATAATAAAGAAATTAAAAATTTAAAATTCTTTAAAAGTATATTGATAAAAATTATAATATAATAAATATTTTTATACCTACAAAAAATTTATAATTAATTTTAGCTGTGCCAAAATTATAATTGAGATAAAATAATTTTCATAATTTTAATTTATTTGTTAATTTTATTTTTTATCAAATTCTTGCCCAGATAGTTTCTAATATTATTTTTACTAAATAATTATATATTAAAATATTAGATTTGTTAATAAGTGAAAAGAAAATTATGTGCAACAAGAAAGATTTTAAAAACATATAAATTACTCGAATACAAAAAAAAAAAAATTTAAAATGTTTGATGATAATAAAATAAATGTAATTTCTGAATTTCAAAAAAAAAAAAAAAAATATATAAGTTTATAATAAAAATAATTGAATATTTCAAATTTAAATGAAGAGTTTATTAAAGAATTGTAATAATGTTTAATTGGGAATTAATAAAAAGAATATAAAATTATATATATTTGAAAAATAAAATTATTTGGTATTATTTAATTATTTGGTTTAGTTTGGGTTTTTGGCGGGCTTTTAAAAGGTTAATATATCATACCTTATTTTTAAATAAACCGCCAACACAACAGCAAACTAATTATTTACCATTACTTTACCCTGAAACCACAGTTTAAAAAAAAATTGCAAATACCAATACATACTCCAGTAACGATTTCAAACATGTTGTGTATGATTACAAAAAAAGCGTGGGCTCTATATTACTGCAATGGTTAATACAGTGCATGTTACATTTCAGTCTGTGGAACCAATTTAACGGAAAATGTCTTATATTAGTCACTAGTGGTTAAATAAAAATTATTAAGTTTAGGGAAATAAATATAAAACAGCTGAAACATCGCAAGATGATATTATATTGCTTCAAAAATGTCCAGGAACAGATTAATTTGCGGTTATTGAGAAACTGCTCAACGTGTAGCTGAATAAATCAAATCATAATTACATTTGTTATTTTTTTTATAACTTCTAGGTTAAATGAAAGATTATATAATCTTATGTTAAATTTAAATATTTTTGTAGTTATTAATATTATATTTAAATTTTAAATTTAATTTTAGCAGGAAAGGGTTAAATAATTAATCTATAATTAAAGAAAATTGTACAATTTTATATTTATTTCATTTAAATAATTGATTTTATAAAAAATGTTTTACGTTTTTAGGATTTGTAATAGTTCACTTGTTTCAGCTAAATTATCAAATATTCATTTAAGATCGATCTGTTTATGAACTTTTCAAATTTTCCTTATACATTGTGTACTTCTTTTTCTGGTTTTTATAAATTACAAGCCTTCTTTTCTTTCACATGAAAAATGTACAAGACCAAAATAAATTTAATAGCTAAATCCAACTGTATCATAAACGTATTAGGATTGTATTACTTAGTCAGTAAGTATATATACACATGTATTATTAATATTAATTACTTTCAAAATTATTGTTATCAGGCCACTTGCCACTACAACATTTTTGATAGGCTTATATATTGTATAGAAATCAAATTGATGTAATGTTAATCATTTTTGGATGGATGTCCTTATGCCTGGTGAATATAGAGTGATAGCGTATTATCGAAAAAATTAAATCGTTATAAAGTTTATTAGAATCTACATTTTCACTAGCGATTAAGTATTAATATCATTACAAATTTCCAGAGCGCTATTATTATCATCGCCAACGTTTTTTACAATATGTTTTGTGACATAATGATGTAATTTTAACTAGCTTTGGAACAGTAGTATCCATAATTCCTGTCAACTTGATAGCGTACTCTATTATATAGATAGTGTTTAATATATGTAAGAATTAAAAACAAAAATTATGAATTAAAATTTGTCTTTGCCAGTAGCATTATTAAATCTCGTAATAATTATTAAAACGTTATTCTTATGTACGAAATGGGAAACGTCTTGATGGATCATTTAAAAATATATACGCGATTAATAAGAATATTTATGGATCAGAATTATCGATGAATTTACATTTCTTTTTGCTATGGCTGGTAGTCTTATCAAAGTTCAAATAAATCTGTTATAGGAATAGGGCAATTGTGTTTACTAGGTCACATAAATCGGTGTTCTTTATATGTACGAAATGGAAACGTCTTATGTATAACAGAAAATAGATGCATTTAGTTTTTGGTAACTAATTTAATAATAAATTTGATAGCGTTTCTTTAATTTCGCTGATCGCTGATATATTTACCAACTCATTGTTAGCAAAATGCTAGTTTTATAATAAAATACAAAATTTATAATTACGTTACAACTTTATTTTAGTTATATATATTATAATTTATTTCATTTTCTATATTATATATTTATTATTCAGTTATGTAGGAATTAATTATATATTTATATTTTTTTAAATTATATTTAATTTAATTATTTAATTTTAACATAATATAAATTTATTTTAATAATAATTGTTTGTCTGTAAATAAATCTAGAATAAAATATTAACACAGACAATAATTTTTTGCGTTTTTTTTTGAAAATTTCCTACTTAAAATTAGATAACATATAATTACAGATTTTTTTTTAAAATATAATTAATTTTTTTTAACATTTTAATTAAATAATTATTTTAATTTATTGTTTTTAGAATATACAAGTAAAAATATAATTTAAAATTGTTTTTATTTTTTTGTTTTTAATTAAGTTAATTAAAATTTATTTATTTAAAATTAATTGAATTTTTGTTTTGATTTCGTTATTTAAATATATTGGCAATTTAGTGATCATTTTTCAGAGTAATTTTTTATGGTGTTGTTTTTCATTTCTCTTTATTATAATCCATACTTTAATATCATTATTCAAAGTGTCTAAATTGCCAATAGATAACATCAAGTGGTCGAATTTGTTTCTAATCTAGAACTTCTAGTTAAATATGCTGTCCAATAAAATATATTTATAATTAGAAATAATATTGGAAATCCAGCTCTTGATATAATATCAATTTTTGATACAGAATTATAATGTGGTTGTTTTTTTCGTCGTCTTTTATATTGTGATTCACTGTTGCTAGCTTGTCGGTATGATAAACGTCTAGGTGGAGCTATGAAAAATAAAATTAAAATTAATACATATTTATTTTAATTTAATGTATAAATTATAATTTTTTTTTAAATAGAAAATATGTTAATTTTTTGATAGTCAATTAAAAACAGAGCATTGTCAACTGTACCTTTAATATTAATTCATTATGGTGCAATTTTTAAGAGTGAAATTTGCATTGATAGTTGTTATTTGTATAATTAATCCTATGTTTATCAATTTTGCAGTTTGAATTTTTCAAATATATTTCAAACTGGCAGATACATATATATGCGATTTATGGAAATTGGAAAATCAAATTTCGAATATAGTTATCTCTCAATATAGAAATATAGTCTACTCAACCTCTGTTTTATAAATTTTATAAATCCTTTATTCCGCAGTTACCCTCAACAGACGCAACGACAACGCATTGCAAAGCACTTTCAAAAAAAGTTTAACCCATATAAAATGTATGGGAGTAGATAAAGACAACTCAAACATTTATAGCCCAGTTAGTCTCAACGCAAGTTGACGCAGACGAGGTTCAAAGTGTATCAAAAAAAAAAATATACAACTAATATAAAATGTATGGGAGCAGTTAAACTCAACGCGAACTTTCACTTCGCAACGCAGGAATTCGATAATTTCAATTTCCAACGCACGTTGTCAAGTAAATTTGACAGAAAAATTTATAAATGTTTATCAAAAATTTGCATAACTTACGTTGACGCAATTACGTCTGCTATATTGCAATGCAGAACGTTCCAAAAATTAAACTTTGAATACACTCAAAGTTGTAAATACAGAAATTTGACAACTAAATTGCATTATAATCTAATAACAAATTTCCTAAATTATCTTGTCTTGGTTTGAAGAAAAATTAATAAATTTTAATTTTTCACTTTTCACAAACAATTAGTTTAATTTGGTATTTGGTTTAACCGCCAAATACATTTTTTTAAATATGTATTATAAAACAGTTGATGGAATGCCTTTAACGCGCGTTGTAAATGTTGTTGCCGTTGTGTATGTTTAGAGAGTAACTGGGGCGTTAAAAAATCTCGAAGATCAAACTGTTATTAATTAATTACACGTAATTAACTTATCAATGACCATAATATTTGAAAAGTCACTTAAACATAAAGTGACGATTCGCTTACACTCTGTTAATAATTGAAATCTAAATTGAAATTAACAAAAAAAAAAAAAAGAATCAATAATTACGTGGTGTTTTTATTATTTCTTCTTCACACATTGAGTTATTCATTGATTCACATGATGTTTTTTTCCTACGAAAACAATTCCATTTGGTCCATGAACGATTTCGACGTATCGGTGTTGGTGGTATTGAACACATTGATAATGGTATAACTTCAAATAATGTCGATTCAGTACTACCAATCAATTCAGATGGTACACGACTAAATGTTTGTAATGTTGTATCTGGATCATCACTTTCTGATTCAGAATCATTTTCATCAACAATAAAATAACATTCACCCGATCCATATTTTGTAAAATAATGTACAACAGCAAATTGTATAATTGTTGCAAATATAAATACAAATGATAAAAATACAAAAAAATCTAATGCTGTTGGATATGGTACTTTTGGTAAATCAGTACGTGCTTCAAGTCCTAAAAATGTCATTGTTAGTACTGTTGTTATACCAAGTGATACACGATCTGCGGTTGCTTCACGATTCAACCAAAATGATACCCATGACAATACAACAAGTAGACAACATGGTCCATAAACTTGAATTAGAAAATTTCCCATATGACGTTTTAAATAGAAATCAACGGTTAGCATTGAAGGTGCTGTAATGGAGAAAAAAAATTAAAAGAAATTTATATAAAATATATTATGGTAAATTTATTGAGCTTTATTATGGTAAACGGAACAATGCAAATTAGATTGACGTTAAAATTTAGTAAAGTACATTTACTAGTGTATTCCAAAAAATGTAGATGTCGACTCGCGTAACGTGTATTTATGTATTAGAAATCGGAAAGCAGATTGGTATTAAGTACCAAATCGTAATTATGAATTACGATTTTGTTGCACTACGTACTAGGATAATAAGTTCCACGCTATTGACATATTTCACAAAGTCGTCTTGTGAGTTTGTCAAGGATAAACTAAGTACTCCATTTCAGATTTTTCAACTAACTGAAAGACAGCGATTGGTTTAACTAAAATTGTAAGGTATTGCGAGTCTGACATGCTCTAATTTATCAATGTATTAAATATACATCAAATGTTTGTATACTTTAGCTAAATATTGCGTTTTCTAATGATAATGAAAGTTTTCACTACAGGAGTTTTCATGGTTCGTTAATCGCTTTCTTATTTCTTTCGTCGCAAAAGATTAATTAATTTGAAAATTTGAATTAAAAGAATTTGAATTAGTTTTGCCGAATGACACAAAAAGTGCTCAATTGTTTTATGTTCGTACATATTTACATTTTCTATACTCATATTAACATCGGATCACCGTATCTTAAAGGTATGAATCCTCAGCATTGAATTGAGTGTCCTATTAAAGTGCGGTCGCTTGAATGGTTCAAAGTATTATTTTATTTAACACGTTTTTTTTTGTACATATATTTTTTCATAATTATTAACGAATCTAAACGACAAACAATTTTTTTTATAATTTATAAAATTTCAATAATCGAAGAATATCAAGAAAATTAGGACCATGACAATTAAATCGAAAGATATCTCTTCAATGAGTATGCATACTGAATATTCAATACGCAGATGATTCCTAGGAAACCTGGACTCATTAGCTCAAACAACAGAAACTTATTTTTGAAATGATTTATATCATTTACTAATTACTTTTTTTTAAATTTTACAGGATACAGAATTTAAAAATCGTTATTTTTGAATTATTTTAATGGTCCTTCCTTAGTGAACATAACCAAAAATTTAATATTTAAATAAATAAAGAAAGTGGAATAAAAATTAAATGCAAATGCAAATAAATTTATTTTATAAATTAAATACATACTACATTTTTTTTTAATTACAAAATATTATATAAAACTTTTTAAATTTGATGAAAAATTTAGTAGATTTTCCCTGGCCATTTTATAATTATGTTCAGTCGTGTGCATAATAATTTTTATGATAATTATTCCCCAAAAAACATCGAATTACATGAAATCATGAAATATGCTTTTAAAAATATGAAATTCTAATTCTAATTGTTCCAATAAAAATAAATAAAAATAATGAATTATAATTAATTTAATATTTTATATATTCAAGCAATAAAAGTGATCAATAATCTTGAAATATTGATTAAATTGACATTTATATAATTATAATTGAATTAGATTTTAAAATTTAAATTATTTTAGGAATGAACAAGTAAGTACTCAGTAAGTAGGACTGATCTATTGCACAATTTTTTAATTAAATTCTTAAAAGCGTTCAATACGGCAATTCTTGTAATTATTTTTTATAATTACATATTAGAAAAGGTGTATAGTTAAGAAGTGGGTGTAATTCGGTAAAACACTGACACCAATATATTTTAGAGGAATTTATTTGTTGGATATGGTTCTAATGTTGGCCTCATTCCTATAGTCTTAATGAATTCCTATATGGTATGACAGTGGCGTAGTCGTAGTGTTCTATGCAGTGATGCATGCGGTTCAAGGTTCAACTCCTAACTGAGGCATAAGTGTCGCTCCAACTTGACTCAGCTTTAAATGAGTACCGGTAATTAAAATTCACAATATATAAATGTGATTTTAAGACTGGGAAAAATGTTAAGGGTTGAGAGGATTTGCTAAAAATAAATGTTTTATTATTAAAAGCTATTAGCTTGTTGCAATTAAAATTTTCTTTAATATAAAGAAACTTTTGTTCGGAATCCATATAATAATTAGTATATGTTCAAATTGCAATAAAAATGTAATGAAACCTCTATCATTGAGTCCATGTGCACCAATGCGGAGTGAACAAGGAAATAAACTTACGATTTTATAACTAATGGTTTATTAATGTCAATTGTTTTACGTTAAATTGTTTTCCGATTAATTTATTAAAGTTTTATATGAATTTTCTTGGTCAGTTACGTAAAGTACTAAAAAAATATGTCCGAATCGTCAATTCTTCCCAAAGCATGAAAATGCTGGTGCACATGATTCCACATTGTAAAGAAGAAAATCCATAGAAACGACCAAGAAGCGATCCAAATTATATAAATATATAAAATGATTTAAACACAATTACATGTCAGTATCTTCACGCTGTGTGAATGCCTCAATTATGCCTGATGTCGTGATTTTATTTTGGTGCCACATATAAGCTTGGTGACCAAAACACGTTCTTTAAAATTTAAAAGAAACCGACCGAACCGAAACGCACAACGCACTGAAATGAACTGTTTCAATAAATTGTATTTCATTTTGAGAACTAAATAATCCATAATAAAATGAATATGCTTTTTTAGTATATATTTATTTTAAATATACTTACAGGAATTACTCGTAGAATTACCAGCTGGACAATCAACTAAATCGAATTGTGATAATTTCATATCTTCAGCTATTGCTACTGCTTGTCTAGCAGCATTCCATCGATAAATAACATCAGTATTTGTATAACCAACTGTAAAGGATATTAATAAAAGTAAAATAAATTAAATCAAATCAAAATATAAAAGTAAATTTTATGAAAGTAAACTGAAATTGGTGTTGTGTCAATAAAAAATGTAATTATATAAAATGTACAAAATGTATATACAGTTTAATTAAGTATGACGACTAAGGATTTATCAAACTTGAAATGAACTGACAATATTATTTTATGCTGGTTAACAGGTCAGTTTTATAATCATGGTATAATAGGAGGCATCATTCATATATATATGTAATTTACAGAAAAGTTATTTTCTCACGTTTGCACCAAAATTAACGAAATGTGCAGAAATAATAAATATTTGTTTGGTATTCAGCAAATATCATCAATATAATAAGAGTAAATATAATAGTTCAGTAGAAAAAACAAGATTTCTATAAAATTAAAAAAAAAAAAAAACATATCTCAAAATCAAGGACATCTAGACAGGTATGAATTAAACAACCTTAGCGATCGAGTGACTAAGTAACCTACTGATATGAAAGGTTTCTGAGCGGCACCAGTGATCTAAAGTCAATATTTTAGCTGAGGCAAGTGGCCACATAAGTGGTAGCAAAATGGTACTAACGCGCTTATGCTCGTATTTTATGAGACTTATCAATTGAACCAAACAACTAACTAACATCTTAGACGCCGGTACAACTTAATCAAAACAATTAGAAATCAATTTTGCAATCTGTTGAAAAATATCTAGATTAAAATTACTCATATTTTCTATTAGAATCTTGGTCGAATTATCCTATACTAAAATGCAAACTAGAGTCCTCCTAATTATTTTAATTGAGTTGCTTTTATTGCTTAACTAAGCTAATCGCTTACTAAAAAGATCAAGAACACACTATATAAGACACTTATCGTTCCGGTGTCGAAGCGGATGTGGGAATTCTTCTTATAACCACAAGCAGAAGAATTGCTGCACAGGACAAAGTCTTTTGGAGGGACTCTTTTTGCTCGTCTCAGGCTAACTAAAGCTGTAGCGCAGAGTAAGTAACTAATTGAGTTGCAAAGTGTATTTAGTACTGTAATCATTACAGTACTACTAATGATTATGTGTTAGCTTATCTGAATAAAATTTAATTAAATTTTAATTTTCCTGTGTATTACGCTCTAGACTAGATCCTATAGGCAATCCAGACAATTTTGGTTAGTTAGACAGTTTTGTTTTGGAATATTTTTACAAAAAGTGTTTATGTAATAAAATTCATATTAGCGAAGTTGAGCTGTTAGTGCTTCACTACTGTTTTACTGTTTAAGATTGAGAAACTAGAGGGCGAATAATGAAATAGGTATGGAAAATTGTATTAGGAATTTTTTTTTATTTACTGCAAAAAATTGTTACGGGCATTAAAACAAAAACCTCACCCTAAATGTCCTACTGATCAATTTGTTAAATTGCTATAAAAAAAGGGAAATACACTTAGAATTTGCCGAAATTTAAGTTAACAAATTCATTTTTTTATTTTAAATATTCCTTGTAGATTTACTTATAAGGTCAGACTAAAAACAGCTCCAAAAAGTATACAAAAATATCAGTTTTTTTTTATTCAAAAAGTTGTTATACAACAAAATTGGAATTGGAAAAATATAAACAAATTAGAAACAATTCTAAATGAAATGTATTTTTATTGCAGGTCTTCTCAATGTACAAAGGATGTATCATCATCACGATTCAAGCAGGATATATTTAAGTACATATCTATATAGTTTATAACGCAGGAAGGATTATTATTTCGATTTGACAAATTGGTAAAATGTCCTTTAAAATTTTCTATATATACGAGTAGATATAAAATATAATTACAGATAGAATTTGACATCAGAGTTTTACTTAATATCAATTGACATTTTTCCTTTTGGATTGAGTGTGATAACAACAAATAAGGATGTATAATGGTATGGTCGAAGGAAAATATTATAAATGAAAATACTAAGAAGGATAATATTATTTTTTTTTAGTCGGCATATATTTGTAAGGATATTATTTGATTTGATTGTTATTTTGCAAAGATTCACTATGTATAAAATGAAAAGAAATACAAAATATATGAAGAAATTAGATTGTATATTTGCTTTAGTGTAAATAATTATGTGTACAGGGTATCCAAGTTTCTATAGGCCATTTTCCTATGGGTACGTTTCATTATAAATATTTCTTTATACCAGTGGTATTCAAAATTCCAGGGCTTACTGAATCCTTTTAGCTGATTCTATTATTTGAGGAACCCTATTTATGAAAAAATCTCAAGGAAGTTTATTTACAATGTGGAGGAATAATATTCATCAAAAGATTTTGAGGGACTTATTTTATTTTATACGGAGAACATTCCGATAGGATTGTTTAAATATTGGTATCCATAAAATTTTCTCGCGGAACTTTTAATACTTTTTATGTAGCCCAAAGGTTCCCACTATAAAATTAATTTATTCTATAAGTTTTAAAATTATGAAATTATTTAAAATAATTGTTGGCGACGGCACATATAAAACGGTAAACTCGCTATGTAGCTCCGCGGAATTAAGTTAATCCATACTATATAAAATTTTTGGCGTCCTTAACTCGATTTGACTCAGATTCGTTTTAGAAACTAATAAAAATCGGGCAACGTCATTTCTCGATTTCGGTCGCTTCCGTCTTGGAAGGATTAAACTGCTAAATAAATTACAGTTTAATCTTACAAGACGGAATGGGAAAATTTATACCTCTGATTACGTAATATATTTTTTCAGCAATACCTGAATCAGGTGAAACAAAATCAGTTTCGAAAACGTACCGATTTTTTTGAGAAAAACTTGTGTATAGTTTTACCCGCTTTTTCTGCATAATTTATATTAAATGAACTTGTGGACGTATTTAGGGTGGAATGTTACCCTTAAAGAAAGAAAGGATGTAGAAATTATTAGACTTAACAAGAAACAAATCATAAATATTTAAAATGACTGCCATTCTGTATCGGTATATTTCCGGGCAGATATGTACTGATTTTTTTTTCATAAAATGAAACGAAAAACCTTTTCTGTAATCATGAAAGCCTAGCACTGGGACATCCTGTATAATATAGTAAAAAGCTTTTAAGAATAATATGATGAAATTAAATAATAGATTTTAATTTTGTGAAAGAGATAAAAGTACTTATTGTCAATTATTTGAAGATTTTACGTCTACATTGACCTTAAAAAAATAGAGCATCATGAAATGTATTTAAAAATTGTTATACATTTTTTCCAATCAATCAATTTTTATAAATTTATTAACGAAAATCTCTAATTTATCAAAATATTTATATGAAAATTTTAGAAAAATATTTAATTGGTAATTCTTACAAGATCCAAATTTCAGTGGACATCGTTGCACATCCATTGGAAAATCTTCTAAATTCATTGGACAACCAGCTTTTATTGTTAAACTGAAAATATATATTTAATATTATATTATTATTAAAAATTTGATTTTTATTCTTTTGATATTTAATTAAATTTTTTAAAAATTATTTTCTTTTAACAATTTATATAAATTTAATTTAGTAAAATGGAATTATTTTATTAAAAGTCCAAAATTTTTGGTAATAGAATTACATTTTAAAATCACTTATAAAAAAAAGTGTTTGCGAAAAAATTAATTATCTTTACAAGGCAGAGACATAGTTTTTCTTATGTCTCTGCTTTGTAAAGATAATTTGTTCTAGAAGCGAGTCCAAGGTAGACTGTTCTCAGCACTGCAAATATCCTTTTAGCACCGTTTTGCTATCACACATCTTCATGAACCCTAGTATGAATGGGGTAATTTTAGATCCATTTCCTGGCGTTAAGGAAATTTATGGACTCCGTATGCCGACTTGGTTGTTTAATTCGTTAAGGTGGTAGTTTCGTTAGGTTTCGTTAGGGATTTCTAGCCATATGGAACTCTCAGTGATTAGCTGTAGCCCTAGCTATATCCCTACGGAATAATTTTAAGAGGTTTTATACGTATAGCGCACAAGTTTTTATTCATTCATTTTCCATCCTTTATATAAGCAGTTCATCAGATTTATTAGCTTTGTTAAAGAACAGTTTAAAAATCATTATATCGTAATTAAATTAACTAACACTCTTTCAATTGGAATTGTTATGGAACTATCTGAAAGGCACTTACTGTTGAAAACTATTAAAACTAAATCTTGAATTCCAAAGCTATGTCAGGTATATCGCAGATGGGGTAATGAAGAGTAGAAGTTTATTGGAAGAATATAGAAATCATATTATTATATAATCTAAAATCTAACCTAAATTGGTGGTGTATCAAACGGCTACAAAAAATCACAATAATTTAAATATTATGAAACCTGCTATGAAAGTTCCTCCTGTTGAATTTATTAAAATAAAAAATTAAAAAACTCTTTGAAATGAGTATACAGAAAACTTGAAAACTAATGAAGCCTTACGGAATAAATATAATAATCTCAGGTACAAAGAACTGATATTAACGACGGCGCTATCAAAATATTGTGTTTCCTCACCTATAATGATAAATAGATAAGGAAATAAATCAACGACGAATCTAAAAAAAATCCTTATTTATAAGATTATGTCACAAAAAATTGCTATGTAAGCAAGAATTATACACTAATATTATACAGTTTATATTAATACTGTGCGTATTAATTCTTTGACATACTGTGCGTATGTCCTCTGAAACTAATCACCTTAATTCTTAATATTGCTGTTCTTATGACCACTTTCATAACATCAAACACAAAAATCTTTGTTTCTCATTATTGGAAGTCTCATTCTCGAAAACAGACAAGCAGTGATAGAATTCTGAATAATATCAAATTTAGTTAAAATTTCATTTCGATATTACTTCAATAAGAATTATTTAAAATTAAATTTAAATTTATTTTATAAATAAAAACTACGATAAAATTTTCCTTTATTTCAAATTCTTCATGTCAATTTACTATACTGCAATAAAAACTGAAGAAAATCAGTTTTTCTATGCAAATAAAAGGCTTTTCCACATCACCAGATGTAATATAAAATTGGAAATAAATTTTATTTTATGTAAATGTACTTTATTATTGTGTAGTATGACATCATATAACAAAATTATTAAGACATAATTGAATCACTAGCAACTAGCAGATATTTTCTATATATTTATTTGTAATCGGATTTGGTGGAATGCATTTTTGACTTGGTACATAAAAATAAAAAAATCTAACAAATATATTTATAAATTTTATTGAAAATGCTGAAAAGTCTAAGTTAAATATTTATTTTGTATCAAATATAAAATTTTTTTTTGTTTAAATTAAACGAATTTATTTGATACAACATAATATGATCAAAAAAGGATAAAAAAATATATTTTTTTTTAAAAAAAATAGATAGTGATACAAATTTAAGAAGTTTGTAAGGATTCAAGATTTTTAAAAAAAAAAAAATATTTATAATAAATCAAGTTTTTTCGTACAAGGTGATCCACGGTAGTGGATAGTTTTTAGAAATGATGAAATTATGATACTAAGTAGTATATAATGGAATGTTAGTTGAATACCGGTTAAAAATAATCCTTTCATTTATATGCCCTCATTTTCCATAACCACCATAACTTAAAATATCTAACTGAATGTCAGCAATTTCATCAGTAATTTTCAGCTCACAAAAAAAATTCTTAGTATATTAATAAAAATCTAGCTTTCGAACTGAACGTTTCTTATTAAATTGGTTCTTCGTGTGCCTAAAGTGACTTCTGGTTATTGGTGATTACATAAGTTATCGTTATCGTATATTTGCGACAATGTAATCTTCACGACTTTTTGAGGCTTGCATAAGTTTTTCCTTGCATATAATTATTGATCCTTACCTTTTACTCCATCAGAATTTTGGCGACCGTGACAGAAGAAATATTGATAAAGCATCACAAGTTTGGGTCTTTAATAAATACAAAGTTTGAACTCAATCTGGTTCAAATGATATTTAAATATGTGGCGGTAGAGATATTAACAGTACTAGAACTGTTCTGCGGAGTATCACGCTGTTACATTCAACGTTCCAAGCTCTTGTTTACATTCAAAAATGTTCATACCTGTCCCATCCAAAAAACGAGCTGAGTTTCTTACAGGACACCGAAAAATTAAAAATCATCTACACAGCCTTCTTCTATCAGAAGACCAATTGTATAGATTATGTGAAGACGAAGAACGATAGAACATATATCGCGAGCCACTAGCGAGAAAACGCATATGACACATCGGTAGTTACATAATTCCACCGTCAGAATCGTGGTCCATGTTACTTAAGCAGCTGTACTGTTTTATCGATAGTACGGGTCTGGGCAGTGAAGCATAATTAAAAAAGGGAAATCACAATAAGCCGTATGGCTGCAGTAGTGGTCTTCCCTGTAAAATCGATCAAATCTATCTTTAGCGTCCATGCTTCTATGACAAAATAACACTACAGACCAGACATATTAATTAAATAATCACCTTGTACATAAATATTACTCTGAATTTTCCATTTCATTTACATTAAGAATCTAATCTGGTCTCAAGTAAAAATTGGTATACAAATCAAAATAAAAACATGAAAATTCGATATTTCGTCGTCGTCGTGTAATCAAAGTGCAAATAAAATGAAATTTTATATTTGATTTTAAAAGATACTAAAATATTATAGGTTTATAGAGTAATTGATGATAAATAGGTTATATAAATAAATATATATTTATGATAAAGTGTCCAGAGTTGGTGACATTTTCAATTGTTCCCATAAAAGGATTTTACTACAAAAAAAATATATAAGTACATCATATTCAATAACTTATATGATTGCTGCAATGGCTAGTGAAGAAGAAGAATATTTTGTTTAAAAAAAATAAAATAAATATCCTTAAAGGATTAAAGTCTGCTTATTATATTTTAGATAGTAATAGAGACTGACATATTTTATATAGAACGTGTATAGAACATTTAATTTTTTCTCACACGACTTCCTTTGAAATGAGTTTACCGCCCTAGCCAAGATTTTTGTGGCGCACCCTCGTACCTTTATTTTGTGGCGTAAAATATTTTATAAGAACTTAAAAGTTCAGCGATTTTTGCAACGCTATTTTATCTTCAATTGATAGCGTTACTAATCCTGTAAGCCATATTCCTGAAACGTTATTGATCGAAGATAATTTTAAATTAATTTAAATTTTGAAAAACTTCTTTCACCACTTGCGACAGAATCAGGTTACATCTAAAATACCCTTAATGTGTTAAAAATATTTGGATCAATAACAACTTTTTATCACAAATAAAATACAACACATATTTCCGTGACGAACTGTTATGCTCATTGAACAAATCAACTGCTTCGTTGTCCTTAGAGTCGTTATGACTTAACGAAGAGTTGAACTCTTCAGGTGTTAAGTTGTTTTGTTTCGTAGGATGTTGAAAGCCATAAATGAATCTAAAAACTGACTCAAGGTCATGCATCGTAATTTAATAATTATTAGTTTTAAATTGAATATTTCTTGGCTGTAAAGAATCATCAACATAATTTTTTTGGTGTTTGTTTTGGAAAAATTTTATAATATGACAAATTTTTGGATCATTTTACTATTAACTGCATTTGGTGCTCTAGATAACCTGCTCTATATCATGGCTAAAATAAAACTTGAATGCCATATCAACTCTTTCTGTTTTAGATCTTCGCTTTTGTTTACAGAGAGGGCGCGGATTTGCAGACCGGCCTTGTATTCGTGGTCTGGTCACACTTTACATTAAACTGTTTTATAAGATTTACCTATGTGCATACTTATAGCCTACAGAGATAATTGTAGATCTACAAAACAATTAGTTTTAACATTTCGCAGATTGGGTAAAACGTTCCAAGCTCTTGTTTAGACGTCAAGTTAATAAGTATTTACAGATTACAATGGTCCAACCGTTCAATAATTGGGATTATTCCGCTTTGTGATTTTCTTTAATTATCAATTACATATTGCCAGAAATATGACATAATAATTCCCCAAAAAAACAGCCCCCTATTGATCGAATTTAGTATTACATAATTTTTCAGGCAAATGTATTAAAATTTCCTTATTTTGTATTTTTATAAATCAAAAACTATTTATATAAAAATTATTTGTATTTATATTTATATTTACTTACCGACTTGAATATAATACTCTGCCATCTTGATATATTCTAACAAATTTATTTGGTGTTGTAATTGTATGTAAATAACTTTGTTTCCCATTATAAAAATATGTATCAGGTTTCCATATTCTTGCTAACATTGATATACTAAGTGCTAACGTATCTTGTGCACCCTTAAATGCTAAACGTTTATCAACCCATGACTGACGAAAATAACAATCCATTGAATATGTCTATATATAAATAAATATAAATAATAATTTAGAATATATTTATTTATATCTTCAAAATAAAATATAATTTAAATTAGTTAATATTATTAAAAATTATAAAACAAATGTAAAAGAATTATTATTCCAAAATTTAAAAAAAAGTTTGAATTTTTTTATTAAAGTTAAAAATAAAAATATATAGTACAGTAATATTATGTTTAAAAATACATAGTTTTCCGATAATTTACCGAAAACAATTGATCGAATAAACTGTTGATCTAATAAACAATTGACCGAATTAAAAAAATACTTAAAGGTATAACAAAATTCATAATTTCGGGATCCTTTAGGTGTTTATGCACTTAGACAAAAATTAGGCCCATTATACTGTTCGTATACTTCACTTTATACATGCCGCGGTGACTGGTTGAGCCAGAAACTCATTCGGCCGGATTTTAGAATTAATTTTCAATACGAAAATTCTGCTCCATGCAGTTTATTCATGTAGTAATAACCTGAGACAGAAAATGTGTTCAGTATATAGCGTTTGTCTCTTCATCTTCTACACATGTTTACCTTACATCGTCGTGTCTTCAAGGTAGGATTCCTTTCCTCAGCGTTTAATATACTGTAAAGAGCTTAGTAGCTCTTTAACTTAGCTTTTGTTATTTTGTAAAGATTTCTTGGTCACTACTTCGCTCGGCAGTAGTTTCTTTACATCCCGCTTGTTGCAAATTCACAATTAATCGAATGTAAACATAGCGAGTTTTCAGTTGACCGAATTCAGAATTAATTAATTGTATAAATGATAAAAAAAAGAAACAAAATTTAATGAAACCAAGTTTATGGAATTCAAAAAATATAATTGATGAGCTTTTTCTGCTTAATTTATTTTCGGTTAATTAAAAATCACGATTTACTGAAACTAAAAACACCAAGTCAGAGAGTGATATAATTTTTGATCAAATACAATGAAACCAAATTCACCAAATATAATTTTCCCACTTTATCGGTTAAGTTTACCTTCGGCCAATATTTATATTGGGTAAATTTATCTTTAATCAACTGTGCATTCGGTTAATTCTATATTTCAGCAAATTTTCGATACCGGTAATTTATATTCGGTCAAATCTCTGAATTCGGTCAAATCTACATTCAATTAATTGTTTTCGGTGAATTGTACTTTAATCTAAAAATATAGACTTCAGCATTTCATGTAAGTAAAAAAATTGCTAAGATTGCAATTTTCTAAAAATATAAGGACTCTTGAAAAATTTGTTACAAAAGTTTTGTGATGATGAAAAGTGGTTAAAAAGCATCAGACACTAATGCATATAAAAATATGTTAAATTATGGAAATATAAAATTAAAATTATATATGGTTACTAAAAAAATTATATATTTATACAAAAACTTATTAAGAAGTGGTTTACTCTACTAACCATGTCGACTTCAGAAATTGGTCCCATACTTCGTACCATAATATCAACTTCAACAATTGCTGGAGGACCTGAAAATAAAGAAATAAAAATATCAAAAGTAGAAAAGAAAAAAGATTGTAAGAAAATGAATTTTATTATTCAGCCTAGGATTAATTACTTAAGGAAGTACATTTTTCCGCAAGTTAAATAATCATTTTAAAATTATCAACTTTAAAGATGCCCATACATTATAAAACACGTTTATAAACGTGTTGACAGCTTGGCCAAGTTGTATCGTTTGTGAGTAAGTTTACAACACGTTGGCAACCAATTACAACACGTTGGAAACCTATTACAACACGTTGACAACAAATCAACCATCAAAATGGTTTAAGAAATATTAAAATATTTAAAAATTGTGTGGTCATAATGATTGATCCTTGTAAGTTGTATAGTATATGGACGAAGTCGTACATTTCTTGACGTTTTATGTAAAAAAAAAATGTTTAACATAATTTTTTTTAAAAAAAAAAAAACATATTTTTGACAGGTTTAATATCGGTTTTAAACAAAATTGAAATGTGTATATAGTGAAAATTTACATGTTGATAACCAGGTTGCACAATGTATGGGCAGCATAATAATTTCATTTATATGCAAAGAAATAAAAAAGAAAATCATTTTTTGTTTTTATAATTTTTTTTTTTGTATATTTTCTAATAATATTTTCCCGGTTAACGTGAAAATATAACAATTTTCCATGAAATTTTTTATAATATTGTATTTTTTGTTTTGTTTTTAATTTTACCTTTACGTGACCAAAAATTTATTTGAGTTCTTAAAATATTAATTGCTTTAAGGGAAAATTTCCAGATTTTCAACGCCATTTAAATATTGTAGAGGATTTGTGGGGTTTTTAATGGTAAAGGATTTTATTATTGTCGATTTAAATCGGAAATTTATATTGTCTATTTTATAAAATAGACGACAATAAAATAATATAGAAATTTATGTGAAAAGTATAATTTTAAAATTTTTTGTAAAAATATCTGTAAAATATTGATTTTTATTTAGTCTGTCGTTTCTTGAATATACTATGTCCAAGTAATCTTGTTTAAAATAATTTTATTAGTAAAATGAATAATGGAAATCTGGATTATCTCAATAGTTCACATGATTCTATATTGATATTTATTGCAATTTTAGACTTATTAGTTTTTAATATAAACTCTGAAACAAGAGAAAAATTGCAACAATTTATAGCTTCCTAATTGTGAGAATTATTACAGTTAGCATTTTCCAGACTTAAAATCTGGCCCTTCTTCCTTGCCATTTGGTTTACTAAGCTACTGGAAAAATGAGAATATGGGAATTTATGAATTCATAAAAAAGACATGCTGAAAGATTCGTACTGAAACTCTGAAACATTCAATTTTCATAAGGAATTATGTATACGAGTACGAACTCTAATGAACAGAAATCATGTATAACAAGATTATTTACTACTTACATCTTACACGGTTCACTCTGTAACCTAAATATAAGCAGAATTTGTTAAGATGAATTAAATGTGAAGAGGAATTAATGTGAAGAATTAATTAAATGTGAAGATGAATCAGCTAATGAACATATCCTATATGATACGAATGGGAGAAATTGGCTAAATTTAAATTTCACCGCCATTGAAAGGGCTTGAAAGACATTCGGAGAGTTAATGTAGAACCGATTAAAAGATATACTTTGTTTTTGCGGAAACGCTGCTCCAGTGGGATTTTAATTTACAGAGCCATGTACTAAATAGGATTTAATTTACAGGGCCATGTACAATAGGTACTAAATAACGTTCACAAGGAATTGTACTGTGCTAAGATATCAGAGTTTATTTGTTCTTTATAATAAAGAGATATTTTGGTATGGATTTCGTAGTAGTAATGGGCTAGTTTTTGTGTCGTCTGTCGTGGGTTATAATCTGACGACAAAATCTATTTGATTAATTAAGTAATGTGTAACATCGATATTTCGGTCATAAAAAACCCGAAATTCTACGTTCTACCTCTCCTAAACTCTGAAACCTTGTTGGGCAACATACTCTTTCTCTAGCAACATACTCCAAGATGTGGCCAACTTCTTGGAAATTTATAGTGATTGGTAATTAATTTTCATGAATTACAAGACATAATTCTGGAAATTGCTGACGTATTTTTACAAAATAAAGAACCAGACAAGAATCTAATAAAGTTTTTTTTGTGTTTCTATATTTATAATCTTAAGTTCTTAAGTCTTAAGTGTTCCTTTTTTTGGAAAATGTTCTTATTTATATATACATTTTATGAAAGACAAACTCCTTCCTTTGAATAACAGTTTAAATATAAATGTATATTTATATATTTCATAAACAATTTTTTTTTTTAGATAAATTCAAGGTAAAAATAATATAGAAATAGGCACAGGATTATTATTATTATCTTAACCCTGGAGGTTTCGTATATACTATTATTTTAATATAGAGCCACTTAAATGGATAATAGTAAAATCTAAATAAAACAGGGAATTTCTAAAAGGTTTTTTTTGTTGTTATTGTTGTTGTTAAAAGTCGTTCATATAAAAATGGAGGAATATTTAAATAAATAAATATTTTTGTGTCTCTTCAAATTTAAATTTAATCCATAAAAAGAAATCCGCGGTAATTTTTGTCTGATGACATATTACAGATATAATTTATATATATTTCAATAAATTGAGATTAAATTTAATTGTAAAAATAATATTTGTACAATTAATTACGTAGTGTTGTGATAGAATGAAAATTAAAAAAAAAGATATTAATCAAACGTACGAAATTCTTCGATTAGAATGAAAATAGCTTAATCTATGGTCGAAAAACCTCTTACTCATGGAACATACAACATTGTTAGTCGACTGTTGAAGAAATTTTAAAACTCTACAAGTGACAATTGTTGTATATTTATGATAAGGTAGCTTTAGCGACGCGAAATTATGTGATTTAATAAAAATTGAAATAAAGTTAATTTATATAGAGTAAACTTACTTCTTAACGACAATAAATTCAATATTAATTGGAAGTAACAATAAGAATAGTTTATGTTTCAAATCTAGCTAGCTACGCTATGTGAAAAAGTTTAATCGTATCGTAGTGTATAGTTTAAATTTAAAATCTACTCTACAACGCTCTACATATTTTGAGTGAAGTACATAGATAATACGTTACGTTACGTTGTAGTTTTTTCGGTGTTCATTTGGCGGAATTACACTACGTACCATGTAAACAATATAACAGATATTTCATGTGGAAATTGCCACATTAATGTAACCTTTAGGCTTGTAAGTTAAGTGGTTCATATCAAATTTTCCGAATAATAAATAAATTTTTGATATTTTATAAATCAACTTATTCTTATTTGCATTGCAATGCATTCAACAATATTTTTTCCCAATGTTTAACTTTTATATAATTTCCATGGAATTCATAAATATTGTAACAACTCATTATAATTAATACTTCTGGTTCATCGTGCAGCATTTACTTATTGAAGATAATGAATTTATTTTGCAGCATTAATTATAGAAGATACTGAATATATAAATGATTTTTGTTCATTAAACATTCTTGGAAATTTCATAATTAATTGGCCTTCCGAATAATTAGTTCTTCTTTAAAAACAAGTTAAATAAAATATTCAATTTATAATTAAGAAAAAACTTTATAGAAATTGCAATAATATTTCAGTATATTTAAGGCTATGGATATATAGAAAACTATTTACAATGCGAAGCGAATTCATTACCATCTTATTAATCATTACTATTAGTTGCGAACTGAAATATAATTAAATGGAAATGTTTCCCTTCATTTTCCTTAATTTAAAGCTAATTAAATTTTCAATTTTAAGTGATATTTCGATATTAATATTATAGGTCATCTGTAAAATTTTGACAGAAATATGTTTTAGAGACAACTAGAAAATCTTTTTTTTTTTTAAATTATCGAAAAAAAATAATATACAGGATATAAAAAGTAAGGCCCCAGTTACTCTCAACATACGCAACGGCAACCCAATACAATGCAATATATACAATAGCGTTATAGGCAATCTAAAAGTTTTGTTATTGCGTTAAAATGACATAATGACATAAAAAAACTAATTTTAATCAGTTGTTTTACATTACATTATTAAGTTTATATTAATATTCCAATGAAGATATGATAATTAACGAATATTGACTGACACTTAGTTGTCAAATTTTTATATTGACAACTCTGGCATGTGTAAAGTTAAATTTTTCAACTTTGAGAAGTTGAATGTTTGACAAGAGTTTATCAACTACCATACATTTTACATGGGTTAAACTTTTTTTGAAGAAAAGTCATATGCAACGCGTTGCTGTTGCGTACGTCAGGGTTAAATATTAAAACTGAAAATGTTAAAACTGAATTTTATAAACTTTTCGTATTTAAAATATCATATTTTGCTATAACCATTGCTTAACAAAACTACTTAATGTTACCAAATTATTTAATTTAAATTGTTTAATTTGTTTAACACTTTTGGTATACTTGTAAAAATAAAAAAACTGAATTTGTGAAAAAAGAATTAACAAGTATACTTCCGAAACTTTTCATAGAGTTTTAAAACTAAATCTAAATGATTTTGTACTTTTGTAATTATTTAAGTGAAAATATTAATGATAATAATCTATAATAATAATTAGAAAGTTTTATTAAACAGAATTTACTAAAACTAAAAGTTTCTTCTATAGTATAAACTTCTAGAAATATTTTTCCAATATTTTGAACTTTAATAACAACTTTAATAGTAATTTTTTCATAATCATTTACCATTTAATTGCATGTCTAGTACCTGTGATCCACATGTGATGACATTATGGAAGTATAAGAAAATACAACTTGGCTGGTACTATAATCAATTCAGGATGTCAAATTAAATTTTGCATTATATATTATATTTCCGCTGGAATAAAATGAAGTAGAATCTTGGAGAGCAGAACCGGATAATAAAAAAAATAACGTCAACCGGTGTTTCCTTGGGTTAAAGAAGTACATTAGCAAAATAATAAACCTAACACCTTATTATAGAAGATTCATTATACCGATCAAGTTCGGTGCCCTGCCCCGATCAAGACTTTTCGTTGATTCATTTCTGCCGGAATGTGCAGGCAGAATTATAAATACTGAGTTACATGAGCTGGAATAAGTCACTGTGTGTTTGGCATAAGATGGTATAATTCTAGTAATTCCAATACCTAGTAGGCGATATCATCAGGATAAAATTAGATAATTATCCAGCATTAAAGAGTTTCACAGAAAATCGATAAGGAAAGTTAAATCATATAAAGGAATTATTAGCAAATAATGTCTTGAAAATTAAGTTCTTTATTCTATTCATGGTTGATTGGTTGGTTTGTCTGAGGAGTGGTTTAAGGTAACCTAATTTTAATGAACGTAAGAAGTTCTATGACATCATTTTAAGTTTGGAAATTGTGGAGTTCGCATTAAGAATAAAAGTCGCAGCAATATTCAGATTTACTAAAATAAATACCAGAAACCTTCCTCCATCTTTGAACCTAACAAGACACTATTCATAGAAATAGTGTTGCCGTGTTCCCGTTCTCCTCTCGATAGATTTGAATTTATCACCAAAAATTAATTAAATAATTACAATTTGCTCATTCTATTCATAGTGTCATCTTCATCTGATTTAAATTTATATATCAAATTTATTAAAAATATCTTATAAACTTTAAAATTTCTACAGAAATTATTATGAGCCTAAGTTTCTTTACGTTTTAACTCTTGAAATGTTATAAAACTTTATTATTAAAATAAATACCTAATTGTGGGTCAATAAAAAAATCAATTTATCTAATAAAATTATTATAATATTATATAATAAAGAAAAAAAAAAAACTTCAAAACTTATCAATTTTGTGGTAAAACTTTTGAAGTAAATTTAGGGTAAAAGTTGAAGAAGCACTTGAAAATTTTATAATGACATACAAAATGAAACGAAAATGTTTCATATATATACGAGAATATAGGAAAAGGTTTCAAAAAGGTAACTATATTTTTGCTTTTGAAAATTTAATCCTTAATAGATTTTTTTGACATCAATTAATGACATGAAAGCTGGATAAATTTTAATTATAATTAAAAATATAATTTTATTGATTAAACTTTGACATTAATTTGAAATGATTTAATTTTTGGTATTGAATTTTATAGAGTAATTCATAAGTTTGGTCCTGGCCTGGATTAACAATAATTAAAAAAAAGGATTATTTATTATATTCGTGACAGGCTGATGATATGCGTGTAAAATTATATCGAATTCAAATAGAATTTTATCATAATTTTAGTTATTGGGTTATTAAAAATGATTTTAATTATTTATGTATTTTATAGCTAGAGAGCTATAGCAATATATTTGGTTGGTTGATTCGATAGGCGAGTCCCTGACTAACCAGGATTTCAAGTGGTCGATTTAGCACCATTTTACTAATACTCATTCTCGTAAACACTAGCATGGATGAGGTTATTTTAGATTCGTCTCGTGGCGTTTAGGAAATGTATGGCTTCCGTAAGAAATTTTAATGTCTAGATTGATTAATTCTTTCAGCTGGTAGTTGCCAGGGAGCAATGCTTGGTCCTGGCTAGTGCACTTAAAAATGAGCCTGTCTAGAGCTAGGATCTTGTAAATGTAAACACAGCTGGTAGCACTAGACATGCAAGTTGGGGTTTTCAACACACGATGTGACCAAGGATTGCTAGGCTTTAAATTTCATGTTTAGAGGATTCACTACTCATTTCTGTCTACGCATTTTTGTGACTGAATAAAATAACCAAAGTAAATCCCTTTTCTAGCTCTTAGTCTATTAAAAATGATGTAAATTTATGTATGTAATTAAAATTGTATATAATTAAAATTTATAGTTTTATTATTTGATTGTTATTTATTTAATGTCAAAATATTATTATTCATTAAAATTATTTTACCGGTAGCATTTGATTAGTCTAGTTCAAGGCTAAATATCTTTAATAAATTAATGAATGTGTGCAAAAGCGATTAATATTTCAGAAAATATTGTTTTGTAAATATATCAAATTTAGTTTATGAACACCATAAATGTTGCATCTAAAGTTAAGAATTAAGGATGATTGTGAAGAAATTCAATCAATTAATAAAATGACCTAGTATTAACTAACCTTTAGCTATTATGAGAATCAAGATTGTGGTATTATTATACAGAAAAATTATTGTCCATTTTATTACTTAATTTTTCAAATGAAAATTTAATTTAATTGATTAAATTAAATATCCCATAAGGAAACATGCTATACACTGATGAGGAGACTGTCATCGATTCTATGAACTGCTTAGTACAGTTTCTTCTGAAGTGTGCAATATAGAAAATTACACGAAACTTTTTATGTTTTTTTCTAAATTACCTGGGCCGAATAAAATAAAACTGGACAATCTGAATGTCTACATGAAGCCTGTTTCATAATTGCATCGTTTTTTGTCTTCAGCATGCAGTGATGCCAACCAATTTAATTTAAAAATCTTCAAAAATAGGGAAAAAAATCTTCAAGTGAAGATTTTTTAAAATCTGATATCTGTCTGATTATTTGAAACCTTCAAAATGAAGAAATCAGATATTAAATCTTCAAATTCTTCTTTTTTTTAATAAAAATGCAAGGATATAAATTTTTGTTCAATAGATTTATTAGCAAGAACACAAAAATAAAAATATCACGCCTTCAAGGCTAGCAACAACATTTTTATTTAAAAACAAAATAAAATTAGGTATCAATTGAAATATTATTAATACATCAATTAATTATTATCAATAATAACCTGCATTTTCATTTCTTCCTGCAGTCACAGTTTCAGTATTTCCTAAAATTTAATTAACGTAATTATTTTTTTTTATTAAGACAAAACTTACTTTTTTCATTGCGAACTGAATTGCAAGCAACAAGCAACACAAAAATAAAAATTATCAAACAAACTGACTGAAATTGACAACTTGTCAGTGGAATTTATCCAATAAACAAACATACTAGAATTTTCCATCGCATTCAACATTAAGAAAAAAAAAGAGAGTTGGATTGAATGAAAAATATAATGAAAGGAGTATATAGTAAAGAATAAAAAGAAGTTCGAATTTAATTAAAAATATATTTTTAAATTCTGTTTAATTTTCTCAAAATCTTCATTTTAAAGATTTTTTGTATGGACAAATGTTCATGATTTCAAAAACTTCACTTGAAGATTTATCCTAAAAATTGGTTTGCAAAATCTTCAGTTTGAAGATAAATCTTCAAGGTTGGCATCTCTGTCAGCATGCTAAATTTTCCCGTAAACCAAACCACACAATTTCGAATATTTAATAAATTTTCTTTTAAATATTCGTCATACAGAAAATTCATAAATCATTTTCTTTTTAACCTAAAAATTACTTAAATAACGAGTTGAAAAATTACTAAACTAACGAGTGCAATATCTGAAATTCGTAAATGAAATTATATTCCCTCTGAAAAAATGATTTTCATCAAAAGAAACGAGTTGAATATTATTTGTAATAGCCCGTTGTGAATGTTGTGAGTAAGGGGGGGGGGGTAACTCTGTTATTCGATTAAATAAATATTAAATAATATCATAATTTTGATGATTTTATTTAATAACATCAATTTAATTTTTCTTTTAAAGTCATAATCTTCAATATTATTTTGAATATAAAAATTATATTTTTTTTCTAAATTTATTTGTTGCCAAATTATATTTTTTTTACGAGATTTATTATTTCCTTGTTTACGAAACATTTGAAGAAAAATTTGAAATTTATATAGTTTTTAAAATAAATATAAAATGAAATAAGACAAAATAAAATTGTAAATTTATTGAATTATGTATTACGTTAAAATTTAACGATTGCTGGAGAAATCAAAATTTAATACATAAAAATTATCATAATATTTAAATAATAGTTTTTCCAATTTATCGGTTTATATTTTAATATTACATATTATATTAAATTTTCATATAAAATATAATTTGGTAAAAACATTAGGATATTTATGAATGCAATATTTAAATTATGAGAAGATATTAATAAAATGTATAAATTTTTAGGTTATTTTTGAATAAAATTTAATAGGACATATTAAAAAAGCTTCTTTCTAACAGTGCGGAGAAGATATCTCATAGTTATATTCAACAGAGATTTATGTACCTGTCAAAAAACAGTGTTTTGTTAACAATTTCACATTTTTTAAGTAACCAATAATTTATTTTGTGTAATTCGACAGTTTGATAGGGGCACCCTGAAACGGCCGGCCCCAAATTTCATAGGCACAAACTAGATTACAAAACTAACATGTGTAACAAATATAATTCAAATAGGATGATGATTACTATATGCTCCAGAACATTTAAAACATTAATCGGAAATTTTAGCATGAATATACTAAAGTTACGGCCCTTTACCTGGGTAGATATTCAACCCAACCTATTTACCAAATTTCATTGTAATCGGTCCTTAAACATAAGAAAAATATTATTCGGAAACTGAGTACTCGTATAGGACTTTGTATTTGCATTTTTAGACTCTCCAATCTCGAAAACGACCAGAAATAAAATTTCTATCAAATCAATTATTTTGACCCATCAAGTCAAATGCAACACTAATAGTTATTCTAAATTCATTATATGCATTACAACACTGTCAGCAGCGGGTACGGGTACATTCCATAGAAAGAACTAGAACTGTACAAAATGTATTATTTGGTGGGAAAAGAACCAATTCACCTAAATTATTACTAATTTATTTGAATCTGTTCAATTTAAATATTATCAATGGCCACTTCACTAGCTTTTTTCATTTTGAATTTTTGTTGGTTAATTTGTTGAGTTTGTTGTTGGTTAGTTTTAAATCATAGATTGATCTCAATTTATATCATAAATTTTTGGGTTGTCAACATAATTTCTGGAAGTATAGGCAAAGGATATGCCATGTACGTATACAATTTAAACCGTTTTATGCATTTTGGTCGTCCCTTGTGAAAGCTATAGGCAACTTGTAATGATTAATTGCGCGATCCTGATAATGATATGGTATAGGATATTGCTCTTTAGTCCCTGCATTTCAGAGAATATTAGCAGTAATCGAAACCCGGAGGGATTTCCATGATTTAGTTTTCTATACATAAATTTAAATATAATTTTCCTAAGTTAGTTTTCGTAAAGGAAATTATGATGTCCTTCCATGAGTTGTAATTATTATTACATGGTGTTTCATAAATACTTTTTCGGATTAAACTGTTAATAATATATTTTTACTGCATTCTAACACTGTAAAGGGCTTAATGAGACATCCATTAATATACTATCAAAAACTAACACAACTCATTTAAGGACGTCATAATTTCCTTTAACAACACCAGAATTATTAAATTAACAATCTTTGAATGAAACTAACAAGCCCAGAAACATTTTATTATTTTGAATGCAGTTATTTGGATGCAGGCAGTAAGTAATGTATACAGAAATTGGTCCAAATTCTAATGTCCCTATTAATTTTAATAAAATGCAAGTTCCAAATATCGATAAAACAATAATTATTTTCCAATAATATACTATAAAATCAAATTGATTCATAAAAATAGATTGTGGTGCTATTAATTTTTTCCAATTAAAACTTGTACTAATAAAAATGCAATATAAAAACTTGATTTGAAAAATAAAATAAAATTCTATTTCAGTTTTTTTGGAATTAATAAACAATTACTTTTAGTAGACTAAGAGCTGGAAACTATTTTGCATATACGACTTTTCAATAACTTGTTTTTATCTTATCGTATAGGGAATGGCAAAGTCAGGAATTGTTCATTTATCAGTATCAGTATACTTAGATAAGATAGCTCTACTGTCCGAGAACTAAAGAAAAGTTAAACTTTGTCAATGTAGGAGATTTCGTATTATGGATAGAACTTACACTCTTTTGCTTGAAGAAATTTTCATGGAAAGCTGAGAACACAAAATATTTCGATATGAAGACAAATAGATCGTTACACAATCGTCGACACGTGAATTAGTTAGACTGTTAGAGTAATACATTTGTATCCGTAAAAAACGGCACAACACTAATTTAATCTACCATATTAGCCCTAGAAGTGGCTAGAATAATGAAAAAGAAACCATCAAAAGTGAATGATGTAACGACTTAAAGTCATGTTGTTAGATATTGCAAATCACTTTTGTACTTTTGTAGCATCAGTACACCTCACATTCCTTCTTCAGTTAAAACTTAAATAATGTACTTAATGCGTTAAACCCATGATGAAAACAGCTTTTATAATTGCCAACTCTTAGTCTATTAAAAATTATTATATATGTTTTAAAAATTTAAAAATGAAGAAATTTCTTTTAAAACTATTTAAAATCATAAATAAAATATTAATTTTCTATTTATGCAGATTAAAATAGATTAATATTTTTAATTTAGAAAACTTTATTGTTATTAGGAACTAAGGGATTTCCTTCTAATATCGACACTGAAAGTCAGAATTTTTTTAAAAATTGGTTTTATGAATTGAAAACTTTGTGGTTATGTACAGTCATTTTAATTTATTAAGGTTATAACGAATCCTATAGTTAAATTGTTAATTTTATATAAATCTGTACTACAAAATGATATATTCTTTATTTGATTTGTTTGAATTAAAAACAGGTAGTTATCAAGGAGCTGGAATCAAATGTAATAAGATCGTAACTGGCTGAAGAAATGCATTAACTGATTATATAGTAATTGATTTTTGTGTTAAATATGCGTTTATGTATTGAATATTTCGTCATTGATAAGGTTCCGTGGTAGATATTAGACTACCTATAGAGCCAGTTATCATTTTTATTCCGAAATAAATATCATATTCTTTATTTAGAGGAACGTTAAGTAGTTTTATTTACCTAATCCTATCCAAATTAGGTAAATATAAAACATGTGAGACGAGGCATCGACGAGGCATTTTCTATTTGATCAAATGACCAAATGATTTTTACTGACAGAGGTGCCTCTCTCTGATAAAAATACAAAGTCCAAGACATTGCCGTATAATAGAAGATGTAAGTAATATGCAGTAAAGAACCAAAATCTTTAGTAGCTTCGTAGTAATTAAATGTTTCTTCACTATAAAGAAACTTATGGTTTGGTATCCATATAAAATTTTTGTTGAGGCCAAGGCTCGATTTGGGCTGTAGCGCCGTTGCAAAGAATGTTTGAATCATTAATATTTTACGAAAACTAAATAATTTTAAATTAAAAATATAATAAAATTTATATATTTACCTCCAAAATCTGGCCGTACACTATTATCATAACCACGTAACAAATTATCTAATAATTCTGATATATTTGCATGTTTATTATGTTGTGTCATTTTCCATTTTGTAATGCTACCAACCGGATATCCTTTATACATATTTGTTGGTTGTTTTTGTCGTTGTACGGAATTAGTATTACCAATAAATATTATGGCAATGCTAATCAAAACTTTGTATAACATTTTGACATGACAGAAGATTTTTTAACATAATAATTTGTCGTTTTTATTTTTATTATCGTTTTTTTTTTTCAATTATTATTACATAATTTTGGAACGCGTAATATTATTTAATTTATTCACTAACCATCAAAATTATATAAATTTATTTGAAAATTTATGAAAATTTTTATGATTTTCTTCTATATTTCAATCAGTTAATTAATTTTAATTATATTTCCAATGAAATAATGCATAACATATTTTTGTGAATTACATTTTAAAAGTCAATATTTAGTCACGTTAAAATTTCATTTCACATTTTCTTTTTTTGTGTACTTTTTTAGTACAATTTTTACACTTTAATTGTACAATTTTCCTGAACTTTTATTTACACTATTTTCTTTTTTTTTTATGAAAAATTTTCAATTTTCATTTTATATATTTTATTATTTTACATATATTTATTTATCATTGATTACCAATTACCACCATAAGTAAATATATAATAATTTCATTTTGTAGTTAATGAACTGGAAAATAAATTTTCATTAAATATTTTAATTATAATTTATTATAAGGATTCATGATTCATCTAAATTTTTAGATATTTTTATGATTATGGTCAACCATAATCGAATAAATTTAGAATTACGTCAAATTTATGTTTATATATAATAATTATGAATAAAGGGTGATTCAATTGGAGGTTTACAATTTCAATCTGGAATCTGACATGACAATACCTCAAAAATATAAAGATGATATTTAGAATTTAGAATTAGAAAAGTATTTTAAATGTTAAAACCCATATACAAAATGGGTAAAGTGTAAGTAACACAATTCGTCAATTGCGAAATGATGTCGGTAACTTATTTGTTCATCTCGTGCAATTTAATCAAGGTAATGCTTTAATACTCAATGGGAAGGTTAATTGGCACGATATTGAACACATGTGGTCAACAACACGGTGCTACCTGCCAGACAGCATGAGAAACACTCCAGTTTTTGCGAAAAAAATTTATCGTCCGAATCATTTCTCGTTTCGGTGATCAATATTAGCCAACAAGATGGTGTGATATCACGCCTCTGGCATTTTTATGTAAATTGGAAGATGTATGCCAATGACCGTAAAACGATTCCAAATATGAGATTCGTCGGGTTATGAATTATGGCTTGAGTTATATGAAAAAGTAATTTTAAAGTAATCAAAAGGGTCAAGGCTACCAAGATTTCAACATAAAGTCTTAATAAAAATATCAATTTTTTTTTTTAAATTCAATGTGTTTTTTCTCACATTTAAATTGTAACCTCCAATTGAGGCACCCTTTATTTTTGGTTTCTTGTTGTTGTTTAGTTTATAGTGGAATTATATTATTTTCAGTAATTTTTTAATTTTCTAAAATTTGTCAATTTTTAGATTGATTTATGTAATATAGTAAACTTTTGGATTAGTAAAAAATGCTTTAATGATTCATTTGGTTTAAAATGGCTTTTCGTCTGTTATCGCGAATTCTCCGGATCTATTTTTGTAATTAAACTATTTTCGCATATGATTTTGGTGAATACTTGTGCGATTAGAATGAAGTAGGTCATTGACTAATATTAACAGTGTGTAACTAGTAAAAATATAGATAAATCAGTCAATTTCGTATAATATTATTTTGGAAAAAATTGGCACATTAACAAATTTACAAATTTGAATGTTGTGATAATGATTTTGATATATTCCTTATTTATGTTTAGATAACTAATTGTTTAGGACAAATCGTTTTGTGCCATTTATGTAAAGGGCACAAATATGTAAAGAAAACTTATAGATAAGTTTCGTTACTTAGCCATATTAAGATGTGAACCAAAGTGAAAATACTTAATCTTAATTGTAAGAAATCAGGCAATTCAATTGGAACAATCCCAGACATAAAAATGTTAATTATCATTATATCGTTCTACGGAAATGGTTAAAAAGCTATCCCACATTGAAGAAATATTTTTGGTTTCGTTTTGGATAATTTGTTGGTTTTGATGGTTTTATTTCACAATTTCTTTAAATTCTTATATGAACCAATCGAATTATGACAGGATGGAATTTTCGTTAATTGTGGAATTTTGGAAATTTCGAATTTGTAAGTATAACTTTGAGATTCAGAATTGTTCAACCTAGAATCAACTGTATTCCCTATTGATGTTATGCTGTTCGTTACTTTGACGTTGAATTACAAAATATTTATCTCCTCAAATAAAAGTTACTAAGTAAATTTACTTTCGCAGAAGGAAAACTCCTCTTTTTCTGCTGATTAATGATTAGTATGTAATGTATGTATATATTTTCGATAAAAATATTTTTATATTTATTCGAGTTTATAGATAAACATATTTATCATAAAAGCATAGTTTACATATATAAATGATGTAACCAAAACAAAAATGTAAAAAAGTAAACAAGTTTATGAATATATACAACCAAAGTTCTTCCTCTTTTAATGAATTTGAATCAATCTACTTCATAAAAAAAGGATATTTTTTTTTTAATTTTTACGAGAAGTTAGGAATAACTATATGAAGTTGTTGTGATGGACTGAAAAAATAGAAAAAATAATTTGTGCAAAGATGAAATCCATTTTTTGCATTTTTTCAGTCCGTCACAATAAAATCAGATCTAATACATAACTACTCGTTACGTTTTCGCCAGTGGGGATTCCAAACATGTGAAAATTACGCTTATACGTAACCTTACGACGTATCCGTAATGTGCAGCAATATTTCGTATTCGTAGTAGTTTTAATCCAATTTGAATGAAATTTGGCACAAAGTCTTGTGTTGTGCTTTATATCAGACATATAATTTATAAGGTTGGATACGGTTTGTGCTTCTTATTGGGCCAGAACCAGCTGTCCTACTTCAAGACGCCTCAAGGCACTGCAAAGAAGGAAACTTTCCAAAATAATGAATTTAACTGATGTAACCGTCGTGAAGAGTTAAAACACTCGAAGCTATTCACTCCTGGATCATCAAAAAATCGAATAACAGAGATATTTCAAATTGAGAGTTTTTTAAAAGTACCTACAAGCCTGTCAGCAAACGGGTCGCGTACAGAACAAAACGTCGGAACACATACTATGTAGCGTTAATATCTAGACAGCTTCGGCACCTTCAAAGTTATATTGTAGTTGTCGCTCATTCGTAAACGTGAAGGCTGTCACTAAAGAACTCTACTGTTTCATTAACAGAGTACGGCCCTATCCAGTGACGAATAATCAGAAGGGATATAACAATAAGTCAAATAATGGCAGGATTTCCGGTGACCTACTCTTATTCTAAACCTAGTTATAAACTAGTGTCAGTGAAGCAAAATAAAAATTGTAAGTGAACACAAAGCATATTTATAGTAATGAAGTTTGGCATACAGGATGGGTTCGTTTCGAAGTATCAAACCTTTATAAGAGATTTGAAATTTTGTATATGTTCATGAAATGAAATATTCCTGAATTATCTTATAAAGCTACGAGTTATCCATCCAGTTTCGCAGCGTTTTTTTTTTGAGTAGGTATATTTATTTTCCTATAGATTACTACAAGAAGGTTAATTTCTGGCAAAGATTTAGTAACTATATTTTTCATATACTGAGTTTATCAATACTTATTAACATAAAAATCAAAATTTATATTGATTTGTTAGAGACTTATAATAAAAAACAATTTTCATCTTAAAAAATATATAAATATTTATTAGAATATTTATCAAAAACTTTATATAATAATTTATTTTAAAAATTTATTGATAAAATTAATTTCCAATTTATTTTATATTAATGGAAATAGTTATAATGATGAAAACTATCAAAATTAATAAATCAATTTTTACTTATTTTATCATAAACTTTGTCTGTAAATTATTTATTTTTTTGTTAATTAAATTCCAATTAAAATTTTCAAATCAATCTTTTATAATTGATGTTTACATTAATAAAATATATTTGTAAATTTTGTCATGAGTTTGTAAAATTACATTTTTTACATCTTCATAAATCAATTATTATGTCAATTAATTTATGGAAATTGAAATAAGTTTGTTAAATTTATGAAAATAATCAAAATTATTTGATAATTTTGATTTGTAATAATTTCCTGGTGTGCATCAAAATTGCTAAAACCAGATTGGAAGGACCATAATTCTCTATGGATTAATATTTTATTATCTTCTTAAACATTATTTGATTGTGGGAAAAGTTTTTGCATGATCTGATTCTGATGAAGTAAAATTGTGTGAAATTCCAATATTACGAAATCCATTACGAAATCAACAAAATATATTTATGTTTTTATTTTTGTAAAAATTAGCAGTCCAGTAAGTCTTTGTTCGCTTAAACTAATATTTTTGTAGAGATTAAAGATATAAGATATGTAAATGGGATTCCCTAAGCGTTGAAATTACGGATTTCGAGAAATCTTTCATAAACCACTTTTAATTGATTCCTATAGGTATAGATTATAGCCAAAATCCAGAAATTTGATCTACTCCCAAGAGTTAACATAATTGCAAATCAAGCAATAATAAGACCTATATTTATTGTGTTACGGATGCCCAATTTGGTTTAAAATTAGTTACAGAAATACAGATTAAATATACAGAAAACCTGAAACTGACTACAAACATTTCATTTCTAACTATTCTAATATCATAAGAATAGATAACTTTATAATTAGTTTGATTAGAAAACATTTTGATAGAACGTCGTTAGTTGAAGAAAATAGTCTTATTAGTCACTTAGTATATATGTACTAATGATGAATATGTTTAATGTTGTTTAGATACAGGGTTTGTGGCTCCTGAAAGTTTTATGTTTTTAGACAGTAATGGTTTGATTCAAAATGAAAATAAAATTCCAGTTTTGTACCATTTTAAAAGAAGAAAAAAAAAATCCAGAAATTTGAGATTTTTCAGAATCGGCCCAGCTAATTATTTGTTATTGCGAACAATGGAACAATTATTGGAATGTTTTATAGGAAATGGATTCCAGAACCGTGTAGCAAGTCTGCTTTTTAACTAAATATTTTCGACTTTATTAAATTACAAAATACCTTTAATTTGTACTATCTTACATTAAATTGAAATGTTACGACTAGTTTGGATTATTGGAATTCTACATTAATTGAAATCATACTTTTACATATGGTCCAGGTCACTTTTCATACATTACACTCATTATTACATTATAAAAAAACTTATTACCACATAAATTTGTAAATTTCTTAATGATAACATTAAGTTATAAACGATTTTATTAAATTTTACCTATTAAAGTACTAATTTTATCATAAGGATTCCACGGGGAGTTAAATGACTGAATTCTGCATTGTACCGAAACTGTAAACACTAATTATGTTTTATAGATTACAATTTAATTTGAATATATTTTTTTATAAATGGCGTCAAACAAGAACTGGGTGCAACTATCCCAAACAGTATATTTAATTTTCGGGAACTCGCTTAAAATGGTTCTATTTATATAAAACTTATAATTTTCTTTTAGATTCCTAAACTTCTCATTATCTACTACTTCATTTGATATCACCTTCTTTTTCTATAATACACACTTCTTTTATTGAAATAATTAGCTCTTTTCAAGCATCAGCCCATACATAAAGTATGTAAAAAATTAATAAAATGTCGTTAAACTTATCATTGAGGCCGTACAATGCTTCCAAGTGCAGGGAAGTAAAAAAAAACTAAATTCATAATCAATTTAAATTAAATGCCCTCTAAAAATAAAATTAATAATTTTACTATAAAGCGAAACAGATTATTATGAAATGCTTTCGATGTCTTTCTTTGAGCTTATCTAAAATTGGGTTTTTCATTAGAAATTTCCAATTATAATACTAATAAATATGCTATTTTATTTAAACCTTGGGTTTTCATAGTTTAATATTATGCAAATGTTGTTATTAATAAAATTAGGATATTGAATAACGATGGTTGTTATTGTGGTGAAGAAAAATACCCCAATCAGGGAAGATACCCCAATCAAGGAAGGAATATTCGTAACCTTGGACCGTATCCTGATAACTATTTATAATAATAATCGAATCGCAGTCAAGTTGCGATTGGTGGGATTGGTTGTGATTAATTTTGTAATAATTTAAATCTATAAATAAACTAATAATAATTTAATATTAATTGAAAATAAAATAATTGTAATTAAAATTATATCTTTAAAAATCTTATTATTTAAAGATTTGACAAAAATTTTTAATACATTTTCAATACGACTTCGTTACAGGATAATTTTGATGTAATTTTACCTCCAGTTATTGAATAATTATGTAGTGTTTCTTGTGATGGAATCGAAATTAGAAAAATTTATTTTGTTCAAATAAATTTTTCTGAACGTTTTTGAGAGTGGATATTCCAATAATGTAAACAATATTCGACCGTACAGAAATATTTCACATATGTTGTAGGTTAACAGTAAGTTAGTTTATTGATTTAATTTAAAGACAGTAATGAGCCTATGCCTAATTACAAAAAAATTGGCATACAGGTTAGTTTTGTGATGTAATTTCAAATCGGTATAGTTCAGCTATTTAAATTTGTTCATTGATGTAAAAAACCCACAAACTAAAACTTCGTTAAAAGTCAAATTACAGAAATATTCAAGTATTTTTTGTTAACAAACTACTAGTTTTGGGCTACCCCTAGCACATTTTTTAAAGATCCTTTCAAATCGAAAGAGTTAAATAAAAATTTGAATTTGCAATGTACCAAGACCATACAGAAAAAATTACAATTCTGAAATATTGTTGAAAATTTAATTAAGATGAAAATTAAATTGTAAATTATGAACTGTAGAAGTTTTATATTAAAACAGCAATATTTAAAAATGGCTAATGAATGCCATACAGAAAAGATTTAATTATTCTATATTAAAAGTAAATAAAAAATGAGTTCCTGAAAAAACATTAGAATTGTAAAGATTTTGTTAATAAAATTAAAAGATTTTCATGAAATAGAAGACTAATTTTTTATAGGAAAAATTTTAGGTTTGAAAATAGAATAAGAAATTGTATTATAAAAATGATGTCATCATACATTTTTGCGTTCAGTATATAACATAAACCAATTTTGTTAACGTCAGGATATCGTTCAGGAAACAATTTGCAAAATGAAACAAACACGAGCGGGAATTGTAAACTAATCATCATCCATCACAAATAAAGAGTTTATCACTGGCTGTCAGTAATTATATATGAATCGATAGTAGGTTACAGACAATTTACGAAAAAGAGTTGTAAGAACATCGCTTTAAAATTATGTTTAATCTTTAATGAACTATTCAGTTACGTTACACTGTTAGGTACCTAAATTATAAATTATTAATTTTTATCAAATTCATTTGCGATAATAATGAATTTTGAATGTACCCTAATAATTATTCACTATAGATAATAAGAATAAATTGAATTAACCCTTACTTGTACGTTGTTATTTTGTTAGACATTACATATGCGCGATAATAATACAACCGTTAGTATTATATTATCAGATAAATCTTGAAAATAAAATTATGACTTCTGATAAATTTGATGGAACTGTTAGAAAAAAAAAGTTTGTGCATTTTTTATATCAGTGAGCCAAGTTCAGTGTATGTCAGATACTCGAGTGGCAAAAAAAAACCATTAGAAGACAAGTTATCAAGGTGAGTCGATACCGGTTCATGCTGCTGCTCGGCTACATTAGACCGAGATTTGTAGCGAAGTCATATGATTAAAGTTAAGGCCGATTTGAACTGTGAAAGCTGAAGAAGAAGAATAATAATGTATGCTATATGCTGTTGGCAAATAAAATTTTATTTATATAATTCATTAACATTGGCCATATAACTTTAAATTTGTGTACCAGAATCAGAACTGATACAGTGTCAAATTCTATTACTAGTAAATTTTCAAAACTTAAAAAAATTGTGTTCACACCAGAGTTTATAATAGAACAATCTGTAGGAAACTAATCGGTATTCTTACTTCGTCACTTTTGTATCGGCACCTACATTGGGAGATATACTCATAGGTGGCTTATGCCGCTGTGAGGATGAAACTATAGAAGCTAAACTAGAGTATTTCGCGAGTAACTGGTATAGACTAGCGCGCAACAGGTACCAATACTAGTACCAATACAGGTTGTGGGTCATTTTAACACTATCTTTGTGGAGAATTGTACTCATCATAAGGGTAATCTGAATTTTTCATAGCATTATTAGTGCTTCGTATTTGAAACCAAGTCTAGGGACGTATCACGTGATGCGTTATGACCACGGAACTCATTCTTTTGGACCTCACATTATATTTAAATGAAACCTATTTATTTAGCTAATTGTATGTAAAAACCTAAAATCCAATTTCACTTCAGGATTCAATTTAAAATATTTCATGCTTTGTAGGGTTAATTGGGATTTATCTTAAAACTGAAAATCTATCGATGATTTCGCTTAGACAAAATAATTAATTTGTTTTTCCTTTTTCCTTTATACATAGAATAATTGTAAATTTTTAGTGTATTGAAAATTTGAATTATATTTTTGTAGAAGCCTAAAATTTCTAATTAGTTGTGGTTTAAAATGTCGTAAATCTTTTATAATGCTATGCTAATCATTCAACATTTATTTATTTAATTTGTATATTGAAAAGATATTTAGTAATTTATCAATTTCGATTAGATAACGTAGTTTTTTTTTATTTTGTTTTTGGAAATATAATTCATTTTTATTTTAATTGATTAATTAAATTTTGATATTTTAGGTATACGTTGAGATATAAGCCGCAGACATTTTCAATATAAATTATTTAAAATTTTCGCGGTAGCATGAATTTAATTCATTAATAATTTAACGACATTATTAATATATAAATTTTAAATCTTAATGTCTGGTAATTGACAGAAGAAGAAAATTGTTCAGCAGCAGCAACGCAACTATGCAATAGTTTTTATTTTTTACTGGCAGTTTTATTTTATGCTTCGTAAACAATCAAAGAGTTTTAAGAACTGAAGTATTTCAATTGGTCAAGTAGAAGTGGTATTAACTAACTAAAAGTATTTATTTTATATAAACTTTAATATTATATATTTGCAGTGTTATACCACCTTTCGTGACACTGTATTTAAAACAAATCATAATTTTTTTTAAACTATATCGGATCCACATAGGTACTTAATTGAAATGGAATTTTTCATTGGTTCCAAATAAATTTAGAAATATTATAAGATGAGAAAAGTAAACTGATTTTTAAAAAGATGACATAAAAGTGACAGATCATAGAAATAATAATAGAGAACTTCAATCATAAAAGTGAACATCTGGATCGGCTTTAGTTACTAATTGCATTAAATTTAGAACGAATAATATCGCTAAATATTGCAAGTCTTCCAAAGTTGCCTACCAGTAATTTACATTTACTATTTTATAAAACTTTAAAGGACGTTTATATGGTAGCGATATAATTTAAATAAATGAGTAACTCATGTGCCAATTTATTACCATCGATAAGAAGCTACAAAGAGTAGCCATAGCTTAGTGCTAGTGTTCCCCAATCAACACCAGATCGTGGAATCCACAGTTGATTTAACGTTAAAATTGAGTACCAGTAATAAAAATTTCTATATGTAATAAGACCATGCTGTTTTAGAAATGCTGACAACAAATCAGGGTTTGCTGATAACAAATGTTTCACTGCAAAAGCCCTTAGCTTGTTGCAATTAAAAAATTTCTTCACTATTAATAAAAAAATCTATATGGTTCGGAATACATATAAAATGAGAAAGTTTAAATTTCAATAAAATGTCACGAAACCTCTAGCTGCAAAGTTGAATGAACCAGCAAAAAAAAAAAAAAAGAGGATACAAATATTATTGGCCTTCGTGCAAGCATATGTAATAATATTTGGAAAGGAGAAACCGAGAAACTACCCAACTCTGGATTATTTTATAAACAATATTGAATTGGATTATAAATTTTTAATTATGAAATTAAGTGCACGTACGGAGTCATGATATGAACGATGCTTACGCTAGCTTTTACATACTATACCAATCTGTTCAACTATATTAAAATCAGCATAGCACTAGTCATAGGGCAGTCTGTACGTAGTCTAAGTGTAGAACATTGTATACGAATATTGTCATGTTCGATTTCAAGACTTCTTCTAACCTTGAATATTAAGTAAGTCTGTTCATTTAACAAGGATGTCATTCATATGTGTTATTTGTAGTGTAGTGTAGATTTGATTGATCTTTTACATTAACAATTTAATATTTGAAATAATTTCTTTTGAATATTAAACTTTTTAACATATTTATCTTTTCAAAGCAATCGATTAATTTAAAGTTTACTCGTAATAGTTGGATTTATGATTACCGATAAAAGTTAGATAACAAAAATTTTTTTTTAAAAAACTTTTGATAAATTTGATCAAAAATAAAAACTTTTGATATCACCTGTAAACAACAATTTTTTTTCTTATCTGATTTGAAATATTAGTGAAAAGAAGCACAGGAAATAAGAAAGGTAATATTCATCACTTGCTGTCGAAAAAGGATATAATATTCCTGTTTTTTTTTGCAAGATAATGCAGAAAGGATGGTTGCTTTTTTTTGTGTTTGCTCATGAAATTTTCCGAAAGTTTTCTTAATTTAGGTAAATATATATATGAAAAGCGTAATATTATATAATTTTCTTTTAACATATTTGACATTATTTAGGCCCTGCAGAGAGAAGCATCAGTTGTGTGTGTACCAGTTTAATGATTTATAACGAAAATATTTTGAGTTAATTTAAGAAAATAATATAAAAAGATTTGAAATTAGGAGATTTAGAGATTTTCTTATGGAAAATTTAGTAAATGATGCTGTCAATTGATGTATAGGCAATTTTAAATGTTAATATTGTTTTAAATAATATGTAACGAAGCATTACCTATTGGGTAAATTGGCTAGGGGACTGGGTGTTACGACAGTTGATATTTGTCGACGATGTCAGGACACTGGATACTGGACACTGGAATAGTAGATGACATGTTGTATTATGTGAGGTTTCAGGTCAAGAGAATTTTTAGGATACTGGATAGTTAGGTTTTTATAAGTGACGAAAATCAGAATCATGGAAATCCTTAGATTTGTGTGGGAATCATTAAAATCATTAGATTTGTAGGGGAAAAGAGTTAAATTTAATAAGTTTGCTGCAACTAAAGGGGACAAGAAGTGGTCTGCCCACTAAGCAAAGAAGGTGATATGCTGCTTTCTAGTTAACCAATATCTCATTTCTTGCTTAAAAGTTTCGTAAACTGATTTAAATAAATCGTAAACTGATTTATTTAATAGCTTAATAACAATAGTATCTTTAATTGTACTGTGAATAATTAAAAAGGAGCTGCAATTACTACAAATTGTAAAGTGGGCGATAATCAAAATCAAAAGAATCACTGGAAACAGTCGTTAGAATATCTATTAGTATAACATAAATATTTAAAAAAATACTATATTTTTTTTTAAATAAATATGAAAAAATATTAATTTCCTTCAATTTGTTAAGGTAATCTTCCAAACCAATAAACGTGATAATTTTTCTTAAATTCAAATAAATCACTGTCATTTATTGAAAATTGTATATTTTTCTATTTCTCGGAAATGGAAATAAACATTTTCATTAAAAAATTTGTTGAATTAATGTCGTCCTTAGTCCTTTTTTTCTTCTATATACAGAATTTTAAATCAAAATTAGTTTTTTTCTGAAAACTTTACAATTTGACACAAAGTTTATATGACAAACACTATAAATTATGTTCGAATTAAATTAAATTATTTAATTTTGTCTTTATAATTTAATGTTTATCTTAATTTTTTGGATTCATTTTCTGTTTTTCTTTATAAATTCATAAAGAAAAAATGATTTTATAATTTCAATTGTCTGTAGATAATCTTTTAGTTTCCTATTAAGTATTGAGTTTAACAGGAACATTTAAATTCTATTTAATGTTTTTTTGTTCGAAATATTCTTTACTGGTTAATCAGGATTACAAATACTTCAGGAAATGACGCATTATAGTTGAAATTGCTAACTTTAATTTGAATAGGATCAAACTGGATCTAGTACTGTTACTGTGCAGTTGTTAGAAAAAAGCGGATAATTGGGTTTAGGTCAAAATTTTTTTATTGCCAAGGCATTATAATAATGAAATTAGTTAAATGCTGTGACAGTACAAGTTTCTTTAGAAGTATTTTTAGGTTTCTATTTCAAAAACTTACTAGACATGTGAATTTTCTTCCACTGTATAGAAGGTTTTACTAAAAAATGATAAAATCTAATACTCATTATTGTAATTCTTATTTCCTGCTAAATATAATATGAAAAAGGATGTGAGTTAATGAATTATTTATAGCTCCATGGATATAAATATATTGGAAAAAAAGAAGATATTACAATATGAGATTGCACCATAATAGACGATGTTAGATATTAGGTATTAATTTAAGTAAAATTCCAGATTATCATAAATTTGACACTTTAAAGATTTTGAGATACCACAAACAGAGAATGGATTGCGTATTAATAACTAAGAATCTATACAATTTGAATGCGCTATTAAAACCTTGCATTAGTGTCACTTCTCACTTCACAACATTAAGTGAAACCTTATTTTCAAATGAAAAAATTTACTATTGTAAGTGCAAGTTCAGAGTAATGCTATTAGCGGTGCTGGAAGGTATGCGATAGTGTTTCTTCACTTAAAAATAAACTGCAGCACAGCTTTCAGTACCAATTATAGTGTCACTGATCTGAGCCTAATGTTTTCATACTTTCATTAGATGTCACAGTAAATTTAATAGCACGTTGCTTATTACATTAGTTAGCTGCTCATATGGCACCATTTCAAATGCCTTTAATCACTGTTGCAAATTTACTATTGCAGTATGTTTTTATGGATATATTCGAGTCCCTCGTTCATTCCTAATCATCTTTGTATTTTATAGAATTATGATAAATCTAGGCGTGATTAAAAATAATATTTTTGAAATGTTTAAATTGAATTTTATTGAAATATTCATTTTAAACTTTTTTAAAAAATTCTTTAAAGCCAATATTCTAACAACTTCATATTAAATCCAACAAAAATTGAACTAAAGAAATTAATATACAAAAAAAATCCTTTAAGGAAACTATTTCTATATATTTTTTTTAATTATTTACAATTTTTGTTTGACATTTTGTTTTTGGTTTTATTCTCAATATAATATTTATATTTAATTCAGAAGCTTATAAACATTTTCATAATATATTTTTTATATATTATATTAAAACAATGCTTTGATTTGGCCCCAAAACATAATTTCCTATCTTTTCCATCAGCATAAATAAAAAAAAAATATTACAAAAGCCACTATAGAAAAATAGAAATTATATGCACAAGCTAAAATATTTTCTCAATTGTGCGTTTTATGTATTAACATAAAAAAAAAACGAAAACTTTATATCCATCGTTCTAATAGTATATAAGCTATTAAAGATCCTTAAACGCACAGACAACTAAACATGACCAAAACATAAGATATTATATTGAATCTAGTCCATATTTATATAACAAAAATGACATCATCATCATCCAAAGCAATAATAATAATAATAATAATAATGACATCTGTTGTTGTTCACTTAATTTTGCCCTTGCATTTTCTTCAGTATTTTCTAAAAGGAATAAAATAGCTTAACTAAGGTAGCCAAAAACTCCGGAGTTTGTTAAACTATGTCCTTTCAATATAATCCGTTTCTATTTAATCATTTCTTGAATTCTTGAAACCTTCTCCAAACTATCAAATTGATGATAACCTAAAATTCAAAGTGTTTTTGCACCAGTGAATGTAAGTATATTAATAAGACTTGAACTGTTACACAACATTTGACTAATAAAATCAATTTCTGTTATGTCTTGATAGCCTCCACAATAATTCACTGTCATCAGATTAATTTTTTTTTATTTTAATCAGATGAGATTAACATTTTTAACACTGTCTATCCGATAAGAATTATCGATCTAGCTAGAAGATCATGAAACAAAATTGTGGTTCAAATTTAATTCAAATCGAATAACAATTCTATATTACTAATTGTTCATCAGAAATTTGATTAAGGATAATTAATTGTTTACAAGAAATGTGGAACCGAAAATTTGTTAACTGGCAGCTAGTATGCTCCAGATTTCTTTGCGACAAACGACAAATTTTTTCCATAACCAGTTGTTAAATATATAATCGATTTAAATTATAAGTAATGTCTCAGCCTTAGACTCTAAGGTATACAAAATAGCAAAAGCTAATCTGGTCCGGAGTCTTAACCAGACACAGGTACGGTGTTCCGACGTAAAGATGTGTAAAGACTACGGATACGTACACGAGTCTTTTCAACACTTTTTGTGTCACGGTTCCTATTTCTTGCTCATGTGGCACAGATGGTTTGATTCTTAAGTGCATGAAGCAGGAGTTTTAGGTAGTACAATAATTTCTAATTTTGGTTAGAAGTGAGTTGTTGGTTCAGGCCAAAGTGCAGTACATGAACATCCAGCGGTTCTCTTTTATAATCAATGAGTAAATCAAACAAGGTATATGAAACAAGGGAACATTTTGGTCGCGAAATGCAGATTTTTTTTTAATTCTTGGAAATTCATATATGAAAAATTTAATTTTATTTAAATTTTTCCATTACAACATTTCATAGTTATTGTATAACTCCTTGTAATAATAGAAAAATCATAATAAATATTTTAGGGTTTTTTATCATATAAAATGAAAAGCGAGAAAAATTTCTTTTCACATCTTAAGCACGTTTCGTTGAATTACAAAATGATGGAAAATAATTTCCCATCAAAATATTTATTTTCATGTTTTCATCATATTTTTTTTGATGCAAAATTTTTCATTAAAATTGTTTTTTTGAGTGTATGTGTGGATGTATTGAAAATTATACATATGGTATAAAAATGTATGAAATGATCCTTTTTGTATATAAAAAGGATCATCGCCATCAGTGCTGTCGTTTAAATATTTTTGAGAGTAGTATTTAAAAAAATTTAGAGTAAATTTTGAATTTTTTTGAAATATTTTCCTTACTTATTTTAAGGTTAGCAGAAAAGGTAGTATAATAGAAAAAAAGGAAGTAGATTAATAAGAAGTTTTTATTGGGGATTTTTAATAGGATTTTAAAACTTCATGTTTTAAGAGCCATCTCGGTGTCAAGTCTGAATGTATTTACCTTCCTGATATATTCACTAAACATACAATGAAAATTTGTCAAGGATCAAGGTCAAACACAGTAAAGAATATTATTTTTTTGAAAATTTTTCCTAAATAAATTCAAAATGGAGTATATTAGCTGGAATTGTGGAGTACAGTAACATTGTCATTCGCAGGGGAGTATACTTCCATACGATTATAAACGACAGCACTGATTGTCAGTTTTTTAGTATTACAGTAAAATGGAAAAATGTTCAGTTCAGTGCATATAAACGTTATTTTATTGTGCAATATTCGACATACATAACCACATTGTTTAAAGGTACAAACAAAAAAAATCTTTGCCTAAGGATATTTTTTTGTTAAATGTTATATTTTTGAATGAAAAGTGGAAATTTAGTATAGAATTGATAAAAAAAAAATACATGTAAGAGTTTTAAAGAAAATGTATTAGAGACTGTTTATAGTTGACCTTGGATAACCTTCGACTTAATCAAAAGTATAGTAGTGTAGTGTGTATTCTGACATTATATATGTCATTAGGGGAATTGAATTTTCTTTTCTTTTTCTTTTTTTAAATAATAATGGGAATTTTTGTGTTAAATAGAAATTAAACTTTTTATTTCCCTCGGAGGGAAATATTTATATAAACAGTTTTGATTTATAAATGTAATTCATAATTTTTTTTTAAAAGGGATACATTTTATTTTTAGAGATGGTATGAATATGCAAACCAATTTAGAATATGAGAATATTCTATATTTATTTCCATAATTATAATTGAAATATGTTGTAGGAATATTTTACATAAATTAAAACTCCGAAATTTATGTTATATAAATATTACACCTAAAACTATGCAAGAGATTTGAATTTAGTGAAGTAGGTGCAGAAAAAATCATTCTTTTGGTGATATATTTATATGATTAGATAGAATGACTAAAATAACTTGTGTTGTATTGGACTTGACCGCAAAAAAAAAAAAAAATGGTTTTAGCTAAAAATGTTAAATATAATTGTTCGTGTATGTAATATTGACATTGTAACTAAGATTTTAATGAAATTTGGTATACAGGTTCATTGAAACTTTTTCTTGATGCTTGACAAAGATGGGTTCAATACTTTGAGTCGGTCCATGCTAGAATTACTCGTTTATATTGCATTTTTATGAAATTTTGGACACTAGTTATATCAGATTTGGAAACTAGTTGATTGGTTGGTTTCATTCAAGTCGTTGCCAATTCACAGTAAACTAATACACTGTACTGTATTAATAGAGTTCGTAAATGTGGGCATCGAAATGAGTGTTAAATGTAAAAATTGTATAGAGAATATTCTGTTTAAAAAGTCAAGCTTAACAGTTTCTGTCAAATTTGTTCGAATTATCTTTAAATAAACAATATTCTTCTTAGTTAGTTTCAAAAGATTGTTCTTTACTGTTCATGGTTGGTTCGAGTGGCTAACCCCAGACAGACTGTCCAGAACTCCAAGTAGCGCTTTAGAACGAGTTTGCTACCACACATTCTCGTGAACGCTAGCATGGATGATGTTATTTTAGATCTATCTCTTGACATTGAGGAAGTGTACGGTTTCCGTTGGCCGTTTCTTATGATGGCTAGTTCGCTTAATTCGTTAAAATTCGGTAGTGTAATTGTAGTGTGTTTACACGGCACTGTTTCGTCTGAAAAAGAAGGTTTTGTATCTAAAACTTATCTATAAAATCTGTAGATATTAAAATCAAGAAATTCGTCAGTTTTCATTTAATTTAGTATTTGTTTTTGCAATATTTTATTACTTATTTCTGGTATTGTTTAAATGTAGTTTTAAATATAAAAAGTTTATTACTTATTTTTGTATTGTGTTATGCAAAAATTAAACGCTCAGGAAGAATAATCGATTAAAATAAGAATTGTATATAACAAAACATTTGAAAGCTATTCAGAAAAGATATATAATAATTACAGTCGTAAAATACTTAAAAAAAGTATACATTTAACTAAAAATTACTGCACTAAAACAAATAAAACTATAGAATTTTTTGTTATATGCTATTGTTCAGTATAAGGTGGTCCACGGCACCGGTGAACTTCTGAAAAACTTGTTATTTCATCTTGAAAATCATCTGAAAATCTTATTTTTATTTTTATTTTAAGGTTTATTGATAGACCTAACAAATATTCGATGTGAGCTAACAAGATAATTACTGAAGAATTTGCTAAAATTCAGTTGAATATGAATTTGAACAGTTCACACTATTGTAGGATTCAGATTTCTGCTTCAACTCAAGGAGCAGCATTGCAGAAGTTACCAAACTTTTAACCTTTTTATGTATTTTGATAACTTTGCATTATGAATGGAATTACTAGTTACCCTTATTTTAATTTTTCTTCGCGATGCGTTAAAGTGGCAATTTGAAACAAGCATAAAATAAAAAGATAATTACTGAAGAATTTGCTAAAATTCAATTGAATATGAATTTGAACAGTTCACATTATTGTAGGATTCAGATTTCTGCTTCAACTCAAGGAACAGTATTGCAGAATTACCAAACTTTTAACCTTTTCAAGTATTTTGATAACTTTGCATTATGAATGGAATTACTAGTTACCCTTATTTTAATTTTTCTTCGCGATGCGTTAAAGTGGCAATTTGAAACAAGCATAAAATATATATAGAGAGTAAGGGTTGTCAGTCATTCTCTACCATTGTAATGCTTTCAATTTAAATATTATTTTCCGCTTCCTATGGACCACCTGGCATATTAATAACTAATTTTAATCTATTTTCAATTTCCTTTTTTTACTATCTTTATTTTTATTTTACAAATAATTTAATTGATTTAAAAATATCCTTTAACATTAATTCAATTTTTTACTTTCCATAATCTTTATAGAGTATCAGAGTTTGTCCGACAAAGTTATACAAAGAATTTGTGGATTTTTATTGTATTCTGCATAAAAAGAAAATTATTTTTTTTCAACAGTTTTCATATAGTTAAAAAATGCATAATAAAAAGGATATTCATAATTTTTTTTTTGAAGTGGTTGAATAGAAAATGGTTTTGTGTTGAAAAATTTTCAGTCAATCTAATGTCTTTTCATAAGATTGGAAAATTTTTATAAAAGAATATTTTATCGAGATTAAATATTTCATTTTGTTTTTTATTATATATTATATCAAAAAGGATTTTAAATATTCATGAAAATTTAGTTTTTAGTGGATTTCTGCAGTAATGTTTTTTTTTGTTGTTGTTTCATGGTGCAAGAAATTATTATTTAACTCTATTAAATCGGATGTTAATTTTTGTAACTAAATCTTCTTAGATATAAAAATGTTTATCTAAATATTTAAAAATAGCTGACTTAAGATGAGATGGTGCAAATAATACTGTTAATTTAAAAAAATTGGTCATGAACATCTTTGATTTATGGTTAGTTCTCCAAACCTAATTATTTTAGAGAGTAATATCGAAATAAGTACTATTTTAATGGCACTACAAACAAAACTACCACCCAAAAAATGAATTCAAAATGGTGAAATTAAAATTGTGTGCAGTTAAGAAATATATTGGAACTTGGGACTCCATGACAATTCAACTTCAGGATAATTTTATCAACTATATAAGATTAAATGCTGGATTATTAACATATTAGATGCATATATATTCATCATATTTTGTCGAACTTTAGCTGTATGTTGGAAAAAGTTTTATAAAACAGTACTGTCTCAAGTGCCTCATTCTGTATAAAGTGCAAAGCCGTATTATGTACAAAGTCATCAACACTGGATGTGGTTTTTTCGATTAAACTTAATCCTTACCTAAAATCAAAAATAATTAAAGAAATATTGGTGTTCATGAGTCTCGTCGTTATTGACCCTCATTGGTGTTCATGTGTCTCATAATTTTTTTTATTACAATGACGTTAGAGGCGAAATTAACCCTTCGCTTCATCAAAGAGGTTTCGTAACATTTTATAGCAATTTGGACCTACTAAATTTTATATGAATTCCGACCTATAAGGTTCTTTATTAATGGCTGTTATAGTTGTCAGCAAAAGGCTTCAATCGTTAGCATTTTACTCAGTCTTAAAATTACAATTACATATTGCAAATTTTTATTACTAGTACTCTTTTAAATCTGACTCAACTGGAGTTCAAAACGCGACCTAATATTACACAGAATAGCACACAGCCATTACACCACGGTCACCCTGAAATAATTAATAGTATATGTACTAAAATTCGTAACTAATTTCTATTTTCGTATCTAATTTTTTTCAATGATACGTGAATAGATCACGTCAAAAAACAAGTCAAACTTTTAAAACTAGTCCGTAAGTACTTTTAAGACTTTTTATAATAGTTACATAATAAATTGATAGAAAATTGCAAACAATTCGTAAAAAATGTAAATTTCTAAATATTTTTTTCATAATTGATTAAGAAGCAAGTTTTGTATCGCGATACGATGTATCAGTAATAGTCTATCCATAAAACTCTTATATACAATACTTGAATTTTGGAGCACTATATAAATCTACTCCAAATTAATATATAGATCAGCAAATTTCAATTTCATAATTTTTACTTTTAACTACTTAAGTAAAATCTTCTTTAAAATTAATTATTTTTCATGGAATTCTTTTAAACACTTGAACCAAACCGAATCCATTTTTCAGTTAAAACTAACGATTACGTAAGTTTAAGAAATTATGTAAGTTTAAGAAATTTAATTTAATTTAATAATTTTAAATTAATGATTTTAAAAATAATTTTTTTATATAAAAACCACTTTAAACACAGATCCAAAATTACATAAATTGAAAAATTTCGATGTCAAATTTATGTCATAAGGTAAATATGAAAAACTGTAGTATTTTATGAATATTAATACACTTTTTTTGTGAATATTCACAATTTATCCTTTTTTCAACTTACAATAATATTTTATTAAAACACAAACTTAGAGTAGATTATTATGTTACAATTAATTCCGCCCGACGGTATGACTGACAGAACACAAGTAATTTTATTCACTTAATCCTTTAATTAATTAGTTTCTTTTTTGATGAAAACTTATATAACTATTAATTTAAAATTTTAATTTTTTGTTTAGAAATAGTTTCAACTTTTAAGATTAAATTACTTATTAAGATTATTTGGACCTTCACTGTTACACTATTAATTAATTAAATTAACCCTTTTACAACTATTGTTCATAATTTACGATATTATAATTTATATATTTTTATAATTAATTTTAACTTGTTTTAAAAATTTTGATTATATATTTTTTATAAAAAAAAAAACGTTTTTAATAATTTAAATATTTTTTTTTTAATAAATTATATTTCATGTCTTCAAACTGATCATTTTAAAGTATGTCGAGTTTCGGTTTATAATTTATTGGAAAATCAGTTCTTAATATTCGGAGTTTTGATCATTTTTTAACTTTATTATGTACAAATACTTTAACTGAGAAGTCCAAAGTTGACTGATGGCTGGACTATATAAATTACATAAATAGTGTTCACGAAAAATATAACTTTATTGAGGTAATACCACAGCCTTTTGTAACACAATATTGCTTAAGCAATAACCTTGCTAACTTATATCCTCAAGATAAATTTCAGTAAGCTATTTACTTAATAATCTGAATAAGTCCAGTGTTTTTATCATATATTTACCACAAATTCAAGCATTAAACACTTAAAATTTTGCTTAAAATGTTTTGTGGACTTGTTTTTTTAAAGCTTCAAATTCGATTTCAATTTCAGTATTTGAATGAAAAGCTAGGACTAAAGATTTTTAAAACGCTGAAAACCAAAAGCCTTTAAACTTTGAATATTTAATTTTTTAATAATATCTTAAAATAAATTGCATCATTTGTTAATTAAATTATTGAATTTTTTAAATATTATTTTACATTAAACTTAATTTTTATATTTTTTTAATTTTTTAATTACTTTATTCGCAATTGCACAACTTTTAAAATATTAATTTTATTAATTTAATTATCAACCACTAAAAATATTAATTTTAATTTGTTTTAAATTTTAAATATTAATTTATTTTAATAATAATTTAATATAATATTTATTAAAAATTTATTTTTATTGGAATTTCAAAATCTCAAAATTATCACTACTTATTACATAATTAATCACTATAATTTTAAAAATTAATTGAAACTTTAAATAAATAATTAAGAAATAAATTAAGAAATAAATTATTTAAATTATTAAAATTTAAATAAAACAAAAATTAAAAAATTAAATTATTTTAATAATTTCAATTAATTAAATTTGAAATATTATCACAAAACTCTTTACCGACAGTTCATGTTGTTAATAGATCAACCGACCGCGACATACTAAATTTTCTGTTTTCTGTTTTTTTTTTTGTTGCTGTGTATATGAAAAATCAGCATTTCCCAGTAGTTTTCCCGAACAATTTAAAATAGAAAATGTTAAACAGAAAAATAAAAGAAAATTACAAAAATTATATCAAAATTTAGTATAATATAGAAAATAAAAAAAAAAATGATATAAAAGAAAAACTGAATTTTCTTGAATTTAAAAAAAAAAAAAACCATTTCAATAAATCGTTTAAAAAAGGATAAAAAAAAAGGATTTGTGTAGATGTATTCATAGATTTAAAAATATTATACATATACATTTATGAAATTTGAATCAAGTTCAAAATTTTGTACTAATTTGTACTAAAACTGGCTGAATATAAGTTCTTACGCAACATGTGCTTTTCAAAGTGGAGAAACAGTGAAGGGGTTAAAACACGTGTTTTAGATATGAAAATTAATGAATATTAAAGATATTTTTTTTTATATATTTTTGTAGAATTTTAATATTTTTGTTGTAAAAAGTTTACATAAACATGAAATAAGGACCACAAACATATTTTTTTGGTGCTGTTGAAAAACATTATTATTATTCAAAGGATTTTTATTTCATAATTGAAACTTTATCTTTATCATTTCAACCAACATGAAATTTTAATTGTGAATGATTAGGTAAGATGAGATAATAAGAAGATAGGATAGGAAAATGTATAAGAAATTCCTGTATTCATTTTTTAGGATGGGAATGATAGTTAGATTTAATTAGATTTACGATAATTTTACGATTAATTTTTATGTTTTGTGGTGGTTGGGGATGGGAAGTGATCATAGGCGGTCGTAAGACTTTTTTCAAGGGGATGTCAAAATGAAAATATCAAATTTATAGTTGTCAGAATATCTTTCTTTAAAAGTGTCCTGTTGACAATCACAAATTGTTCTGAGAAAATTAATTGCAACCACCTTTTCTGTAACGCAAAACGATTAAGAAATCTTTAAAAAATATTGTTGTTGCATTTCGTCTATTATAATAGTAATAGAAGGACTTAAGCACATTCCTACTGTACAAGACGGAGGTGATTAGTGCAAGAATATGTGAATGAAAAAAACGGAAGGATAAAATACCGATGAATGCTGCATTAAATTGTTCTTTCTTGATTCTTGATGAAGAATTGGTTTTTCCATTTTTAGCGTTTTCAAACGAATTAAACAAATGAAAAATGATTTTTAGACACTAGTGTATTATAAATTGGATCATGTCTGACGTTTTTTATTTTAAATTAAATTAATGTTATCGTTTTTCTAGAGAGCATCTTTGTTTTTATGATGTTAAATTTACTAATGCCAACTGGGTCAGGACCATACATATGGGCGCCTATGGTTGTGAGGATGAATTAGTTCAATGAAATTAAATTTGGGATTACGATATGAATAAAATAAATATGAAGTATTGAAGACTCTTTGATTTGAATTAGTTTTTATAGAAATCATAAATAAAAATGGATTTGGTCTAATTAATAGAAAACCATTTGATCGAGTAATTAATTAATCGAAGTTAACTAGTAATCAAATACACAATTGATTAAATTTAGAATTGAATTCACAAATTTTGTCTGAAAAATATATAATTAACAGAAATGTTAATGGTAAAACTTTGATTTCTCTATGAAATATTACGAATAATTTATGTACCATAATCGCGATTAATTGATCGAGCATAAATTTGGTGAATTTATCTTCAATAAATTGACATTTCAGTATACATATTTAAATTTTGTGAAAACATCGTTAAATTTTGATTTGGATTAATAATATTCCTCAATTGTAAATACGTCAATTGTGAATTTGATTTATTATAAATTTAGTTAATTGTTTTTAGGTTAACCGGGTTAACCGGAAACCTTTAAATAATTATGGAATCCATAATTATTGAATTGTGAATTTCGTCGATTCTGATTGCTGTATGTTTTTATTCAATTATAAATTCGATAAATTTTAAATTTTGATGACCATGAATTCGGTAAATTTAGAATTCGATTAAATGTTTTCTCTATTAATTAACTGAAAATTTCCTAAATATTTATGAAGTTAATTTTAATTTTGTTGAATATTTTTCATTAGATATTTTTCCATCTGAATAGATCTAATTAGAATATAAAAAATATGTATTTAATATTGGTTGTATCTTGTATCTGTATTTAATTGCTTTAATTAAGTATTTATTATAATATAAGTGTAAAGTCATACGACAAATTCTAAGTATATTTAATATTAAATAACTAATTTCATCAGGTTTTGAATTTTTTGGCAAATCAGAATTGTCTCCATAACCAAAGAATTTAATAATTTGGTCTTTGTGTAAACAATCTATTACATAGAATCATAACAGAAAAAAAATTATTAAAAACATCAGGTTACATAAAACATAATGATAACATAATTTTTCAGAATTTATACATATTTTTTTTTTTTTGTTGTTTTACGTAATGATGTCAAAGTTTAAAATATTTTAATCTCTTGAAACATGTGGTTTTAATATTTCTTTTGAACAAAATCTTTTATAGATAGATACATTTTAATAATGTTATAAAGCTAAGAAAATTTTGAAATTGGAAAATATATTTAATTAATATAAATACTTTTCAGTTTATCATTATTATTCTTTGAGTTTATTTTGTGGTAAATTTTGGTAAATATATTCCATATTATTCAGTATACAAAAAGTAGGAGTAGATAGCTTGTATTTCTATATAAGAAAGCTTTATAGAAAATATACATTACATTACATTAGCTTACATTAGCAACCACCAATAGACTATACATTTACATCATCATCAAATGACTTTACTATTTAAGATGAACTTTAACCTGGGTTTACTAAATGTTGACTTTCTGCTTCTTAATCCAATTTTATTTAGGTCATTTTCAAAACAAGGGTCAATCGACGCCGCACGTCCAGTAGGGTTTAGCCTGGTATGCGGAATAGTAGGTTGAAGTTTTTATACAAATTATATTATCCATTTTTAATTAAAATGGACAAATAATTGAAAAAAAATCTATTGCAGATTCAAAAATTTCATCTTTAATTCATTTTTAATTAAAAATATTTAAAAGGAAACAGAAACTATGAATTTCATAACTTGTTCAAGATGAACTAGATACCTAAAGTGAAATCAGAAGCAGAATTTATTCTAATCTCACAATCATTAATTTTCACAGCTTGCTCTATACTAGGCTTAAGTTTATTTGGTCTGCAGCTTCATTTGACTTTGAGTGATAATTGGAAGGAATTCTTCGTTACAGTCAACAAATAAAATTTTCTTAAAATGCAGGTAAAAATCGAAATAAATTTGAGCTAACGATGAAGTAATATTTATATTTCGATGCTTTGGTTATGTAAATTAATTGAAAAGTGGGACTTTTAGGTATTCCACTGAATCAGTGAGAGAGCACGAATTAAACTGGGAAATTATTCACTTAAATGGGAACGTATTGACACCATATCTAAATAATAGTCTCTTTGTTCTATCAGATATCATCTGGTGGTGCTAGTGTAAGTAATTGTTTTGGTTGATGATGTCTTAGAAACGTGATTCTATTCGATTTTATAAATCGAAATATGTCTTCACTACATATGAGTCCTACCACTTCTAAATTATTTCGATGTATATTTTTCGCAAAACTTTCAGATTTTTTTCATCTGCTGAATATGAATATTTCAAATTTTAGTTGCTCCTTTTAAAGGCTGGGGTCCTGCACATAATAATATTATGGTGTTTTTCTTCACCTTTTCGACGTAAGAGATTTGCGTACATGTCATATAGTTATATAATTACTGGAATTTATTAATCTATAGATTTAGACATATATATTTTTGATATATATTCTGGACCAATTGTATCTAGGAAATTGCATATATAAAAACTTCATATTTTTCATATACAAATATTATCAACGTTGAAATATTTTTTATAATTTATCTCGCATCAATTTATATCAACATATATATTAAATTTAAAGTTCATATATTAAAACAAGATGGAATAGAATGGAGTAATGCCGATACAACAGGAACAGGTGCTGATTAAAAGATGATACCAAAACCTTATTGTACATTTTCGTCAAACATTAGAGGATCCATTGGTTTAAGGTTTAAAAAGTATTTTAAATACAATTCTTTATATTCATTTGCTAAAGATAGAATGAAATTTTTAGTACAATTTTCACCAGTAAACACAAAATATTTATTTAAACTAGTATCAAATGAACAACATATATAATAGGCAAATGCAACCGGTAATTGACGATTAATTTGAACTTGGAATACAAGTATCATACGACTGCAACATATTGATTCCGAATCGGCATATACATATATAACAAATGGAGCAGTTGCATGTAATTTGAGATTTTTATACTTTAAATATTTATCTTCATTATCAGGCATTTTAACAACAATTTTATTACAATAAGGAATATGTTTTGCTTTAATTTTTCGTCAGATTGAATTTGTTGCAAACAAACTGAACACAACATATATATTTTTTATGTTCATATTTACTAATCTGCGAACGTATAAGCCTCGACATATTTTTTATTAAGATATAATTTTCGTTTTCTTGTAATAAAAGTAAATTAATATAATATTTTCTGTTTTGATGCGAAGTATGTGATAGGAAGGTCCAACAAGTTATAATTTTTGTTTTATTATTTCAAACCCATAAACATCAACTTACAACTTATTTTAGGATTTAAATTTTCCAAATTCAATAATGTTTTTAATTTTAAGTGGAAATTGCAACCCTGAAAATTTAACCGTTATGTTTTCTAACTTAATTTCAATATCAGCTAACTTAATTTCAATATCAGCTTGATATTATATTAGACAAAAATTTATATGAGCTTGTTCTATCAACATTTTTTGTTTGCAGTTTTAAAGCAGCGATTATGCACCATTTAAAACAATAAATGTCATTACTTTTAATATTTATACACGCTTTCTATAATTCAATTATTTTTGGTAATTTTATATAAGTTGAACCTCGAATTGGACAATATTTAATATTAATTTCGAGATATACAATTCGTATCAACGACCGTCCAGAACCTTTTTCCTGAAATTCATCTGCTTTAGATGCAATATTACTATACATTACATCTAATGAGTCTAGTATAATGTTGTTGTTCATTTTCCACTAACATCATTTGAGAATTAAAAGATTTTATATCTATTTCTAACTAACTCTTCGTCTTTTATTATTTTTTGAGGCTTTACATATTCTGCGTATAAATTTAAATTATATTTAAAAGCATTTATTTATTTAACAAAGTTATTAATAATTCAAAAATTTTATTATTAATTATTTTAATAAAGTTACTAATATCTAAGTTTTCTTCTTGCATTATGTAATAATTCTATTTTTAAAATACGATTTTAAATATTTTGTGATTTTACATTATCGCTTAAAATTTCCATAGTGTTGCTTTTGTGCAATTTGGTTTTTAAATGGGAAGAACATTTTGATTCATTTACATTTGTTTTTCAATCTTCGCAAAACTTTATTCTTGATGCTCCTAAGCCAGATGTTGATGCATTCGCATCATTAAAATGATAACCAAGATGCTTGTTCAAATTGATATAAATTTTTTACTACACTTTTCGCACAAATACAGTTTATCATTTTTTAAATTTACATCTTTAACACTTTTTTTTTACATTTTATTTAAATTAATTTTAAAGTTTTTAGATAAATCAAATGTAAGACAGCCAGCTATCACACAATAACATTTTGTTTTCTAAAAAACCGTTTTAAAAATTAAATTCGGTTGATAAAGATATAAAATTTAATTAATCCAAAATGCGTCTAGTATTAGTAAAAATAGAGATTGCTTCAAAAACTCAATGGTCTTGTTTGCGATATTAAATAAAATTAATTCCAAGAAGAAATCTGAGATCGTTCTATCCATAAATAGAAATATCTGTAGGAAGGTGATTGGTCTCCTTAGTGCTTAGTTTTTTACCTTGCATAGGAACTACAATGGATCCATCGAGATCTCTAGTGATGCCTGTCGATCTTGTATCTTCACGCACCCTTCTTAACCTAACCTAACTTAAATAAAAATTAATAGGTAATAATTTAGTGAATCATAAATGTAGAAGATATTCATATTTTTATAGTTACATTAATAATAATAAATACTATTAAATTTTTAAAAAATTTCTAGAGAAACTACAAATTATATAAAATGATTATAATTTTTTTTAAATATGTAATAAACCTTAATTAAAATAATAAATTTTTGGGTTTTTTATTTTTGAAATTAAAAATTATTTTTGTTCTTCAGATAATTTTTTTTCCGAATTCTTTTTCCAGATTTTTATATTATCAACACAGAAATATTTTGCTTCATATATCTAAAGATATATGAAGCTTTGCGGTGGGGATGCAAAAAAAAAATAAAAAAAATTGAGATTTTAATTGAATTATCCATTTTCGATATCAAGGAATCTGAATCCGTGATAAAAATTTCTGTGTCCGCCGTACGCCGTACGCAAGGTAAAAATGCTCTTTTTGCAATGCTTAGAAATAGTAGTAAACCAATTCCGATTTTGACAAAATTTTAAAGAAATGTAAACAAATATTGGAAGTATGTCATAGTGGGGTGCATTTTCAAATAAGTCAATTGCAACCCCCTTAAAAAAGGGGTCGAACACACTCCTTTTTATGCACACGAAAAAACACTGCTTATATATTATGGGATTTTAATACCATTTCCTCAGTACGTACATACACACTATCTAATTAAATTTTTAAAAAATGGGGGGTATCGGACGCAGCCCCACGTTTTTATGGGGCTTTGTAATTTGAATTTTGGAAATTTAAAATAGCTATAAAATTCTCTATATTTAAACTAGGATATTGTACTTTCTACATAAGGTAGAGAGGGTAAAAGTATTTCGAAATTATATGGAAATTAACCCCCCACCCCTTTCACGTTGCAAAGGGGGGGGGTGTTTATAAAATAAGTTACACCCCCTCTGTGCAGGGGTAGATTTAAAAACTGAGAAATTATTTTCTTAATAATATAGTCTTACAACTTTACCGAAAAAATCAACCCTCTAACCTCAACCCCCGCTATTTTACAGGGGTGACAAGGTAAACATTTTGAAAATTCATACATTTTCTATTTAAATTTGATTTTTTTAAGATTTAAAAGTGCATAAAAACTAAACTATAAAAGATGGGATGGTTTAACTTTTAACTTAGGTCTATCAGATTAGATTCTTTCTAAATAAATTCATTTTGTTACCACCCGCCCCCTTTGGGTAGATAAGGGGATGTGTTTATAAAATAACTTACTCTCACTCCCCCTCTGCGGATGGTTAGATTTAAAAACTGAGAAATTAGTTTCTTAATAATATAGTCTTACATCTTTACCGAAAAAATCAAACCTCTAACCTCAACCCCCGCTATTTTTAATTTAAAGGGATGCGAATATATGCCACAAAAGGGTGATTGAACACAAGATATATGAAGCACTCTCCAACTTGGCAGCTAACTTTCTTGCAAAAACGTTAAGTTCAAGCTGATTATAAAAAATATTTCAACGTTGATAAGATTTGTATATGAAAAATATGAAGTTTTTATATATGGAATTTTCTAGATACAATTGATCAAGAATATATATGAAAAATAAGAATTGAGCCAGAACCGCTATATCTATACTACTTGCATGTCTATAAAATTTGACGTCAGTAGGTTCAAATTACTTATATATTTTAGTTAACTGAATATAATTTATTCTGAATATGCTGGCACAATAATCATGTTGCTGCAACATGTGCAGTTTATCTAAAACGTTACATGGCATTAAGAAATTGGTATAATAAAAAATGTGATATTTTTAAAAAAACAGTGAATATTATCATATATAAATTAATGACATGACAAATATTAAAAAACTCTCTGAAATCCATCATATTTTTGAATAAGTTTTTTTTTTTTGCAAAATTATATATATAGTGAAATTCAGTATCTTAAAGACTTGAAGATCATAAAGCACTTAAGTTATTTTCTAGAAATTTTGAAAATTAAAGGTAAAATAAATAAAATTAAATAAAAGTTAATAAAAGCGGTATTACGATATTCGACAGATTTAAAAATCTAATTCATTATATAAAACCAACATTACAAATTAAGCTAAATTAAACGAAACGTAAACCTATAATTTAAGAAATTCATATTTCTATTAATTTATCCCAAACCCAACAATATAAAATATTGGGTTACAAATGACCATCAATTTAAGATTATAAGCTAAGGTTATATGTTTATTAATCTGATACCTATTTTTTTTTTATTTAGCAATATACTAAAAGATTTATTTTAACCATTCAGATATAAAATTTATAATGCCCAAACTTTTACATAATCCACTTTTAAACCAATTTCTTCTGTATTCCAAGTTTCTTTCCATATAAATCGCTTCTTCCAGAAATTTAATTCACCTTTTGGACTTGTATTTTGCCATGGCTTTACTTTTCTTTGAACTCCATTTTGAACATCGTCAGGAAAATCAGAAATTCCACCTGCAGCAACACCAAGTGATATATAAAACTAGACCAGAAATCTTATAAATGAAACAGAACCATCAAATATTTAAATTTATACTTCTTTATCAAATGGAGCCATGTATTCGCCTTTCTTCCACAGATAAGAATATGGAATTACTTCAGTATTTTGAAATCCACCACTAATCTTTCCATACATTTCTCCATCTAAACTAAGTGCAATTGATTCATTTGTCCAAATCATTGAATACACATGATAATCATCACTCAAATGTTTTAGTTGTAAAGTGCTTTTTAACCAACGATCTCTATTAGCGTATCCAACTCCTAATACAACACCACCAGAAAGTCGAGCACCATCAATTCTTGTCAAATATTTATCAACTAAAAATTCATTAGCACGAATGTATGCAATTCGCATTTGACCAGATTTATAACTTCCAGTGCCATAGTCTGAATGTAGTGGTTCCAAATGAATTTCTGCAAAAAAGTTAAGCTGTATAATTCAAAACTTGTTAAAGTTTTTTATATTATTCGTTTACGAGGAAATATCCAATCTCCTTTTGGTAATTTAGCTCTGACATCAATTCGACCATATTTGAAAGAAAATGATTTTTTTGTTCTAATTTTAGCTGTTACAATAGGTGGAAGAATACGAAAGTTTTGTGGTTTCCTAATACACTCAATTTTCTCATCGATTAAAACAGTGCACCTAAAATAAAGAAGAAATAAGAACTCTAAAATAATCAATTTGAATTACGTTTACTTAGCTCCCAAATTTAATTCACTAAATCTGATTGAATCTTCATTAAATCCTGATACGTCGGAAAGTAATGTTGGCATTAAATTTAAATTACTTGAATTGATGAAACAATTTTCAGAAAAGTCTTGATAAGAGACAAATTCAGCATCATCGGAATCTAATGGCATTCGAACTTCGTGTTCCCATTTCGATTTGTTGAAAAAATCAAAATTGTCTTCAAATATTAAGTCACCTGCACATACATGTCCTCCTCTGACTTCGGTTGTGGATATGACACATTCTGATTTGTCTAGTTTAATTACGTGTTCGACTTTACTAGGCTTAAGATTAAAATAAAGATTTTTGTTATAGCAGTCATTAATTATGTTTATGTCGTTAGGTTATTTTCTTAAAAATACTAGAAGCGGATAAATAGACAATGAAACTCAAGCCACAGAAAAATCAAATTGTTAAAATAAATTAATGAAAAACTGCTGAGCGATTTAAGAGAAACAGTTTCCAATTCTTTTCTAAAATGTTGCGAGCTGGCTATATAAAATAAATTTCTGGCTTTGTCGTTCAAATTTACACTAAGTATGTTGTATATAAGCTTATTCCGTGCAACATTCTCGCTTTACTTTTCAATCACTTAAAAACTTACTACTCAAGAATAGTAAGAATATTATTGTAACACAAGCAGGTTTGGCGAGGCTTAGCACTAACAAAATTTCATTATATAAATATACCTCGGCATTCGGCGAAGTTATATTCTTCAAATCTTCGCAGTCTATATCTATAGCTATATTTTGACCATAAAACATTAATTTATGAAGTTCAATCTAAAATTGTAAAAAGTTAGCTATATTAAGGTGCGTTAATGCAATACAATTCAAATTTAAATTATTTAATATGTAAATACTTAACCTCTGTATTGGTAATAGGATTGTCAGGATGATACCTATTTTTTTCGATGATTTCGATTTCGATGGTTTTTGAACAATCAATTTCTACTTTAGAAATCTTTTTATAGCTTTGAATAGGGATTAGAACTTTATGCCAATTTCCATCGTATAACTATAACAAAAGGTATTTGTAAGCATAATTTATGTATAAAAATTTAGCGGCTTTCAAGGGGTTAGTTGTGAAATATGATTAGTCAAATGTTAAATTTTCATTTCTATAAAATTTTGGTAGGGAAATAATGCTAAATATCACATCGCAGGAAAAATATCAATAATTTTAAGTTATAATAATTATTCTTGCCACACGAATTAGATTATATACATAAGAAATATATTAAGTAGCTTTACAAAATCTCACAAAGCCGGCAAAATTTAGTACATAATATAAATCAGAGATAAAATTTCTAATTTATAAATATATTTTTTACATACATTATTATTGTTATGAAGTTTTTCATAATCTCTAATTTCAAATAATGGACGTAACGCATAAAATAACTCATATTTCCTTATAACACTATTTTCCACTTTTACAATAGTAAATGGTAAATTATCACTATTATTTGCACGGAATATTATTTCAATTACAGCAAATATAAAACTTTTTGGAAGTACAACTTCATTGTTTTTATTGATAACATCGAGCAAATTTATTTCAATTGCAAAAATTTTTTGGTAAATTATTATAGAAACAAAAACAAATTTAATTAAATATATCGACATTTTCAATTATGAAGAGAAATGTTCAACAGTTTCTTTTAGAGCTACTAACATCAGCCTATGCTATAATTATTACTGACTTCTTTATGTAAAATAATTTGCGTTTTCTCAAAAGAAGATTGAAATCGGCTTCTGTATGAAGTAATTAGAATAACTATGAATGTTGTGATGGGGTTGACCAAAAAAAAAAAATATTTCACTTAAATGTGTCTTTCTTCAGGTTTTCGAGGTCAGAGACTACAAATCAGCAAATTCGACTGCATATATAAACCAATTTTTCATTTCTAAGGAAATACTGCATACCAGTCCATTGAATCAGTAGCTTCAGTGTGTCCATCCTAAAGTTTCTCCATATATATTGAATTCCTTGTTATTCTATTGTACAGTATTTTATTTTGAAATATTTTATTATTAAGAATTTGATGAAATTTGGTATTATAAATGTTGGCTGCCCAATTTTAGTTTCATAGCTTCAGTGGGTGTATTCTAAAATTTCCGAATTATATTTCATGTGCTCTAAAGCAAGTAGTATGTATTATCTGGTTTGACTATGTATTATTTGGCACACATTTGTTGTTTTCCTGATATTTTCTTGCCTTTTATCTTCAGTAGGTCCATGTAAAGATTCCAAAGTTCTATTTCATATGTTGGTTGCTTTCAAGTTAGGAAAGGTTAACAAAACTCTTACATGCACCTAGACCTCGAGGGTGCTTTGTAAACTCCATATGATAATTATTCTATACCAAAGCACATCATTCCAATTAACCTCTATTGTGAACGTAATTAGTCTAAACGGTTCCATGTGTTTAAATCTTTTTTATCTTACCGCAAGGCAATTTCCTCCTCTTCTCCACATTCTCTACACATTAAGGTTTAGGTTAAACCTAATCTCCGCTCATGCTTCCTGAATAGAATATAACCAGTGCAGTCCCGGTATATAATCCGGCCATTAGTTTATTCATCAGAATGATATTTCATTCTAGACTTTCGGGAGTTAAATTTACCCCAAAAGGTTTCGTTACGTAACAAATACTATTGCGAAAGTGAGACGAAGTGTTTGTTCTCCGCCTATTTTTCCAAGAATTTCTTAGTGGTTGCTAGTGAGAGTTCTATTTGGTATATCAAATTGGAATTGCTAATAGGTTCATCTATTGGCAATTCGTAAGCCATTTTGTTGCCCTACATCCCAACTATTTCCTTGTTACTTCGTTGTTTCTTAGTTTATCCTTAGTTCGTTGCTGCTTATTAGTTAAATTTGCATCTTCACAGATTGTGATGTTATTTCATATTTAAGATATTTTAATTATTCTAATTGGTGTCTGTGAGTTGTTATCTGATTTTAATAGTATACAATAGTTAGTTTCATGTTACTGGCATTTTAAACATGTTGCAGCATCATTTATTATGTGCAGTTCATATAAAATGTTACTGTAACATGTTGCTAAGCACTTTAAAAAAGCATGGTTTGTTACATAATGTAGCTATTTTTAATTACAAATCACTGTTGGTTATAAATTACTAGTTGACATAACTACGAGTTATTTGGCCCCCCTAGGAAACAGATAACTCTGTTAAAACCATTGCCTTTATTAATTTACATATTATTTGTTATCAAAGTTAATTCTTTTTTTCTTGTTTACTATCGGATATTTTTGACAATTCTTAACCGAAATCTAAAAGGTCAGATTAACTTGTTTATTAAATTATTTTGAATATGCGATATTTAGTGCAAATGGAAATCATCATTACTTCAAAATAAATTAGTATTGCATAATTGTAGGCAGTTATCAAAGAATTATTTTTTTCTGAAATTAATAACTAAATTAATAATGAAAATAGTGACAAATTATTGAAAAATACTCAAGAAATCAAATTAAAAATCGGTATAACTTATAACCTGAAACAGGAATCAGGAAAGTTTAGCTGCACTCTTGCACACGGATCTAGCTCGCCGGTAGAGCGATTTTTTTTATTAATTTTGCAAAACCTACCTGTAAAAGTTGACACTCTTTTTATTAATTGCGTGCGAAAGAGATATAGATGCGATTATCACTAGTTTCGGATGTAGATATTGTATGCAAACTATGAGCCCTCTCTAGTCTCTACCTATGAAGTTACCATAATTCCTATCTTTGACATATTTGGCAAATTCTCTACTTGGAAATTTATACAATCACTTACTAATGGATTACATCATTGATCTGACTAGCATATTGTAGGAGCGGGAAAATAATTTAACATATTTTATATCAAATTAAATTTAACTAAATCAAATTATTATAAGAGTTCAATGAAACTCGGTAGCCAGGTTGGCGTCGGTATATAGATGTATCTATTGAGGTCAGCAGCTTCAATACGTTCATGCTTAAATTTCCGAATTATTTATCACTTAGCCTTGATAGGCAACAATTTTTAAATTAAAAATTCAAATTCATGAGGTGATCATTAATTACTTATTAGTTATAATTTATTTGAAATCTTGAAATTGAAAGGTAAAAGAAATAAAATTAAAGGAACGTTAGTAAATGCGGCATTAAAGAAAGTCTGTACAGAAAATTATGTTGCCCATTTGTTATTGATAATTGTTAATATAATTGATAATTAAAAATTAATTGATTCTAATTTGAATTCTTAAAATTTGAAAATTAAACGAAACGTATACATAATTTAAGAAATTTATGTTTTTATTAATTTATTCTGAACCCTATAAAATAGAAAATTGAACTACAAACGAAACGTAATTTCAGTTTATAAGCTAATATTATATGAAGAGTTGAGAAAACTGAATTAAAAATTAATAAATATTTTGAAACATTTACCGAACGCTGGTGAAGATAAGTTTTTTGTATAAAATATTCATATTTGGACAAAGTGTGTACAACCTCTATCAATTATGTTGAAAAATTTAATTTTTTATTGATTTATTTTAAAAATTGTTAAAATTGGTCTATGGAATAATAACATAATAAGCGATGAATGTCATTATCCGGATTTTGTGAGTTGGACATCAAAAACATCAAAAAATCTTATATAATAATAATACTAAAAGATTTATTTTTATCATTTAGATAAATAAAATTTATAATGCCCAAACTTTTACATAATCCACTTTCAAACCAATTTCTTCTTTATTCCAAGTTTGTTTCCATATAAATCGCTTCTTCCAGAAATTTAATTCACCTTTTGGACTTGTATTTTGCCATGGCTTTAGTTTTCTTTGAACTCCATTTTGAACATCATCAGGAAAATCAGAAATTCCACCTGCAGCAACACCAAGTGATATATAAAACTAGACCAGAAATCTTATAAATGAAACAGAACCATCAAATATTTAAATTTATACTTCTTTATCAAATGGAGCCATGTATTCTCCTTTCTTCCACAGATAAGAATATGGAATTACTTCAGTATTTTGAAATCCACCACTAATCGTTCCATACATTTCTCCATCTAAACTAAGTGCAATTGATTCATTTGTCCAAATCATTGAATACACATGATAATCATTACTCAAATGTTTTGGTTGTGGAGTGCTTTTTAACCAACGATCTCTATTAGGATATCCAACTCCTAATACAACACCACCAGAAAGTCGAGCACCATCAATTCTTGTCAAATATTTATCAACTAAAAATTCATTTGCACGAATGTATGCAATTCGCATTTGACCAGATTTATAACTTCCAGCGCCATAGTCTGAATGTAGTGGTTCCAAATGAATTTCTGCTAAAAAGTTAAGCTGTATAATTGAAACTTGAAAGTGTTTTTATATTATTCGTTTACGGGGAAATATCCAATCTCCTTTTGGTAATTTAGCTCTGACATCAATTCGACCATATTTGAAAGAAAATGATTTTTTTGTTCTAATTTTAGCTGTTACAACAGGTGGAAGAATACGAAAGTTTTGTGGTTTCCTAATACACTCAATTTTCTCATCGATTAAAACAGTGCACCTAAAATAAAGAAGAAATAAGAACTTTGAAATAATCAATTTGAATTACGTTTACTTAGCTCCCAAATTTAATTCACTAAATCTTATTGAATCTTCATTAAATCCTGATACGTCGGAAAGTAATGTTGGCATTAAATTTAAATTACTTGATTTGATGAAACAATTTTCAGAAAAGTCTTGATAAGAGACAAATTCAGCATCATCGGAATCTAATGGCATTCGAACTTCGTGTTCCCATTTCGATTTGTTGAAAAAATCAAAATTGTCTTCAAATATTAAGTCACCTGCACATACATGTCCTCCTCTGACTTCAGTTGTAGATATAACACATTCTGATTTGTCAAGTTTAATTATGGGTTCGACCTTACTAGGCTTAGGTTTAAAATAAAGTTTCTTGTTATCAATTTTTTTATGTTTATGTTGTTAGGCTACTTTCTTAAAAATTACGATGAAACTAAAAGCGGATATAAAAGATGAATAGGCAGTGAAAGTCAAGCCAAAGAAAACTCGATTGTTAGAATAAATTAAAGAAAAACTTCTGTAGCGATTAAAAAGAATCAGTTTCCAATTCTTTTCTAAACTATATAAAATAAATCTCTGGCTTTGTCATCCAATTTTGTACTATGTTGTGTATACGCTTATTACGCTGCAACTTGCTTATACATTCTCACTTTACTTTTCAATCACATAAAAAGTTACTACTCATAAAAAAGAAAATATTTCAGCAGTTATAGTAAGAAAATTATAGTAACACAAGCTGGTTTTTTCGAGCCTTACACTTACAAAAATAATTTCATTATATAAATATACCTCGGCATTCGGCGAAGTTATATTCTTCAAATCTTCACAGTTAGTATCTATAGGTATAGCCGTATTTTGACCATAAAATATTAATTTCTGAAGTTCAATCTAAAATTTGTAAAAAGTTAGCGTTAATGCAATACAATTCAAATTTAAATTATTTAATATATAAACTTAACCTCTGTATTGGTACTACGATTGTCATGACGATGCCTATTTTTTTCGTCGATTTCGATTTGTATGCTTTTTGAACAATCAATTTCTATGTTCCAAATATCTTCATGAATTTTAGCATGGATTAGAACTTTATGCCAATTTCCATCGAATATCTATAATCGAAAGCTATTTGTATATATATTTAATATATAAAAATTTGCCGCATTTTAAGTGGTTGTGAAATAAGATTCATCAAATATAAAATTTTCAAATATAAATGAAAAGCTCGAGGCTATACACAATAGTTAATAAAAACACTTCTTTGTAAGATGTAACTTTGTAATTTTTTAATATTATGAATGTATTTTGTAGAAATTATAAACTCAAATTTCAAATTGGATAATAATTTAACAGGATTAAACTTAACAATGACGTACGCCAAACAAGACACACATCGTACGGAATATGGTGAAATGAACCTATCAGTAGATCTTGTATGGTTTTCAACCATGATAGCTCCTGCTTGTCTCCAACTATATCTTAATTTGCGTAGAAATCCAAACTTCATGAAATAATCCAATTACTTTTATATTCCTTAATATTCATTTTTATATATCCCTAATATCTTTTAATTAACAAGTAGTTTTATTACAATTTATTTTGTCTAAGTTTTTCTAAGCTTAAACTTTGTATTGTTAAATAATTAAATTAATTTAAAATATCAAAATAAATAAATAGTTAAAATAAATAAATAAATAAAATATTGCTGGAGCATACGCGAATTTCTTTAATATTTTTGTAGTCTCCACCATGCACCATCGAAGTCGGAAACCGGTCTTTCACACACAACAGTTCAAAGTTATTCCATTACTAATCATAAAATAGCTACTTCTCATACTATATTCCTAAATAATGCCATCACTTCGAAGGAAAAATATCAATAATTAAAAATTAACTATTCCTGCAGCACTAAATAGAAATATATTTGGTAGCTTCACAAATACAAAATTTAGTAATATAAATCAGATATAAAATTTCTAATTTCTAAATATGTTTTGGTATTACTTACATTATTGTTGTTATAGATAATACTTTTTTCATTATCTCTAATTTCAAATAATGGACGTAATATTCCAAATAACTCATATTTCGTTATAGCACCACTTTCTACATTTGCAATACTAGTAAATGGTAAATTATCAGTATTATTTGCACGGAATATTATTTCAATTCCAACAAATTCAGAACGTTTTGGAAAACCGAGTTCACCGTTTTTATTGATGACATCGAGAATATTTACTTCAATTGCAATAATTTTTTGGAAAATTATTATATAAACAAAACAAAAATTAATTAAATATTTCGACATATTCAATTATGAAGCGAAATTTTCAACAGTTTCGGTTTGAGCTACTAACAACAACATCAGCTTATGCTATATAATTATTACTGACTTCTTTATGTAAAATAATTTACGTTTTCCGAAAAGAAGATTGAAATTCGCTACTGTGTGAAGAACTTGTTTTACGAGTAGATGGAATAAATATGAGTGTTGCGACGGAGTTGAACAAAAAAAAAATTGTTTCGTTTAAATTTATTATTCTTCACGTTTTTTTAAATCGGAGACTTTAAATCTGAAAAAATACGAGTATTTATAAGAGGAGGCTGTATACTTACACAATTTAAAAAAATCGCATGGAGAGCCGTTTGGGTTTCTCGTTGATGAGCGAAAGTAGATGCTAAAATTTCCGTTTAATATTTGATGTGTTAGTGTTCTAAACTAAAGCATATAACATATATTATGTAATTATGATTTGACTAAGATTTGGCTCACAGGACAGGTTCTTTTCCTGATGTAGTTGGTAATTTAAAATTGCTTGTCTTTAATTTTAGTGGTCCATCTTAAACTTCCGGGATTCTATTTCATATGTTAGGTTAGATATGTTCTACTCCTTACGATATAATTGTTACTAAATTTCAATGAGATTTGACACAGGTTGGTTTTATAATATTGGGATCTGTCAAAATATTCAATGCGTCTACCCCTAAATTTTCGATTTATACTTCATGTGCTCTAGATCTAAAGCATAATTGTTATCCAATTTTTATATTACATTGTTTCAGTAACATTTTTTATATGCAGTTCATGGAAAATATTACTGCAACATGTTGCTAACAAATTTGTGTAGAAAACTGTTACTGTTACAATTACAAATTATTTGACATAACTACGAGTTAATCGCTCCCCTAAAAATCATTTTTAATTATTAATTTACATATTATTTATTATCAATGTTAATTCTTTTTTTTATTGCTTCTTATCGGATAGTTTTGATAATTTTTAACCGAAATCAAAATATTTGCATATACACAAAGTATATAAAAAAATCTAAAAGGTCAGATTAAATTGTTATAAAACTATTTTGAATCTGCGGTATTTAGTGGAAATGGAATACATCATTACTTCAAAATAAATTAGTATTGCATAATTGTAGGCATTTTTTTCTGAAATAATAACTAAATTAATAATAGCAGTAGTGACGAATTATTTAAAGATACTCAAGAAATAAAATTAATATTCGGGATAACTTATAACCTTAAACAGGAAACAGGAATCAGGAAAGTTTAGCTGCACTCTTGCATATGGCTCTAGCTTGCAAAACCTACCTGTAAAAGTTGACACTCTTTTTATATAAAAAAAAGAAATAAATTGCGTGCGAAAGAGATATAGATGCGATTATCACTAGTTTCGGATGTAGATATTGTATGCAAACTATGAGCCCTCTCTAGTCTCTACCTATGAAGTTACCATAATTCCTATCTTTGACATATTTGGTAAATTCGCTATTTGGAAATTATACAATCATTTACGAACAGATTACGTCATTGATCTGACTAGCATTTTGCAGGAGCGGGAAAATAATTTAACATATTTTATATCAAATTAAATTTAACTAAATCAAATTATTATAAGATTTCAATGAAATTCGGTAGCCAGGTTGGCTTATTATCAAGATGTATCTATTGAGGTCATCAGCTTCAATGCGTTCATGCTTAAATTTCCGAATTATTTATCACTTAGCCTTGATAGGCAACAATTTTTAAATTAAAAATTCAAATTCATGAGATGATCATTAATTACTTTTTAGTTATAATTTATTTGAAATCTCGAAATTGAAAGGTAAAAGAAATAAAATTAAAGGAACGTTAGTAAATGCGGCATTACAGAAAGTCTGTACAGAAAATTATGTTGCCCATTTGTTATTGATAATTGTTAATATAATTGATAATTAAAAATTAATTGATTCTAATTTGAATTCTTAAAATTTGAAAATTAAAAGAAACGTATACATAATTTAAGAAATTTATGTTTTTATAAAATAGAAAATTAAGCTACAAACGACACGTAATTTCAGTTTATAAGCTAATATTATATGAAGAGTTGAGAAAACTGAATTAAAAATTAATAAATATTTTAAAACATTTACCGAACGCTGGTGAAGATATAGTTGTTTGTATAAAATCTTCATATTTAGACAAAGTGTGTCCAACCTCTATCAATTATGTTGAAAAATTAAATTTTTTATTGATTTATTTTAAAAATTGTTAAAATTGGTCTATGCAATGAATATTAACATAATGATCGATGAATGTCATTATCCGGATTTTGTGAGTTGGACCAGTTTCCTCCTCAGCGCCGCATATATAACATCAAAAACATCAAAAAATCTTATATAATAATAAAACTAAAAGATTTATTTTTAACATTTAGATATAAAATTTATAATGCCCAAACTTTTACATAATCCACTTTCAAACCAATTTCTTCTGTATTCCAAGTTTCTTTCCATATAAATCGCTTCTTCCAGAAATTTAATTCACCTTTTGGACTTGTATTTTGCCACGGCTTTACTTTTCTTTGAACTCCATTTTCAACATCATCAGGAAAATCAGAAATTCCACCTGCAGCAACTCCAAGTGATATGTAAAACTAGACCAAAAATCTAATAAATGAAAATGAACCATCAATATTTAAATTTATACTTCTTTATCAAATGGAGCCATGTATTCGCCTTTCTTCCATAGATAAGAATATGGAATTACTTCAGTATTTTGAAATCCACCACTAATCTTTCCATACATTTCTCCATCTAAACTAAGTGCAATTGATTCATTTGTCCAAATCATTGAATACACATGATAATCATCACTCAAATGTTTTGGTTGTGCAGTGCTTTTTAACCAAAGACCTCTATTAGGGTATCCAACTCCTAATACAACACCACCAGAAAGTCGAGTACCATCAATTCTTGTCAAATATTTATCAACTAAAAATTCATTTGCACGAATGTATGCAATTCGCATTTGACCAGATTTATAACTTCCAGCACCATAGTCTGAATGTAGTGGTTCCAAATGAATTTCTGCAAAAAAGTTAAGCTGTATAATTCAAAACTTGTTAATGTTTTTTTATATTATTCGTTTACGGGGAAATATCCAATCTCCTTTTGGTAATTTAGCTCTGACATCAATTCGACCATATTTGAAAGAAAATGATTTTTTTGTTCTAATTTTAGCTGTTACAACAGGTGGAAGAATACGAAAGTTTTGTGGTTTCCTAATACACTCAATTTTCTCATCGATTAAAACAGTGCACCTAAAATAAAGAAGAAATAAGAACTTTGAAATAATCAATTTGAATTACGTTTACTTAGCTCCCAAATTTAATTCACTAAATCTGATTGAATCTTCATTAAATCCTGATACGTCGGAAAGTAATGTTGGCATTAAATTTAAATTACTTGAATTGATGAAACAATTTTCAGAAAAGTCTTGATAAGAGACAAATTCAGCATCATCGGAATCTAATGGCATTCGAACTTCGTGTTCCCATTTCGATTTGTTGAAAAAATCAAAATTGTCTTCAAATATTAAGTCACCTGCACATACATGTCCTCCTCTGACTTCAGTTGTGGATATAACACATTCTGATTTGTCTAGTTTAATTATGGGTTCGACCTTACTAGGCTTAGGTTTAAAATAAAGTTTTTTTTTATAACATTTTTTATGTTTATGTTGTTAGGCTATTTTCTTCAAAATTACGATGAATAAAAGCGGATAGAATAGACAGTGAAAGTCAAGTCAAAGAAAACTCGATTGTTAGAATAATTAAAGAAAAACTTCTTTAGCGATATCAGTTTCAAATTCTGTTCTAGAATGTTGCGAAGCCACTATATAAAATTAATCTCTGGTTTTGTCGTCCAACTTTACACTATTGTGTATACGCTTATTCCTGTGCAACTTGCATATACATTCATTCTCGCTTTACTTTTCAATCACTTAAAAAGTTACTACTCATAAAAGAGAAAATATGTCAGCAGTTATAGTAAGAAAATTATTGTAACACAAGCAGGTTTGGCGAGACTTATGACTAACAAAAGTAATTTCATTATATAAATATACCTCGGCATTCGGCGAAGTTATATTATTCAAATCTTCACAGTTAGTATCCTTAAGTATAATAGTATTTTGACATTTAACCATAAACTTCTGAAGTTCAATCTAAAATTTGTAAAAAGTTAGCTTTATTAAGGTTAATGCAATCTAATTCAAATTTAAATTATTCATTTTATAAATACTTAACCTCTGTATCAATTGTACTAGGATTGTCAGGACGATGCCTATTTCTTTCGTCGATTTCGATTTGTATCTTTCTGGAACAATCAATTTCTATGTTCCAAATATTTTCATAAATGTTAGAATAGATTAGAACTTTATGCCAATTTCCATCGAATATCTATAATGAAAACGTATTTGTAAGCATAATTTATGTATAAAAATTTAGCGGCTTTCAAGGGGTTAATTATGAACAGCGCCATAGCCAACGATTTTGGCGCCCGGTGCAGTTTTCAAAAATGCCGCCCAAAAAAAAAGAACGTTCATTTGCTGTAAGTAATCCGTTTCCACATCACCCAAGAGGTAGGATTTGCAATGCATTTTTTTAACGAGGTATCCCAAGTAGACATAATCCTCAAAAATAAATATTTAAAAAATAAATAAAAATAAATAAATAAATATTGGTATCGTACGATACTATACTAATCCAGCGTACGAATTTCAATAACATCAGAAATTCACTTTCTATTGATATTCCAGCTAAATCTACTAGTCTTTCTTGTCCTATTGTAGTACGTAAATAATTTTTAATCATTTTTAATTTAGAAAAGCTACGTTCCCCGTAAGCTACTGTGACTGGTATTGTCAATAAAATTTTAAGAGCTACAGCTAGATTTGGTAATATCGGGTCTAATTTCTTTTCAAATATAAAATCTAATGATTCTATAGGGCAAACTATACTTTGGAATATTTTAATTTCGTCCGATAAATCTAATCCTACTATACCAGAATTTGAATTGAAAGTTAAATGCTTTTCTAGGGAAAGACAACTATTTAAATTTAAAAGATCAGAAGCATCTAATGAAGCCACAGAAATATTATGCAAAAATTTTAAAATATTATTGTGTTCCGAAATTTAGTCAAATCTTTCGCTAACAGATTGAATAGCTCGATCAAGGATTTGAAAATAAAATTCTACTTTAAACTTTTATTCAGGATTGGATATAATTTCATCTCTACCTTCGTACGAAAAAAACTGAGGTCTTTGACTAGGGCGTCTTGGAACATCAGGGAAATTTGGTGGAATATCTAATTTTAAAGCTATTTCTTTAGCTTGAATTATAAACCCCTGAAATTTTTCGTCATTTTTTAAGTCCTTTAAAAACTGTTTTGTACCCTCTAACAAATTTACTGTCGCCGTTAAACAAATTTAGAATTTGCAAAGACGCATATAAACTGAACTGTTGCCAAATGGAGAACAATGTTTTTTTCTGATGAATCAAAGTTCAACATGATGGGTTCCGACGGATTGAGATTAGTGCGCATACCAAAAGGAGACTGCTTTGAAAGGCACCATAAAGCACGGGGAGGCAACATAATGGTCTGGGAATGTTTTTCTGGTCATGGAATCGGGCCAATTCATAAAATTAGTGGCATAATGGACAGTTTCATGTACAAAGATATTCTTATATATATATATATATATGTATATATATATATATATATATATATATTATACATATTATAGTAAATATATATAAAGAATATAAAAATTCTACAGTTTCTGACTAAAACTTAAAATATTTGACCGACTAAAAAGTATGAAATAATAAATAAATAAAAAAAACATTTTTTAAAAATACTTTCCTTTATAAATAGTAATATGCGACTAAAAACTAATAAATAAGAATACTAAAATTATATAATCTTACTTTCTTCTATCTAGATAGAGTTTCAGTAATGGTCAATTTTAGTGGGGTCAATTGTAATAGTGTTAACTGCGAATGTACTAGATTAGAGATTCAGTAAAGGTAAAGTATAGTAAAAGGGAAGTAGACCCCTTGTAAATATTATTTATGCTGATAAATTCTATTAATTCTCATAAGATCTCTTTACATACTATTAATTCTGATCAGATTTGCTACCATTAATTTTGATCAGTTATACTTCCCTTTATAACGGGTCTACTTATCCCTTTTACTATACTTTACCTTTGCTGAATCTCTAATCTAGTACGTTTGCAGTTAACCCTACTACAATCTACAATTGACCCTACTATTATTTTTAAATATATTTTTACACAGTGAAAAAAATATTTTTTCAAAATTTCGGTAAAAAGAATTATTTTATTTTTATAAATTTATTTTTATTGATTAGATTTTAGCGCCCTCCAATTTCAGCGCCCCGTCAAGCTGTTCATACTGTTCAAAGGAAGCGCGGCCCTGGTTATGAAATATGATTCGTCAAATATTAGATTTTCATTTTTATAAAATTTTGGTAGGGAAATAATTCTAAATATCACTTCGAAGGAAAAATATCAATAATTTTAAGTTATAATAATTATTTTTGCTCCACGAATTAGATTATATACATAAGAAATATATTATGTAGCTTCACAAAATCAGAGATATAATTAATAATTTCTAAATATGTTTTGGTATTACTTACATTATTAATGTTATGGAGAATTGTCTTTTCATAATCTCTAATGTCATGTAATGCAAACAAAAATTCTAATGCTACATGATATTTTCTTTTAACATTATGTTTCACTTTGGCAATACTAGTAAATGGTGAATTATCAGTATTATTTGCACGGAATATTAATTCAATTGCAACAAATTTACATTTTTTTGGAATTTCAAGATCACTGTTTTTATTGATAACATCGAGAACATTTACTTCAATTGCAATAATTTTTTGGAAAGTTATTATAAAAACAAAAACAAATCTTATTAAATATTTCGACATTTTCAATTATGAAATGAAATGTTCAACAAATTTTGTTTAGATACACTAACATCAGCCTATGTTATAATTATTACTGACTTCTTTATGCAAAACAGTTTGCTTCTTTTGGAAAGCATATAAAAATCGTCTGTTATGTAAAGAACTTGTTTTATGAATAATTAGAATAACTATGAATGTTGCGATCGGGTTGAAAAAAAAAAAAATATTTCACTGTCTTTCTTCGCGTTTTCGAGGTCAGAGACTACGAATCAATAAAAAACTGTGCCCACCAACATCTCCTAGACTTGTTTTTATACTTTGAAGGAAATATTGCATACAGGTTCACGTATGTTTGAATCAGTAGCTTTAGTGTGTCTATCCTCCCCATATATATTGAATTCCAATTCACCTCTATTATGAACGTAATTAGTCTAAACGGTTCCATGTGTTTAAATCTTTTTTATCTTACCGCAAGGCAATTTACTCCTCTTCCCCACATTCGGTACACATTAAGGTTAAACATAATCTCTCGTATGCTTTGCGAATAGAATATAACTAGTGCAGTCCCGGTATATAATCCGGCCATTGGTTTATTCATCAGAATCATATTTCTAGACGTTCGGGAGTTAAATGTACCCCAAAGGGTTTTGTTCCATAACAACGAAGTGTTTGTTCTCCTCCTATTTTCCCAAGGATTTCTTAGTGGTTGCTAGTGGGAGTTCTATTTGGTATATCGAATTGGAATTGCTTATAGGTTCATCTGTTGGCAATTCGAAAGCCTTTTTGTTGCCCTCAATCTCACTATTTTCTTGTGAGCAAGTATTCTTGCGAATACAACGAACTGTTCCTTATTAGTTAGATTTGCATCTGCACAGATTGTGATGTTATTTCATATTTAAGATATTCTAATTATTCTAATATGTGTCTGGGTGTCAAATCACTGTTGGGTATACATCACTAGTTATTGATTAACTACGAGATATTTGCTCCCCTAGAAAACAGATAACTCTGTTAAAACTATTGCCTTTATTAATTTACATATTATGATTTTTGACAATTTTTAACCGAAGTTAATAATTTGCATATAAATATACAAATTATATAAAAATATATATATATTTTTTTTTTAATATTTGCGGTATTTAGTGGAAATGGAAAACATCATTACTTCAAAATAAATTTGTATTGCATAATTGTAGGCAGTAAATTTAATTTCATAATTGTAGGCAAAGATTTTTTTTTTTTAAATTAATAACTAAATTAATAATAACAGTAGTGACGAATTATTTAAAGATACTCAAGAAATCAAATTAATATTCGGGATAACTTATAACCTTAAACAGGAAACAGGAATCAGGAAAGTTTAGCTGCACTCTTGCATATGGCTCTAGCTTGCAAAACCTACCTGTAAAAGTTGACACTCTTTTTATATAAAAAAAAGAAATAAATTGCGTGCGAAAGAGATATAGATGCGATTATCACTAGTTTCGGATGTAGATATTGTATGCAAACTATGAGCCCTCTCTACCTATGAAGTTACCATAATTCCTGTTTTTGACATATTTGGTAAATTCGCTATTTGGAAATTATACAATCATTTACGAACAGATTACGTCATTGATCTGACTAGCATTTTGCAGGAGCGGGAAAATAATTTAACATATTTTATATCAAATTAAATTTAACTAAATCAAATTATTATAAGATTTCAATGAAATTCGGTAGCCAGGTTGGCTTATTATCAAGATGTATCTATTGAGGTCAGCAGCTTCAATGCGTTCATGCTTAAATTTCCGAATTATTTATCACTTAGCCTTGATAGGCAACAATTTTTAAATTAAAAATTCAAATTCATGAGATGATCATTAATTACTTATTAGTTATAATTTATTTGAAATCTTGAAATTGAAAGGTAAAAGAAATAAAATTAAAGGAACGTTAGTAAATGAAATGCGGCATTACAGAAAGTCTGTACAGAAAATTATGTTGCCCATTTGTTATTGATAATTGTTAATATAATTGATAATTAAAAATTAATTGATTTTAATTTGAATTCTTAAAATTTGAAAATTAAACGAAACGTATACATAATTTAAGAAATTTATGTTTTTATTAATTTATTCTGAACCCTATAAAATAGAAAATTGAACTACAAACGAAACGTAATTTCAGTTTATAAGCTAATATTATATGAAGAGTTGAGAAAACTGAATTAAAAATTAATAAATATTTTGAAACATTTACCGAGCGTTGGTGAAGATATAGTTGTTTGTATAAAATCTTCATATTTAGACAAAGTGTGTCCAAGCTCTATCAATTATGTTTAAAAATTAAATTTTTTATTGATTTATTTTAAAAATTGTTAAAATTGGTCTATGGAATATTAACATAATGATCGATGAATGTCATTATCCGGATTTTGTGAGTTGGACCAGTTTCCTCCTCAGCGCCATATATATAACTTCAAAAACATCAAAAAATCTTATATATTAATATTACTATAAAAGATTTATTTTTATAATTATAATGCCCAAACTTTTACATAATCCACTTTTAAACCAATTTCTTCTGTATTCCAAGTTTCTTTCCATATAAATCGCTTCTTCCAGAAATTTAATTCACCTTTTGGACTTGTATTTTGCCATGGCTTTACTTTTCTTTGAACTCCATTTTCAACATCATCAGGAAAATCAGAAATTCCACCTGCAGCAACACCAAGTGATATATAAAACTAGACCAAAAATCTAATAAATGAAACAGAACCATCAAATATTTAAATTTATACTTCTTTATCAAATGGAGCCATGTATTCTCCTTTCTTCCACAGATAAGAATATGGAATTACTTCAGTATTTTGAAATCCACCATTAATCTTTCCATACATTACTCCATCTAAACTAAGTGCAATCGATTCATTTGTCCAAATCATTGAATACACATGATAATCATCACTCAAATGTTTTAGTTGTAAAGTGTTTTTTAACCAACGATCTCTATTAGGGTATCCAACTCCTAATACAACACCACCAGAAAGTCGAGCACCATCAATTCTTGTCAAATATTTATCAACTAAAAATTCATTTGCACGAATGTATGCAATTCGCATTTGACCAGATTTATAACTTCCAGCGCCATAGTCTGAATGTAGTGGTTCCAAATGAATTTCTGCAAAAAAGTTAAGCTGTATAATTAAAACTTGTTAAAGTTTTTTATATTATTCGTTTACGGGGAAATATCCAATCTCCTTTTGGTAATTTAGCTCTGACATCAATTCGACCATATTTGAAAGAAAATGATTTTTTTGTTCTAATTTTAGCTGTTACAACAGGTGGAAGAATACGAAAGTTTTGTGGTTTCCTAATACACTCAATTTTCTCATCGATTAAAACAGTGCACCTAAAATAAAGAAGAAATAAGAACTTTGAAATAATCAATTTGAATTACGTTTACTTAGCTCCCAAATTTAATTCACTAAATCTTATTGAATCTTCATTAAATCCTGATACGTCGGAAAGTAATGTTGGCATTAAATTTAAATTACTTGAATTGATGAAACAATTTTCAGAAAAGTCTTGATAAGAGACAAATTCAGCATCATCGGAATCTAATGGCATTCGAACTTCGTGTTCCCATTTCGATTTGTTGAAAAAATCAAAATTGTCTTCAAATATTAAGTCACCTACACATACATGTCCTCCTCTGACTTCAGTTGTGGATATGACACATTCTGATTTGTCTAGTTTAATTATGGGTTCGACCTTACTAGGCTTAGGTTTAAAATTAAGTTTTTTGTTATAATTTTTTTATGTTTATGTTACTACTTTCTACTTTCTTAAAAATTACGATGAAACTAAAAGTCGATATAAAAGATGAATAGATTGTGAAAGTGAAACCAAAGAAAACTTGATTGTTAGAATAAATTAAAGAAAAACTTCTGTAGCGATTAAAAAGAATCAGTTTCCAATTCTTTTCTAAACTATATAAAATAAATCTCTGGCTTTGTCATCCAATTTTGTACTATGTTGTGTATACGCTTATTACGCTGCAACTTGCTTATACATTCTCACTTTACTTTTCAATCACATAAAAAGTTACTACTCATAAAAAAGAAAATATTTCAGCAGTTATAGTAAGAAAATTATAGTAACACAAGCTGGTTTTTTCGAGCCTTACACTTACAAAAATAATTTCATTATATAAATATACCTTGGCATTCGGCGAAGTTATATTCTTCAAATCTTCACAGTTCGGATCTATAGGTATAGCCGTATTGTGACCATAAAATATTAATTTCTGAAGTTCAATCTAAAATTTGTGAAAAGTTAAATATACTAATTCAAATTTAAATTATTTAATATGTAAATACTTAACCTCTATATGAATCATATTAGGATTGCCTGGTTGATACCTATTTGTATCGCCGATATGATGCATGCTTTTTGAACAATCAATTTCTATGTTCAAAATCTGGTCCAAAGAATTTCCATGTATTAGAACTTTATGCCAATTTCCATCGAATATCTATAATCGAATATATCTATAAATTTGCCGGCTTTTAAGGGGTTGTGAAATAAGATTCATCAAATATAAAATTTTCCAATATAAATGAAAAGTTGGAGACTATACACAATAGAGTTAATTAAAACACTGCTTTGTAAAATGGCACTTTGTAATTTGTGTGTGTGAGCAGAAGCTTAAATCGGATAACAATTATTACTATAAAATATTGCTAGTGCACCTACCTTTGCATATGCAAATTTCTTTAATATTTTTGTAGTCTCTACCATCGAATACGGAAACCGGTCTTTCGATCAGAACATTTCATAATTATTCCATTACTACTCATAAAATTGATACTTCTCATAATATATTCCCAAATAATGCCATCACTTCGAAGGAAAAATATCAATAATTAAAAATTAATTATTCCTGCAGCACTAAATAGAAATATGTTAAGTAGCTTCACAAATACAAAGCCGGCAAAATTTATTAATATAAATCAGATATAAAATTTCTAATTTCTAAATATGTTTTGGTATTACTTACATTATTATTGTTATGGAAAATACTTTTTTCATTATCTCTAATTTCAAATAATGGATGTAACATTCCAAATACCTCATATTTCGTTATAGGACCACTTTCCGCATTTACAATACTAGTAAATGGTAAATTATCAGTATTATTTGCACGGAATATAAATTCCATTGCAAGAAATTTAAAACCTTTTGGAAGTTCCATTTCACCGTTTTTAGTGATGACATCGAGAACATTTACTTCAATTGCAACAATTTTTTGGAAAGTTATTATAGAAACAAAAACAAATCTTATTAAATATTTCGACATTTTCAATTATGAAATGAAATGTTGAACAATTTTGTTTAGAGACACTAACATCAGCCTATGTTATAATTATTACTGACTTCTTTTTGCAAAATAATTTACGTTTTCCGAAAAGAAGATTGAAATTCTCTAAGGTGTAAAGAACTTGTTTTACGAGTAGATGGAATAACTAAGAGTGTTGCGACGGGATTGAACACAAAAAAAAATCTATTTCGTTTAAATGTATTTTTCTTCAAGTTTTATAAGTCGACCTTACAATTTTATATACAGTTCTGCGAAAGCGTCACGTTGATAACCGAGCAAAGCATTTAGTAATTATTATCTACTACACTAAAATTTGTAACACAGTTTTTTTTCTTGATGTATAGTTGGTATTTTTAAAATTTGTATTTGATAGCTTCAGTGCCTTAATGTTGAAGTTATCGAATTATTTTTCATATATTAAATTTAGAACTTTTTTTCATGAGTTCTAGAGCATATATAGTATTTGTTATCCGATTTTGATGATATTTAGTACACTAATTTTATTCTGAACTATTCTGCTGGCAACTTAACTCTGTTGCTGTAACATTTCATGTAAAACGTCAACATCTTGCGTCATGTTAAATGTCAACATATTTCGAAGAAATTAATGTATTAAAAAATTACAAATCACTGTTGAACATAAATCACTATTTGACTTAACTACAAGTTACCTGCTCCCCTAAGTTAGCAAGTTCTTTTTTGTAGAGACTCATATAATCACAACCGTTATTGCTTCTTATTTATTGCTTCTTATTTGGATATCAGAATTCTTATCCGTAATTATAATATATGTTCATACGAGGCCTATTTGCAAACTTTTGAAAGCGAGAAAGAAAGAACGAATTTTATGCGTTAAAGTATTAAAACCCAATAGTTCAGCTTTCACAAAATAAGCTTTGCTATAAATATGGTTTGGATAATTGACGGGATTTTTAACTCAAAATATTTTAATTTGCTTTTTATGTTTTTGTTTTTGCTTACATATTATTTAGAAAGTTTGGAAGATACGAACATGGACTTTAAAGTTTTAACTTTGGAAATGCAGATTCTTTTAATACTTTAATGAATCTTCACATGAATTTCTGTTGTTTATAAAACTTCACTACATTCTTTTTTTCCATTTAAAAAAATAATAATGAAAAGTCAACTTTAAATTGAAGGTCATCAAGAAATGACAGATTTAAATGAGATTTGTTTTATATTCTCATGTTTTATGACTGGATTATCGATGTCGTTTTAAAAGTTTTCAAACAGCCCTCGTAATTTGGAAGTTTATAAATGCGAGCCTTTTCTAGAAACGTTATATTTTATATACAATTTCTTTAACTTCATCTCACAGTGTTTGCTTTATTGTTCGAAGTGTTCGTTACTATTGATTTCAAGCATATTTTTGTTATTAAAGAATAAAATCCTTTAATTATAATGTTATTTTACTTAAACTATCTATAAAATTTGCTTTAACAGTTTCTGAATTTTAAAACTGATAATAATATTTTATTTATATATTTATTTCTTTTGTCAAATAAAGACAGCATTATATATACAATTAATTACAAATATATACTTAAATAATAATAATAATTTATAATTTATTTATTGTTATCAAATTAATTGTGTTTTAAAAAGTATTTTTTTAATATAAAAATATACATAATTATACATAATTATAAAGCATCGATATATATGAATTGTCAAATTAATTTCAAATTGAATATTTGTAAACAGTGCAAAAATCTAATAAATTGCAAACACCAATAATAATAAAACTGGTTCATCGTAAGGTATTTAAAACTCTTTTCTTAAAAGTGTCTCTCTTAATAGACTCATCATAAAGTTTATGAAACTGATTAAAAATGAAGGAACATCTGTTAAAAGGTTCGTTATGGCTATATAATGATGAATGTCTGATTACTTTTAAATACGGCGTATGCCTATTTCTGATATTAGAGTTTATTGAAATTTTATTACATAAATATATTGAATTAATGTTATATTTAAGACGGTCATAAGCAAAAAGAACAGCTGCAGTGTCTCGGTGACTTCTTAAAGTATTAATTTTTGAAAGTCCTAGACGATCAGAATAAGGAGGTAAATTATAACGATCACACCAATTCAGTGGACGAAGAGCAAACAAAAGAAACTGCTTTTGAATGGATTCTAACTTTTTCTTATCGACTTCAAAGAATGGCATCCAAACAACACTGCAGTACACTCTAAAATTGGTCTAACAAGCGCACAATATAGTGATTTGAATACAAAAGGATCATTAAATTCACTACCTCTACGTTTAATAAAACCAAGCATTCTTTTTGATTTGCAATGAACCAAATCAATATGCTGCTTAAAAGTCAATTTAGAATCTAATAAAATACCTAAATCGTTTATTAAGGTTTTTCTCTCTAATGTAGAACCATTAACATCATATGCATAATAAGAGACAGACTTCTTACGGGAAAAAAAAATTACCATACATTTTTCAACATTTAAAACCATTCCGTTTAATATACACCAATTATACAATACGTTTAAATTTTTTTGTAACAATATTGAGTTATTTAAATTGTTAACAATTTAAATCGTTAGCATATAATAAGAATTTGATCACATCAAAAAGCATAGTTAGATCATTATTAAAAATAATAAATAGTAAAGGACCCAAATGAATCATCATTACGTCAAAATAAATTATTATTGCATAATTGTAGGCAGTTACCAAAGAAATACTTTTTTTCTGAAATTAATAACTAAATTAATAATGGAAATAGTGACGAATTATTTAAAAATACTAAAGAAATCAAATTAATATTCGGATTAATTTATAATCTTAAACAGGAAATAGGCATCAAGAATGTTTAGCTGCACTCTTGAAATTTTGCAAAACCTAAAGAAAATTGCGTGCGAAAAAGATATAGATGCGATTATTCTTGGGATAATCACTAGTTTCGGATGTAGATATTGTATACAAACTATGACCCCTCTCTACCTGAAGTTACCATCATTCCTATCTTTGACATATTTGGTAAATTCCTACTTGGAAATTATATAATCATTAACGTCATTGTTCTGACTATATCATTTTGCAGGAGCGGGAAAATTATTTAACATATTTTATCAAATTAAATTTAACCAAATCAAAACACTACCAGATTTCAATGAAATTTGGTACACGGGTTGTCTTCGGACTTTAAAGTTTAAACTTTGAAAATTCAGATTCTTTTAATACTTTAATTCTCCGAATGAATTTCTGTTGTTTATAAAACTTCATTTCTATTTGTTCCATTTAAAAAAATAATGAAAAGTCAACTTTAAATAGAAGGTCAACAAGAAATGACAGATTTAAATGAGATTTGTCGTTTAAAAAGTTTCAAACAGCCCTCGTAATTTAGAAGTTTATAAATGCGAGCCTTTTCTAGAAACGTTATATTTTATATCCAATTTATTTAACTTCATCTCACAGTGTTTGCTTTATTTGTCGAACCGTTCATTAGTATTGATTTCAAGCATATTTTCGTTATTAAGGAATAAAATCATTGAATTATAATGTTATCTTAAACTATCTATAAAATTTGCATTAACAGTTTCTGAATTTTAAAACTGATAATAATATTTTATATGAATTAAATAATGCAAATTCATGTTATTAACATGTCAAATATTTAAATTATCTTCAAACCCTATCAGAAACATGTTGAAGTATATTAGTATAAACCAAAATTCAGTAAAATCTTATAATTTAAAAGTAAAGTCGGTATTTTTTTTTATTAATTTGTCCCAAATCCAACAAAATAAAAATTTGAGTTACAAACGACACTTAATTTAAGATTATAAGCTAAGGTTATATATTCATGCAATACCATGATATCAAAAAAATGTTATACTAAAAGATTGTCATTCAGGTATACAATTTATAATGCCCAAACTTTTACATAATCCACTTTCAAACCAATTTCTTCTGTATTCCAAGTTTGTTTCCATATAGATCGATTCTTCCAGAAATTTAATTCACCTTTTGGACTTGTATTTTGCCATGGCTTTTCTTTTTTTTGAACTCCATTTTGAACATCATCAGGAAAATCAGAAATTCCACCTGCAGCAACACCAAGTGATATATAAAACTAGACCAAAAATCTTATACATGATACAGAACCATCAAATATTAAAATTTATACTTCTTTATCAAATGGAGCCATGTATTCTCCTTTCTTCCATAGATAAGAATATGGAATTACTTCAGTATTTTGAAATCCACCAATAATCTTTCCATACATTTCTCCATCTAAACTAAGTGCAATTGATTCATTTGTCCAAATCATTGAATACACATGATAATCATCACTCAAATGTTTTGGTTGTGAAGTGCTTTTTAACCAAAGATCTCTATTAGGGTATCCAACTCCTAATACAACACCACCAGAAAGTCGAGTACCATCAATTCTTGTCAAATATTTATCAACTAAAAGTTCATTTGCACGAATGTATGCAATTCGCATTTGACCAGATTTATAACTTCCAGCGCCATAGTCTGAATGTAGTGGTTCCAAATGAATTTCTGCAAAAAAGTTAAGCTGTATAATTCAAAACTTGTTAAAGTTTTTTATATTATTCGTTTACGGGGAAATATCCAATCTCCTTTTGGTAATTTAGCTCTGACATCAATTCGACCATATTTGAAAGAAAATGATTTTTTTGTTCTAATTTTAGCTGTAACAATAGGTGGAAGAATACGAAAGTTTTGTGGTTTCCTAATACACTCAATTTTCTCATCGATTAAAACAGTGCACCTAAAATAAAGAAGAAATAAGAACTCTGAAATAATCAATTTGAATTACGTTTACTTAGCTCCCAAATTTAATTCACTAAATCTGATTGAATCTTCATTAAATCCTGATACTTCGGAAAGTAATGTTGGCATTAAATTTAAATTACTTGAATTGATGAAACAATTTTCAGAAAAGTCTTGATAAGAGACAAATTCAGCATCATCGGAATCTAATGGCATTCGAACTTCGTGTTCCCATTTTGATTCGTTGAAAAAATTAAAATTGTCTTCAAATATTAAGTCACCTACACATACATGTCCTCCTCTGACTTCAGTTGTGGATATGACACATTCTGATTTGTCTAGTTTAATTATGGGTTCGACTTTACTAGACTTTGGTTTAAAATAAAGTTTTTTGTTATGAATTTTTTTACGTTTATGTTGTTAGGTTATTTTCTTAAAAATTGCGATGAAATGAAAAGCCAATATAAAAGATGAATAGACAGGGAGAGTCAAGCCAAAGAAAACTCGATTATTAGAATAAATTAAAGAAAAACTTCTGTAGCGATTAAAGAGAATCAATTTCCAATTATTTTCTAGAATGTTGCGAAGCGACTATATAAAATCAATATCCGGCTTTGTCGTCCAATTTAAACTATTCCGGTGCAACTTGCCTATACATTTTCACTTTATTTTTCAATCACTTAAAAAGTTACTACTAATAAAAAAGAAAATATGTCAGCAGTTATAGTAAGAAAATTATTGTAACCCAAGCATGTTTTAGGAGGCTTAGGACTAATAAAAGTAATTTCATTACATAAATATACCTCGGCTTTCGGTGAAATTATATTCTTTAAATCTTCGCAGTCTATATCTATAGGCGTAGATTGACCATAAATCATTAACTTCTGAAGTTCAATCTAAAATTTGTAAAAAAATTAGCTATACTAATTCAAATTTAAATTATTTAATATGTAAATACTTAACCTCTGTATTGGTACTATGATTGTCAGGACGATGCCTATTTTTTTCCTCGATTTCGATTTGTATGCTTTTTGAACAATCAATTTCTATGTTCCAAATCTCTTCAAGAGTTTTAGCATGGATTAGAACTTTATGCCAATTTCCATCGAATATCTATAATGAAAAAGTATTTGTAAGCATAATTTATGTATAAAAATTTAGGGGTTAGTTGGGAAATATGATTCGTCAAATGCTAAATTTTCAAATATAAATGAAAAGCTCGAGGCAATACCCAATACTGTTTATTAAAACACTGCTTTGTAAGATGGCACTTTATAATTTTTTAATATTATGAATGTATTTTGTAGAAATTATAAACTCTTAATCTTAAAGAAAAACACTGAATTTTTTGAATTCCAATTTTACTGGAAATGAACTATCGTGTTAAATTATTATCTAATTTGAATGAAACTCATTCAAATTGGATAATAATTTAACAGGATTAAACTTAACAATGACGTACGCCAAACAAGAAACACATCCTTACTTAAGGTTTCTGCGCATCGTACGGTAGTCACCTTGGACCATTATTATTTACCATATCGATAAATGATGTGTAGTCTCCATAATTAAAAATAGCAATATAAATATCTACGCTGATGATATGAAAATTTATAAAAAGATTGCCTCTTTGAACGATTCACATTTGCTTCAATATGATTTAAATCGTTTTGCAATATGGTGTAGTTTGAATTTTCTAAAATTTAATGTGGATAAGTGGGCAATTATAACGTTTTCGCGTCAACATTCACCTAATCACTTTTCATATAAACTTAATGAAGAAACTGTATGAAGAGTAGAAGTTTTTAAAGATTTAGTTGTTTATTTTGATTCAAAATTAAACTTTAAATTGCACTACAATTACATCATTAATAAAGCTAATTCAATGTTAGGTTTTATAAAACGATGGTCAAAAGAATTTTCTGATTCTTATATATACTAAAATCGTTATTTACGAAGTCTTGTTCGTCCTAATTTGGAATATGCTAGTCAAGTATGGAACACATATTTTAATATTCATGTACGTCGAATAGAGTCAATTCAAAGTATTTCATTAGGTATGCTTTACGTCAATTTCAGTGACTGAATCCATTAATATTACCGCCATATTTAGATAGGTTGAATTTAATACATTTGGCTTCATTAGAAAAAAGACGTGAATTGGCTGATGTAATTTTCTTAACTGAAGTTATAGCCTTGCTAATTGATTCATCATTAATTTTAAATAAAATATAATTTACGAATAATTATCGATCTAGATCTCCAAATTTATTCAGAATAGCTTTCCATAGGACTACATAGGTAAATTTGAACCCATTAACGATTAACCGGATGTAAATATTAGGCAATAAATTTGAAAATCAAATTAGAATATCAACTTCAAAAAATTACTTAAAAAAGCTAATTATATGTAATTGATTGTTATATATTCTATTAAACCATTATTACTAGTATTATTATTCTTTTAATACTATTTAGTATTTAATAGTTAGTATGTAATATTTAAGTAGTCTGCTCAAATGGAGACTGTAGTTAATTAAAGTTAATTAATTAATCCATTTATTATTTGGTAATATTTAATATTATATCTATACTTTTATAGAATTAATAATTTGTATTAAATTAAATTAAATATTGAAAATATTCTATTTTTATTTATATAGAATTAATAATATATATTAAGTATTAAATTTTAACTTAGTTATTAACTATTGTATTTATATTAAATAAATAAATATTTTTGTAGTCTCCATCATCGAAGTCGGAAACCGGTCTTTCACACACAACACTTCAAAGTTATTCCATTACTACTCATAAAATTGATACTTCTCATACTATATTCCCAAATAATGCCATCACTTCGAAGGAAAAATATCAATAATTGTAAATAAAAGTTAACTATTCCTGTAGCACTAAATAGAAATATGTTAAGTATAGCTTCACAAATACAAAGCCGGTAAAATTTAGTAATATAAATCAGAGATAAATTTTCTAATATCTAAATATGTTTTGGTATTACTTACATTATTATTGTTATGGCTTTTTTCATAATCTCTAATTTTAAATAATGGACTCAATATTTCAAATAACTCATATTTCGTTATTGCACTACTTTCTACATTTGCAATACTAGTAAATGGTAAATTATCAGTATTATTTACACGGAATATTATTTCAAGTGCAATAAATTCAGAACGTTTTGGAAAATCTAGTTTAGCGTTTTTATTTATGACATCGAGAACATTTATTTCAATTGCAACAATTTTTTGGAAAATTATTATAGAAACAAAAACAAATTTAATTAAATATTTCGACATTTTCAATTATGAAGAGAAATGTTCAACAATTTTGTTTAGAGACACTAACATCAGCCTATGTTATAATTATTACTGACTTCTTTTTGCAAAATAATTTACGTTTTCCGAAAAGAAGATTGAAATTCTCTAAGGTGTAAAGAACTTGTTTTACGAGTAGATGGAATAACTATGAGTATTGCGACGGAGTTGAACAAAAAAAAAATTGTTTCGTTTAAATTTATTATTCTTCACGTTTTTTTTTAAATCGGAGACTTTAAATCTGAAAAAGTACGAGTATTTATAAGAGGAGGCTGTATACTTACACAATTTAAAAAAAATCGCATGGTGAACCGTTTGGGTTTCTCGTTGATGAGCAAAAGTAGCTGCTAAAATTTCCTTTTAATATTTGATGTGTTAGTGTTCTAAACTAAAGCATATAACATATATTATGTAATTATGATTTGACTAAAATTTGGATCACAGGACAGGTTCTTCTCCTGATGTACTTGGTAATTTAAAATTGCTTGTATTGAATTTTAGTGGTCCATCTTAAACTTCCGGAATTCTATTTCATATGTTAGGTTAGATATTCTCTACACTCTACTAAACTCTAAAGCATAATTGTTATCCGATTTTTTATGGAAAATATTACTGCAACATGTTGCTAACAAATTTGTGTAGAAAACTATTGCTGTTAAAATTACAAATTATTTGACATAACTACGAGTTAATCGCTCCCCTAAAAATCATTTTTAATTATTAATTTACATATTATTTATTATCAATGTTAATTCTTTTTTTTATTGCTTTTTATCGGATATTTTTGACAATTTTTAACCGAAATCAAAATATTTGCATATACACAAAGTATATAAAAAAATCTAAAAGGTCAGATTAAATTGTTTATTAAATTATTTTCAATCTGATATATTGTTAGTAGAAGAAATGGCATCATTACGTCAAAATAAATTATTATTGCATATTTGTAGGCAGTTACAAAAAAAAATACTTTTTTTCTGAAATTAATAACTAAATTAATACATAGTAACATAGTGTAAGTATAATGAATGACATTTTCATTATGATTACCATAAAATAAACTGAGTGCACGATAAGTTTGACGAACCGAACCATTATTTTGATAAAAAGTTTCAACAATTTCCATGCGGTGCTCTGGTGTGAGTCTATTCATAATGAAATGCCAAACCAAACTTAAAATAATGCAGTTTGCCAACTCAAATTGTGAACCTTCCTTGGTTTCACAACCTTGGTTTACTGAAGGAAGCATTACTTCCTTGGTTTACTAAAAAATGAAATACTTTTATTAATTCGTTATATACCATGAATGCATCTTTAATGGCATTTAAGTTTTTAATAATTTTAATTTACAGGATAAATACCTACATCGAGCTTGTGAGGATATATAGTTTCAGTCCCAGATATAATAAAGTCCACCTCCTTTCGGTACATCATGAGCAACGCAAAACTTACTATAAAACATAGATTTAAAGATCTAAGCAAAAATAAAAGGGAATTAGCTCAAACCATTCAGTCACATTGTAAGGAAATAGAGCGAATGTTTTCTTCTAATCATCTTAGCTGTCCAGATCTAAATGAAATAGCAACATTATCGACATGGGTAGATCATGGTACGATGGTCAATGCTAAATTCATCCATTAGAAAAATATGGCGGAATGAATTGTTACAGATTGTTAACCATTTCATTTAATGCTAAAACATTCCATAATAATTTTCTTTTTTTGTTTATAAGGATTAATATTTTTTGATACTGTGAATTTAAATATTATAAAATAGCCAAAAATATTATAAATCTTTGAAATACATTGGATATTTTTTTGACTTTACCAAAATTTAAAATAATATCTAACCCAAATTTTTTGGAATTTTTCCAACTTCAACAAATACAAAAATTTATCATTGAAATGTTTTAAATATTTTCATAAATTCTTAATTTTCTTATAACACTAATTAGGTAAATGAATTTATAAATTATATTAAATGATAAAATCTAAAATCTAAAATCTTTCAAAACTAACCAAAAATCCCATAAAAACCAACAAATGAAAAGATGTTTTATAATTCATTTTCATGGGGGAAATATTAAAGAAATTTCTCTGCTTTAATTCACATTTAAGAATTATAAGTGAAATGAAAAATTTATTATGAAATTTTCGGCAAATTGTTTTATGCTAAAAGAATTCCAGAAAGGAGGAAGAAAAGTTTTGGTCTGAAAAGTTTTTTTGTTGGCTATTTAAATAAGTATTTATTTAAAAATAAATAAATAATAATTTATGATGAAATAATTAATTTAAAGTGCAACATTGTAAAAATGTTTTGTTTCAGGTCAAAGGACTGAAAGATTGATCTTTAAAATCGTAAAGGTTCAATAGTGTCATCGCAAATCGATAAGGTTTAAAAATGTTCAACATTCAACATATGGAAATCAATGAAAACAAACGCAAAACATTGTCATGAAAAAAAAGTTACCGCCAAGATTGAACAATTGAATATTAACCGCCAGCGCGAGAGAATTTTAATACAGGAGTTTTTAATTAAATTTTGTACGAAATATTTTAAATAAGTTAGATTCAAAATATTAGTAATATCGTTAAAATTCGTTAATTTTGCCATCAAATCTACAATTTCTTGGCTTAGCTTTATCTTGGCTTTCACTCTTGGTTCATATTCTGATTGCACCTTTAAGTTAATGGAAAAATATTGTTTCTCGCGTAAAAATCTTATTTTTTCATAATTCACTGAGATTATTCAGAATATGATATTTTTGATGGTAAATTGTCTACTTTAGGAAGTACATGAAAGTGTCTTTTTGAAGTCTGGTCTTAAGCCTCTTTTAATGCGGATATACATCATAGTACAACATTACTGGTGGATACTGTGTGCAATCGAAAAATTCGAAATTAAATTGTAAATCACAAATTAAATATATACGAGCTCCAAGACTTATTATTACTAAGATGTTTTAACTCGGGCTTTACTGACAGGATTTACTTATACTGATATTTAGATTAGTAGAAAGAGAATTTCTTATAATAGATTTAACGATCTTGAAGAACCCGTTGTACTCTCGCGATGACGCTTGCATCATCCCATCCTAAATAGGCACCCCAAGATTTTTTCCAAGTAATGTTCAAATGAACATTTCAAATTTATGGTTGTCAGAATATCTGTCTTTAAAAGTATCCTGTTGACAACCACTAAATATTCTGAGAAAATAAATTGACTATTATTCTCTAAATCAAAACGCTTAAGTGGTTGTGGTTGCATTAGAAGAGTATCAGACTCCTAATGTAAATGCCATCAAGTGTATTCTCTACCATAATTGATCGTAACCAGATTTTAACCCTATGTAGTACTAAGTACAGCCCTACTGTACAAGACGGAGGTGGTAATATCAGTGCAAGAATATGTGACAGAAAAAATAACAGAAGGATAAAATACCGATAAATGCTGTATTAAATCTGCCTTCCAGTTCCCATGATGAAGAAATTTATTTCATTTTTAGCGATTTCTCAAGAATTAAACAAGAGAAAAATGGTTTTTTCAGACAGTAGTATTTTAAAGTAGTTCATTGGTCATCTGAAAAGCATGGCTGCTATTTTTTTTTAAATTTAATGTGTTATTATTGTAAATATTTCTTAAATTTATTAATTAAAAATTAGTTTTTTAAAAAAAGTCTTCTTTAAATCGAGGAGTAGGCAAGTGTACCGCCTTGCCCTTACATGTGGGTTTCTATTCTTCATACTTAATTCATGAAGGCCAACAATTCCAGTTTTATGTTTACTTCATCGAAAACAAATAAATTTTGAATTATTCAGTATAATCACCCTAAAAACAATTTAATAAAACCTCAAAATTGATAAAAAAAAAATAAAAAGATTTCTATATAGTCACAAATTTTCTGCCATCATAAAATTCTGTTTCAATTTATACTCGACTATCAAATTTATACGAAATCTTTTAAGAATTATTTAAATTACACTTTTATTTTATATTTTTCCTATTATACAAGTTGCCAAATTATTTTCGTAATATATTTTTTTGAAATCCAACTAACAATGTTCTTATTGTTGACACATTTTGCCAATAGGCTAGAAAAAATGTGATGCATTACTTCATAAATTCTTAAAATCTTGTTATAACTCTACTTATTTAAAGTTTTTCTCGGTGTTGTTATAATGCCAACAAAAATTTATAAATAATAATTTTCTATATGTTTTAAATTTTCATGTAATTCTTTCATATAATTGAATTTATTATTTGGTATTATATAAAATAATGGCTGACGATAGAATTTATATTATGTTATACAATTGAAAATCTTGAACTAGTTGCCAACATGTACTTCTTAAATGATCTACTTTTCAATTGCTTATGTATTTATATAGAGGCTGTCATATAATAATTATCAATAAATAAGGTGTCGTCTATTATATTAAATCAATATTTTCAAAATATTTAAAAGAAGAAGTTTTTGATAAAATCCAGAATACTCTGTCTGTAGTTAAATTCAGTTAGGATGATTATTGTCATTTACAAATACCAAGTGATAGCTTATAATACTTCAAGTGAAACTTTACACTGGTATTTCTTTATAATTGTCAAATTAATTTTTCCAGATTTAATGAATGTAAGTCGTTCCTTTACAAGGTTTAACCATTATTGAAATTTTCGCATCTCCTTCTAAACTAATGCGATTGATATTTTCCTAGATGCTTAGTCTACTTTTTACTGCAAGGCTAGCAGGTAATGTAAAATATATTCATTACCTAACAATATCTTGACAAACTCTACAAATGTCTATCGTTGTAAAACCTGTTTCACTCCTAATTAGGCAACGACTCATCAGTGTTTTTGCTAGATGTTTACAGACAATAAAACACTTTTAATTTAAAATAGTACAAATAATATTACTAAGATTACAATTTCTTCTTAATTATTAATGGACTGAATTGTTAAGGATTTTAATTTGTAGTGTTGTCAAGTTAGACCATGTTTTTTGAATGGCTGAATATTTTTTACTAAATTAAGAAAATTAATGATTTTTTTTTGGTGAACCAATTCTTTATTTTCCTACAATTTGGAAAAGTGTATAAATTATTTTGAATGTTGGGATATAATATAGATGTGACCTTTAACCTTTCGTTATAGCATTTATAAAATTTCTGTTATCATTATCGATTTTGTTGATAACTATACCCTCTAAAGTCTAAACCAAATTTAACTAGTTCACATAGTTATTAGCTAGTTATTATAGTTTTAATGGATTTATCATTTGTCCTGAATAGGTCTTTAATTATTTAAGCTATATTGAGAGAACAATCTCTAGTGAAATTTTGAATAAGTATATTAATAATTCGTCACCTGATTTGAAAATTGTCGTATTTTAAATTATTAAGGTTTTGGAAAATGAGATTTTAAATTGAAGTGTGAATATTTATATTTATAATATCTTTAAGATGAAGTTAATATCATCTGTTGACATTTAATATCTTTTTTAGACGCCAAAAATGAGCTTAAATATCTCGGTAATTCAAAGGAATATGAAAAATCTGATGAAAGCAAACGAAAGAGTGTCACCCTTAAAATCTTAATATAAACTATTATCTTGATAAGTATGAAAAGTGACATACGACCAGAATTGAACCAGGTGACGAAGAATTATATTCTAGTTTGTTATATTGAATTTCGGTTCAAGTTGACGTGATTGGCTTTAAACTAGATTTCAAATGATTATCAATAGAAAAATAATGTTGTATTAAAAAACTACAAAGTTTTGTATCTAGTACACTAGAATTAGAATCAAAATTAGAATTATTAACTCTAAAAAAACATTTCACGTAAAATATCTTGATAAATCGAGTGTTTGGCCTTTTTTTTGATTATACAAAATGTATAGAAAAGAAACTAATATTTTGGAAGAAATATGTTTCAAATACAAATATTCAAATAATAGGGACGCCTATCGGTCGAAACTGTTTCAATGCTTCATGTAGAGTGCCTATTTCGACAAAATAAGGAATTTTCAAGATTCTATGCTACGTCAATTTTCGAGATATACAAAAAATAATAGTAAATTTGTGTCGAATAGGCGAATTACAAATTAAAGTTGGAAAGTAAAAAAGAAATCCAACTTTCCAGCTATGTTTGCATCAAACTTTATAGTCCTATTTTGTATCCATTCTTGAATTAGTTATATGCAAAACTTGAGAAAATATTATTTTATCTTTGGTTAAGTATTTACATTAATAAGATCTACTCTAATTTAATTCATTCATACACTAATAATAAATTCAGGGAGCTATTTTTTTTAGCGCAAATTATAATTTTTCTCTTAAAAGTTTCCAATTTCAATTTAATTTTTTTTTGTCCATAGCAATTTTGTTAAAATGAAATGCAATACTAAAAAATTTCTTAAACAAAATTTAATTTTTGTCGGAAATGTGATACATTTTTTTTTAAAAATATGAAATATAGAAATTTGTTTTCCCTCATGAGATTTACGATTTAAATAAATTATATATGGTTTTGGTTATCCTTATCGCTATGGTTTAGTAAAGGTTTAATATTGTATATTAAAGAATTCCGACTTAGCCAATACTTAATATTCCGATTACAGGAAAACCTATAAAGCTGGAATCTCAGTGTCACCTTCGCGTTGACAATTGTGTAAAATACACAGCTTTATATCTAAGTAAAAACTTTATAATATATAAATCAATATCCAAATTGTAAAGGACTATAATGTCTTTGACCTAAGTAAATATAATGCTCAATGTTGATGGCAATTACATGCTCAACGTTGATGGTGAAAAAAGTTCTACAACGGGCACAGAAATTTTGACACTAATACGTATCAAAATACTAAAAATATAGTAGAACACTTATTTTAAATTAAAAAGTAGCATTAAGTAGAATCACGGAAACTTTGAAAACTTTCTTCCAACGAGTACAATGGAATTTAAAATTTATGGTCACCGGCAACGCTCGCTTATTTTTGAATTGATTATGATCAATTTACTTTTAATTTATAATCATTAATTTATTAATAAGTTCGGTGAATATTGATTAATTTATAGTAATATTTGAATAAATTTCTATATAGAACGAATTTTTGTTAAAACACATTGGGTAACGAACGAGCCAAAAATAGACTGTTTTGAATTTGGACATGCCAGCCAAAAAATGTCTTAATCTTCATATGAAAATGTCTTTGCCCGACAGAAGTGTTTATAAGAATTGTTGTGTATTTTATAAAATTTTCAGCATTTTTCAATACATTTTGTCAGGCAGTGACACCTACGAATGGTATTATAATCTGACCGAGTAATAGAGAATTCAACATATCCTCTATCTGATATATTGACATCTGGGTTAGCTACAGAATCTTCAGAACACAAGATTTCATTTCAAAAGTTTTCAATTTCTTTATTATTCATTTTCAAATGAAAATATCACCGGTCAGAATTAGACTTTCTTCAAAATTCACTGCCGGACACTTTCTACTGACATCAACTATAAGTATGCAAAAAGTCACCAACTAAGTATTCCAAAGTATAACTAACTTTAATTACCAACTGCATTTAATATGTGAAAATTACTTATAAACATGGAAAATTGTTAAGGTTCTAAGTGATAATCTGAAATTTTTCGGGTGGTCTTTCATGTAAAAGCATTGTAGAACATAAATTAAATGTCTGACGTGGCACCCAATGTAAAATATCGTAAATAAAAATTATAAATCAAATTTATATATTTAAAAATGCAAATTTTGTATATTTTTTTGAAAAGTTTTGATCATAAGAAAATCCTTGATTAATGTTCCGTTTATAATTAATTTTCCACAATTTTCTTTTTTTTTACATAATAATAATGAAAATTACAATAAAAAAAATCCATTTCCTTGAAAATAAGGTTAAGTATTGTGTCATTAATATTCAAAATCAAATCGATTTTCTTTATAATTATAGAGCCCATCCATACGTTCTATTTATCGCCCGATAATTTTGACTTACGATATTTTCTCCTTTTTTTTCATTCATGTTAGAGAGAGAAAAAAATTATAGAAAGATAAAATATTCTTGAAAGAAATTTTCAGGCGATTTTTTATTTTCTTTCGAGAATTTTGATATTTGACAAATCATAATTTTTTTTTACAAATAGTAGTCGGTTTTGTAAACATTAAATAGTAGTTTTATTTGATATTCCATACTTTTTAATGTTTCGCCAGTTGACAACATTATTTAACCACTGAATTTAGAAATAATAATAATTTAATAAATAAACACAACCGCCAGAATTTAAATATTATAGAATGAATTTATAATATTATATTAGGGATTGCAAAAACCAGTAAATTAAATTATACAAACCAGAAACCAGCATTACTATAATTTTCACGGAATTTGAATTATCGGTAATTCAAGTAAATAAATTTGTATATAAAACAAAATACAGTAGAATTATCGTAAAATTTAATAAGAAAATCTCGTCAAAAGCAAAAAATATTGCATAAAAATTTGCAAATAATTTTGTATTCTAAAACAAAGTTCTAGCAAATTTCTTCACTTGAATAATGATTAATTCAGGTTACGTGAACATTAGTAATACTTTTTTGATCAATTTACTGGCTTGCAATCCCCAGTCTTTCCGGATTTTTTATAAGTAATCGAAAATCCATTATACCCACACGTCCTTTCTCTTCCATCTTTCAATTGCGTAATAAAAATAGTCAATTACACTCGCAACATATGGATATAGACCGAATAAGCACTTAAAATTTTCGATTTACATATGACGCATATCCATGCGAAATAACACTCAGCACATATACATGGAGCAGACTAGCACTCAACTTTAGATATTTCCAATTTAGCTTATGTGCGCTGCATATGGATATGCCGCTTTTAAGAAATAAGCATTTGATACTACAAAAATGCATACTTAATTTGCTCCATACGCCAAAAATTGGATATGACTCCCTTTAGCACTAACATTGTAGTAAAAAAAGGGGATATGGAGCACGGTTGCTACTCTATAACTCAAAAACTGCTGATTGTATGGGAAAACGGAGTACAGGGATAGAAAGAATGCATTCCAAACCCCCAGAATATGCGTCTAACTAAAAAACACGAAAATGGCGTATGGGCCAAAATAACACTCACCCGACGAGTTGTCAAAATTCTTGAAAGAAAAAGTTGCGAGTAAATTTTATTACGTGTGGATAGAAATTTTTGACGTTCATTAATTAGTCTCCCAAATTAGGCGAGTAAAAATGGAACGTGTGGATGGGCTCATAGAATTGAAAAGGATTTATAATGAAATTGATGTGACATATCGAGTACATGTTACTGACTGACGTTAATTCTTAATTCGACTACATATTAATAACACAATTTTAAATTGAAAAAAGAAGATTTTCTTTCTAATTAGATTTATGAAAATGTAAACTTCTTGAATGTCAAATATGACAGACATAAGTGCAAGACAAATGTGTAAATGAGCATTCAAGAATTATTAAGTATCTTTCTAGGGTAATATTTAAGCAGAAAATTATATAAAATTGAACTATATATAAATTTTGTGATAAGCATTGAAAATGTCGACAAAGAAAATCCAGAACGTTCAAAGTTTAAAATACCGAAAAGTCTAAAATTAAAGTGAATGCTTTTTTCGACAATTTGTAAAATATGATATTAGGATTTTGAACTTGTCAGTGATTTGAATGTACGGGATTGTGACTGTTGAGAGGATAGATTTATTGTTCATGGATTTAATTACGAGCATTTAAAGTAATTGAGTAAAAGAATCTTCTTTTACTTAGCATTGAAGTTTATTTTTTGCTGTTTGCATCTATATAGTATTGGAATATTGCAGTTCATTACTCTCTCTTCTAAGCTGGCACCATGTTTTATGTTCTTTCTAACTAACGACTCAGTTTTTTTAGTCCATCTATTATCTATCTACATTTCTGCTTATACGTCTTGTTAAATTATAAGCTGAAATCAATCTATCATCTTTCCTCTGGTGAACGTAAACGTACTGCAAATTGTAGTACAAATTTGTACTATGTTGCAAATTTGTGACAATTAATCTGGTAATTTGTCAGAAACCAATGATTATTTTTTGATTTTACTTCATATTTGAAAATAATAATCTATAGTTCATTGAATTATTGGAATCATTGAATTAGATATTTCTATAGGTATTAATTTAATGAAATGAATTCAAATTAGGATACCGACATACAAGGACATCAAAACTTTACAAAACAACATAATTCGTTTTATATTTAAACGAAAAAACATAAGTTATTAAGGATAGACACAAATAATAAGGCCCATGCCCATCAAATCAGTAACAGCCAAGTATTTTTCACAATTCGTCTTAACTCGACATTAAACGTTTTGGCTTGTGCAATACACAATGATTTCGTAAACTGTCATAAATTATTTTTGATATTCTTCTTGGTTAAGTATTGAGTTTACTTTCAACTCTTGTCAAAACAATTATATCGAATATATTGTAGTTTTCAATCGTTTCAATATAGCTATTTAAGCTGTTCGATCCCTGAATCAAACATTAAAATCCAAGAGAAAAACTAAAGTTGACGGAACCATGTGTAAATAAATCGGGAAATAGTTTTTAGAAACGCTGCTGTATGAAAAAAATAGAAACATCAAAAGAGGACTTGACTAATGTAAGTAATATTTAACGTATTTGGGAATTCGCTAAAGAAGTAACGCTCAATACGGATTACAGTGCCATATATCATCAATTTATTATTTCAAGTATAAGTAAATAAAAATACAAAAATTAAATTTACTTTAAAAAGTATTATTTATTTAAAATTGACAATTAAAAAGAATTTTTCGAAAAAATATTTTAACGTAATATAAAATTTGATGTAGGTAGAAATTACCCAAAAATTTTAGGACTCCAAAAAACTTTCTATATTTACTAATATATCCAATATTTGTTTCGTAGTCATCATTTTCATTCTTTTATGTACACTATCAGAATAATAATAATGCAGAATAAAATAAAAAAAAATGTAAATCATCCAACAAGGAATTTCTGTCAATATCCTCTTGATCCTTATTTCCTTCATTACATTACATATTTTTCTTTGGTGTTAATATGTGATGGATATTTTCACACAATCATACCAGTAAATATAAAAAAAAACATAATTTATATTGATTTTTTATTAAGAACTTTATAGAAGGTCAATTTCAAGGATCTCAATTAATTATTTAAATGTTCCTATTTATAGCATCGTAAACTAAAACTTTATTATATACAGGATTATAAGATTTTTAATGATATTATAATATTAATGAGAAATAAATTAAAAAATAATTAAATTTTACTTTCGTTTACTTAATATCTAATGAATTCACTTAGAAAATTGCACAAAAAATTCATTTTAAATATTAAATATTTCTTAATATATTTATTAAAATTAGGAATATATTTTTTTTAATATTTTAATTATTTTCAATCCTTTATTAAAAAAGGACTCGTAGTAAATAAATATTATTTAAATCATAAATAAATTTGCGTTTATGATATTTGGCTGATTGTTCGAGAGTTAAAAATTGGATGAAATTTGTTCATTTATTACTTACTAAGCTGATTCTATAATGATGTGCATCTGATGATGCTCCAGGTTCAACATTCGGTTACAGGCTGTTCGATATTGTGTTAGCGTATTGATGAGTAATTTATTTAAGTCGAATCATCTTTCCGTTTGAGGGTAGGAGGATTTTTTTCGAAAACAATTTTGGTTGGAGCATTTTTCAATCTTCTTGTTACATGGTGATAGCCAACGAAGCTGGGGTCGGATTCTCTGACTAGATATCGAGTATAACGATAATCGAGTAAAAATTTCGATCACGATTCTCGAGAAAAAAATTCAAATTATGGCAGTCGATTGCAATCGAATCGAAATTTTTAAAAAATCGTAGTAGATTTTAATACAATTTGTAATGTCAAAATGTGAAATTTTCGTAGTTTGAAAGTGGAAAGATAATTTTTTTTTTTTGGATAATAAGGGTTTTCGTTAATTGTGTAAAGTAAAATAAATATAAATAAAAAAAAATAGTTTAGATATGAGTGAGTTATTATTATCATAATCTTCTGACGATAATGAAGGAAGTATTTGCTGAAAGGGTAAGAAGAAGGCAGTTAATAAGAGATTCCAGCAGTCCAGTCCATTAGCTTTGGATAACAACACTAATTTTTATTTAACAATTAAATTTGCGATTTTTTACTTAATAAATTTATTTTAGATTCAAAATGAGATTTCGATTTACAAAAGAAGCATTTATTTATGTGTTAAATAAATTAGATAATCTGTAAGGTTATTTATCATTGCAATTGGTCCTATTTTATTGCAATTCGTCCTATAAATAAAACAAGTATATAAAATGACTTTATATTCACCATAACAGTTTGTGTACACCGCATTAATTAATTTTTTTTATTAAAATATTATTAATAATAATTGTTTTTTATATTTACTTACATTATTTCTAATATAATATACTATTTTCCAAAAAAAAAACATAAAAAAGCGACCATTCGATATCAAAATATGTATCGAATGAAATTATCGTTTGAATGCTCGATCAATCGAGTGCTATCATCCCAAATACCACAAATTTCGATATCGTATACTCGATATCTATTCAGAGAATTCGACCCCTGTTTTATTTGTTATTGTTTGGACAATATCGGCATCGTTGAATAACTTATATTAAACTCTACATTTTGTTTTCTTCTACAAGTAAGTACTGTCTTCACAGATTGGGCCATAGATTTTCTACATAATTTTATTTTTATTCATTATTTTTATATAATTTGTGTACCGAGCAATTGCATGTCACCCAATTTTGTAACGTCACTAAATTTATGTCTACCAATTAGCAAAAGTGATGCATTTAAGCAAAACTTTAAAATTGTATTAATAATTTTTTTTGTTGTGATAATGGATTGCAGTCCGGTGCATTTTTATTGAATACACTAATTTTAATTATTGTCAATTAATCCTGTCATAAAACCAAATCATGATTTTCAAATTAGTTATGAAAATTATGTTTTGTTTGGGACATTCGAGCAACTTTATGTTTCTCAATATATAATTACAAATTTCTCAGCTTCTATTAACTTCGTGAATTCACAATAAACATGATATTTTATGTTATAACAAAACGAAAGAAATGCAGAAAGTTAAAATTAATAGACCAAAACTAAAAGTTTGAGGATAATTTGAATTAAGTATTCGAAAAATTATCAATAATTTACATTGTCGAATAAGAATAAAGAAGCTGATATTTGATAGTGCTGTAAAAATATATAATTCCATTATTATATGCCATATAGTTTGAAACTATTTTTCACTTTTTATATGGAAGAATATTAAATATAAAGAATTATAATAAAATTGATATAAAATTTTCTCGATATTTCGTTTAAAATTTGACGTTTATCGTTAGAATTGATGTAACGAGTAATTATCTAGATTTATGCAATTAGTTGGATTTCAGTAAGACAAAGATTAACTTAACAATGCCGATTTAATGAAAATGATATAAAACTTAATAAAACTTATTACTCTAAAACCATTTAAATCAATATAACAAATAAATATCCAATGAAAAAGTAAAAATTTTAAGTAAATATTATTAAAAAATTTTTTATTAAAAGTTATAAATTAAGTACCACAAAAAATGTAAACTGAATCTCTGATTTGAATCAAAGTCACCGGAAAACAAATAAAATAAAATAAAAATATTTAATAAATTATTTAAAAATTATTACAATCAAAATAAATTTTAGAGTGATTTTATGAAATCGAAAATCGAAATATTTAGTAAAATTGATTTTTTTTTTTTACATTTTAATAAAGTTAAATTTTTAATTCTTCTAGAAGGTGACAAAGCAGCTTCTCGCTGCAATTTCTTTTCGTACATAATCCATGTAATATAAATACATGCAAGTGCAAGCAATGGTCTCTATTAAGAGTTAATTTTAAATTAACAAATCGAATCAATGGGCCTCAGTATTATGCAAATTGGTTTTTTAAACTAATTACGTCAATGATATTGCATTTTTGGCTTAGATACCTTCAGTATTTATGTTTCATACACGTTAGACTCTTTCAATATATTGTACAGTATAACTCTTTTAAAAGGCCAGGCCACCTTCCAGGATAATTTTATATTTTCCGTTTGAATAGAATCCATTTTTAAACTTTCATTTGTTATATTTTAATCTTATTTGTAGGAAAATTGCTTTTGAACTTACTACTTGTCTTTTAGAAAAACCATCGTAACTAAAACAGCTTCCATCGAAAGGGTCAATATAGTATTATAGTTGTTAAGTTAAGTATTAATATTCACTCGAATGCTCCCATCATAATATATTTTTTTCACAATTTCTCACATTTTGTTTTGTTTATTCTATTTGTTTATTGCGATATCAGCTAATGCAGCCTCGGGACGATTCATATTTAGCATCTATTTCATTAATTTTTGCTGTAACATAAAAATGTGCATTACATAAGAGAAGTTTATGAATTATTGAATTACTTACTGTTTTACTATCAGGACGAAATACGTATGCTAATTTGTTAGTATTTGAACATTTCATTTATAAGGTTTTCCTTCTTGATGTTGCCAATATTTTATCCAGACTTCCATATTGGGTAATCTCCACGAAGCTACACTGACACTAAAGATTTTCCGTCATTTTTTTCATTTAAAGACTTAAAACATTTAAATGATTTTCATTTAAATTTTTTAGGTCGTTAAATGAAGAAAATGACGGAAAGTCTATAGTGTCAATGTGGCCTAGTGGAGATTATTCAAATGAACGCTGATGAAATAAGCTTATTTGTCTTGAATATTTTTTAGTAACTGTCTATTTTATTACATTCTAACTACGGATTGAGACCTCAGAAATGAAAATTACAATTTCTTCCATTTTTCTAAACAAAAAGAAAACAGATCCTAGTCAAGTTACAATGCCATTTATAATAAAAATTATAATAAATTGAAAAACTTTTTATGCTTACCAATAAATGGATGCCCTTCACATTCATGCCTGGTACTATTGTATATTTCCTCGAGTTTATCAATTACAATATAATTAATATTGACCCAAATTGAAAATTTTGGAACCATCATTACTCAATTTTCGGAAACGTTCCTGTCTGTAACTCGGGTTCGGATATAATATTGATACCGTTTGTGTTGAAATCTATATTTTTCAATAGTTAACTATTAAATTTTATAGATTATAAAACAGAAGGTGTCAATAAAATATGCGAACCTATAAAAATAAAAACATTTTGTAAATTGGACTTTTATATTATACGGAAAGAAATCAACGAAATTTTTAAATTATATTTTTATTTTTTAAATTAATAAAAAATCATTTTTAAGAGAACTAATTTATTTCTTGATGTTTGAATTTCTAATTGATAATAAATATATAATTTATTTATTTTCAATATTTTGAAGTAAACTTTAAAGGATAATTTGATTTAAAAAAAAAATCTAAATTATCCTTGAGTTTTTATTTTTTATTAATTTCGTTAGGTTTTTTTTTCGAATTTAATTAAGCTTAGTATCGAGTTAAAGTAAATTAAAATTTTAAAAATGATCTCCAAACCGAAACCTTTCAAAACTGTCTGGTGAAATAATCGTGAAAAAGTTGTGAAAGAATTATTGTAGAGAGAAATATGACAAATATAAAGTAATTGTGCGATTGAAATTCTGCAGTGAAACAATGCCTGACCCAGAATGACGCGGCAAAATGTCGCGTCGCGTTTGACATTTCGAATTATGAAGCGTATAAAGAAGCGACGCATCGAGTTCTTTTCAAACCACATTGAAAAAATTGTAAACAATTTATTTAAAAAACTGTGTTCAATATTTTTATTTATAATTCTGCAAACTAAGTGGAAATTAACTTAAAATATACATTTAATTATTTACTTTTTCTATTTTTTGGTCGATTGACACATGCCTACTAATGAAAATTTATCATATAAAACGCGGCAAGCGGCAAAAGTAGAAAGTAGGTCTACTTACGTGTCGCGGCAAAATTGCCGCATCAACGCGACGCTACATTATGGGTAACTCCATATAATCACTGCAGTTCTACTTTTGACACTTTTAAAAGTCAACGCGCACAACGCTTTGCCGTATCTTTCTGGTTCTAACTTAATGCTTAAAGCATTATTTCACGAGAGAAAATATATGGATACTTTTGATTTGCCATCTGTTGCAAATAAACAGAAACCACGATTAAAACTTGGGTTACATAGTTCCAATCAGTAGTTCAGTTTCGATTCGATGCATACAGTAGTGAATAGACTGGTTAAGTAGACTGAACCCAAAATTATCGATTGCAATCAATTAAATAACATATTATCTTGTTTAGTTTACATTTGCTTCAGTTTGAATTGCCAAAATTGCAATCGTTCCAAATTCGTTCGATTCGATTAGTTCCGATTCGATTTCAATCGCACCTATGTTGCTACTCAATTGATTTTCTATACAAAATATATGAACACGTCAAATTCGAACTTTATTTAACAACTCGACAGTAAACTGACCGATACTATGTATCCAAAGCTTTACTCGATATCAGCTAAATTTTTCACTTCTAATTTCACAATGTAGAATTTGATTGATAATTTCACTTCACAGCGAACTCGATACTAAGCTTTAGTTTAGAATGGATTTTTCACTATTATGAAGATAATTTAACGTTGAATTAAACAGATTGGATATAGTCAGAGTTAAAATTTCGTAATGTTTTGTTTGATAAAGCCTGGATTGTTTTAGGTATACTTTTGGAATTTTATTCGCATTTTAAAATGACACCAATTATGACGAAATTACGTAATACTATATCATAATTTGTAATTGTACTACATATTTTCCAAGGAATTGAATGTTTTTTTTATTGAATCTGATGTATGACTAACATCTTTGTAGTCGCAATAAACTTATTTCAATTCAATATCGCTTACAACAATTTCGTTATGTTTTAAATATCTATTAGAGCCAGACGCGGGCTATTAGTACCAATTTCATATTATTTGATTATATTCATTTAGAAAAGATTTAATTAAGATAGGAAGACTTTAATCGATGTTTATTTTAATTTTTCATAATCATAAAATATATTTAATCCTCTCTAAAGGGAACACAGAAAATTGATTATAAAATCATTATTTTCTATAATTATTTATGTCTAGTAATTTTAGAATAGATAATATTGATAGACAAAAAGAAACATTTAATTCCCTGGAATCTGCATTAGTATAAAAAACAATATATAATAAAAAAAGTAATGCTATCAAAGAAAATTAATTATTTTATAACAATTATAGATAATTTTGCTAGATTGTTTTATAGAAAATTTAATATTTTGGGAATTGGAAAAATTTAATGAAAAATTATATTAGCGAAATCAATAAAGACGAATTTAATGAATTGAACTGATGATTTCCATCACTAATCTTTGACTATAAGTTATGTTTTGAGTGAAGTCGTTGAGTGGAGTAAGCTTTGTGCGCACTTAACAAATGTACTCAATATACAATATATGCACTTAACAAATGATCTGTACTGATTCTGAGGTTCGTACGTGAATGTCGGTTAGTAAAAGCTTTCTGCACTTATTATATGGACTCAATACAGGACACTCGATGTTGCGAATTCACCCTTTTAAAATACAAGGACCTGTATTTTTGTGGAGAAACGAATTTTTTAATATTGGCATATGAAACGATTCTGTTTTTCGGAAAGTTGGAACTCACTCAATTGCCGTTTTATTAATGTATTGAAAAGGGATTCGAAAGTAGTACTATGGTTCTAATTAAACATTTTTTGCAATGGAATCCATCCATCCATACAACAAGAGCGTAATGTAACCAAACAGAACACTGGACTTCCCAATATCGTAAAGTGTTAGATGAATTTGTTTGAGTAACTTATTAACAAATATATTATTACCACGATTTATATTTTCACCATTAATATACAAAGACAGTTTTATAGGCACTAATTCTCCGGATCTAGAAGGTTTACAGAAAATATGAAACAACGCCATTCAAAAGACAAAAATCTCTAGCTAATCTTATAACATTTTGCTTCTAGAATAATTGGTGTTTTATATACCCCAGATTTCTTGATCTCCAAAACTTAAAACAATCCAAAATTCAACTTTGTTGATATAAACATTGCTTGGGATGAACAGCATGAAACAGATTCTCTTTGGAACATCTCCTATGTTATTCCCATGCAGTGTAACAACGAAGATTAAGACAATTAAAATGTTGTTTTCTAAATAACCTGTTAAGAGGCGGGTGAAAAGAAACCCACCAACCTAATCAAGTTCATTTTAAGGAACTAGGATAGTTTTATGTGCTACACGCTAAAAATGTTAGTCATAAACTGGGGTGTACAACGGACATTAGGTTTTTGGATCATTTTCCTTACTAACCGATAAACTAACTAATATTAAACAATATGACAGAACACAGTCACTTTAACAAAAGTCAGCTGGCCTTCATGGTCGAATTTAAATATGTAATTTTAAATTATTTATTTACAAATAAATGTCATACTTCAAAGCATTTAGTTCTAAATAATTCAAAGCATTTAATTCTAGAATCGAAATTTCTTGAAGCGTTTAAAATTCAGAAGCGTTTATTAAGAGAGATGGTTTTAAAGTAAATGATGGAATGGAATTTACTTAAAATAATTGAATTGAATTGAATTTAAATTTAATATTTTTAATAAAATAATAATTATATTAATATTAAAATAAAAAAAAATCCGCGCCACCACATAAAGTAAATTATATAAAATTTTTTTTTTTTATTATTTTTATATCTCTAAAGTTTTTATGAAAAAAATGAATTTGATCAGATATCAAAGATTTTTTTCCAAAATTTATTTGTGAATAGTTTTCATTTTGTGGTTTTACTCAAAAAAATATTTTCAACAGCCTATAAATAAAAAAAAAACTTTGAAAAAGGATATTTTAAACTTCATGCTAGGCAAGTTTTCATGCCAAAAAGTTTTGCTTATTTTAAACACAATATTAATTTAAATTAATTATAATTGTACGATGCCAAAAAACTATTACAAACATAATAAATTATCCTTTACAATCAGGACGTAATTTTGTATAGAAAAAGGATTAAAATCTCTTGTATCGAAATTTGACTGTAACTATGCTCCTTTAATACTGCAACAGAACTAAGATAATTTTATAAAAAGGATTTACTTTTATTACTTGATTATAAAAATTCATTTTTTCAATTTTATTTTGCTGAATTTATGCGCTACGCATTTTAGTACCAAAAAATTTTATGTATTAGTTTTTCTCCTTATTCAATAAAAGAAAATTGGTCCTTTTTTATGTAACCGTTGAAAATTTATTCAAAATTAATAAACTGATATCATAAAGGACCCGAAATCCTTTTTTTTATATATGTATTTTTCTTGTCTTGTTATGAAAATTTATGTTTATAGAAATATTTAAAAGGTTAATAAAATTTATATTATTGTTAAAATTATAAATTATAGAAAATCTTTAAATAAAATTCGAACCGTTAAATAAATTCCAATTTAATTGAATGGTCAAATAATGTCATAATTATTGTGGTACGAATTTGGAGTCTATGATATTTTGGTAATAATGAGATAGTTTTTTTTCGGTGGTTTATTATATTTTATTGTTTTATTATACATTACGAGGAGTTATGTTGTGATCGAAAGAACGATTAAAAAAATTGATTTTGTGGACCCTTAGTAACATTTCATTGCAATTTGAATCTACTAATTTTTTAAGGATACTTTATAAAGTGAAGAAACTTTTTAATTGAAACAAGCTAATTATTTTAATACTGAGACATTTGTTGTGATAGTCTTAACTCATTCTTAATATCACAATTACCTATTCTAAATTCCACAATTAATTAAATATTATTATTAACAGCTGAATCAACTTAAAGTGAAATCGATGAGACCTAATGCATCATAGCCAAAGCACATTACCACTTGGAATGACGAGTGCATATAAATATTTTAATGTTAGAAAGTTCAATGGGTTCGGTTCTTATCAAAATTTCTGATTTATATACTTTATTGGCATCTATGACCAAAATTAAATTAACCGAATGAACAATTGATAGAAAAAAGAAAACTAAATCGACCGAATGATAATAATCTGTGACAATACAGTTCTTGCTGAACCTTCTTAATATCACCTTAATTTTGACTGCCAGGTCTTCTTCTTACATTTAGTCTCGCAAATCTAAAAGGTTTCTCAATTCGTGTCCATCTATAAGAATGTTAAGTTTATTTATAGGAAGAATGTCATTTGTCCATATACAAATTATGTAGTTATGTAGATCCCCCATTCGTCATTTTCATGAATTTGGAAGAACTAGTATGTTTCCATCACTTCTGCTGAATGTCCAAGATTCAGAATCAAAATACATAAATTAGTGTAAATCTAATTCATGTCCTTTTCCGGTAAATGTGTTTTCAATGTCAGTTTTGTGTATCGGTAAACTTACCTTCGGTCTATTATGAATTTGTTAAATTGATAGTCACTGAATATGAATTTATATTCGGTATTTTATCAAATTGTTTTCGGTCAATTAGTCACAAATAATCTGACATTAAATTTTGTATACGTTCTTCAAATTATTTAAAAAGCATTCTCCAAGTTTTGCCTTACCCCTAAACTACCAGTTTTTTTTTATTTATTTTGTTATGTTGAGTCTTTTGAATGATATTGTGTGGTTGGTATGTACTTTAAATGCCATATGTTACCTTTACCAGAGGGAGGACGGGTGTTCAAAAATATTGTCTTCATGAGTTTAAATTGGTTGGCGGGAAAACTTTTGTATATTTTGACTGTTGTAAATTGTAGAAATAGATACAATTTTTTAGGTGTATAGTACACAAAAATAAAATTTTTGTTAACATTTTATATTTTTTTATTAGATTTTTATTATTACATAAAATTTCTATATTATACGCAATGAAATTGAATAAAATTATATTATCTTAACATATTTTGTTGTACCAGATTTGAAAATTTTGTTATTTTTTTTTAAATATTTAAACAACTTTTCTATTTTTCTGTGGAATGAGATTTTTGTTTAGTGACACAAATTTCGACAGCCTTGAGTAAAATTTATATGTAATTTTATAATGTACAATGTAAGAAGTTTATGTATTTTAATATAAATCAGAAAAAAAACTATATTTTTTTTTAGAATTAATATTAAAAATTAATTAAAATTCAAAGTATTTTTAATAGAATTATTTGAAAAAATTATAAGAAAGTTCAATTCATTACAGAATTGCCATTATATTTATAGCATTTTCGAGTCAAGTTAGTCAGTCTTTTTACATTTCAAAATAGTCTTTTTATAGGTCTAATAGGCCCAAATGCGCATGGGACTTTGATTCCGTCACCCCCTTGTAAACCAACCAACCAAGTAAATAAGGAAAAATAAAAAGATATAACATTACCTGCAAATTAAATATATAGTTAGTACCTGATTCTAAAATAAAAAGACTATTTTGAAAAATAAAAGGACTATTTTGAAATGTAAAAAGACTGACTAACTTGACTCGAGAATGCTATATATATTTACAACATTTATGTAATTAATGACTTTAGACAGCTAAAACGACTCTGTACTTTTTCAGGTAACCCATAAGGTTATGATTTTTAGCTTCTTCAAGTAAGTTTTACTTATACCACATACTTAGTGAACTAACTTTAATACGTTGACCGATTCAATAGCTTTCAGTTGACCGGAAACTTGCATAAGGATATTGTACGTTCCTGTTGACTACTTGTTCTTCTTAAAGTAATTCAATCGATCCATATCCTAAATCAACTTTATTACATTGTTTCAGCCAACTTGTCTGCTAACACGAATTATGAATCATTATGAATCATTTAATACATTAAAAAGATTTAATGTATTAGTGGGTTTAGATAAGAAGGAAGGAATATGAAGAAAACATGTCACCTAGAATTTGTCAACGACTTACTCTTCTCAAAGGACATCTGTCCATCAAATATCTTTAATAAACTTTATCGCTTTGGTCGGCCCTAGCCAATCTTTAGATAGAGTTTAATTTAGAATTTGTTAAAACAGCTCTTTATAAAACCAGATTTATAATGTAAGATTCCGAAGAACTAATAGATGGATGCACAATCAAGATTCCTTATTAAATATAAACTACAGATTAGATCAAACTTTTTACGAACCATTATTATAACAAACTCCGAGTTTTATAGTAATTTTAGGTAAGCTTTGCTTTTTACGTATATTAATATGAAAATTTATATATTAATAATTAATTAATTTCTTTATGACAAATTTTAATTTTATTAACAATAAATTTTTAACAATTTCAAATAAATTAAATTAATTACAAAAATTTGAATAAACATAATTTTTAATTCAAATTTTATTAAAATGAAATTTATATATTCAAAGAAAATAAATCAGTTTAAATTTAAATAATTAAGATTTTATTTTTGGAAACTATCTTGTTTTTTTGTATAGTCAACATATAATTTAATTTCGATGATTATTATGTTAATAAAGTTTCATAGAAGCTTGAATATATTTGATTAAATTACATAAAAGTTTTAATATGGTAAAGTTTTGAATTTGATTTTGATTAAATTATGATTTTTTAAAGCAAAGCATAACTAAAAAAAACTGTTTAAAAGTTATGGTAAACATTTGTACTTCAAAAAATATCTATAAATTTAATATATTCAACAATTTTTATATTAATTAAATTATATAATTTACAAATACACATAAGAAATATGTAATCAAATATAGAAGCATCGGAAATGTAAGCAAACAGAATTCTAGGGTTACCCAATATCGTAAAGTGTTTGTTTGAGAAATCTAATATTTTGGGAAATCGAATTTTAATATCTAAAAATTTGACCGATAGGATTTTATAGTTTTCTTTTTATAAGCTGGTGTAATAATTTTAATTAATTTTCAACAGTTTCCAGAGGACAAAATATTTCCTATAATCTTATTAAATGAATTCTCATAATAAAAATTAATAAAAATTTACTTACATATCTCATTAATTGGGTAATACTGCAAATAAATTCTTATATAGTTGCCTTAAATCATGGTTTTTATGGCAAAAAATATTCTGATTATCAGCAATAAAAGGAGATAACTAAGTTTCGATGAGTGCAAACGAAAAAGCTGGTTCGGAAATCTCAAAAAATGTACCTAAGTCGAAAATGTCATTTACGACAAACAAATTCTCAGCCGACGATTTACATTTCACTTTCATATTTAATCTTTATATAAATTTTGTATAGTTTTCGTCTGTCTTTATAAGCACTTATTCCAGGATCTAGAAGGCCTATAGAAAATTCGAAACAACGCTGTTCGAAAGCTAAAAGTCTCTAGTCAATCCTATCAGATTGTGGTGCTGAAATATTTTCTATTTTATGTACGCCAGATTTCTGGCTCTTCGAATCTAATTTTGGTGAAATAAACATTCATGCTCATTTTGCTTGAGGTGAGACAGGTCCACTAATATGGGGGCATTCTGCTCGTATTTATTATTTTATACGTTATAAAACTACAAATAGTTATGGTAGTTGCACAATAAATCGATTATATTCGTACTGTTTTCAAGAATTTATGTTCACATGTTCTTTCATGTCATTGTGATTCATTTTCTGCCAAAACCAAAAAATGCTACAGTTGTTTTGTAAGAGTGGATAATCTACATCACGTGAGGCCGATAGTTCAGTTTATTGATTTCCCATTACTCCTCATCCATAGTTTAAGTAATTTGCAATATTGATTTCACCGATTTTTATCTCCACTTTAGCTCCACTTAAAATGTCCAGTCTACTTTCGCTGATTAATGTTCGGATCAGCCAACTGAAAATTCTTGGATATCGATACATCTATTTTATTGATAATAGAACTTGGTTGTAAATTTGTTATTTTTGGCAGTACAATTATATAAAAACGGCATCCTCTAATTGTTTATGCGAGTTTTAATTTCCAAGCTTTAACTTAGTTTTTTTTTTGGTGACAATTGACAATAACGTTTATTTATACATATTCCATCTTGGGTTTTAAGCTTAATAAGAATTGAAAGTTTAGACGTTCAGAAATACTTTAACTCAATTAAGCCTTCTTGACCTAATTAAGTCTTTTAACGTTTTCGTCAAAAAAGGATAATAGAAGATGTAACTTTAATCATTTATATGGTAATTAATCAATTCGAAGATTTGACGTCCAAATGAGCTAAATCTTATGTCAAAAGAGTCATTCTCCATTCTTCATTTGATTTCATGTTAATTATTTGTTTAAATATTTTTAAAGGCTAAAGTATTTGAAAACTTTTGGAAAATTGCTGAATTGTTTACTGGCCAATATTTTGTCTGGACACTTATTTTTCTAATTCTTCAAACTCAATTCATTTTCATTTTACAAATTAGTCGAACATTTTTGATAAATTTTTTTTTATTAAATTAATTTTCCTAAAACGGAAAATTAAATTAGTTTTTAATTTCTAATATTAATTTATAATTTCTTCTTTCAATTCTTTTATTGTTCAATCTTTTCAATTACATTGATTTTTTTTCTGTTATATATTTTGTATTTGTCACATAATTAAATATATATAAATCTAATATGAAATTTTTATGTTCTACATTTAAACATAATCAATTTATAAAATCCTTAAATAAGAATCCTTTATTTATTTTCAAAATTAAATTACACATTTCACACTTTATTATTGAACAATTTGTAAACGTAATTGAAAATCATACAAAGTTTTTTTCTTTCTCTATGCTTTGCAGTACTATTCGAAAAGAACGAAATGAAAAAAGAAAATTAATTTTCAAATTTTCTTCGTTCTTGTTGACAAACAAACAGGATATTTATATATAAGTGACAGAAGAAAATTTTTATCTAATAGGACAAGGATTTATCGTCATCATCCTTTTGCGGATGGTTAGGTTAAATATCTTAATGTTCGTTTTTCTCTCTCTTACCATTTCTTTTTTGTAAGTAGACAAATAATAATAGATTTTCATTTATGCTTGGAAAGACGTCATTGATTTGTATAAGAAATGAAAATTATAAATATAAATGAGAAAACAATTTTTCTAAAAATGTTTATGGAATTCAACAAATAAATAGAAAGAAATTGGTCTCAGAATATATAAAGATTTTTTTTAATTTTCATCCTTAACAGCTATTTAAATATCCTTCCCATTTATATTTTTATTGTAATCTATTTACCTTCAATCAAGAATTTTCGTGGTAATATAATTTTTTTTTTTTTGGAGTTTGATTAAAAATGATAATTAAGAAAAATTGGAAAAAAATATGCTAATTAAATTTAATTGGTTCGGTCTTAGAGTAAGCATATGGGCCACTTCCAAATCACTGGTTATTGTGATATCCTTTTTAATTATTCGTCACGGATCAAGCCCGTACTGTTGATGAAATAGTATAGCTGCTTTAGTGACAGTAGAGCCGCCACGTTTTCGAAACAACTGCAACATAATTTTCGATGTATCAAGAAATGTTTAATTTCAATGATTATTTAAGCTATATAGCAAACCCCTAAATTAAAATAGCTTTTATTCATGAAATGTCAATTGGTCGTTTTAATTTTATTTAAAATTAATTGTAATTTACATTTTTTTAGACAGTTTTATTTACGTGTTCCGGCTCGTGATCGGAAATAGAAGTAAATGTTGGCAGGTTTAATTTACCATGAAATTGTTATGTTGGCAAAGCCATTACAGAAATTTTAGATTGTAGACAATTATTATGAAATTATGTAAAATTAATTTGAATATTACATAATTGTAATAATTTTAAACAATTGAGTGGTTTCAATTTTGTACAATTCAGTGAAATTTAGTGGATCCAATTTTTGTAACAATTACTTAGCGATGTCGGCATTCTATTTAGTTTGTAATTTTTACGTTGTTGCAACTTTATTTGTAATCGAACTAATTCCAATTTTGTACAATTCAGTGAAATTTAGTGGATCCAATTTTTGTAACAATTACTTAGCGATGTCGGCATTCTATTTAGTTTGTAATTTTTACGTTGTCGCAACTTTATTTGTAATCGAACTAATTCCAATTTTGTAGAATTCAGTGAAATTTAGTGGATCCAATTTTGTACAAATTTCTTAGAGCTGTCGGCATTTTATTTAGTTTTTAATTTTTACGTTGTCGCAACTTTATTTGTAATCGACTAATTTCAAAATTTATTAATGAAGAAAATCTTACCTTATATCGATTTTGTCCACCATACGCAATCATCCTATTTAATATTCAATGTTAAATTGCCTATATAATTTAGATAATTGTATTGATTACTTCCATTTTCCCACTTATTCTTGTAAGTGGAATTTTTAAGAAATCCTAAAGATTATAGATTGTCAGAATTATTTGAAACCCCAAGTTTTATGTTATTTGAAGTTTAATAATATTTGCAGGAAAAAACTGCATCAATAATTATTGTGATTTATTTTAAAGTTTTTTTCGAAAACATTTTTTAAATCCTTTCCTCATATTTCTCATTCCAAGGAGAACAGATTTTTGTTTGTTTAAAGAATTGTGAAAGTCCTTATCGTCTTTTGGAATTGAAAAAAATGATTTTTCAGGTTACATTCATTTTTAAAAAGAAGAAATTACCTCTAGGGTAATTTTTTAGGTGTAAGGTTACAAACTGACATCATAAGTCCATTTCGTTGCGAATGTTAATGTAAAATCTATCATAATGGAAAATGACAAGTGTTTTAGTTATTTATTGAAATAAATATTATAGAAGAGTAATTTATCTTGGGTTTGTGCACTGGCCGGAGGTAGTACAAATTTATGGGGCATAAATATTACAAATTATGTAAACTAATATGTAATTTATTTAGTTTCCTTAGGTTACTGAAAAATGATTAAAAACAATACATTTCAATTTTCAATAATTAAACTATAAAATGTCAGATTATTCAATTTTATATTTTGAATACACCATTTTTCTATAGCATTTTACTCTTTTGAGATGCGTCCTGGATATTCGTCGAATTGTCTGAAAGAAGCTTGAAGGATTGCATGCTATTCGCATTGTTCAGAACCATCTTGATAGTAATTCTTGAAATCTTTTCGAGTTTCGAGAAGAACGCTTGCTCGCAATGTGTGGGCAGAGTGATACAGAAGAAATTTAAAAGTTTCTTATTCATCCAGTTCCTTGAAATTCCTACAGAGACTGCTATTTGTCAATCCCTTGCCAATTAACCATAGTGTCTTGATTGTGATTCGGCATAAATTATTTGTAGGTTATGTTTTTACAGGGATAATTACAGCATTTCTTCTCAGAATTGTATATAAATTTAGAAAATGTCATTGACTTCTAAATTGATTTAATTGTTATTTTTAAATTTTCTTATTGGTAAACTGATGTCTGGTCCAATTTAAAAAATAAAACTCTCTAGAATTATATGCTTTTTAACTAAATGCATATCTTTACGAAAAAAAAAATTATTTTGTATTACATTTATTTATATTTATATGATATTTATATATACATATATGTTTCATATATCCTTTCTGAACTCTTAAAATGTAAAATTACGTATATATCCTTAAAGTAAAAACATTGATTAAGGTTGTTTTTCTGGTTACACATAAAAGTGTTTTTGCTCTCTGGTATTATATTCAATGTTATTTAGTAAAATCCTTTTAAATGAGAAAAAAAAGTAGAAAACCCTAAAGGAATTTAGTTTGTTAAGGTGAATCTCTCTGAATTCTGAATAATATGCAGAAGTATCAGTACAAATAAATAGCTTGTATTTATATTATGAGAAAGGTGGTTTTAAAGTTCATTTAAATATAAAAAGATTTAGGAAAAGGTTTAAGTTTTAAAATAGAAAACAAACAAAAAAAAAGAAAATATTAAATATTTAAATCTTCAAATTTATTCTAGAAGAAAAACGAATCTTTTTGGCTTAAACTAATTATGAATTTTTCTCTATTTCTGGATTTTTATGATAAAAATATTTACAAAAAATTCTTAATTTAGAAGTTCTAACCAAAGTTGTGAATTGTAAAACGAAAAAAAAGAGATTACAGAATTTTTAGCAGAAAAATGAAATGTAAAAAGCATGCTGCCATTGGACTTTTGGATTTTTAGCCATTAAGTTAATACCGAGTTTTATAATCTTATAACCTATAAATGAAGCAGTAAAGTTCAATTAGCTTTATGCAATTTTTCATGACATACCTTAAAACAGCTTTACTCCACCCAATGCACACGCCATCCATTTTTAAGAAATCTGAAGAAATCTTCATAATCCTGAATTAAGCTGGCGGGGTGGTAGCGTTCTATGCTGTGATGTATTAGGTTTCGGGTTCAACTCCAGAGCGAAGCATTGATGTCGTTCCAAGTTAAATCACCTTTAAATATGTTCCAGTAATAAAATTTGAATTATGCATTAATTATTTTAAGACAGAAAAACGCTAACGCTTGGCTTGAGGCCATTTGTTAACAACAAATATTTGATTATTAAAAGCCATTAGTCTGTTGCAATTAAAATGTTTCTTCACTATATAAAGAATCTTACGGTTCGGAATCTATATAAAATTAGTCGATCCAAATTACAAACAAAATGTCATGAAACCTCTTTCAATGAGGCGCTATCTTGAGTGCAAAACGAAAAACGGTCAGTATTTTTATGGTCAAAATATTACCGTTCTCCATTTCACTGAAGTGAAGAATAAATGAATAAGTGAAGTTAGCTCACCACCAAAATATAAATCAGAGTGGATACTTTTCTTACGATGTGATTATTGGCCCACCCTGGTACTATTAATTAATTCAGATATGGAAGAGATAATTTTATTAATTTAATATTATTTTATTTAAAATCCGGAAATAATCTTTACAGTTTCTATTTTGATATATAAATGGTAAGTAATATAAAAGTAATTGAAATGTTAATTGGTTTATAGGAAAATATATTTTTCATTAAATGAAAATTATTTTATAGTTTTCCAGGATTTTATTTTTGTCATTTTTATTTCCTTCTTTCGTTAATTTTGAATAGAACATTTTGGGATTTTCTATATTGAACAATGACATAATAATTTAATGACTTGAAATAATTTTTCATTGAATTTTCATTTTTGAACCGTAATAGCCTAACAATTCTTCCAACTGAAATAATAGAATAAAAAAAAATAATTGTTTCCGTATTTTAGGCTTCATAGTTAATTGGTGAAAATATTTTGAAAAGCAACTAATTGAGTCGAAATAATATTTTGTTCTAATAAAATTTCATTATGAATTCACCTTCAGGGATGAAGTTTATCGCTTCTATAGTTCGGTAATCTCTTCTATAATCCAGTTATTTGCGAGTCTGTTATATAAAAATCATTACCATACTTTGAATTTGAATGATTATACATTATAACCATTTTGATCTTAGATAAATTAAGTTGGACTGTTTCAAAATCATCTTTTAATCCCTCCACATTTTCTGGGAGTGTGTAGAGGTGCTATTGTCATCAAATTGTCATTATTTTGTAAAAGTATTCCTTATGCTGCAGTTAGCCTCATCGCCATCTGTTCTATGAACTGTCAAAAAAAAAAATTAAATTATATTAAATTATAAAGTATCAATTATGCTGTACGATGTAAAAGTTAGTTTTATGATGTCTAGTTTGAATGAGCTGTATCGACTATGTCCAGCTTAAAATTGATGATAGACGATAAGAAAAATTTGCATGAGCTTTGTGTCATGTATGTGTAACCACGCATGAGCCAGCATGAAACGAAATATTATGTCTTCGAGATTTTTCTTACCGTCTATCAGCACTTTCAAGGTACTATCGAAACGAACTGAACAATTCTAAAGTATTCTATTAAAATTGACCAATTTTTTTAGTTTCTTAAATATTAAATATAATTAAATTTTAAATTATTATTTTTATTGTAGTATATTTTAAAGGCCACCGACTTCGTAAACCACGAGATTGGGTAAAAGCTCATATAGACTAGAACATTTTTTCATTCAGTCAGTAAAACAATTTTTCCATTCTTTATTACAAAATGAAAAATTATGCATAATGAATTATGAAAAATTTGTTATATGATGCGATTAAGAAAAAGGGTTCATATAAATCCACAATAATATCATTCATCATTTCATGAATTTCTTCTTATATGCCTAGTGCCTATAAGTTAAGTAAATAAAGGATTTTTTGATTTTAAGTCAACAAAATGTAAATTGTTAACAATTTGTCTTTACCTTTTAAGGATTCGTGATTTACTTACATATTTGTTTTGGTAATTTGTAGGAAAATGATTTCCCTTTGTATATCCAATAAAGATGAAGGATTATTCATGCTGTTTGAAAGAGTAAACAAATAAATAGGCTCATTAATATTAATTATATCGGAAGTGGAAATGATTGACAATCCAAAACGTTTTCAATACGACGACAGAATTTCATTTTGCCTGTGGAAATTTTACAAAATAAATTGATCTTTAAAAATTGGTAACATTTATGATAATATTTTATTGATTTATTTTAATTTCCGCATTGATGAAGTTTAAATATTGATTTGTAAATTGAATGAAAATATTTTTTGTTTGATAATATTTACTTTTAATGGTTTTACGAGGTCTGACGAAAAAGAAAAATTTTTTTTGTAAGTTTAAAAATATACTTGTTTTTTAAATATGGCTTCAATACGTTTTGTCTAACGTTTTTCTTACAATTCTATATCATGTTTATAATAATTTGTATCAAAAAGGTTCCTAAGAAGTATTAATTGATTGATAGTATAAAAAACGCTTTCCAGAAATGATTTCAAGTAATTCGTAATTCAAATCTTTGATTTTGAGGGATTTCCGATGTAACAGTTCTTATACTTGTATGACTACATTTAACCTTTAAAATACATTTGTGAACAGTGATTGCAACTAAAGAACCAGATTCCTTTAATTATTTTACCATCTTCACATGAATTTCAAAAATAAAGAATTTTATGACTGCAAGATATTAAAGTTTTTATTTATTTAAAAAATCATTGAAACGTCAACTTTAAACAGCTGGTCAACAACAAATCAATTGACGAATTTAATTGAAATATGTTTTAATGATTGTTTTAGATGTGAACATTTTTGTTTTACTGCTGGATATTTCGTGTCACTATCAAAACTTTTCGCACAGCCCTCGTAACATGTGTAAGACAAAACTGTTTGTACAATTATACAAATATAATACAAAGATTTCGTACAAAAAAATGTCTTACAAATTGATTGGAAATTTAGAATATTTATTTGTTTAAATCCATGTAGAATTTATATTACCATATTTTCTTGACAAAATTTTGGAGTTTATTAAGTGTTTTTTTATTTGATTTGAAATTTGCTAACTAATAAAATATTCAAATATTAGGAATTCAAATAATTGTTCCTTATCTATCAATTCTGTCTATTTATCAGTCCGGTCATCCATTTTTCAAATTGATATTATCATAATATTAAATATCATAAAACGCTCTGCGCAATAGAATTGGAAAGCTTGAAAATTGAAATTCCGCATTAGAATGTACTTTGAGAAATATAATTAATTAGAGAAATATAATTGTGCCCATATGGAACAATAATTTAATCATTAGAAATAGAATAAAGATTATAAATATTATAGACTTCTCTCAGTTATAAAGCCTTAAGAAATGATTAAATTAGGCCTTCTAAAATATTGGTTGATATTGATATATTTGTAGTGAAGATCTTACAATTGTGGGGCTACACAGTTTGGTTTCGTCGTTACATAATTGGTGTCTATAAAACTTGATATCGTTAGCTTCAAGTGGGTTATTCTTAAAATTTTATAATTGATTTTTGTCATGTCAAAACAGTTTTGTGAACTGGTACTTTGGTAAATCTGTTTTTTTCTTCTTTATAGCAGGTCTTATGTCTCTGATGTGTAGAAAGTTGCATCCTTAGTTATTTTGTGATTTCAATTACGATTAGTTTTGTGATCTATTTTCTTCCTATAAATTTTGAGGTTAGCTTATTTCAGTGGTCAATTATTAAAATTATGTGCAAGAAATAATTGTAACTGAATTGTAAATCTGTTATCAGGTTCAACAAATCATGGATGTATAAGCAATTATTATAACTAAAACAATATTTTTTTTGTGGGGCGATTATTGCTTGATGGCCTTAAGTGGAATACCACTAATAAAACTGTTATATACTTTAAAAAAACTACTTTTTTTTTGAAACACAAAATCAGACTTTATTTCTTTTTATATACACAATTTTAATATTCTAAATTCTTAATCTAATTAACATTTAATAACAATAAATTATATATACCACAAACCATAATTTAAATTTAAATGTTTAATTGTTCCATTAAACATACCGAAAATCAAAATTTTTTTAAATTTTATTTTAAGTTTTAGTTTTTGTTATAAAATATTTAAATATTTAAAGTATATAATTAAAATTTAACTGCGCAGTTAAAAAGTTCAGACACAATATAATTAGTTTAAACTTAGAACCGGAACTGAGCGGAATTATTATGTCATTAATGTACCTTTTACGACTGTCATTATTAATATTTAAATTTTTTCCAGTATTTTTTATTACCATTATACTTTTTACTTTCCAAACGATTAATTTTTTTGACATTTAAAGCCTTCACATTTTTAAATTTATTTGAATTCATTTGAAAATCTTGTCCAGTTGATTCTTCATTAAAATTTTCAGCATATCTTTTTATATCCTTAATAAATTTATCATTATTTAAATCCGAATTTTCAATATTTCGTACTTTCGTCGTATCCATAAAATATGGTGCATAACGTTTTTTCGATATATCTTCAAAATTATTATCAAAACTATTAAGATTTTTATGATGTTTATTGATATAATAAAATGGATTTGAATAATATAAAATATAAGTTTTGATTAATTGTTCATTATCAAAATAATCAGCATATCTTTTTCGTTCAATTTCACTGCCATCATTGGTGAAATGAGATTGCACGAAATTATGGTAAAATCCAAAAATTAATAAAAATTTTATAAATCCATTTTTAACTAACAACATTTTTTTTTCAGTGTATTTTTTTTAAAAGTTTGATTCAAAATTTTTTTGGTAAGAATTTTTGTTAATATTTTTTTGTTTTTAATTTGATTGGTAGAAAGAACAAATTAAGACTAAACTAAAATTAAATTAAAAACATCAATTTATTTAATTTTCTAATTATAGAATGTTGAGTTATTAAAAACAAAAACACAAAAATCAAGGACGTTAAGGTACAGGTCAGCAGTTTTTTTATGATTTATAAACCATATTTGTTATTTGCTAACACTTCAAGGCGCCGCACTAAAAACAAGTTATGATGATTATGAAATGATTTTGATATTGATTAGATAATTGTTTTTGTATAGTTTTTTTAAGATTCTTAAAATAAATTAAAAATTTTCAAGAAATATAGAATTAAAATACGTAGAAACAAATTTAATTTTATGCAATAGTTTCATACGCATGAGCATTTTTAAAAAAATTTCATCTGTCATCTGTCATCTGTCATATTATTCTTTAGTTTGTTCTCATTGCAATTAATATAGTTTATATGTGTTTAATTCCAATTTTTTAGGGGAACTGTTACATGAATAATTCAACTTAACGACGATTTATTCAGGTGATTGAACGAAACTTGTACGGACTAATATCGAAATTTTAAATAATCAATATTCAAAACATTTAAGGATATAAACTACAAATTTTGTTCATCTAATTTTCGTGTTAATTGTAAGTTTATTTTAATTTGAAATAAATGATTCGTTTCACTGCATCCTTTTGCCGATTAAGCCTGAAATTGCTGATGTTTTCACTGATATATTCAATTTTTTAGAGGAAGTGACTCCGACTACATATTAATTACATATTACATTAAACTAATTACATAATATACGTACCGCCGATTCTTAATTTGTCTAAATGAATAGGATCAAAAGATCCACTTCTTTATTATATTATTGGCTTGGGTATATAATAGTCCTGTGTTTCTCTATAACTGCTTTCACGATTAATCCATTGTTGAGATGATGTTTGAGCCATTAAAATATTACTTAGCAGGATCGATATATCAGTTTTCTAATTCCACTCAAAGTGTTACCAAAAAGATATGATAAATATCGTAACCCTGAATTTCTTTTCTTTTAGTAAACCCTGTATCTTTTTCCAAGAGTGATTAATCCTTCAAGATAGCCTTACTAAAATTCTGATTTCACTATGGGTAATTAAGTATACAACTATGCAAACGCCAGTTGGTTGGCCTAAATACAATTTATTAGCCTATTTCTTCAGAATATGTTTTCTGCATGGAACGATTGATTTTTGACCTAGAATAGTAAAAAATGAAAAATGGCAAAAAATCATAATTTTGAATCGTTGTTCTTAAGTATTATGAACTGGAATAATTACTGGAATCGTATTTGGAAATTGTATGGTATTATTTCAATATAATTATTTATTTGCTGTAACCTTTGTAACCAAATTGCCAAAATATGGCGAATGTGTCCTTTTAAATTAGTTTAATATATATTTGGTTGATTGGTTGGTTGGTTTTAAACGATAGTAGGATAGTCTCCCTCACGCCACACGCACTAAAGCCTTCATACCGCATTTAATATACTGCTATTAATTAACCCTATAGAGAGAAATTAGTATAGAGGGAAACTCGTACCGTTAATATACACAGTGCGTTTGGTCAAATTGGAGAAATATACAATTAAAATTCAGAAAGGTTTAATAATAAAAACAATATTCATAAAAATCTAATATTTCTGTATATTCATCCATAAAACAAAGTTTTGTTATATTTATTTTATATATTTGGTAAAATAATCCTAATATTTCATTTTAGGTATTTTACATTACAAAATGCATAACGTCCCGTCTACTACTCGTCTGTTTTTGACATAATTTATATTTTCTAGTATGTGTATAAGAAATAAATGAAACCTTATTCCTTATTTGTACAAAATTTCAAAAACAGAAAATAAGTTTAATAAATTAATTTATTATTTTTCATTTCTAATAAACATATACAGGTTGGCCTCACTTGAACTGACTTGATGTTACAAATTCTCTCCATTGCCGCTCCAACGGTATGCGATGTGACTTCATCCGGCTGTAACCATATTTCATGGGTTATTCATGGTCCCTGTAAATTTTCATCGTCATCAAAAAATATGGACCGATAACTCTAATTCCACACCAAATAGTGCACTTAACAGAGTGTAATTGTCGCAGATGCAAACGGTGAGTACTGAAAATTCAGCAGTTTTGTTTATTTATTACATATCCATTTAAATGGAAATGTGCTTCACTTCACCATCACTCATAATTAATTTTTTTTAAAAAAGCTGTTCAATTATCGATAATTGTAAAATTCAATAATTTTGACACGTTCTTGCACTGAGTATGTAGCCATAATTAAACTTAACAAAGTTCTTTATAATCTGCAAGAAAAAAATAAATAAAAAAAAATTAAAATATTACAAATTTTTAAAAGCAGTCAGTCCAAATTGACCCACCCTGTATTTATATTGAATTTCAAAATTTATTTCATAATTATCTAAAACATTTCAAATATCAAGAATGAATAAATAATATTTAATATTTTATTAAATAATTTATTTAAAAAAAAAATTTAAACTCTTATGCCGAAACCCGGGATTGAACCGGGGACATTTAGATCTTCAGTCTAACGCTCTCCCAACTGAGCTATTTCGGCTACAAGAAAACTTTACTTTAATAGAACTTATTAAGTAAAATTTGTTCTAACTTTGATAATGCCATAAATTAAATAATTTTTTTGTGTGTGCAAATTTAAGTACGTACATCGAAAGTTTGTGAATGATACTAAAAATAGACCTAATTTCTTTTCAAAGTTTTTGGCTCATAAATTGATCTAAATTTAAATAAATTTGTTTTCGGAGATTTTTTTTTTTTGGTTAATTGGCAAAATCTGAAATAATATTAAATAAAATTATTTTTATTATTCAAATATTTTTATAACTTTAAATTTGAATGAATTTTTATATATTGATTCAAATTTCGAATATATTTATTTAAAGATCTTTAGAAATATAATTATGTAGGAGAATTTAACATGGAATCTATGTTTTTATGTTATAAATTGAATTTTTAAATTTTTTAAATTAAATTTAATATTTTTAAGTTCAAATTTGGGGGTCATGGATAAGCTCCCGTTTTCATGAAACGACCAAATTCTGATTGTATTTTTAATCAAATGCAATTAATCAGAGAACTTTGTGAACTTTGTGAATCAGAGAACTTTGTGAGTTTGAATATTTAATCATTAGATTCAGAATAACAAAGCTGGTAGGCGCCGTTTCTTTGGCTAATCAATAATTATGTAATTGAAACTTTTTGAATTTAATAGCTAGTTAATTTTTAATCCGTAATGAATTATTTATTCTATACGATCAACGCAACTAATCTTTGATATTTTCATTTGAATTTTAAAAGAATTGGTTAGAGGTGGCACCCAATCAGCAATTCTGAGATAAAGTCCCAAATTGATATTTTACCCACTCAAGCTTTTAATTAAGTCGAATACGAATTATCTACAAGTTTTTCATTCTAGTTGAACCTACTTTCCATATAGTTCTATAATAAAAAGCAAGTTAGCACAGCTTTGAACACGGAGATGACACTGTCGCTTTTCGTATGCTATTAGAATGGTAGTATGTGAAAAGCCAGAGTGGTTGGACTGCTGTCCTATGTTCATTGAAATATACTTACTAATAATCGAATGAGCATACGAAATCGGGACTCTGTACGTAGCCTTAGTCTAAATTTAGTTGTATCTATCTACTTTTCAATTTTGTTAACTTTTGATTCAAAGCTACTTCAGTTTTATCTCAAAATGTAGGGAAAGATGTTCAATAGTGCGAAATATAATTAATGTGTTGAATAGCAAATGTCGTAGATGGCTAAAGCTTAATTATAACAAGTTGATACACAGTAATCGGTCGGTAGGACAGACAATATCGCATTCGGCATTCTGATTGAATGGAGATTATTGATTGTTCAATTGGTTCTACATTTGACACAGCTTTATTTAAATAAATATTGCTTTATATCGATTATCCTAAACGGTACAGAGCCATCAGAGTAGCGGCCTCAATGTTGGCCAGACTGTAAGACTAGGGTTAACTACATTAGGGTTAAAAAAAATTATTTCAATGATTTTTCATTTATAAAATTTTACCAAAATTTTTTTTTTAATAATGCATTCAATTTAATATCTTTAATCATATAAAAATAATTTTAAAATTTCTATATTAATAATAAAATAAAATTTTATTTTATTAAATTTTATTTGTCCATAATAAAAAAAAATCTTATCCTTTTTTTTCAACATAAAATTTTGTATATTTATGTAAAATGTAATATGTAACAGAGTAAATCCATAATCAGCACCATCAAAAAAACCAAAAAAAAAAAAGAAACCGAATATCAAATTTTTTAGTGTAATGAAGCATTTCTTATTCGAAACACAAGTCAGCCAGTTAGTTTATTTTCTAATAAAAATCATATATACATAATATTAGTATAACACCATTTTCTCTTCCATATCCTTCGAAATGAACCAAAAAGGATATTTAAAAAAGAAGACATCTAAAAAAAAAATACCTTTTATCATATTCACATTTTAATATATACTAAGAAATATATTTATATCCTTGAATCCTTCACAGTATATCAGAAACAAATGGTTTGGGATATGAGAATGGATGGTTCAGAGGAAATAAATATGAAGTAAAACGTTCTGTTTTGTATACCACAAACAATTTTTTTTTTATATTATATCCTTTTATAATAAAGGATGTTGAAAGCTAACCATATAAAATTGTAGGTTGTTTGATTTTTTGGTGTTGGAGTTAGTAATAAAAATTCATGAACTAAATTCTATGAGTGTAACATATGCGATGATTGTTGTACATAACTTGAGAGTTTTTTATCTTTTTAGATATTTTTTTTTTTTGGTTATAACAAGGAAGTCAATTTATTAGGAAGCAACAGGAGAAAAATCTTTATATTATTTTTTATTATTTAGTTAGAAATATGTATAGAGATTTTTATGATTATGTTATTTAGATATGGTTTTTATTGTAGTTGTAATAATGAATGTATAGTTTTAAATTGGCTTTATTCAAATTTTAAGACTATGAATATATTTCAGAGTTGTTACATAATGTATTACAAAAGTAATGCAGTATTATTACTTAGTAATTCAAATTTTTAATTTTTCCTGAAAATTTTCAAGTACATACGCTAATACTGCAGTAATGCATTACTTTAATTGCATTAAAAGTAATGCATTACTCTAACGCATTAATGCATTAAAAGTATTGCATTTGAAGTATCTATAAGACGTCAATATGAGTATTTCAATGAAGTGCTTTGAAGTACTAACACAATATTTAGTAATTACTTTATAATTATAATGAATTAGTTTATACTATTATAAAAAATGGTTTTCTTAAAACTAAATTCAGAATTTATGGAATAAAAGCATTTAAATAATTACCGGATTGCAGTAAAGTAATGCATTATTTTTAATATAGTTGAAATATTTAAGGGTATTTTTGTACTTAAATTTGTTCAGTGTTAAAATGCCGGACTGAATTAAAGTAGTTCAAATAAAGTAACTAGTACTGCAGGAATGATGTTGATAATAAACATATAATTTCTTCGTGTTCAATTTAGTTGAAAGCATAATGGCCTCAATGATGTAATATAAAGAAATCGTGATATATTATAGCAATTTGTATTTACTACATTACCAAGATAGTATTTAACAACTCTGATGTTTTTTTTTAATTTTGGTACATAACCATAAAAAATTATTATTATAATATGAATTAAGATTTATTTGAAATCTCAAATAACAGAAATAATTGTAATATTATAATTTTAATGGTAATATTATAATTTTTGTATATAGAGAATAGGGATTGTTATATATTGTACTAGTAGAGTACAGAGTTTATTCATTCTTTATCGCTTTATAATGCTATATACTTTTTTTAACATCGCCAATATATTTCCTATATTAACACAGTCTTGTGTTGTGTGTTGCCAGTTTTGTGTGATCAGATTTTGTAGATCTGCCATATTTTTCACATATTTCAGCAGTTTAATAAAAAAAACATCTGACTCATAGAACGTTCCCTGTTCAACATCTAGACCTGTTTCGTTTTGATTATACAACCCCATAGATTTAAAAGGTAACATGCATTTAAAATCATTGATAATGAGAAGTCAGGTAAATATAAATACATATACTAATAAGAAGGTAAAATTTCCAGTGAGTATGGCTACACATATTCGTAAAAAATATCAAATCATTTTGATATATTCAATATATTACTCTAATTATCTATACACAAATTTGATAAACAGCCAAGGTTTACAGAAAATTCATTAATTTCCATATCTTTGAAAAGTTACCTTATTTTGTATATTGCTGTATTTCCAAAATATTTACTTATCTCTTAGTAATATCTTTAATTTTTAAGCTTCTACAATTATAAACATAATAAATAAATAAATTTTTAAATTAATTGTTTACAAATAACGTTGAGCTAGTCTAGAATCATCGTTTGTCTACTAGATTTAGAAAATAATATTTTTTTAAATCCCTTAAGTCAATAAATAGTAAATGTATAAATTTGATTAATAGTAACACATTAAAAGCATTGTACATTCCAGAAAAGTTAATAAAATAATGGTCTGAATATAAAGCATTCCATACAATCCAGTCTTACCGTAGCAGTAAAAGAGACGATCATACACTTCACATGCAAATGTGGCCAGGGCTTGGTATTGTTCTCTTGAAAACACGAACTGAACGATCTTAATTCGTCTGTTGACTAGTTATGGCTTACTGAATGGTTACACTTCCTTAACGCTACGAAGTGGATCTAAACTACCCACTTCGTGACGTTCAGTGTGTGTGGTATAAAAATGATACGAAAACCCTAATAGAATGAATGCATGCTGTGTCCGCGACTAGCCACTTTAACCAACTAACCAATACATCTTTACGCGAATTAATTATCAACAGATGTGAATGTGACATTGAAAATTGATCGTGTGCAGACAACTTAATAATATTATTGAAATGCAAATAAATATTTAAAATTTTTTTTGTTATTTATAAATTTTTTATTTCAGTACATTTCCATTTCTAAATTCATAAATAATTATCGCATAATATTTATATCAGGAGGAGACACGAGACACCACAAAAAATTTTATAATTTGGAAAATATCTAAATATAATTTTTGCAAGCTTTAAAGAATACATTTAAAATACTTATAACTTTAAAGCTTTTTTTTTTGATAGCTTAACATTGAAATTTTTATTCATTCATATTTTTTATTATCAAATTCCCATTTTTTTTTTTTTTTTTTTTAAATTTATGGTATCACGCTAATTGGGCGAAAACAATTGACCGAAAGCATTGTTCTGTTGGTAATCACGAATTAAACTATCTAAATGATCTAGCTAGGCTGTAAACGGCATATGAGTAGTCCTCAATGTAATGAGATGAAAAACAACTTTAACTAATTCATTACTAGCGACAGTTAACAAGTTGTATTGAAATGTTCCTAAAGCGCCAGTAGTTTGAGTCTTTCTTGTACCAGAAGACTCTGCACATTAACCAAACAACCAAATTGATCGAATGTACTATTCACCTGATATATAATTAACCGAACGTAAATCGACCAAATAGTATATAATGTTCCACAATGTAACATTAGATCGATAACACGTTTGACCGAATACATAATTGCAAATTAAAAAATAATATCATCAAATTTACCAAAATGCAAATTTACCTTCGACTATTTGCGTTTTGTATTCGGTAAATTAACATTCATTCGTGATTAATATTACATTCGGTCAATTGTTTTCGGACTTTTTTGATGTATTCTAAAAAAAAACCATAAAAGAACTAGTTTTGATTAATTAAATGAAATGAAGACGAAATGCCAAAAAAAACTCGCGCGACTTTTACCAAATTGCGATTTAATCAAAAAAAAAAAGAATCTTAAATTACCAATGAAAAAACATGTTTCTTGCTTGAATGATTTACGATAAGAGAAATAGTGAATGATTTATTTACTGACTAAGGTAACTTAAGACAATATTGGAATTTAGACTAAAAGTTGATTGAGAATAAAAATGTTAAAGTATAAATGATAAATTTTCTGACAATTTTTGTGATTCTCATAATTTGAATATTTAAAGGTCTAATAAAATTCATTTTAAATCATTTTTAATCAGTCAGAAGGTTTCAATAATTATTATGTTACATATTGAAAATATGAATTACTAAAGCAATATTAAAATTATTAAAAGATGAGGTGAAAATATTCGTTATACATACTGACGTTATAATGACGTCGAGGTATGGTTATTTTCCCTATCACTTTTTTTAGAGCTGTCTGATAATAGATCTATGGTTAATTTCTATATTTAACATCTAACATTGAACTAAGTTTTGCAATTCAGGGACTAAATAAACCTTGTTCATTTTAAAATGAACCTTTTCCATTTCAGCCCTCAGAAGTATTAATAAATGGCCGCAGTATTTTAACTGGTTGGTTGGTTGGTAAAAGTGGCGAACCAGAAATCACATTGAGTCCCAATTAGCGCCGTTTTGAAACCACTTATTCTCGTGACCACAGGTATTGTTATTAAGTAGCGGTGGGGTAGTTTTAAATCAACCTAGTGGCGTCCACAAACTTGGCGGTTTCCGTGGGACACTTTGCGGCGAGATCGTTGAGGTAGTTGAAGAAAAGGTTTCCAAGCGATTTTTTTAACTACAAAGGTCAGCTTCTTTCGTTGAGTTATAGAGTGTACCTAAGTTAGGTTTATTAATGTATGTATAGAATCCAAAAAAACCATTATAGTTTGAAACCAATGCTCTAGCCAGGAAAATAGTAGAACAACTCTTTTTGTCTATATTACTTACCCTATTTTAATTTTATCGATTCCACTCTATATTACTATTCTTTATTACGATAAACTTTTAATTTTTAAATTGTGTGGAATTCGTTTCGGAAATTTCCGTTTTTTGTTATCATTCAAACCATCTGGAAATAACTCAAACTTTTTAACGTATTCTTTCCAATATATTTTTGAGTAATATACTTTAAATTAACCTTGACATCATATTTTCACTATTTACCCGAAAATTTTGTGTATTTTTAGCCGGTTAAACTTGAAGTTCTTTTTCAAAATATAGAAATGCTAAAAAAATTATTATGAATTACTCGCGTGCTCGTTCATTATAAACTTTTTCTCGATAATTTTTTTTTTGCAGTTTTTTAATCGTCATCAAGTTTACAGAGGCATGAGGCACTGAGGATAGCTGCAAATTATAAATATAATCTTAAATATTTGGCGGCTAGCATATAATTTTTTATGAAATATTATAATAATATCGGCGGCTAGACCTTGGGGGATTCAACTTTCCATGATTAAAGTGTAGTTTGTAGATCAGTGTGCCGCTGTCTGTCTACATTATCATACGCACAATTCAATTTAATATTAAATTAAAATTACGAAAAGAAATCAATTTTTCAATTTCAAGTAAAAGTAATAAAAAAAAAAAAAAATTATTTTTATTATTTATTAATTTATGTTATTTTAGAAATTATAAAATTTATAATTTTATTGCCAAACTTTTGAATGTTATTTAAAAAGAATTTTAAGAATATTTTTTTTAAATTAGAATTAATTTAAACCAAACAAGTTTTATGAAATATAATTTAAATTTAAATTTGTGATGAATCCAAACATTTTAAAATATCAGAAAAGTGTTTTTAACAAGTGAAATTCATCATACATTTATAAACGATTCGTTACGATTTATATGGAAGAAAGTGAAATTTTTGAGTGTTTAGAAAGATTATTCACAACAAATATTATTTAATAATCTAATCAAATATAAAAAAGAAAATATTTTGAATTTATAACAACAAAAAAAAGACTGTCCTGTCAAGAAAACTAATGATAAAAACTGACGTAAGTAAAGTACTTAACCCTTGTTCAAATATAAATTATTTAAACTGAAATTAATAATTGATTATCAGCAGAAAATTTTTGTTGATTGTAATATTGATTACTTAACGATAAGATTCTAATATCCAATTAATTACGTTAAATATTTATAATTATTAAACAAAAAAGCAAAGTATTTTGATAGATTCTTTAAAGACTTGGAATATTTTGTTATCACTTTTGTTGTTATAGATTAAATTGATGGTGAACAAGAATTTGTATTTCAGAAAAAGTGATTGAAAGTATACAGAATTCTGACGTTTTAATTATTCACAAAAAGACAATCATTTTGTATATGGTACCAAATATTTAAAGAGGATCAAAATTTCATGGCATTATAAAGACTTTCCGCTTTCGAATGTCATTAGTTTTCTTAATTCCTCATCTAAACCGAATATTAAGCGATAACACAAAGATAAACACAGTGAAACCTTAAAAGTGTCTAAGAAATTTATTTGGTGGGAAAACTTAAAAAAATTCGAAATCTAAAACTCTAGAATTCACTTTTCCAACGTCTGTTTCAATGTGTTTTTAATTACAAAATTGTAATTCGTACGATGGAATATGAACGAAAACTAAATTAAATTATAGTAATTGTTTCATATTTTTGTCAGTAGATAGCGCTGTATTGCAGGATCAATGTTTATTTACACTGTAAATTTCACGTGCAACGTGCTATTAAATTTTATATAATAAATAAAAACATTCTGCAAAAATAATATTAATACGAATTGGAATCGAATTAAAAATAGGAATTAAATTACGATCACATTTAAATGACGTTGTTAAATGACGTTGCGGACTTCTAACTTGTAAATTTACAATTTCTCGTTATCATTTTTTGATTGACATATAATGGACAATTATTAAATAATTTTAAAAAACTATTTAAATATCGTTAGTTAATGTTAACAAAATTGTCGCAACAGTTTTAGAAACTAAAATATTTACGTTAATTGATTGTGATTAAAACGAATTTTCATTAATACCAAATATTACGAATTAAGATAAGAATTTAAAACAAATTACGGGTCACAACGGACATCATAAAATCTCATTTAATTAGTAATTATAATCAAACAAAATAAAATCAGTTTTAATGCTAACTTATCGCATTATAAAGCGTTAAATATAAATAATTAAATATATTTATGATAATTAATGTTTTAATTAAATGTTAATTGCGTTTTTTAAAAATTATTACAAACAATAAAAATAAATTAGATTGGTCAAAAATGTTTATTTAAGGAACAAAATATTAGCCTAAATTAAGAAAAATTGACAGGAAACATAAAATGTTTATAATTTTTGGGATTTGTAAATTGTTTGTTAGTCAAGTTTTTCAAATTATTATTAGTAAATAATTTCATTTCTTAGTATCCGTTCACACACTTAAGTCAAAATTAATATTTAATATAGAAAATCTGCATCATTTCAGAATTTGTGATAAAATTTATGTGACTCTACTTCCCCGCTCTTCAAAGCAACGCAGAAAAAATTTAAATTGTAGTGAAATTGAAAGCAAATGCTACTTTCATTCAAATTCCAAACTCTTACGAAAATACTTTTGAAAAATAAAAAGTTACGCAAATTCTGCACTAGAAAATACAGAGTTGCAAGTCTTAGCTTAGCCCAAAGGTTCTATGAAAATACTGGTATTGGAATGGGTGTTTTACTTAAGGCTACAGTTTTGCTATATATCCCATAGAGTTTAAACTTCTAGTTAAAATTATTTCTTCAAGCTTTAACGTTTAAGATTACCTGATAATGAGATTTAACTTAAGCGGCAGCTGCGTACAAAGCTTAATGTAAAAAAGATTAGGTACATCAGCAGAAAACATTTTAAATTTCAAAACACTGTACGTCTCATTCACTGTAATGAGAAACACATTTTTTTCTATATTTAAAATTTATAAATAAAATTTATAATTAATTCACAAAATAGATTATTTTTTCGTTATAATTCCATTACCCGGAAATCCACGGAATGCTAAGTATTAGAAAAATGTACACTCTAAAACTAAATATAAGATGCAGTTTGAAGTTATAAATACGTTACGTTACGTGTATAGCTTACAATTGCAGTTGATGTTACGTGTATGGCTTAAAATTGCAGTTAAAAGTTTCTGGTTAAGCTCGCATTGTGAAACTAAGGCTTAAATATTTAATCAAAATTAAAATAGTTAGTTAAAAAGTAGATAAAAAGCCCGCTAGATGGCACTTAAGTTAAAATAAAATGTAATAGAGCTTAATATATTGAAGAATATCGCCACAATATTTTCAAGGATTCAAATGTTTTATACTATTATTAATGGAATTATTTAAAGTTATTCCATTCAGACACGATCTATTTTAATAGTTCATCTCCAAGGCTTTCAATACTTTTAAACTTAATAGTGAACATATGGAAATCATTGTTTCAAGCCGATGCCTATACAACATTTTTACATTGGTTTACATTAGATTAAATATTAAAGTTTGAAGTTTCGTGACCAAGTTGTAACGCTCAGCCTATATTGGAGTTGGAGTTACATCATAAATTCTCATTATTTTCGTTTTATATACCAAGTAATATTGTGTCGAAAACTGAAATATCAAAAATTTAATTTTAAAATGTGACTTATAGAACTATGAAGAGTCTAAATAAAATTATGGCCGGATTCGTTAAACTTCGAAATTTCGACAACTATGCAAAAAACCTTTAAAATTGTGAGTAAATTATATTAGTAAAATTTGCCACACTTTTAAAGAATTTCGAGAGCTTCTTTCAGTTTACTCGCAATTCGTAAATTTCGACTGTCATAGAATCCGACAACATGTAATTTAGATGTGCCCAAATATTTCGGACACGCAATTATTATGCTTAAAAGTCATAGAAGTGGAACCGAAAGGAATTGTGTAATCAGTAAGATTATTCGTTGCCAAAATTAATTTTAATTCACAATTTGTAAACAAATTTAATTTAGCATAAAATTTGATGAAAATTTCAAAACTTTTGGGCGATAATTGATTAATTGTTAATTAATTTCTATAATTTATCAATTATCTTTATTAGAAATTTGACAAAATTAGTGCAGGAAATTATTGTCAACAAAATTTTTACATTTATTAATGTTAATAATATTTATAACAAAAAAATGAAATATATAAAAAATGTTTGACGTCAGATTTCCTTATCTTTAGTTTAAAGCCGCGTTTTTCTATTTATTTATAATATTTTATTTTTTGTAAGTTAAATCAAATTACATTTTATATTTTTAGTATAGTTTATCGTTGGAATTGGTTAAAGTAAGTTGAAATAATTATTTAATAAATTTCATTGATTTAATTATTTCGGTATATTAAATTTGAGTTTTTTTTGGTTGCATATAAACTTCTTAAAATTATAAAATTTGATAGCAAATTGTGAAAAATGAAACTTCATTTATAGACGGTTTGATAATTATATTTCTAATTTAAAAAATTTCATATATTTCTTATCGTTTATTTTGGAAACGAATAAAGGGTCCCAAACAAAAACAAAATCAAACTTCACAGTGATTATTAAAGCAGTGTTTCCCGATTTAAGTATTTAACCCATTGCGCCCCGTTTGATACTGTTGGGTGGTATGATGGGTAAAAACTGCATAGACATAAACTTAAAATATTATTACTAGGCTAACGGCTGCAGCCTCTGGTTTAAACAAATGTTGGTGTCATTTACAGAATTATTGGCATCGTGATTAATTGAGCGATAATTAAGAATCATATTTAATTGATTTTTAAAACCATCTGTGATTTCTTTACGTGACAAAAGTAAAATGATTTTATTTAAATGAACCATAACTCAAAATGAAATTAAATAGTTGAACCATTAATTAATCTACTTTTGAGTAATTTGATTATGTTACTATAAATTTTTGATTAAAATTATTAAATTAATTTGCAAAAGATCAAACTTTATTTGATATGAAATTGGAAATTTTGGTTAATATTCCGTGTTTCTGGTGCGCAGTAATATCTCGTGTTGTTATCCGGTTTGAATTTATAAACTTCATTATCAATGACCATAAATTTGAGATCGTTAAGTTCAGAATTATAAATATCTTAAGCTTATGCAAATTTTTATTTAGAAAGCACTAAACAAAATCCGAGTTTCGGGTTGGTTACTCATAACGTTAATTGAATCTTTTATTTTTAATTACTTCTAAATGTTTTTTACTTATTTCTACCTAAATTAAATGTTTAATTTTATAACAAAATTTTTCATAAATTTAAATTCATTTTAAAATCGATTTATTTTATTGATTATTATACAAATTTGATTTAATCAAATTTTTAATAATTATACTGAAAATAATAAATTTAAAAATATTATATTAAAAATAATTAATTTCTGTATAGATTTTGTTATTCATATAATTATTAATTATATTTTGATTTGCTGTCATAAATAGTTTTAATTCATAAATTTATTAAATAATATTAAAAGCAGTTGAATTTAAACTTATCGATTATTTATTATAAGGTCAATATCATACTTCAAAAAAAATGTATATATAATAGAACGAATCTAAAAACGTGCTAAACATAAATTATTGTGTATACAATTTTTTTTATAGCAAAACGTTGGGTAGCACAAAACTCGAAGTAGGTTAAAACTGTGCTTCGTTATCTGCTAAACTTTCCGACATTAAATTTTAAGATCGCGTGCACTTTAGTTTACAAACAAAGCGATTTCAATGATTATTGCTGCGTACAGCCAACGACACGTTAGTTTGTCGGTACGAGTGGCGTGGTACAAGCAGTCAGTCCATGTTTAGTATTGATTAGCTATAGCACAGTGTCGTGAACTCAAGCATCAATGTGGTTAACTATCTCATGACGTTAAGGATATGTCGGTTTCCGTAAGCCATTTATGTTTAGTTACCAAGAAAGAAATGTCTAGCCCTGGATAGCAATGGACACTTGCAGATGATATGCCATATTGTTTGTCTTTGTATCTTTTTTGTTGGGATCCATATAACTGCGACACGATTGGTTGTACGGGATGCCGATCGGCCGGCGCCTCGTATATTCATTGCTGTAGCCTGTAGCCCTAGCTAAGTCCATAAACGATAATTTTAGGAGTCTTTCTGTTTTCATTTTCGCCATGTTTTTCTTGTTGACAAGGACGCATATACTTTGTGTTTTTTTTTTATTTTTATTTTTAGAATATCGACTCTCAGACTCTTGAATAAAAATATTGATTTAATTTTTTTTTAATTTTTTCAACTGTTCAGTCGATCACAACTTAATTATGCCATAAGTCTCGTAAAAAGTCACTATATGCAATTTATTATATACATATATTAAAATGTATAAATGAATAAAAAAATTGCTAACTTTATTAAGGTTAGTGATAATAAACAAAATGCTTGCATGAATTTTAATCACTTATTTAATTAAATATACAGTGATATATTCAAGTATGTTGTTAAATATAACAAAGTTATATTCTATATGATTATTTTTGATTCTATTAAATTTTGTTAATTTAGTTAATTTAAATATAATAAATATACCAAATTAATTTCGGTTTAATGCAATTAGTATTCTTTTATCGCAGGCCCGGCTAAAGCGGCGGAAACTCTAAGACAATTATAGCTTTGATCGCAAAATATTAATTAAACATATCATTTAGTTAAGTATAAAGTATCGGTTCGTTAAGTTTAGTATAGGAATTTTATTTATTAAGTAACCAGGTAACTAGTTATCAATAAGTTTCCTTGATAATATTTCTAATTGATATAAACAGTGTTTTAGAAACAATTAATTAATTGATCCAAATATTCTGTAATTACACAATATTAATAATTTTAATGGGCAATCGATTCTTTATACAAAATATATGGTGATATTAAATTGCTACTTTACTTGAATAATCGATACACTTAACAGATCGAAACATTGATCGCCTTCATTTAAATCTTTTGCTCTTTCATCTTTCATTGTTAAAAGTTATCGCAAACCGATAGCGCTAGCTTTGAATTATGTTCAACATATGGAAATCAATTAAAACACACGCAATGCCAAGACAAAAAGCTGCCGCCGAGGTTGAACAATTTTGAATTTTAATCGTCATTTTAATACATGACTCAAAATATTGTTAAATATCTCATTACTTTTGATAACAACGTTCTAATGAAGGCGGCAAAATATTGTTAAATTTAAATTAAATTTTATTCAAAATATTAGTAATCTTGTTGTCAATTCCTAAAATTCTTATTTTACAACACAGCTCGGAAACAAATCTACAGCTGGCGCTATCGCTTTGCGTTCACATTGCGATTCAACCCTAATTGATAAAGTAACTGTCCGACCTTGTATCGTAGTAGAACGATTATTTAGGAAAAATATTGTTAATAATTTTTAAAATGAAAAATATAATTGTTACATTGTTGCATACCTTCTAATCCGATCATAATATTATAGTAAGTTAATGTAAGGACGCAATTCCCTTTAACATTCATGCTGTAAATTTCAATTATTATATAACTATTATGTAGTTTACGTATTTATTATATAATTAATAATTAAATATATTAAAATTATAATTTAAAACTTATTATCTAATTTGTTGTAAGGGAGACTACATAATTTGAAGATCGCACATAATTCGAAATTCTTAAAATAATCCCTTAATCTAATCTTTTTTAATTATTTAATTATTTACCCTTTTTTAAAAAGAATGTTAATCTTATCTTGTAAATGTTAATTTCAATTAATTAATTAATAAAAATACAGAAAAAAAACTGAAGATATTATTTTTAAAAAATTAAACAAATTCGTTGTCATGTTTAAATTATCATAGATCATTAACCGAAACCAAACGTTTAATCTGAAAAATTTACAATTATCATTGTTGTCATCTGAAATTACCTTTTTTTGATTGAAAATCGTCCACTTACAGACTGTAAAACTAATTGTCAATTAACACTAATTCTAAAAATAATTAACAAATGCGCTGGCGAAAATTTTGTATTAGCGTAACGAATTACAATTATTGACTTATGTAATTATATTTTAAATTCTTTTTTTTTTTTATTGGAAACTTACTTTTAGAGGACTAAAAACTGGATCTAAGCGACTGTAGCTAAGTGACTTTTCTTTTTTAATTATTTAATTATTTACCCTTTTTTAAAAAGAATGTTAATCTTATCTTGTAAATGTTAATTTCAATTAATTAATTAATAAAAATACAGAAAAAAAACTGAAGATATTATTTTTAAAAAATTAAACAAATTCGTTGTTTGTGAATTAACATAATTTTTGATTAATTCAAATATAAATATTTAAAGCTTGTTTTCAGGTGGTTTAACATTGCATTAAACTAAACTGATGTTAAACTAGCTGCTAAACTGATGTTAAACTAAACTGATGTTAAACTAGTTTTAAATATTTATATTTTAATATCATTAATCAAAAATTATGTTAATTCACAATTTAATTTTAAAAGTCCACTTTATCCAAAAAGTGAATAATAGTCTAAATCATATCACAGTCAGAGCTTAAGCTCAAGCTTAACTTAACCGATTGTAAGGCTTAAGATTGCAACTTAAGCTTTTACTTGGAAAAGACTTTTAAAATGTATATAGGAATTTTTTTTAAATGAATAATAACTCATTTTTAAATGAGTCAAAACTGAATCTTCAGCTCTACACATTTGCGGCTTCAGTTAAACCTCACAATAAAGAAGTCTTATATATTTAAAGTTGTACTTAAAACCAGAAAAGAAGTTAAACCTAAGTTTAAGCTCTGACAAATCTTATACTATTAAGGTTAAACCTAATCGTTAACGTTATAATACAAAACGCCTTAAGGTTTTACTATTATAGTTTATTCTCCAGATCAAAAGAAGAGCTAAATATATTTGAAAAGAACACCATTCGCAGTCCTCCTAGAACCTCCTCTTATCAATATATTATTTTAATAATTGAGATTGAAATAGTATTAATAAATCTTACATTATTTAATGTTTTAAAATAATTTATTTTCAGAATTAATATACATAACTGAATAAATAATTGTATATCTATTAAAAATTATGCCGAATTCAACTAATTCAAGAGTTAATGGAAAATCTAATGGTGCAGCTTTAAATTATTTTCAAGGAAATCAGGTAAATTTTTTTATTAAATCGATTTAAATCGTTTGCATATTTAATCAAATCTGGATTTAACTTTACTTCAATTTAATTATGTAAATAATGCTTAAATGTTAGTAGATCCTTAAAAATGATTTTATTAGATCTTTAAAGATAATAAAAAGGTATGACGTAAGGAGGTATGAATTCGGAATGGAATTTTTAAGATGCGTATACGAATGTTACAAATTCCGTAAGAATATTTACATTAACTTTCTATTAAATTTTGTATGCGTAGATGTCAATTTAGAATTTTTTTTTTGATTCAAATTAAAGTGTGTGCGGTTAGTTTAATGCTCCATCTACAATCAAACCTTTTCGTTAGCTTTCTAATATCAGTAATTAATCTGATCTTTTTTTGTATATTACATGATGTTTTATAACACTCTAAAATAAAGATGAATCGGAACAAAATAATCTGTAAAATGCTAAATGTTTATTTTATGCTGCATCTACAATCGACGTTTTCGTTCGATCTCTATATGCAGCTGTCAAAGTAAATTTGAAATGTATTAAATTGTATGAAAGTATTAACAATAAACTAGTCATTTCGTAGTCAAGAAAAAAGTTGTTTAACTTTAAATGTTTATCGCTTCCCCAACGAATTCAAATGTATAAAATCTGTAATTAAAATGTTCGAAATAATTTAAAATTAATAAATTATTAAAATGTTTTGAAATAAATTTTCGTGTGTGGGTAATTTCTTTATACCCGCACTGTATTGGCCACTAATAATAAATATAACATTAAATTATTATCTAACACATATGCCCTTTGTCTAACACATCTTGCGATGTTGTCTAACATACCTGGTTAAGAGAAATCAGGGTTTGCCGACAAAAGAAAGCTCTGCGCTTTCAACTAGCCCAATATTAGTGGGGAGTTACAATAGATCTTTCTAGGTGGAAGAAGTTTATTCTTATTCTTGCCCTAACGATTTCATGTTTATCTCATTTAATCTAATTTAGTTTAGTTCGTACACTTTTAGAGTCTGCGTGTCAGGTTTGGTTGCCCTATTAATTTTGATTAATCTAGCATTAACTTTAAAATACACTGTTAGTTTTAGAGTTTTAGAAATTTCTGTCAATTGTCTGTAGTCTGTACGTCCTTGTACCATAATAATCGTTCTCTACCTCCTTGTATATTCATAAAATATTAAACTAATACATAATTTTTATTTAGCCAATTTACCAACTTCCTAATGGCTTCCAAAATCCCACTTATGAAAATGACATTGGATTGACTGATTACGAAAAAAATCAGATGCCAAGTAAACCTAATCACATTCATAATGAGAAAGATCCATCAGGACTAAATAAAGATGTTGATCGGAAACAAAAAGATCCACATTTATGGCGTGATTTAATTGCATATTGGATGCTTGGTTTATGTAATAATTATGGTTATGTTGTAATGTTGAGTGCTGCCCATGATATTATTGAACAATTTAATCACAGTGAAGATAGAGTTAGTATAATTATTTGTAATTAGTTATTGAAATTTTTAAACTATTTCGAAAACTGTAGATACCGACAACTGGAAATGATGGTACAATTGAAATTGATTTAGGACGTCAATGTAATATACTTTCGACTGGAACAATTTTATTAGCTGATATTTTACCATCATTAGCAATGAAAATAATATCACCGTTTGCACCATTTTGGATTAAGTAAGTGATGATGATATTTCACTTGGTTTTATTTTTAATTATATTATTATAATAATTGCCTTTGAATTGGTTTAGTGTACGAGTTTTCTTTGCAGTTGTAATGGCAATTGCTGGATTTATATTAGTTGGATTAGCTGAATCTGAAATAATAGCAATTTTAGGTGTTGTATTGACATCAGCAAGTGCCGGTCTCGGTGAAACAACATTTTTATCATATTCAGCTAAATATAATAAGTAATATTAAGTTAGATTAAATTATCACTTGTAATTTATAATTTATATTATTATTAGAAATGTTGTATCGACATGGTCATCTGGTACTGGTGGTGCTGGTATTGCTGGTTCATTATCATATGCTGCATTAAAATCACTTAATATTGGACAATCAACATCAATGTTTATTATGCTTGTAATACCGGCATTAGAATGTTTTGCATTTTGGGTATTACTTCGTCGTCCTAAAGATGTTATATTACCGACAACTAATTCCGATGATCAATTTGATAAGAAAATTACAAATGACAAAAATGATAATGATTCAATAATTGATGAAAAACCATTAATTCATTTTACTGATAAAATGATATATATTGTTCATTTATTCAAATATATGATGCCACTTACGATTATTTATATAGCGGAATATTTTATTAATCAAGGATTGGTAAGTTAATATTGAAAATTGTGATTGTTTCTTCAATATTTTGAGCATGCTTAATATTTGATTGGTTTGTAATTAGACAGAATTTAAGTTAATTTAAGATGTCTTTGATTGTACCTGTTGATGTCATTCGTGGAATACAGATCAACTCAGAATATAATCAGTTTTGGCTTACCTAATAATATTTACTATATCAGTCTTAGTTTAGACTTTAAGAAATAGTCAGGGACTCAGGATTACACAAAGAATGTCACGGTCACAAAATGCATTACTGAGCATTGTTTCCTATATATTAATTTTTTTCATCTTTTGTTCACTCCACTTAGGAGTCTCAAATAATTAAGGTTTCGTTACATATTTTTTTAAATTTTGGCCTATACTAATTTTATATTATGATTCCGAACCATAAGTTTCTTTATAACGAAGAACGTTTTTAACAAGGTAATGCCGTATATGCTTTTAATACTGAGGCATTTGTTTGTTGTCAGCACATAGTCTCAACCGTTTGAATATTACTCAGTTTTTAAAATCATAATTAAATATTACCAATTTCAATTACTTTGGTAATGATTTAAATCTGATTAAACTAAGAGCGATAACAATGCATCGGTCTCACGTTGATCCCTGGATCTAATGCATAACAGCATAGAACACTACCATTAGCTGTCTTACTTCAAAGTAATATATGTTCAGTATTGACATTGCGTCATTGTATCCTCAAACATAAATGTTGTTTCGATGCTGAAATATTTTAATGTGGAATAATTGGCGTTTTATTTTGGGAAACTCAGCGTATTTTAATACGCCAAACGGTCTGATTTAGTTAGAGGTGTAAGGCATATGACTGAATTTTTCGCCATATTTTCTGCATGTACATCATTTACAAGATAATTGTTATTAAATTTTGGTTTATGGTTTATAAGTGATCTGTATACAACAGAAATGGCTGTGCACTATTCGCATAGATTCTTAAATGTGGAACTGGGGCTTCCTGTTAAGCACCAGAAACAGATGTAATGAATATATCTATCATTTATGCAATAAGCTAAACGTAGCACGGTCGGCGGACTTTTAAAATATAATCTTTTTTGGAATTGGTGTAATTTCAGATACAATGACAGGAATCTAAATTAATATTTATACTCAAACCGGACGAAATATCGAAAGTATTTATTAGGACATGCCGCAAGTTGAGAAATTTATTTCTGTTTAGCGAATATTTAGCCTCATTCCCTTTCATCCTGCTTTATATTTCCAACCATTTTCATGTGCAACTTATTCCTTGTTAACTCTTTTCAGGATTAACTTTAACGTTTAACGATTGTAGTTTTCATTACCGTTTTTCTGTATCCACTAAGTGGATAATTTTAGGCATCCGGATTGTAAGGTATGACATTCAAATGATTATGAGTATGACCAAAAATTGCTTGAATTGGTCCAATAACTCTTTCCGTTTAACCCTACAAAAATTCTTTTTATATAACTATATAAATAATATTTTTTTTTTCGATTTTCAGTTTGAATTGGTCTATTTTGAACATATTTTCTTGGACAAGGCATCACAATATCGTTGGCTAAACGTTGATTATCAAATTGGTGTATTCATTTCACGATCAACTGTTAATCTATTCTCTGTTGATCGTATTTGGATCATGAGTATTCTGCAATGTATAAATGTTCTATATTTCTTATTCGAAGTTATTTATTATATTACACCAAGTATTTGGATAGTATTTGTAATTGTATTATGGGAAGGTTTATTAGGTGGTGGTGCTTATGTTAATACATTTTATAAAATGTCTAAAGAAATATCACCAGTTCGACGAAGATTTGCAATTGGTATTGTGGCATTAGCAGATTCAGCTGGTATTGCAATTGCTGGTTTTGCTGCAATTCCTGCACATAATGCAATTTGTACATTAACAGCACCAATTCGATATTATTGGTAGAATAAAACTTAATAATTATATTAATTTAATTTGTTATATATTTATATATATATTTAGTTAGATAATTGTAATTTTAGAATTAGTTTTCTCCGTTTAATTGTAATAAGAAAAAAACATATAACAAATATATTTTTTGTTTAATTAATAATTTTCAATATAAAAGTTATTAAATCAATAATTATTTATAAAAAATGGAAAAAGTACAATAATTTTAAGTTCTCTATAAAAAAATAAATAATTTTTATATAATTTTTAAATTCTTTTTGTAATTCTTGTTAACTAATATTAATAAATTATGGTTCGTTTTTTAATTTTTTGCAAACACAATTTTGAATTTAAGGATCTCGCACAAGTTTCCATACATTTTCCGAGGATTTATTGAATAATGATGAAGTTTTGCAATGGAAATTATAGCACAACGTTGAAGTTTTATGTTTGAAAGAAAGCCAATTATTTAAATCAAATTTTCTTTACGTTTTCCTAGAATGATGTTGAGCAGATTCTTAAAACAGATTCATTTTTTGATTCAATTTTATGAACATTCCTGATTTTTTTTTTTACAAAACGTTGCATTAACAAACTCTTGGCTTTATGCTACAAGCTACAGGTAACATAAATAAATATTTATTTCAGCAAAATTTATTTTTGCAACAGTTTTTCGAATACTATGATTAACTTACTCCATACTCGTAATATGTTTTATAAATTTCTATTATATAGCATACATTTAGGCGGTAAATTATTTTCATTTATATACAGGGTGTTCACCGGGAAGGATTACTACTTTATTTTTGTGTAACTTTATGGAAAATTAAAATAAAATGGTTTAATGTTGATAAATGTTTTATTGAATGTTTGGAATTACGTATGGAAGATAATGTCAGCTAAATGTCCCCCTCTGTTAGTCTAAGAAATGCAGTCTTTTTTTATTAGTTTTAAATAATTGTACATTTGAATTTGACGTAATTTTTATAGCTTATACTTCAAGACTTCCAAATTTGAATTGTCAAAATTCATGTTCACTAAAAAAGCGGGCAAAGAAAGTAGTTAACCTTCCCGGAAAATACCGTGTATTAAGCGAATAATATATTAATGGAAAACATTTATACGTTGCGTTATGAATGTTTAACAGTTCCCATACATTCTATATTGGTTGAATTTTTTTTTTAACAGATTGTTGAACCGCGTTGGCGTAACTTGCTTATATTTACTGATTAAAGATTGCTGAGGGTGAGGAGGTACGTTTTAGCATCGTATAGGACTTAACATTTATACCGCATATTTCTGGCATTTTATCGACCAGTACTTGAAATGTATGGAGAGGTCCTAATAATTATATGCGATAAATTATTTTCATTTACTTTTTGTACCACATTTTAATCGAATTTTTAACGTAAATCATTCTACATCTTTAAATCTGTTTATTTACAATTATTATTTCGATTTTTTTCAAATAATTTCAAAAAATGTGAATTTTGTTCCCATTTGAGAGACATATTTATTATAGTTACAATTCATTTATTAATTAAATATACTAAGAAATGACTTCACCTAATTTAGTCAAGTTTAAGTTTATTTATTTTGTCAATTGGAAAATTAATTCTTTTTCGTTTTAATTCGAAATTCTTTTATGATTATTTAAAAATAAAAATTAATAATGAAATATCATAAATTTGATGTGTATATTAACATATTTCTTCAATGATTAAATTGATATTTAAATTTAAACGAATTTCTTTCTTTATTAACATCAGCAATAATACAAATTCGAATAGAAATTCAAAGAGTTTCTTAGTGAGCTTTTTATTACATACAGACTGCTAAAATCTATTGCTTTCGAACTCTCAATAATGTATATTTAAAATATCATTACTAAAAATTATATATCCACAAGTTTCATTTTAATATATTAATATAAATTAATATTAATTATTAACATTATTTGGGATTAAACACTTAGAATATAGAGTACGAATTTCATTCACATACCAGCCAAAATACTTTCACTTTATCTTCAAACAAATTAACAACACTGATCAGGATCACGTAAAAGTGTTTGAAATTATTATAAAGTTAATAATGTAATAACAGAAACAACAACCAATACACAATAAAAAATTGTCTTTGATAATAATAAATTTATTAATTTTTATTATATTGCATATTTTTAGGCTGCTTTAATTATATTGTACAAGTTTCGTAGAACAGTTTTGTGTAGCACAGTTTAAAATTGAATTTTTGGAAACTTTTTCAATATAAATTATTAAAAATCATATTTTCATTACGTTTTTCTGAGGGCCGCGAAAAAAAATCAAGAAAAAATTTTAAAATTTCAAGAAAGCTTTTTGCCATGTGGTAAAAATTAGCCGTGTTCGATTTAAATGTGTGGATTGTTTCTTTGTCTTTACCAACTGACCTGTACAACTTAAGATTTGTATCAACATTTTGGCAGTCATCACAAACAAAAAATTATAATTATTAGCCCAATTAATAATAATGAAAAAAGTAAGTTTCAGTTACCTTTACTTTGTATGTGATACTGGTAGATTTATGTTGTAGGTGTAATGGAACCTTCAAAATATATCCTGATTCCTGATAAAGTATCTGCAATATCTTTGACACAATATCGTAGCTAATTCCTAGGTTTGGCAGAGATTATTACCGTCGATCTATTGATAATTTTGCTAGTATGTCAGGTCATATTTCAAACTCATTAATTAAAGAATACGAAAGCAAATTTTGCAATGGTCGTATAGGTATATAGAAAATGAAGTGTTTGAGAAATTAAAAACTGCTTGAGTTTATGGCTCAGATTATTTTCAATGTGACGGGACTAAAGATGATGTTGGGTTGGTTTTGGTAAAATTAATAAAGATCCAGGATTTCAGAGGATACTTGTAATTCGTACGAAAGGATACTATTTTTTTTAATATCATTTTTTTTTAATAATAATATTATGTCAAAAAGTTTTAAGAATTTCAAATATAATAAAAATAATTAATCCAATAAATTTTGTAAAAACACAATTTTACTTAATATAGAACTTTTAAGAACCAATATTTCACCTAGAAGTTTTTATGGCGAATGTAGACGGTGAGGTACAAAAAACTGAAGAAGATGAAATTATCACTGATAATAATTTGGATAATGTTAATATTGAATCTGTACATCAAAATGCTTACGATTCAATTTCATATTGGATACTTGGTTTTTGTAATGATTTTGGTATTTATTTAATTTTAGTAGCTGCCCTTGATATAGTCGAACATTTTTCTGAAGTTTTAGAAGTTAGTATTTTATTATATTTAATTACATTAATAAAAAATTAAATCAATTTTTTAGGGGAAACCTAATAATGATAAACATCTTCGACCATGTCATTTATTTTCAACAGGTATTATACTATTAGCTGATAGTTTACCAGAATTATTAATAAAAACGATATTACCATTTTCACCATTATGGATATCGTAAGTTGCATTTGAATAATAAAGGCTTATTTATATGTGAATATTATGCGAATGTGGTACAATTTTACCTAATCATTATATAAATCAAACTTAATTTTCAATATTTAGTTTTTATCAGTGTTGCCAAACGAGAAAGAATTAAATATGTAATGAATTTTGTAATAATTTCGTTATGTTATAACGTTATTATATGTCATTCCATTCTTATGGAGGAGATTATCTCGCATTTGACACTGTAATTTATGAGAAAAGTTAATTCGATTTGTTCTGTGGAAGAATTCGTTCGAGGTGAACTCTTCCGCTCTGGCGTATTGAAATGTCAAAATATTTTACAAATAATTTTTCTTTTCAATATATATTTTTATATAGCTACGTTAAAACTATTTTTTGACATTTCAAAGCGACAGCGGCGTTGCAATAGATTTATCCAGGATTAAAGTGGATTCTTACACATCAATTTTCCCGAAAACATTTAATGAAAAGTCAATATTGACATAATTATAAGTTTGACATATTACTCAAAGTTATAATTATGTTAATAATTGTGTAACGAAAAACAAAATGAATTGTTTACGTTATCGTTACGTTTTCCCTTATTATAACAGAATTTAATTTAACAAAATGTTATATAACGTAATTTTGATAAAAACAAATAACGCTAATTAATTTCGTTATATCGTTTTAACGTTACATATTGAATAACGTTTTGTAATTTTCGTTTTTTTTTATATTATTTATATAAAATAATGAAATATATTTTATTTTTTATTTTAAAGAGCACGAATTGCTATTAAAATTTGTTCTTCATTTTGTGGCTTTATATTAGTTAGTGTTGCTAACAGTCCGATTTATGTAATATTAGGAGTTATATTGGTATCAGGAAGTGCTGGTCTTGGTGAAACAACACTATTACAATATAGTGCACAATTTAATAGGTAAATTAAAACAAAATTCTAACATTAACATTTATACAAATTAATAATTTATTTTGTAATTAGATTTCTAATTCATATTTAGTAATGCAATTGCTGCCTGGTCATCTGGTACTGGTGCTGCTGGACTAATTGGTGCCTGTGTATATACAGGAGTTAAAACTTTTGATACTGATTATAAAATTGGATTATTAATTATGTTATTTGTACCGGTAACAGAATGTATTGTATTTTTTCGATTTCTACGTAAACCGGCAACTGGTAGCAATTTTACACAACTTAATAGAAATGATATAACATTATCACAATTTAAACGACCACCAAAAAGAAAATCAGTACATTTTCCTGACGAACCAATTTTAGTTACATTTAATTCAAAAGTGAAATATATTGTTAAGCTATCTGAATATATTATACCATTGATAGTTATTAATTTAGCAGAATATTTAATTAATCAAGGAATGGTAAGTTTAGTTTAGTATTTTATATACGCACATATTTTGTATACGATTTTGTTTATCAGGTGTAATTAATACTAAATATAAATGTATTTGATACAAAATATACAGTACTTTTGAAATACAATTTCAAATCCCACTATTTACTCTCAACATACGCAACAGTAACGCAATCTTAACTACGGCGTTATAGGTATTCTCAAAGTTGCGTTCACGTGTTAATGACATAAAAAAATGATTTTTTTAAAGTGAAAATTAAAATTAAACATTTACGAATTACAAAAATCGAATTTATGATAATTTTATCAATAATAATTTATCAAATATTAAAATGAAATTTAGTTGTCAAATTTTTGAATTGACAACACTTTAAGCGCGTTAATAGCTTGATTTTTAGAACTATCAAAGTTGTGAATGTTTGCTTTGAGTTTATCACACATATAAAATGTAGTTTATCTATTCCCATACATTTTATATGTGATGCATTTTTACGCGTGCGTTTTACGCGTTGCCGTTGCGTATGTTGAGAGTAACTAATCTACAAATATTTTACGGTGTGTTTCACCATTCTTGACCCAAATTGTATTCTATAAAAACATTAAGAAAAAAACAAATCACTTAAAACAGTTTTGACAATTAATCGGTTTATTTATACGATAACAATTTGGTAATATCCAGAATTCTAACAATATTAAATTAAAGCTTGGGCTACAATGTATCATCGTTCTATTTAGTATCAATTCATGAAGTAAAATTGAAATTTGACGACTTTGTATATTTTGTATTGAAAATCGATTAAGTGGATACAAAGGTTTAGTATTGAATCGAAAGAGTTTGGAATGATTGAACTTTTACGAATCTAAACTGAAATAAATGTCAAGTGAATTAAAATTATGTGTGAAGAATCATGGCTGACGAACCTTTTATAGAAGATTTTAAAAATATCTGGAATTATATAATAAGCTAAATAAAAAAAGACGAAAACACAAATTCAAACTGATAAATTTAATCAATTGCTGTCGATCGATATCTAGGTCTGTAGACTTGAACAGTCGAAAGGGTGTACTTCTATACAATTCGAAACTGAACTGATCGATACATTGTAGCCCAAGCTTATAGGCTTTTAACGGGTGCCTGAAGCTTCAACATTATTAACTTATATGTGTTTTAGAGATTCCGAATGGTATTTCAACCCAAAAAGTTATCCAATTTTAACTCCAGCATTAAAATATTAAGTATACTTCCACTACAATTCTAGAAAGCTTATAAAAATAAACAAAATCGTAAATAATTTTTGTAATAATTAATTTTATAATTAAATTTTATTTACAATTCTTATAATATTTTTAATTTATTTATTTTTTCATCATTTTCTATAGTATCAATTAATTGATTTTGAAAATATTTTTATGCCACATTCAGCACAATATCGTTGGTTAAATGTTGTCTATCAAATTGGTAACTTTATATCTAGATCAAGTATACAGTTTTATCAAGTTAATACTCCATGGATATTAGCTGCAATACAATGTATAAATTTAATATATTTTAGTATTGAAGTTGTTTATTATATAACACCAACAATATGGATAATATTTCTAATTGTATTGTGGGAGGGTTTGTTAGGTGGTGCCACTTATGTAAATACATTTTATAAAATGCTAAAACATATACCACCAACACGACAAGAATTTGCAATTGGTGTTGTATCAATATCAGTACCAATTAGTATTATTACAGCTGGTTTACTATCAATACCAATACATAATGCTATTTGTGTCCTAGAGAAACCAATACGATGAAAAATATCGTTAATTTTTTATATGTATAGTAATTATATTTAATAATAGAAATTATGAAATATTTTTATAATGTAATTAATAAAAAGTATGTAAATTTTCTAAAAATAAATAAATTTTAAGTTACTCGGTATATAAATATGATTTAGAGTGACGGTGGCCTAGGCCTAGTGTACTATGATGTGATACATAAAGTCTCATGTGGTTAAATTTCATATAGAGACATAGGATCCTGTATTTCGATTAAGCTTTAAAAATGAGTAGCAGTAAAAAAAAAATTGGAATATGTAACGAGTCCATTTCCTGACAACTAATGTCTCTCTACACTATGCAAATCTTTTTTTGACAATTAGCATCTGCAAGCTTAGAAATAACAACTATTTTATAATATTTAGTATATGTTTTCATTTTTCTTATTTAATTTGACAATTGCTGTGGCTAATTCAACAGATGACGCTGAAGGAAGTAGTAACGATCTTTTGAGAACTGTCAAGCTTGCAGCAAGTGGTAATCTATTGATTCAGTAATTTTGGACATATTGCAGTATACAATAATTGATGCATATTTTTTGACGCGGAAATTACTTCAACTTGTTTCAAATGTTATGTTCCAATTGTTAATTAGTTGAAAAATTTGTATTAACGTTTTTGCTTGGAAATGTTTCTAAAATATCTACTGCTTGTACTGAGGTTTATCCATTGCGGATAGTGAAAAATTTTCTCAGCATGTAAAAAAGTGCGTTGACTACGAGGTTAAATAAATGGATATCTCTTACTAATTACATCTATCTTTCTGCTTCTTCATGCTAATCCTTACAAATAATTTGTTCACTGAGAACCTCTTACTTGAACGTTCTCAATGATGAGAAATCTTCTGTTTTGAAATAATAGTGGATAAGAAACTCAATTACTAATTAACTAATCACCTTGCTTGTTGCAATTAGAAAGTTTCTTCACTATAAAGAACCGATTCTGAATTCATTTAAAATTAGTGGGTCCGATTTGCAATAAAATGTTACGAAACCTCCATCATTGAGGACATTTACTCTCAAGTAGACTGAACAAGGAAAAGATATATATACACATTTAAATTACAATATGGTACGATTACATATATGCAAAATTAAGTCTACAACTTTTGATATGGTATTTAAAGTTAAAATTTTTAGGTTTTATTTTGATTTAAGAAATTTTATATTAATTTTAATTTGGAACTCTTTTACATATGAACAGACAGACTGCATCCAATTGTTCCAACATTTTTATTGGAAAATAAATAATTGTAAATATGAGAATCTCTAGTTTAGATAACCTCCATTTTCATTTATAGTTAATTCCAAAGTAATGTAATCTAAATCAATCAATGAAAACAAAACAAAATGAATGGTATTCACAACTTACGGGTTCACAGTAAGAAATATCGGTCAAAATTTGACAATAGAAAACTATAATTTATAGAAGTTGTTGAATATTTTGTATAGGGTCACTATTTCCCAGTAGCTTTAATATAACACTGGAAATAAAGCGTAGAATAGTCCTCAAAATAAATGCTACTTTGGTCTAAATAGACAATTTATAACTCCAAGAATTTCACATACTACGAAAATAAAACATTAATACGAGCATTACTATAATACAGTTCCGAATCATGGCCACATTGCAAAAACATTAAAATCATACTAGATGTATTCGAAATAAAGATCTTACGGAATATGTATGGACGACTTTATGAAAATGGCCCATTCAGGAATTGACAATTATATCGTAATAGAATTAATATTCTGTAAATAATCTAATGAAAATAATCTTCCTGATAAAAGTAACATTAACTATAAAATTTAAATATATTATTAAAATTAATTTGTAATACAAACTAATTAGGTAGATTCACTCATTCTTTAAAATCGAAGAAATAAATACTAAAATTGTACAAATCTGTCAATTCAAATATGATTTATGGAATTAATTTTAGGTTAATCCTCTTCACCAATAACATTTTTGGTGTGGCTACAAATTTTGTTTCTATGTGATTTATAAATAAATATTATTTTAATAATTAATATTATTTTTTTCCTAAGAAACTTTTTAAATATATAATATAAATAGTTAATTATAGTTTATAGTTGTGAAATGACGTCAATTAATTAGTTTGATCATGAACTTTAATCTGTTGAATATTTTTATAAAGTGAACATTCCACTTTGAATAATAAAAAAATAAATGTGACATATTTAAATTTTAAATTACTTAATCGTGATTTTTAAGCACATTTTTAAGCAAATAGAAATTTATATTCTAGCGCCAGTTCGTTTTTTTAAAAAAAAAATTGTTCTTTGCTAGTGTGACACTCAAAGCTATTCATTCCTGGACCATTAGAAACAATATCCTTCAAATGAATAGTAAGAAATCATTGACCTTTCAGGTCAATATAACTTCAAAAAGCAAATACATACAATTTGACTATCAGCGGACCAGGTGTGTAGTTTCTGTTAACAGGAGGAGGAAATAGCTACAATGATTAGGACTATTTTTGGAGCCACCCTTACTCTAAAACTAAACAAGAGTTATTGTTAATATGTCTACATTAAGTTAATTTAATAAGAACGTTCCGTTCCGATGTATGTTTTAAGTTTCAAGCTTGATTTCTTATACTTTTTCATATGCTAAAGAATAATTTTACTATCCGTAATGGATTAAGCATTGAATAACTACTTAATAAAAGTAATAGTTTACTACTAGCTTTAGGCTTCGCAGTTCTGAAAAGAACGTTACTACTTCTAACCCTAGAGAAAATAAATTCATAGAAACCCAATTGGCTTATTATACTCCGTTGAAGTTAAAGTTGAAAATTTGATGTAATTGATGAGAAAACTAATGCAATGGCAATCAATGATAGGCAATTTAAAAAGGAGAACTATCAAAATTAAATAGTCTGAAATCAATTTATAATAAATTTGAAATCAGCTGTAAAATTGATGATAAATTGAGCTCAGGGCTCTGTAAAGATGTATTAATAAGAAAATAGTTTGCAAATACAAAATTCTTTAACCCCTTCACCACTAACACATTTTGTGGGTTACCTGTAACAATTGTATTTCACCTTTTTGGATTGGTGTCACATGTAATCATGATCACATAGTTTGATTTCTTCAAATAAAACAGAAATAGTAAAATTTATTTATTATAAACTTATAATTACACAAATTTTATAGGCTGTGCTAAATTTCGGGAAGTACTTCAAAATAACTTATATAACTATAAGTTATTTTGAAGTACTTATTTATATAACTACTTTGCTTATCCACAGACCGCTGCACATAAATATCTCTAACAAATTATTTACAAAAATTGGCTATCAAAAAATTGTTAGCTATAATTACATTTCTAATAAAATGTGACCAATTTTGTGTGGCTTGAGTTTCACGGGAAAATGAAACGTCTCATTTACGTTACGTTCAGGAGTGAACATGTTAAACATATTAAATATTAAATTAGTTATTCTCTTTAAATATTTATTATGATTGCCTTTTATCAAGGACTATTTTGTAATACCAGTGATCATAAAATATTTCTAAAATATTTCAAATCAATGATTTTTTTTTTATCATTCGTAATGTTATTTTTCATACAAATATTGATTTCCCACATACGAAATAGAAAATTTACTTATTATATCATATTATATTATACAGAATTTTCAATACATTTTCATATACTTAGCTATAGATAGATTGTATATTTCAAGTTTCAAATGTTTACAGAATTTATATATGTATTTTATCGACATTTTCACGCATAATTTTTGAAAAATCATTAAATATATTTTCATTTAGCATCATATAATGTACAGAAATGATATAAATTTTATTTTAGAATTATTTGAAATTGTTGTTATAGCTAGAGAGCTAACTAACAAAGCAACGTTTTTACTTTGGTTATTTTCGAGCTCATGAAAATTATACACCATAAACACGGAATGAAATTTCTATGGTAACCCTGAGCCGTTGCGTATAGAAAATTTTGAATTACAGAGTTAAGCCTGGGCTCCATAATTTCTATCAGTTCAGTTTAGTTTCGATTCGATTCGATTCTATTCGACTGGTTAACAAGATTGAACACATAGCTATCGATTGCAATCGATTAAATCACAGAATATTTTTTTTTAAACTGTCAAATTTCATTTGAGATTTCCTTCAGTTTGAATTCGAAAAATTCCAATCGTTCCAAACTCTCTCGGTTTGATTCGTTCCGATTCGACCTATGTGTTCGCTCAATCGATTTCCCATACAAAATATAAGAAAATGTCAAATTTGAACTTTACTGAACGAATCGAAACTGAACTAATCGAAACTATGTAGCCCACACTTTAGCATGTATGCATTTCAAATCATTCGTAAGTAGGTAAACATCGTGTGTATACGGTTATTCTACTCCTGCTCACTAACAACCGTATTTGTGATCTGGCCAGCGTATTAGTGTAATTATTTTCATCATGAATTTAATATTTCTACTAAAATTTCAGCTCATATTTTACATTATCAAATTTAAATAAAATCAATTGCTATCCTTATAAATTTTGTGGAAATGCAGGGTTGCCATATTTTCAATTCTATATGAAAATATATATTTCCAATAACCGCAAAGTTAATCCGTTGCTATAGCTCTTACGCTATATTTACACAAATTTTATTTTCATTTCGTTTAAAAAGATGTTTAAAGATGAAATAAACAAATTTGTAATCAACATTATATTTATCACCCATCCAGCACCCCCCCCCCCCCTTTTTGTAAAAAAACAACCTTCTTTTTTACAACGTTTATCTAAATGTTGTATATTATATGATTTCGTGCAACCAAACCATTAAAATCTTTGGTATATTTTTAATATTTAAATACAATTACGGTGATAAATTATGTGGTACAGAAGATACAGGTTCCTTTGTGTAACAGGTTGATTCCGTAAAGTTTAAATTAGTGCGTTTTATATAAAAAAAGACAAACAAAAATTTATTCTTATCTCATTCGTGGAAGTATTCAATTGCTGTTAATTGTACTTGGAATAGCCCTAAGTTTTTCTGCGTATAACAGAAATGTACACAGAATCAAATTTGTTAGAAAGGACTAATGATAAGTTTTATTGGTTGCAAATTATAGTCTGCATTGAAGTCTTCATCTCGTAATTGACAGATTATATTCTGGATTGAAATCTTCATCTCTTAATTGAACAAATATTCTGATTATTAGTCAAAGAAATTGTTAAATTTAATAGTATGTTTGTAAATTAAATAAATAAATTATCAAAATAAATTTGAACATTCTTATTTTTTCATAATATGCACTTACGACATTACGTGCAGATATCATTCCTAATAGACTACTGCTCAGATTCTGCAGTATTCCGTTCCAAACATAAATTTGTAATTGTAGGAATTATAAATTATATATTCTTACCTTTTTTCAGACACAAATTTAAAGATTAGAGTGAATCAATCTTCTTCACAAATATACATTGATCCGAATTATGGTACAGACATCCTTCATTAAACAGAAAATTTAGGTGAACTCAAATCATAGAAATCTGCTTAAAATGTTTTGTCTAGTAACAAAATTATTCGACTTCCTAATAGAGTTCAGAAAATACAAATAATTTTGTTAGTTAGTAAGTGATTGGTTTTAAGGAATAGTGGGTCACTTTCCCAGATGCAGTGAAGCCTTATTAGAATATTCATTGTACTCTCCAGTTCACCATCTTGCGCAACAGCAAATCTATTCTCTTATCAATTTAACCATTTTAGCCGCACTTATCTCGTCTTCTTCCTCTACTGACTCCTTCTCCTCCTCAAATCTTCAGGTAGTGGCCAATCTTAACCTTGATGTATGCTTTCTGAGAAGTGCGTATCCCTTAGCAAATCCAGTCAACAATTAGTTTGGATATATCTTTCTTCATATTTCCGCCACTCACTTGAGAAGGTTTAATCATTTAGCCCAATTACGTATTCATGACTGGGTATCATATTTGATGATTTATTAAGGTGACTTCGGTAGACCCTTGTCCCTGCTCAACTGGCTGTTCATAATCTTCGATCAAGGTGTGACCTGTTAATACTAAAAATTTACTAACTCAAGAAGTATTCTCTATTCATCTTATCTTTGATGAGATTTTGTATTGCCAATTAAAAAATAAAAACAGATACAATTTTATTAGTCTCTAATTTTTTAATTTCCCTGTAAAATATAAATAGTTTTTATAGCACCCTATAATTTTGTTTTGCATTTAAAATGTCCAATAAAAAATTAATTTCATTTTTTAAATAAAATATCAACAAAACTTTTGCTATAAAAATTATTTTCTTTTATTTCAATTTTTCAGTTTTTCGTCAGATTGTTTTTTAAAGTAAAATTTTATATTTTTAAAAATTAATTACATCAAAACAAAAAAAAATTATTTATAAGGAAAATACCAGTATTAAAATTTTGTTCCAATATTGAAGGTTCTAATTAAAATAAAATAATGATTACAAGAAGTTGAACTATAAAATGAAAACCACAAAAAAAAATATCAATACTTAAACGGCCTTCATCTGGGTCAGGATAAACATTTTTTTTATTGAAGGTTATAAATAACAACAAAATAATTATAATTAAACCAGGAAATTAAGGAAATGAAGAAATTAATAATTATTTCTTGGCCGTCAATGAACTGACAAAGTAAAAGCATTTCATCATCATTTTAGAAATTGGTTATAAATGATGATGTCTAAAATTATTTTATAGTAGCTTTGAAAAATGTCGACAGCTTACAATTGAGTTAAGGTTAATACTTTAGAGAATACCATCATTAAAGTTAGAATGATATTTCATGATCATAGTTGAATCTTGAATCCATTTTTAAGTTACAAAGATTGTAATGTGAAAGTAATTGAAGAGACAATGTTAGTAGGAAACGCAAATATTTTATAATTAAAAATAATTAGTTCAAAATCAATTACAAATAAAATAAGTAAGTCCATATTACTATAAGGTCTAACTACGATTTGGCAGTTGCTGGAGTTAAAATAAATCAAATTTATTGCAGATTTTATATGTAAAGTGTTTAATCAGCCTCGATATAAAGCTAAGTCAGTAAACACAAACAGAGCATAAACTACCGAAGCCATATAAATTTCAGACAAAAATGAAGGAGTTATGGCTAAAAATTTGAACGTATTCCTGTCAAAATAATTATTGAATGTAATTAATTTTCAAAAAAATGCCCTGCAAATCAAAATTCTAAATTTTTTTTGACTGTGAGATTCTTTTTGGATAATTTGCAGAGAGTCCGTTTTCGGAAGAGGTTTAGTCAAACAACTAAAAAGGAGTTCCAAGAAAAATTATTGTAAAAAGGTGAAACAAAACATATTTTTTTTAATAAAACTCATTTTTGATAAGGATTCATTAAATATTGTATGGTGAATTTTTACTGAAATTCTTTTGCTTTATGTTGACTGAAATGTTTTTGATTTCGGTAATCCTGGAGTCGGGAATATTGTAATATAGTGATAAAAATAAATTTCGTCTCACAAATAAATATTAAATAAGATTGATAAAAAAAATTGTGATTGGTCAGTACAGTTTAGTTATTTTTAAATCAATGAATAGGTGGTCTATAATTGATTCTTGGGCTATATTGTAAATAGGTGATAAATAGAAATACTTTAAGTTATCAAAAAAATGTTGACATTACTTTATTTATAATTGTTATTCAAAATAAGGATTTTCTAGAGCAATATTTTAATGTAACCGTTTATATATAGGAATTATTTAAGTTTAATTGAATGAAATGTTAACTTTAAGATTGAATAACGTTTTTGTTTTTATATTTAAGTAGCTCATTTCTTTAAGCTACTATATCATAAATTTATTGGTAAACAATTTTTATAAATTTTTGGTGTTTTTATATATAAATTAGTCAGCTCATCAACCAAAAACAAATATTATTTTTTCTATGAAAACCTTCATGAACATTAAAGACAATTGACTGTGCCAGAAATAAATGATCGTTAGTCCTGGTTCTATCTTCTAAATTAATAGATATGTAGACGTCAACATCCCGGAAGTTTTCCATTTTATTGAAATTACAGGCTACATGTAACTTCATACTTCTTCTCTGCCCGTTTTCGTGGACAAGAATTCGAAAACTGTAACATCTGTCTTTGATATAACGTTGGGTTAGGTTGAATAAGAATAAGATGTGTACAATAGGTTCTTAAATACCCCAATATATTTGTTTGTGGGATGTATTACCAATTACCACCAGAGATAATGAAACTTTTAAATGTTAGTCGTTATAAAAGTCTGGGTTAAGATTTTCAATAAAGTACTACATTGGGAATCATTTTTCAAAATTCCAAATGTCATCACAATAACCAAGAAAATCTTGACATTTAAACTAAGTCGCCATAAATTGACATTAATTTTAAATTATACATTTTTGAAAATTCTTTATGGTATGGTCTAGTCTAGTCAATTTGAAATGATAATGTCTGTAGTTTGTATAGCCAGTTATTTAATTTTAAAAATAGCTCATCACAAAATGCCTATATATAAAATACAATGTTTGTAAAAAACGTAACGTATTCGTCCATATTTTATATTAATATTCATTATCTAATTCCACTTTGTGCAACAAACAAAAAGTTATCCTGGCAAAATAGTTATTTATATCATAAAAACCATGTTTTTAGATTGAATCGATTATAATTTTTCTAGTTAATTTTAAATTGCATAAATTGATGATAAAAATGCCTAGAAACTAAGGTTAAATCTATTTTTATATAATTTTACCATTAATTCACTATAATTTTTTTTTTTTCTTTTTATTTTCTATCTACTCCCAAGACATTAAATAGAAAAATTTCTTTAGGCTATTTTTATCCTTTTTCTTGTTTTGTAATCTTCTTTCCATTTTACTTTTTTTTTTTTTTTTTCAAAAAAAGTGTTTATAAAAATTATTAATTCTGATTGCTATTAAATTATAAAAAAAAGCAAAAAAACAAGAAAAATATTTTATATTTTTATATACTACGTTTAATAAAATGCATGAAAATCTGGTTTGTGCGTCATAATTTGTTGTCGGGAAAATTTACAACCGAACAGCGTCTTTCTGACGTTCCAAAAAAAAACTACAAAAACAAAATAAAAAAAAAATTTTGTTTACAAATTTGTTTTTTTTTCATCATCTTTTTTCTGAAGTAAAATTAAAATTTTTATGAATGTTTTTGTAAAAACAAAAAAATTTAATAATTTTTTTTTAACTAATACCAAAAAGTATACATAAAAAGAGATCAAAACTTATATAAAAGTTTTTCTGTAGACGCAAATTTAGAGAATAAGTCTCACAAGGATGAAAGCTTTTCTTCAAAGTCTCACAAGGATGAAAGCTTTTCTTCAAATACTCATACTTCCATAAAACGAATAAGTATTGGTTTTATGCAAGTAGGTTTATTTGAAAAATGCTTTACGCTTGTGGGTTGTGTAATTTAATCTTCAACATATTGAAATTAAATTCCATACAATAAAAACTTTTATAGAAGTTTCGATGCAAGTAAGTGTATTGAAAAAATGTTTAAGGTTGTGGGTTGATGGATTATGCTTGTAGGTTTTATCTTGCACTCTTGAGATTAAATTCCAAAGTAAAAACTTTTATATGAATTTTGATCTCTTTCTATACATTCTTATTGCTAATTAATATTAACTATTGTAATATTCGCATCAGCAAACTATGGAAAGTATTATAATATTGACGACCGGTTCGGCGAACTCAAAAAATTTATATTTATACAATAATATATGATAGAAATACCGGTTTGTTTGGAACCGGTACGAACAGCCTTTATATCCGATTTAATGCAAGTTATCAATGTGGTTTATTATTCTTAAAATATTTTTATATTTTTACTCTTGTGATAAACAAAAAATTTGTATTTCCCTAAAATAAAATAAAAATAAAAACATGAATTTGAATAAAATTGTAATTAAATATTTAGTCACATGCTAAAAACAATTTTTATAATTCTTTATTGGATAGCATGTCGACTGCGTGATACTATTGCATATATTAAAAAAAAAAATTAATTAATTCATTCATTTTATAATACCATTATACGATTTATTAAAATTAATTATAAAACATAAATGTCGCCTTCGAAATTAGCCACAAATCTATGAGGTGATATTTTGGTATATTGTAATTAGATACCTTAAGATTTCACTGTGTCCGTTCGTCTGATTATTCATTATTCATCGGATAATATAGAAAAATTAAAAGAAATTCGAAAACTAAAAATTACTAATTCATCCCCAATATTTTGGTAAAACTATTGAGCCCGAATCCTTGGTACCATTTTATAAAGTTATACATTTTGTGAATAAACCCTGTTTAGAAAAAGTACTTGAAGGATATATACAAAATGAAGTGAGACACAAACGAAAGTACGAAGAAATCTTATGCTTTTGACAAAGACAACTACTTGTATAACCCTATCTTAGTATTAGTTCCCATCCGTGATATTCTGCTTCGTGTTGATCACCAAAGAAATATGAAATAAAAATTTATTCTTGAGGATGAAGCCTGAGCTAGTCTCCTTGGAAATTTAGAATTATTTCGTTATCATAGGAACCTCTTTTTTTATTCCAAGCTAAAAGGTGAATCCATATAATTCAATTTGATTATCGCTTGTATATGATATTATCGCTCATGAAATTGTCACTTTCGATTGATCGTCCAAGAAATGTGAAACAAAAACTTAAAGTAGCTATATAAAGTGTGACCAAGTTTGATTTAACATTATTCCAAGTAAGTTAAAATGTGAATCCAATTAATTATATTTGATTATTGTCGTTGGTTTACCAGAACCGATCATTTACGATCACTAAGTTTATTTTTTACTTGCTATTTTTTACTAAAACACTAATGTAATTTCCAATTCAATCTTTTAATTTATTGTTAAACCTTAATTCAATTTGATTATTGTCGTTGGACTTCCAGAGGTATGCTCACAAGTTCTTAGTTTTCTTAAGTCTGCGTGGTATCTTTTACCAGAAACTAATACAAATCAAACTTTAAACCTAGTTTTAAGCCTTAGGTACTAATCCGTTTATAAAAAATATTTCATTTAGAAATATAATTAATAATTTTTAATTATTTTTTCATTTACATTTAAGAATGTTTATTTAGCCAAACTTAAATTTAATTTACTTAACTGGTTCTTGTGATATTTACAATGAAAATTGGCGAACTGAGAAAATTGGCGAATTGACCAAAATAAACTACAAAAATTTATAATTTTAAGAGGTCTTAAAGTAATTTTGGTGCTGGTATTTAAAATACTAAAATAACAAAATTCATTGAGAAATATATTTAAGAATTTAGAAAGTTTTTTTATTTCATAACGAAATTTAGCAATTAATGCTAAATTTAATGAGGTTTTAATTATTCTTATAGTAAATAGAAATTTGTATAATTAAAATTATATTTGAAGAGAAAATATTTTCTCATTTTCGATAGTATTACACTTTTGCTAAACTGTCAGATGAAATATATAGCGTTGGTTACATTAGATAGGGAAATTTAGAATATACGAGTACGTTCGAGCAGGTATCTTATTTTAATTTTTCATATAACTATAATTATAATGTATAATAGTTATCGCAAAATTGGCACTGATTAACAGCATTTGGTAAATTTAATTGAATCAGTTCCAAACCAACCTATAAGATAATCAATAAATATCGGCATTGCATCATATCAATTACAAAGACACTTTAAGTTAATGCTTTTCTATCTCTCGGACAGTTTCTTTATTTCTTTTGGCATGTACGTTTTTTCACATGGAATAAGTCGGGTTAGAAAGCTTGCAGAATTTAGATCGTTATGATAATATCATTGATAGAACCTAAATAGGCGACCGTCCATCGAACTAAAGTGAAGAGCAAAAAAAAAATATATATCTTAGTATGTATAACTTAATCTGATGATTGTTCACTCTTCTGACAAGACAAAACACTTAACTAAACAACAAATAATACTTAATTTATTCTTCAATTCGTTGTCCCTCGATCGTCTATTACGCGTTTCTTCATATTGCGACCTAGACGTTTACATTAGTCACTTACATCTCGTCCCAACCCTGGCATTGTCGTCATATATGCAAATGTGGAAATGTCGTAAGTGAAGAATAAAAAGAAAATAACGTATAATACAAATTTGCGCCACTAGAGGTGCTGAATTGAAGAATATCTTTTAAAAACTTTAAAAATGAAAAAAATTCATTAAGAACTATGTTAAACCTGACCATTGTTAAAATGATGGAACTCTAAGCTCTTCCATTTTCTCCGCTAGGTGGTGCTTGCTTGTTTTTATATAGGAATTTAAAATATTCCTTCTAATTAAGTAGTAACTGGACAGATTGAGGAATGTTAAAAATATTTTTTTTTGGAATTCAGTATTTCGGAAACATGACATACAAATATGAAACTGTTGACTATGAGGAGTGGACAATCAAAAAAAGACTATAAATATGCAACTACTATATAGTACTGAAAGCTGTGCACTTTAGAATTATAATTAGCATAACAAATTTTTTTAAAAAATTTATTATTTTATTTTTAACAAACTTATTGATTTCAACATAAATTATGTATTTACAAAATATTTATTACTTAGTTTTTTTTTTAGTTTACATATAGTAAATTAATGGTAAAATTTAATATCTTCTATACCTACTAAAAATAATAATAATAATTTTTTTTAACATTGGTTATTATGTTTTTTTGCTAAACTTGTTTTTGGTTGATCACAAGATATACAAGTGCTCTCTTTTTATGAGAATATCTTATATAATAATATAAGTAAAAATGTATAAAACTTTCCGAGAAATTACAAAAAAAATATATATACAAAGATAATTTTTACGCATAGTAATATATAAAAAAAAAATCTATAAGATTCTTAAGGAGATTTTTATATATTTTTAATATTTTTTTTAACTTTTTTTCGTATCAAAAACACGTTTAGCATATAAACATGCTAAATACAGGGTGTCCGAATATGTGTACAGCAAACGTAAAAGAGTTTAATCCTATATGCGTAAAAAATCACCGTAGTCGCAAAACATGTCCGACAATGTAACCAAACAGAATGACGGACGTTTTGAAAAAAATGTACATTATTTTTCTTGTTACATCACTTAAAGTGTAATATTTCCTACAAAAGCTAACAGAATTCAACGCAAGTCGACTTGTTGTTAAGGTAATAAATTAATCTTTCACAAATTGTTACCTTGAATCGTATACGTCTTTACATAATAAGAGCTATTATGTATATAACTTAACATAATAACAGCTAAATATTGAAAATTTATACGTTTTTTTGTTTTTATATGAAATTATCGCTTGTATATGATTTTATCGCTCATGAAATTATCGCTTTCGATTGATCGTCCAAGAAATATGAAACAAAAATTTAAAGTAGCTATATGAAGTGTGACATTATTCCAAGTGATTTAACATTATTCCAAGTTAAAAGGTGAATCGAATTAATTAAATTTGATTAATATCGTTGGTTTTCCAGAGGCGACCATTTACGATCACTAAGCTTTCTGAAGTCGCCTTGCTATTTATTTCTAACAACAATTTAAGCAATCCAATTTGTAATTACATTTTTTAATCTAGTATTAAACTAATCAAATAGAACTAGTACTAATACTAGTACTAATCAAATCAATTTATATTACAATTTAAGTTAAATGGGCAACAATATAACATATTTATGTATATTTCCGGGACAACCTGTATTTTTTACAAAAAAAAATATATTGTTTACCAAAAAAAATAAAAAAAATAATACAAATCAACAAATAACCAAAACTATATAGTAAAAATATGTAAGAAAAATAAAGAATTATAATCATAATTTTTATAATTTACAAAGTCATTTAAAATAGTTTGTCCGTACTGTCCGGACAAAAACTTTTAGTTTGAATTTAACCGTGATCATAAAAGTACTATATAAAGTTTTGAATATTACATTCAATATACTTAAAATTTATATAAAATATAATTTAAACATAAATTATCAAATTTAAATATTTAAATGTATTATTAAATTCCAAGTGCATTCACAAAAACCAAAATTACATTAAAGTATTAAATATAAAATTAATAAAAAAATATTTTACAATTTTTTTATTTATTTTTTTTATAAATTGCATTATGTCAGAAATAGTCAAGAGGACTTAAAAGTGTTTTAAATTAATTAATTTATATAATTTTGAATTAAACGATAATTTTTATAATTAATCGATTATTTGTGCAAAATAAAATTAAATAAACAAAATATAATAACAAAAATAAAACTTAAAAATAAAATGTTTAAAATTTGTTGACAAAAATTAATAATTGTTAATTAAATTTTTAAATAATTATTTAGTTTGTTATTAATATTAAATATTGAAACTGGTTAACCAGGTAAGTTTTCATAAATAATATAAATAAAAAAAAAATTAATTACAAGGAAAAATAAAAATTGTTAATAAAAAAAATATTAATTAATTAAATTAATATAAAAATAATTTTTTTTATGAAATATAAATTTTAGAGGTCTATTAATAACAGCAACAACATTTTTAATTAGTGTTTTATTCATAATTTAAAGGAAATTTTCAAAGTTTATTTTCAATGTAAAAATTTATTGTGGAAAATTATTTATATTTTCATATATCTTTAATAGTTTAACAAAAAAAGTTCAAATTTAGTCTAAGATATTCAATCGATCGGAACTTACATCAAACTTCAAAAATAAGTTAATTCAAAAATTTTCAATTGTTACCAAAAAATTTCAAAATTTCAAGAAAATTAATTATTTATAGTTAATTTTTTAAAAAAATATTCAATCTATTTAATATAATTGTGTGTTGCCAGCAGGACTTTTGAGGTTATGTAAAAAAAATGTCCTTTTAAATTATCTGTTGAGATATGTAGTTAATTCTACGAGCTTGACTTTGCTGTTGATTTTAAACCAAGCAACCTAGGCGAACTAAATAACCAAAGAAGCTTTCAATAATTATTTCAAAGGAAAAATATTAAAGGACGAATTTTCAAATATTTTTCCGGGGCTAAAAGAACTGTTATCGTAAATTTGTTCTTTAATATTGGAATTACTTTTGGTTAAATAGAAGTCTGACTTAATATTTCTTTGAGAATGTTTGTGCCTTTCTACCTTGAAGCTTAATCGATACAGTACAGTACAAGTGAGCAAAAGCAAATTTTCATTTATCAGACAATTCTATGGGAAAATATTAAGGATATTTTATTGTCAGAAACTTGGTTGATTAAGTATAAAATTTTGTGGTGTAATTGCAGCTATTACAGAATGTTAAATACAAAATAACTTCAAGAATTATCGATAATTAAAGTGATTAAACTTAATTTTAATTTAATTATTATTTGGTGGACTATAGCACAAAAACGTGTTAACTGTAAGCGTACATTCGATCCTGGATTCAACCCATGATCGTGGAATCAATTTCGCTCAAAATTGATTCAGCTTAAATAAGTGTTGTTATTTTTTTGTTGACAACAAATGTCTCACTATGTAAAGTCATTAGCTGAAAAGCTATTAAAAGTTTTATTCACTATAAAGAAATTTATGGTTTAAAAAATTTGATTCATTGACGCACTATGCTTCCAAGACCAGAATGAACGCAAAAAAAGAAAAAAACTATTTCTGCTGTTACTAGGCTAACAAATTTCTATTTCATTCAAAATTATTTTTATTTGAAAGTCAAACTAATTTTTCTGATCAATTCCAAGAACATTTAAAAAAAAAAATTGGTTCAGAACTCAAGTTTTAATGACCCGACCTTAAATTTATATAATATACTAATAAACTAAAAAAAAAAAATTGAATAAAATTAATTAAAATTTAAATATTTTTCTTAATTTTTCAGTTTTATAGCTTTTAAATTTTTTTAAACACATCACGCAGGCCAGTTATAAATAAAATATTTAAAATGTCTTACTATCCTAAACCTTTTGACAACTTCGATGGATACAGTGTCGATGATGGTACATTAAATAAATCACAGTCAGAAACAGTAAGATTATTATTATTATTATTATTTAATATTATTTATTTATATTATATTTTTTACCTTTAAAAAAATTAATTAATTAATTAATTAAAAATTTAATAATTATGTGAATAAATAAAACAAGTTTTTTGGATTTTGAAAAAAAAAATTCCAAATTAACAATTTGTCATAACCTCATAACTAAATATTGATAAACAGTTTTAACTAATATAAATAATAATTAAAATTTATATTTTTTTTATTAATAACAAAAATCTAATGAATAATAATTATTTTTTTAACATAAACAACATAATTTGTTTATACGCTTAATAAAAAAGTGGAATTTAACTAATTAGAAATAGAAACTTTGATAAAATAGCCTTCAATCGGAAAGACATCTTATGATATTTTGAAAATTAATTGATTGTAAATAATAAATAAATTAAGAATTTTATCGAATTTTCGTTTAGAAGAATTTTAATTTAATTATAATTATTAATAATTTGTGGATATAAACTTGGGACATAATTTCAAAATTTATTATTAATTAATTTTCAAGAAAATAAATTTGGGACAATTATTATTTGTTTGCAACAAACAAACAAAACATTTCTAATTACCAGAATTGTTAAATAATGCATTATAGAAGTAATGCATTGCCGAGTAATGCTAACATATTCTGCATTATTTTCCAAAGTATGTAATTAAATATTTTAATTACTCATTAGTTATTACAATAAATGTAATGATGTAATGCATTGCATACCAAATGTAATGATTTTTTTGACTTTACTATTTTAAAAATACTTTTAATTTTTATGGTGAAATACTTCGAGGCATTTTTAATTACATTTTAATGACATTTATCATAATCAGCAACTGACTTTACGTTAGGACAGAAAATAGAAAATACAATTGCAATAAAAGGTTCGTTTAGGGCTGTAGCTCCATTACAAAGTTTTCACAATAATTTAAATATATAAGATGGCAAAATTTGTTTTCATATTACGCTTTTGTTACGTTTATGATGGCTCCTGCTATGTCATACATACACATTCAGTGATTAAAGTTAAATTTCCGTTTTTTGCTTATTTGATAAACTAATTTATTTTAAATCTCTAATTGATAGATCAAATATGTTAATATGTTAATTGAATGTTAATTGAAGCTGATTCAAAATTACTAACGAAACCGCGACTTTGATAAACAAGCCATAAGTCTTCTTTCAAGTCTTAAGTGTACCCTTTTTTACCTTGCTTAATGTCGTATCACACAAATTTTGCCAATACGCTTTCCACACTATGCCTTATAACATGTTCCAGTACTTTAACTTGTTTTCTTTCATGTTTTATACACTAAATTTTACCACAAAATATTTGTCAAACTGTAATCATTACAAATATTAAACATATTTTCGAGAATAACAAGTAATTCTTCAAAGATATTATATAATTTTCGATATTTTCATATTAACATATAGTAAATAATATTAAAAGAATTAGCTAAATTTGAATGAATTTTAACAGCCCCTCATGACAATTTTGTTTTTTTTTTTTGCATCACAGTTAACACGTTTTTGTAGTATGAAATTTAATTTTGATAACATGTTTATTATTAAGATGTTATAATAAAAGTGTGAAATAAATATACATATTAAAATTATGTTTTATACAGCCGTGAAACGTAGTAGTGTTCAAGATGTTCACTGAACACCCGAATATAATTCGAAGAAAATTTAAATAAAAAATAGTTTAAAAGAAAAATAGTAAAAAAATTGTAAACAAAAACCATTTTCAAAAATTTTAATTCTCATACTTCAGACAAAATATGTGGTGTCCAGTTTAAATTATGAACCTATAGAATATTCTCTGAAAATATGAAATTATCTAATAAAAACTAGGTTCGTAATTTTAAATGAACGTCTATTATAAGAATCAAAATACTATGAGTAAAATTAAGAAATAAGTTGGTAACCTCAAAAGAGATATCAAACATTTTTATAGCCCAAAACGTCAAATTTTCGAGCAAGACGAAAATGTGTGTTGCTATTGTGTTTTTCTAATTATTTGTCTAAGAAATGTTTCACAATATAATAACTTCATAATTTATAACAATAATTAATTAAATTCAATATTTTAATAAGCTTCGCCACTGGTTTTATATATAGCTAAGTTCAATTTGTGAATTCGGGCATTAAACTTTTAAAATACGACTTCTTTCTGAAACTGAAAGAGTTGACCACCCAAAGACATTAAGTTATGAAAATAAATTTAGCACAAATTCGCAAGCTATTTTTATACATTTTAGAAAATATTTTTCGTTTCGGTATATAAATTTAATGTATTAAAAAAATATTTATTTTAAATGAAACTTGTCACTTTTAACACAAACATTTACATGCAGAATATTGTTGTGATAATTTTATTACTAAATTTTAAATTTACTGTTTTATAACTTAACACTGTGACTGTCTATTCTAGATAGTAGAAAAACTACTTTTTCACCTGAGAGAAATTGAATGTTTTTGGATTTGTATACCCACCAACCACAGAAAAGTTTTGTTTTTCGCTGAATTCCTAAGGCACAAATTGCAATTTCTTTCATTATATTCGTTGTGATGTGACATTTCTTAATTGGTTTTTGACGTAAATCAATCTTATTATTAGTATCATACTACGTGACTATGAGTTGTTGATGTCTAGATGACTTCGAGGCCTCGAAGGCTATGCTGTCGATTCTTCGGAAGCATGACGTCTATCACTAAAGCATCAGTATTATAGCTGTATTGATTATGACTGTCTGTAACACATCATTACTATAAAATTAACTTAACTTAGAATTAGTGATTTCTGAGCGATATCACATTAAATCAAATCTCTTTTATTTAATAACTTGTATGTAAGGTACTGTAGGTACTGTAATATAATTTCCATTCTATGAGAAAAAGCTTTTTCATTAAATGCGGATTACTTCCTCATACCCGCAATCATTGATTAGATCTGATTCTCAAATTAGAAATAACAGTCATTGTGAAATGGCACTCAGAGTGTTAAATGTTAGTTAATAATTTTTTTTTATACTAAGTACATATATTAATAATAGAGGATGACATGTAAAATAATGATGAGAATTAACATTAAGAAAAAATCTTTTTTTTTTTTTACAAAATTTGGTATGAGAAACGTTAAGCTATTAAAGCTAGTAACTATAAGAATTTGTCATTGCATTCCTGAAATTATATGATTTGCAAAAAGTTTCAATTAATTAATTTTTTATTTACAATTACTTTTTTTATAGGGTATAAATAATCCATGTTTCGATAATGGACCAGATCCGCCGCCTGATACAAATAAAAAATTACCACCACCAAATAAAGTTATTACAACGCTTAATAAACATAAATCACAACAATTACATGAAATTTCTGTAATAAATAATGACATATTAAGTAGCTGTGGTGATCCAAAAAAAAAAGATCCACAATTATGGCGGGATTTAGTAGCATATTGGATATTGGGTCTATGTAATAATTATGGATTTATTGTAATGTTAAGTGCTGCAAATGATATGCTAGAAGGTTTTTATGAAACTGATCAAATTGGAATAGATAAAACAACCACAAATGATTCAACAGTGAAATTAAATACAGAACGTTCATGTACACTGGCATCAACCGGAACAATATTATTAGCTGATATTATACCAGGATTAATAATTAAATTAATAGCACCATTTTTACCATTTTGGATTAAGTAAGTAATTTCGTAATATAGATTATATTATACTTGAGTTATTCTCATCGCTGTCAGTTCTATGAACTGTCAAACAAAAGTTAAAATATATGAAATTATATGGAATGAGTTATAAATCGTAAAAGTTTCATTAATTTCTATACGTTGAAGACGTAACAGCGATAAGACTATAGTAATATAATATTTTAAATTTAGTAATGACGAAACGTCAAAATTTCAAAATGGCGGTAATATTTATATAATATTTTTTTTTTTTTTTTTTTGCAGTGTACGAGTATTTTTTGCAGTGGCAATGTCAGCTGGTGGTTTCTTATTTGTTGGTTTAGCTAAAAATGAATTTATGGCAATTTTCGGTGTTATATTGACATCAGCAAGTTCATGCCTTGGTGAAACTACATTCTTAGCATACTCTTCTAAATATAATAAGTAAACTATTTCAAATTTTTTTAATTTTTATACTATTTACTAATCTATAATTTTCTTCTAATTCATAGAAATGTTGTATCGACATGGTCATCTGGTACTGGCGGTGCTGGTATTACTGGTTCATTATCATATGCTGCATTAAAATCACTTAATATTGATCAAACAACAACAATGCTTATTATGTTAGTTATACCAGCATTAGAATGTTTTACATTTTGGATATTATTAAGGCCGCCAGCAAGTAATGTCCTACCACAAACAATTGATGAAAGTGATCAACAGAACAATAGAATTGAAACGACAACAACGAGACAGTGTAATAATGACGATGAACTGAATGATGATGAAAAACCATTAGTTGGTTTCGTTGAAAAATTATTATATTGTGGTCCATTATTAAAATATATGGTTCCATTAATGGCTGTTTATATTGCACAATATTTTATTAATCAAGGACTGGTAAATATTATTTATATGAAAAATTATAGTATATAAGAAAATTAATTGAATTTTTTCTCATTTTGACAGTTTCAATTAGTCTATTTTGAAAATACATTCTTGGATCAGGCATCACAATATCGATGGTTAACTGTTGATTTTCAATTAGGTGTATTTATATCAAAATCAACTGTTAATTTATATTCTGTTGATCGGATATGGTTAATGAGTCTATTTCAATTCATCAATGTATTATATTTCTTAATTGAAGTTGTATTTTATATAACGCCCAGTATATGGATAACATTTGTAATTGTATTATGGGAAGGTTTATTAGGTGGTAGCGTTTATTCGCATACATTTTTCAAAATATCAAAAGAAATAACAGCATTAAGGAAACGATTTGCAATGGGAATTGGTGCATTAGGTGTATCAGCTGGTATTGCAATTGCTGGTTTTGCAGCAATACCAGCACATAATGCAATTTGTGCATTATCATTATCAACCAGAAGATTTTATTGGTGGTAATAATAAAATATATATTAATAATAATTATAATAATTATTATATTAATTTTAATTAAAATATTAAATTATATATTTATAGTTTTTAATTAATTATTTTTGTATACGGAATTAGTTACGTAAGAAAAAAAAATTAGTTTTATAAATAAGAAATAAATTTATGTATGTTTTTATACTTTTTTTACAAAAAAAAAAAAAAAAAAAAAATCGATTATTTTTGTAGGTTAGAAAAATTACGTAAGCCTCATCGACGTCACTTCTCTGAGAATACTGTCAAAAAAAGTAAAAATATATGAAATTAAATGGAATCAATTCGATACATTGTTAAAATTGGTTTGTTTTTTTATTTTAACGGCTTCATTAGCACTTAACGGCGATGGAACTATCTCCAGTTTAGTAGTAAATTATATTAGGCAAGTATTTTATATAATTCAATGGTCAACGTAAGACTACATTCTATAAAAACATTCCATGGAAACAAGAACGTTCGGTAAAGAGCACTGAAGAAAATATTACTGAATTATAACATTAGGATTATATATAACGAGATTGCCTCTGGTCATATAGTATTCAGAAACCATGGAGGAAACAGTAATTCTGGTACTGCTCTGCGGTAAGATATAAAGGGTTTAAACGCGTAATTTTTTGATCGAAATGGAGGAGGTGGACAGGTTGACAACATCTTAGACTAACTGCGTGATGTGCTCTGATGTATAAGGTAGAATAAGCCAGAGTATAAAAGACTTTCGAGAGCTAGGTAAGTATAGGATTTTGATAACCCTTCCTGCATTCAAACTAACCAGTCAATCAATATTATAATTATATTTTAACTCCACCAGTAATACACTTATATTCAATTTAGGTCTTGTAAAAATAGTTCTGTTATAGCTAGAACCTTTACCTGAATGACCTTTTCCGAGATTGGTCATACTATATACATTGATCCATCTATAATTTAAAATTTCAGAAGTAAACATTTACAACGCAAATTAATTTTATTAACAGAACTTTTGAATTTTAAAAGTATTAAAATATTTATAGCTATGGAGAAATCAATAATTACAAACAGCCTAAAATTCAATTTAAGTTGTATGTTCTATAATTCAATCTAGATTATTATCGTCCTCCTCGCTTGTACAAGAAGAATAACACTTGAATTCTTGAATTATAATTAATAGATCGCTCTTTCATAAGGTCAAGCATATTTTATAGTAGCATTTAAATATGAGGCAGTTGTTCTTCATATACTTTTATACTTAATTATTTAAATTATTATATTTGTGTAGCTTTAATATCAATGGATATGGATATAGATCGGAGATTTCATGACGTAATTAACTTCACGTGGAACTTGGAACACTTAATACTTAAATCTTAGTAAGTTAGTTGTGAAAATACAAATCATACATTAGCCCATTATTATTTGATTCATCACAACAAAATATTTATAAATCAATTAATTCATCAACCAACAAATCTTCAGGATATTCTACGATTATCTTACCTAATTTCGCTTTATTTGTGAAATAGATCTAATTTCAACTTTGGGAATTGTAGAAATATTAAAATATGATTTCTACAATCTACAAGTCATAATTCCATTTAGTATAAAAATAATTTTAAAATTTAATATTTTATCTTATTTATTTGATGTTGTCGGAAATATGTATATAAAAATTCAACTTTTCAAGAACTTCTAGCTTTTCCAGGTCACAGTGCTGTAATGAATTGTATTCAATGCTGTAATGAATCTCATGTAAATTAATATAATTAAATGGTTACCAATATATCAATTTTCTACTACTTTTTTTATTAACTAATTTACATTTTTTTTTTCTTTAATCACACAATAAATCTTATATAATCTAAATTACTATAATAAATAATTATTTTATCTAAATAATTTATCAATGTCGAACTGGTGCCGGCAATGTACAAATAGCATTATTAACTGAAATTGCTGCAAAACCAGCTATTGTAATACCAATAGAATCACTAATTGATACAAAACCCATTGCAAAACGTTTACGATCACTTCGAACTTCTTTTGAAATATTATAAAATGTATAAGCATAACCGCCGCCACCCAATAAACCTTCCCATACAACAATTACAAATGTTATCCAAATGTTTGGTGTTATATAAAAAATTGCTTCCATTAAAAAATATATAACATTTAATAATTGTAGAATGCTCATTATCCATATTGGTTTAATTGAAAATAATGTGGCCGTTGATCTAGCTATTAAAACACCAATTTGATAATTAACAATTAACCAACGATATTGTGATGGTTTGTCCAAGAATATATTTTCGAAATAGATCAATTGAAACTGTCAAAATAATTTGAAAATTATTATAGATGAATAAAAATACGATTATCGGCTAATTGATTGAGATCACACAATTGAACTGACTGAGAGTTGACCGAAAATAAATTCATAAATCTAAATTTGACTTCGGTTACTTACCAGATCAGCAAGCATGTACTTAGCCTTGGACTGATCGCAGCGATCAATGCAGAACCTGCAGCGATATACGGCAAACTGAAACCCTGGAAAACCTCCTATGGGTGCAACGCGGCAAGCGCTAGGCGTACGTAGAGGTGTCATTTTAAAAGAAGCTCTGAAAAATAATTCTCAAGTTAGCTGCAATTAGAAAATCTGAAACTTACTAGAACCCCTTAATACATAATTCATTATCCATAGAAGTGGTACCACTTGAATATCAATACAATTAATCTATCTTCGGTTATTTGTATTGATATTCGGTAAATTTATACTTTCGGAATTGTATTCGGTAAATTTACATTAATTCAATTTTGAATTTGGTCAATTGTGTATGCGATCAATTAGCCACAAATCATTAATTACTTACCAATCCTTGATTAATAAAATATTGAGCAAAGTAAATTGTAATTAATGGTAACATGTATTTTAAAAGGCATCCAAGAAATTGAAGTTTTTCCAAAAAATTCACTTCAGGTAATAATTCACTGGTATGATTTTCCGGACAATTTTCAATAATAGCATTGTCCTTATTAAAAACTGAGTTTTGTTTTAATAATTTTTTAGGATGACGAAGTATTAACCAAAATGAAATACATTCTATTATTGGTATTATTATCATAAGAAGTATTGTTGAACGTTGCGAAACATTTAATGCTCTTAAAGCTGCATATGATAAAGATCCAGCAATACCAGCTCCACCAGCTGACCAAACTGCAACTATATTTCTAAATTATAATATTATTAATATTTTCGTTAATAATTTTATAATTTTTTTAAATATTTATAATATACTTATTATAATTTGAAGAATATGATAAAAATGTTGATTCCCCAAGACATGAACTTGCTGATGTCATTACAATACCTAAAATTGTAAAATTTTTTGTTTCCGAAATACCAACAAGGAGATAACCAATAATTGCCATGGAAACTGCAACCGAAACTCGTAAACTGAAATTTAATTAAGGAAAAAATTAATTATGATTCATAATAGATAAATGTGCTTTACACATTTGCTCCATATTGTTAAGAAATGGAAAGCATGCCTTAGAATTGACAATCTCAAATCTCTCGAATGGCGTACAGTGGAAAAGTTTAAGTGCTTTACACTTTCTTCTTTCCCCGGTATACATTTCCTGTATTAATAGCATGTTACCGACCGCAGTGCTTGCCGATCTAGCAATGATCAGTTTTTAAATAACTAACAAATCTTGTAAACCAAAAATAACAAATTCATTCATAACAATTTTTTCTTCCACCAAAGACTTTTTACATACTTCCCCTTAAAGAATTTTAAAAGGAATCGTACAACTTTATTTGAGTTATACTATTTTAGTTGGGTCGACTTACTGTAAATAATGATGCAGAGTTCGACTGGCGGGCACAGTCTAGAAGAGATTGAAGTTCTCGAAAATGTCGTAAGAGACTCGAAATTCCCACCCCGCTAAAACCAAGCAACCATTAATGAATATATAACATTTAATGTATGGATTGTCATATCCTGGTGGATTATTGGTATAGTCTTCAAATCTTGTTTTCTTTTGTATACTTACTTAACATAAAATGGTAAAAATGGTGCTATTAATTTAATTGTTAATCCTGGTAATACATCAGCTAATAAAATTGTTCCAGTTGATAATAAATGACACATTCGACCTGTATTTACAGCAAGAATTCCTTTCTTTAAAATGAAAAAAAAAAATTGATTATATTTCTATTTTTATTTCTTATTCCCATCATCTACCACAAAATCATCAAACCTTCTGTTGTTCATCAAATTCATCAATAATATCATTTGCAGCACTCAACATTACAAAAAATCCAAAATTATTACATAAACCAAGTAAATAATATGACACTAAATTACGTAATGCTATCGGATCATTATTACTACAATCTTCATCTTTTATGCTACTGTTTCCATTTATTGTTTTAGATTGTTTTTCAACATTACAAAAAGTTGGTAAAAATTTAAATATTTTATCATTTTTATTATTTACAGAAACAGTAGTGTCACTTTCAAAATTTGGATTATTGATACCATCCTGGAACCACCAAACAAAAATTGAAATATTCTTTTAATGCTTCTTAAAATAATAATGAAAATAAATTATTACTTACGTTTTTTGTTTGGCACACTTTCACGTTTTCAATTATACTTTTCAAATTACTATTATTTTTAGGTAATTTCGACATAACTTAATTTTACATAAAATCCTTAATTTTAATGAAATATCCACGATAAAATATTATTAATAAATAAAATAATAATTTATTAAAATAATATCATTCGGTAATTATGTAGGTAAACTCATCTGTATACTGTTAACCAATTGTATATTAAATAACAGATCGTGCCAAAATACCTGGTTTTTTAGGGCTTTTTTGAAAAAATAAATAAAATATTAACAAAACAGTCTAATAAGTTAAAACTTTGTCAACCCGAATGTCTGTCTGTTTTTAAGAGTTATTGTCAACCTAAATTCGGTTACAGTCCAAAATGATATCAAATTGTAAAAATAATAATAAAATAAAAGTACATACAATAAAAAAACCTTCTTTTAAATATTGTCTGCTAGATGGCGTTGTTTCCTAAAAGATTTGTAAGTATTTAGGAAGCCATAATACATATACACTTCTAGTTTACGAATAGAGTGACGCTATGAGCTATGAGCGGTGCTGGAAGGTGTGCTGTAGTGTTGTTGTTGTTGATTTTTATATAAAAATATACTACAGCATAGCTTCCAGCACCGCTCATAGCGTCACTCTGTTTGTGCACTTAGAAAATAAAGTGTTACGTGATAGCATAAATGAAATAAAGAAGAAATGAGAGAAAATTTTCTTCTACATTTTAGACCATGTCAAAATAATTACAATATTTGTAGGTCTTTGTAGCTGATTCATTATCATTCACAATATAATTCTAATTTTTCGATTTACCTAAACACAGACAGAAGGTTAACTAGTAAATTTTGATTAAAATATTAAATGAAATTAAGTTATAGTTAAGCTTAAGACTAAGAAAGCTATACGGTTTAACATCTTGTAAATAATTGTGATATAGGTTTACAGGTATTTGGATAGGGATTGAGAAACCTATTTACACTCACAGAATTTCTTGTATGGATTATACTCTTTATTAAAGAAAGCAGAATTAGGAACTCGGAACTCAGTGCTCTCGTTTCTGTCACCGAGACCTCTCGTATTGTCGGGATACTGTTTGGTTGTTCAAGACAATTTGCAACCTAAATTCGCAATTCGCACTAAAATATACAATTCTGTCGTTTAAAAAAGCAGATCAGTATGAAACTACTGCATAGTAAGTATAGTTCGGCATTGTAACGTTTTTTGAGGTTATGCAGAAAAAAATTAAAAATATTGTACTTAAAATATGCTATCAAACAATAATATTTATGTAAATTTATTTTGAATATAATGATTAATAAGAAAATATTTAAAATACTAGAACATATTTAATTCTTATCACAATTCTTGTTATTCAAAATATTATATAAATATTAAATATTTAAATTATAAACTAGACCATGAAATAAAATTATATGAGGTTAGATTATTTTATAGATAACATTATCTGACCTAATTCATCTAACATTGGTCGATCTCAAGCTAGTACGTCTGCTTGTTATCGATGGGTATAATTTATTTTAATTTCTGTCCAATGACCAAGGAAGAACATTTTGCCTACCTCCCGATAGTATAAACTCTAGACTCAGATCTTACGCTCAGCCTAGCCTAATTCAGAACCCTTAGATTAGATTAGTTTAAAAATTAAACAAATAGGTATAGTAGTTCCATAAGTCACTGTGGTTATTGCTGACCTATATTGTGTCTTTTAGATCTTATACAAAGTCCAGGTTATCTATGAAATTGAGGATGTATTAAATAGGACAGAAACTGACAGTTATTGAATTATAAAAACAAAGCTATCGGTAGCTGTCAGTGCCTAGTAGCTGTAGGCGATCTATCAGGGTCTAATCTTGCCTATGTTAATTCAGATTTTACAGAGGTATTATAAAATTTTGTTAGATATGTGACCTATCAAATTATAGACGAAGATTGGTAAAATATGTTTAAATTAATTTGAATAATAGTTGGTTGGATGCTTTCTAAGGAGGAGCATCCGGAAACCCCAGTCGATGGCTGAATTTTTCCTATAGCGCACCAACCCAACCCATCTCATTAATGAACCTAATCAGGTCAGCAGATTTCTAAACTTGAATAATACTTGCATATTCATTTCAAAAGCTACTGATGGGCAGTTATAATGCTAAATTTTAATATTTGTGGCTCGTACAATATGTTTAATATTGATTTTGAAGTGTTATCAAATTACAAAATGTGTTAAAGCCATTTTAATCAAAACAATAATTATGATTCATTTTTTAACATTTTTAATATAAACAATCATAATCAAATTCATTTTTATATTCTACAGATTTTTATATTAATTTTTATATAAAATTAATATACTTTATAATTACAACCAATGTACGACAACGACAGGTACCAATGAAACATAATTTTTGTGAATTATTCCGATTCACGATGAGTATTGATAAAAAAATTTGTTTTCGACCATACGCGGAATGCAGAAAAAGATCACATATTTTAGTTATTTAAATTAGTGTACTAAAGTTTAATCAATGTCAAATATGAATAAATAAAAATAAAATAAAAATAATTTAAAATTTAAAAAGATTTGGTGGAATGCTGGTTCGATTATGAATGTGACGTAAATAAAGATTATTATTTTTTCTGTGTCAATATTATTTAACATTTAATTTTATTTTTTGGCCAACATCACAAACAAATAAATATTTATGAATAAAATTTATATGTAAATTATTCAAAAAAAAAAAAAAAACGTATGCAATCAATTAATCTTAACTATTTTATTGATTCACATCAATCGGAATCAATTTAATTTTAAATTTATTGCGATTTTACTATCAAAATATTGAATATATAGAAGACGGATAGTAAATGGAAAGTTTGAATCGAATTATGGAAAATTTACTATAACCAAATATACGATAATGTTTGTCATGGCCAATTAATTATAATAATTTTGTCTAATATTTGTCTACTCATTGCGGTATGCGGTTAAATTGATCGATAACAGTTAATGGAATACACAATTTATCGAAAGTGAAATTAACTACTCGTCAAATTCATAAGTGGCCGAAATACACACAATTGATAAAAACACAATTGATCTAATCACAATTGATAAAAATGGAAACAATAATTTAAAATAAAAATATGATTTATCCATATTTCCGGTAAATTAACATTCGGTCAATTGTGTATATACTTATATTCAGTGCTAATTTAGTCTAATCTTTGACTACTTATGGTATTCCGCAATTTGATCAAAAACAATTATGAGAATGTCCAATTTACTGACAGTGAATAAACCAAATGGGCTTATACTATGTACTATTCTCTCTAGAAGTACAGTATTCTTCAACCTGTGTTCCGTCATAAAAAAATTTAAGGTTCCGCGAGAATATTTTATAGAAAAAAATATTTAAAAAATCCCTGTCACAATTTTTTCAGTGTATAAACTATAAATCCATCAAATTCACAATAAATTCATGTGAAAAAAATGTCAAAATTTGCGAATATTCGCAATTCTCAGGTCCATAACACAATGCGCGCACAATTGACCGATGTAAAAAAAAACTAAATCTATAGTTTAAAATAAAAATGCTAATATGCATTTTTTTCGGTAAATTTACCTTCGGTCAATTGTGATTATGTTCAGTAAATTTACATGTCAATTAATACGAGTTTATTTATAGAAAATTATGTTATGTTAAAAGTTTGAGTTAATGGAAAATTTACTATATGACCAATTTATGATAATGTTTGTCACGACCAATTAATTAACATAATTTTGTCTAATATTTGTCTACTTATGATATTCAGGTAAAATGATCGAACACATTTATCCGAATGTACAATTTAATTAAAGTGAATTGATCGAATTAATTATAAATTTAATTCAAAGCTGACCGAACGGACATACAATTAACCGAATGGACTTAACAATCTATCTACATAATTTAAGTGCCCCTCTTTCCCCATTAAATGAACCTTTGACCAATTGTGTTTCCGTTCAACTGTGAATTGTGAATTTGGTCAATTGTTTTCGATAGCCAAAAATTATTACTCATATTTGTTTATTATTCAGATGGAAAACGGTAGATGCTGTAGAGAATTTTAATCACAGTGTGGTCAGAAACTTCTGTTCTGTCTGCTAAATGGAATTTTTATAACAGGAAACTAATAACTTGAAATTTTTGTTTTACTGTTTGTTTTTATGACAACCCAGATGATTTCATAAATTTGAATAACTAAAATAATGAGTTATTTTTACCGATTTGTTTATATTGTTAGTCAAATTATTGAAATTTAGATAAATTAATCACTTATGATAAATAGAATGATAAAATACAAAAAATCGATACTAAAATTAACTAATGGAATTTTTTATAATTCTTTAATATGTACCAATATCAAGTGCTTGGAGCGCATCAATATAGCAATGAAAACGATTGTGTATTAAACAATACTGTAGTCAAAGCAAAATTTAGTAGACATTATTTAATATCAATTATAAATATTATAAATTAAAATACATAATGGCATGATAGTATATTTTAATAATTCATTGCTTTGCAGTGTAGCAATTTAATTAGTAGAAAATGTCCTTACAATATCCTTATAGTATACAGCCAACCTAACTCCATTTATGATCAGTATCGCAACTGTTATGATTTTAAAGAAAATTTCGGATCTGGTTACTGCGATATATACATCATTGTTTCGAGGATTTGTTTGTAAATATTGGAAAATATATATGTAGATATAATTAATGAAGGTTTAGAGTAGGGTTGACCGTTTGGGCCAAACCGAATCATTGCAACCTTCAACCATTTGGTTTATTGTGATATTCCTTATAATTATTATTGGACCAAGTTCGTACTGTCCAAGTTCGTATAAAAGAATACATCTGCTTTATTGCCAATCACCATATATCCAAAGGAGCTACAACATAACATTCGGGTTGTCGATGTCGTTCTGTACATTGCCGACTCACAACCACTTAGTATAAGTAAGTATATGTTCCGCCGTTTCGTCCTCGTGTTGACAGAAGTTAAATCTACACACCTGATGGTCCTCTGACAGTCCAATTTTGTGTATGTGCTTCAGGATTTAAATAATTAAATGAAGTTGCCAAAATTAAGAAATTTATTATTGTATGTGTTTATATGAAAAAGCTATTCAAATTCAAAAATGGAAATATTTTTATCATATAATTTTCATTGATGTATTGTTGAAATCCTAAAAGTATGCAATATTTTAATATCAAAGAAAATTGTTAAAATACTAATTGTTAAAATTCTTCAATTTAATTATTTTTATATAATTTGGGTAAATTTATTAAAACTATCATAAAAAATTGAATAAAATTTAATAATAGTTTACAATTTTCTTGAAATTTTATCAATAATTTTGATCAATCTTAATTTTAGGTGTAAAGAACCTGAGGGATTACAGATGCTTTGGTTCTTACTATGTGAACGAATTGTATGAAACAGGATGTTCTGGATTGGAAACATATTCTCTGTCACGTCTTATCCTCTTAAGAACTTTTTGTTCAGCCTACCGCCGCATCATCATGAAGGTTACGAAGACTACAACAGGTCTAAGTAGTTCCTCTCTATATAAATCAATAAAACACCTCAATAAAAATTATTAAACTAATTGTTTTAACTAATTGTTCAAAAATATAATTCGTCCATAATTAATTATTATTAACCTAAATAAAAATTCAAGCTGAATAAATATTTGCTTAAATATTATTCAGTATTAAAAATCTTTTCATTCACAGGTCATTAACCAAAAAATTTTTGTGAATTTATAGCATCAATAAAAATTTAAAAAAAAAAAAAAACTAGAACAAAATATTGACATTTTTTTTTTGGGGAATCTTTAGCAAATTTGCATATCTTGTAGAACTACTTTTGATTCTTATTCAAGAAATATAATATGAAGGAAGCTTTATATTTAAACAAGAATTTTTGAATTGAATTGTCAGAATTGTTTAATTATTGTTAGGCAAAAAACTTTTAATAACGTCAGAAAAAACGCTGACGTTATTCTCATGTGGTGACGGTTTAAGGTGTACAATAATGAAGTTGAGGTCTATTTTGATTTGCCTTTATCCTGAATAGTTATTTTAAAATCCTAAATTATCAATCGTTATCATTGAATGCTTAAGTTTTGTATAGTTGAATGATAACGATTTATCGTTGGGGGGATCTAAGAACGTCTTGCTCAGCATGTAATTTATATCATGATTTTTTCCCAATCACAAAGCAGAATGCCAAGCAGTTCATCTGCTAGGAGAAATTCTTGAATATTACTGCAAGGAATTTATCTGTGAGTATATTTTCAAATAAAATATTTCCGAAATATGTAAAGAGAATTAATACTAGATTTTATCAGTTGATCTTTATTCGCAGAGACCCAAGAATATTAAGTTCATAGATTTACTATAGGTATTCAAACAAATATTGTAATTATTTATTACTTACCTGTTTATTTTATATACTGCCTGTGTGAGCTGGTATATTTTCAATTATGAGATGTTGCCAAATTATGAATTTTGATTCTGAATGCCAAATTCAATGTGAAAACTTTAACAGAAGAAGAACAGCCTGATATTTTTGTAGTTGATATGACTGTTTCTGTTTGTATGCATCTTTGTACTCGCACACAAATATGGCATTCCAAATGGAAGCCGTCTATTGATGAATTACCCTTGATTTTTAAATTAACTAAACTTTTTCTGAGTGTTTTTATATAATTATTTTAATCTATTATCTAGTTGCTAAATCCAGGATTTTTGTAAACTATTGTAAAACATAACAGGTTTCTAGCCTGTTAAAATGCTTTCGACAAAGTTGAAAAAAGTTATTAAAATCTGCTTGTAAAAGGGATGTTTTTATATTTTGTTCCAGTACATTTTTCAACCTACTACGGAATTTCGTGCAACATTCAATATGAAAAAAAAATGATGTTTAAGTTTTTTTTTTAATCTTTATTTAATTATTTTATGTTAGGTAAATTTAAATTAAGTTTTTATTATTTTGTAAATAAATAAACAATTTTTTAATCATTTTAAATTTATATAAATGGCAGTTGGATAATCTCAGTTGGCAAAAATATGTAAATTTTTAATAAAAAAAAATATCCTAAAAAAAAAAATTAATTTATTAATGAGTAGAACTTTTGGCATCTGATAATTTAATATTTCAAAATTTATAAAATTTATTTTTAGTTAAACATTCAATCAGAACTGACCGATAAAATATATAAAAAAAAATCATGATAAAATAGTTAAAAATTAAAAAAATTAAATTTACACCATAAATTTACGATAATTTTGAAATCGGAACCAAAAATAAAATGAATATTCAATATAAAAAAAGATTAATTATTTTTGTCATAATATTTTTAAGTGTAATAAAATGTGAAAAATGTGATAGAAAGAAAAAACCAAATATTGTTATAATAATGGCTGATGATATGGTAATGTTATCTAAAATTAATAATGTCAAAAAGAACTACTAGCCGAAGATCAATAGCAAAGGATTTACTTGGGTTATTTTATATTTTCTTCACGTCTAGCATATAGTGTAGTGTAATCGGTTTGTAAATACGATTCAAATAAGAGTGTTCACCTGCAAATTTTGAACAAATTTTAAAACTATAATTGACAGTTGTTAGTATATAATTTAATATTAAAATAAAGTTTAAATTCAATATTAATGGGAATTATCATTAAGAGTAGATTTTCTCTAAATCTGGAATTACTCGGTCCAAACATACTACACTAATGGACCTTTGCACATGATACGCGAACTGCGAATTGCGAACAAATGAATTTTTCCATGTTTAATTAAGTTTTTTGAAATAATTTTCTTATCAACATTTATCAATATTTTTTAACTATTTTATTAAATTTATGATAATAAAGATTTTAATGTTTTTTCTGCGAATTGGAATATCTGGTCGCGAACTGTCAAAACATTATTCACATTCCACTCGCATTCCACATTGTTGCAAATAAAAAATTCGCGCCTTTTTAACCACAAATTTGTTTTATTATGGAATATTCACAATTCGCAGTTCGCGGTTTCATGTGAAAGAAATGTCAAAATTTGCGAATATTCGCAGTTCGCGTTTCATGTGCAAAGTCCATAAGAAACGAAAGTGTTCATGTGGATCGTAGTTCAAAATTTACAATCCACGCATTGCATATTACGTTACGTCGTAGTTATTTTGTTGATTACCTGGCTACACGACACTACACACCATAAAAATTAGTATGCAGAATCTTACGAACTCCATTAAATAGAAAATGGAAGGTTTAGTAACTTTGCGCCGTTGCGATTTGCAAACTACAGAACAGAAAATGGAAAGTGTGGTAGTCGCTGTATTGAAGCACGGTATTGAACCCTTCATTTTAACGACAAAGTATGGATTTAAAATTATTAGTGTTGGGAAAATATGATACGGTTAGTCAGATTTCTAAATACGCTGCGTCGCATAGATTCTAGATTCCAAATTTGGTTTGTTCATTAGAGCATGAGTACTTGATTTTCATGACTGCTACAATAACTTAAATAAATCATCTATATTTGGATTTATTTAAGTTATTGTAGCTATATTTTTTTTGTTTTTTGTTTAAATTTTATTTTATAATTCTATTTTTATTAATTTTATTAAATATAACTAAATTATATTTGGCTACAGCTTAAATTAGTTGTAAGATAAATATAATTATTTCCTGCGTTTATATTAACAAAAAATAAAACAGAACAAACGTAAATAAATTAAACAAAAATTAGATAAAATTTATGATGTCTAAATTATAAATTAACAAAAAATTAAATTACGACTTTTATAAACATTATAAACATAAATTATAAACATTTAACATTTTTGTAAAAAAAATACTGACAAATCTTTGAATATTTGGCCTATTCCATTCAATCATCAATAATGTCGTATCTGTAAAGAATCGCACCTCATTTGCAAGTTTCCAGCGCTGACAACCCCTACCTCAAAGAACTTAAGGATCTAACCGCGAAACATCCCATGGATATGGCACAATTCTTAAAACCTATTCGAAATTAATATTATGAAGCATACTATAATCTCACATTCAAATCAAGGGGTCACGAGAGTAAGCGAGTAACAAAACCGTACCTACCTAAGCGTAAGTTGAACTCTCCTGGAACGATTCTGGGACTTCATCTGTTAACTTAATTTTCCCCAATTCCTTATATAGCTTACAGAAACCCATTGTAGTTATGTGACCTCATTTAGTTGCATTAGCCACTTTTAGTTTAGTTTAGATGCGTGACTTTCTTTCTGTAATCTATACTAAAATCCTTAAGTAAAGCTAATAGAATATCTCATCCTAATAGGGCCACAATGATGTTAGCTACAATGGTATGAATCAATTTTTAACACCAAATATTGATGCCTTAGCTTATAATGGAATTATTTTAAGTAAATTTTATGTACTTCCAATGTGTACACCTTCACGGACAGCTTTATTAACTGGAAAATATCCAATCCGTACTGGTAATCCTATAAAAAAAATCAAAATAATCTTATAATCATTATAAAAAAAAATCTATTTCTTTATTAGGTATGCAGCATTTTGTTATTGCTAATGATGAACCATGGGGTCTTTGTCCCAAAGAAAAAATTATGCCAGAAATTTTCCGTGATGCTGGCTATTCAACAAATTTAATTGGTAAATGGCATTTGGGATACTTTTCAAAAGCCTATACGCCAACATTAAGAGGATTTGATAATCATTATGGTTATATGGGTGGCTATATTGATTATTGGGATCAAAGTCTAATTATGCTGGTATATAAAATAATGAATTACATAAAAAATAAATTTCAATTTTTTTTTTAAATAAATTCTCAAAGGATCGTAATTATAGTCGTGGTCGTGATTTTTATCGAAATGGAGAAGTGACATTTGAAGGTAATGGTACCTACACTACCGATTTATTGACAAATGAAGCAGTTCGTGTAATTGAAAATCATAGTGGAGAAGAAGGAAAACCATTATTTTTAATGCTTAATCATTTGGCACCTCATGCAGGAAATGAAGATGATCCATATCAAGCACCGCAAGATGAAATTAATAAATTCAATTATATTGCTGATAAAAATCGTCGAATATATGCAGGTAAAATTTCATTTGTTTCAAATATTTAAAGAATTTAATCAGGAGCTCGTGGTTATAAGCTGCTCCTATGAAATTTGAAATACTATTCACAATTAATTCAATTGGCAGTAATTGAGAAGTTGATTTGAAATCAGTGCTATGGAGAATGATGGTTCTAAAATGATAAGATAATACCATTACATATAATTAACGCGAAAGTACATAAATAACTAATATTTAGCTTGTCTCCTTGGTTTTATATAAGCCCGCCCATAAAGCCGCCAATTGCTGTGTTTTCTTTGCACCTATGAACCCAATATTTCAAGTAAAAAATATCAACAGTACAAATCCTGACAAGTCATTATCCCGATAAGCATTAATCAGCTAAAAAAAATTACATTTTTCTTTTCATTTTAGCAATGGTTTCGAAGTTAGACGAAAGTGTTGGTAAACTCATGGAAGCACTACAAAACAAGAATATGCTATGTAATACTATTGTACTATTTTTCTCTGATAATGGTGCACCAACGGTTGGTTTACATTCAAATAGTGGTTCTAATGGTGCATTGAAAGGAGTACGTATAATTTTATTCATAATATTTTTAATTCGATTAATAATTTTTCTATATAATATAGCAAAAAAATACACCATGGGAAGGTGCTATTCGGGTACCTGCAATCATTTTTAGTCCACTCTTAAAAAGACAAAATAAAATTTATTCACAATCAATTCATATTACTGATATTTTACCAACTTTAGCTGCTGCATCTGGTATCCAATTAAATTCAAATAATAATTATCAATTAGATGGTATCAATTTAATGCCATTATTAAATACTGGTCATACAATAAATCGGAAAATTTTAAATAATCTTGATGATGTATTTGGTTATAGTTCATATACGAATGGTCCATGGAAATATATAAATGGTACAACAGCTAATGGTAAATTTGATTTATATTTAAGTAAAGTTGATAATGAAATTGATCCAAGATCAAGAAATTATACAGAGGCAATTTTACAATCTAAAGTTGGACAAGTTTTATCAAAACCAAGAAAAAATTGTAATCCTCAAAGACAATTAAATGAAGAAATGATAAATGGGATGCGTTCCAAAACGTTCATTAATTGTCCAAAATTTAAATTATTTGATATGATGTCAGCCATGTCCTGTAAACCATTAGTATCACCATGTTTATTTAATTTAGATATTGATCCATGTGAAAAATATAATTTTGCAAGTGTAGAACCGATTCGTTTGAGACGTATGAAAGATGACATTGAAAAATTTCGACGTGAAGCAATTAAACCAGTTAATCAACCAACTTTTCCTCAAAGTGCACCAGAACTACATAATTTTACATGGACTTGGTGGAAGGATGATTTAACTTCTATTGGTATGCCAGGAACATATTGTATTTGAATTAATTATTTTGGGTTTATTTATGTGATTAATTATAAAAATGAATTTAATAAATTTGTATAACTAAAAAAATTAATATTTTGGAAATAAGAAAATTTTATTTAATAGAGGAATTATCTTCAAATTTTGGAAATCCTTTCCAATTTATACTATTATTTTAATAGTTATTTGCGATATATTTGGATAAGAATTAATTGATTAAGTAATGGGTTTACTTCTACATTCTTAGGTGCTTAATTTCATTTAGCAGATCGTTTAGCGAATTTATCTCCAAAATGGTCCATAACTAATTAAATCATTGAATAGTATGGTAGTATGGTATGAATCTGTTGGTAGTACGTGGCTTCATTATTTTGTTCACTACAAAATAATGTAGAATTTGTATACAAATTTTACCTTTCAGATTGGTTTATTTCAGATTAGCTAAGACTTATCTTTACCAACCATACATTAAAAAAAAAATTTCGGCATACTCTATTAAGATTTGGTGTCTATTCAATTTTATTGATTTCGACCTATATTTGATTGTACAAAATCGTGTTCTATAAGATCAGTTCATGGCTCAGTTGGATCTTTAAGGAATGTAGATGCTTAAGAATTCGTAGTAAGGTGCTTCTTGAAACTTAAACGGGTGTGCGGTGTGCTCAAGAAAGCAGCCTCTGCGAAGCATCTTCAACAGGTAGCCATGTCTAAATTGCGACATCAAATTGTCAACTTACTCTTTATCATCATTACCAACCAGCAGAGTTGTTAATAATTCAAAATTCAAAATAATACATTAATTTTTATTAATTTTATAATTCATAATTATATTTTAATTAATTAATTAAAATAATGCATTACGTAACATAATTCGAATTATGTATATGAATTAAATTAGAATGATTTGAGTTATTATTGAATTAACAAAAATAATTCAAGTAATTCAATGAATTAATTTAATGGCATTATTAAATACTGGTCTATTATTTTTAATTTAAAATATGTATGTTGTATTTTAACAAGCTTATAATTTTCCAATTATTTTTAATTATTTGAATTATTTTTGAATTAAAAAAAAATAATTCATTGAATTACTTGAATTATATTTGAATTACTTTTATTAATACGAGGATAGCCTATAAAGCTGAAACTTATAGATATGTATAATAGTATAATCATAATGTATAAGTTTAGTATCCAGACGTAGTGTTGCCAAAGTAATATTTGTACATGGTTTTATTTCTAGTGAAATTGATGATATACAATTTTATGTCTCGTTTAATAGATTTTTAGTCATATTCGTACTAGTTCGTACTAGTCTTTTTTTAAACAGTTTTCTTTCTCACTTGATTGACTCCAATCAACATTATTTAAACCGGAATTTTAACGAAGTTTACGAACTCTTCGAAAGTTTACGAAACTATCTCTACTTTATAATGATTTTTAACAATAACGCATTAGGACTTCTTAAAGGTGTAGCGGTCCATATTTACAAATAATGTAAATTTGACATTTTTGGAGTTGCCAAAGTTAAATAAAAAAAATTTAAATCCGGTATTCTTATTGCGACACCCTTTATAAATACTTGAAGAAAACTCTGTAACAATTCATTTTTTCACAACAACTACAACTTTATGTTAGAGTTGAACCGCACAGCAGAAACATCTGGGTTAAACAGCCTGTTGTCTTTATTTGACAAAATGATAAATAAATAAAATAAATAAATATGTTTGCATTTGCAGTAGTGTTTTTTCCGAAATAAATTTAGTGTCAGTAATTATGTAAAACAATATTTAGAGCCATTATTAATAATAATATGGTTTTAATAATATAAATACCATGTAGCCAACATTACGTACACCTGGCCTCAGTCACTCACAATAAAACTCATATTTGCATTGCAAAATAATATTCGTGGAATTGGAATTTTACTAAGAATTTGCTGCTATTTTACTAAGAATGGTCAATTACGATTAATCCTAATTCATTGTAATTTAGTATTCAAATTTATATAGGAATATTTTGGTTAAGTAGACGATTCCCCTAAGTACAATTCCATTCGGCAGGGCAGTATAATTCAATTTTGAAAATTTATACTTATTATTTATTATTATTAATTATTATTAATAATTAATTTAATATTTAATAATTTACTTTGAAGTTTAATTCAAACTTTACGAAGAAAATTGATATTGTCACGTTATTAATATTTTTTATTTTCATAACTATAATTAATTTGATATCAGTTCATTTCTTCGAAAACTTTATAATTTCTTGTTTTTTCTCTTTTTCTAGATCTAGAACAACCATTCCATAATTAATAACAATAATTTATGAACCATAAAAAGTTAAATTTTACAAATTATAATATTAACCCAGTAAAATCATGCGCACCGACTTTAGGCCACTGATACTATGTAGAATTTAGCGGAATTTTATAATACAAGTGTCTAGTGGTAGTAGATCTGTTCTAGAAGTGGAATAGGCTTATATCAATTATTACATAGTAGATTGTACTCAAAGTCGAATTGTACCCAGTAAAATGTTACCCAGTGAATTGAACCTATATCGGAATTTTATACTCAGGTGTTTATAGTGGACGTAGAACTGTTAGTAGTAGAATTTTCTGGGACTCGGTATGATTTTAATTTGAAAATTTTTACTGAGTACTAATACAAGATTTATGTTAGTAGTAGAATACACAGTAAAATTGTTCCTAACACTGAGAAATTGTGTCTAATGGAATTGGTTTAATATAGAATCGAAATTTCGTAATAAGAATCATTATAATTTGTTTGCATAATCAGTTTCTGTTAATTTATATGAACATTTTTATTTAGAAATAAATTATATTTAAGTAAAGTCTTATTTTATATCTCATTCTTGTTTCATTTATGTTAATTCTGCAATTTTATGGCACCATAACTTTAATTTTGACCTTTATTATAAATATTAAGAATAAAATATTTAAATTTTTTAAATTCATTCTCAAATTTTCTTTTGCACAACTTACATTCAAATATTTTCAGTTTATTTAAACTTTAATATTTAATTAATTTTTAATTATTTATTTGAAATAATTTTTAATAATTTGTAATAGTTTTAATTTAACTGGCAAAGCGTTTTGATTACTTAATTAAAACGTAAAAATTATGTGTTAATAATATTTATAATTAATACGATTTATATACGAGTATTTAAAAAAAAAATGATAATTTATTTAGTGTTATTTTTATTTAATTTAAATTCAATAAATTCATGTAAATGTAATAAAAATAAAAAACCAAATATTGTTATAATAATGGCGGACGATATGGTATGTAAAAAATTCATTTATAATTAGTGTAAAAATCACTTAAAATTTAAATAAAATCGTGATAATTACAAAAATTTATTTCTTAAAAATCTTTAAAAGAATTAAGTCTGAATTCTGTGGAAAATTGCCAAAACATGATAAGTGCAGTTTTTTAAAGCTAATTTAAAAATGTTGAAGGATATTTTTCATAATAAAAGCATTTGTAAGATAGCTAAGTATTGGAATTAGAATATCATTTATTATGTTTTTGGTAATATTTCCTACAAATAATGATTTTGAAAATAAAAGTTGTATATTTTTGTTGTTATATCAAAAACTGCACTTATCATGTTTTGGCAATTTTCCACAGAATTGTGATCATAACTCAGACCTCTGAAATCAAAATTTCCTAATCAATTTTTAATCATAATTAATTTTATCATTCACTATTTCAAATCTTTATATGCTAATACATTTACCAGGGTCGAAATGACGTCAGCTATAATGGTATGAATCAATTTTTAACACCTAATATTGATGCATTAGCTTATAATGGAATTATTTTAAATAATTATTATGTCCCACCAATGTGTACACCATCACGGGCAGCTTTATTAACTGGAAAATATCCAATTCGTACTGGTATTAAATTATTATATTTATTCTATTTTTTACTGGGCTATTAAATTACATAATTATTATGAAAGGTATGCAGCATCGTGTAATTGTGAATGATGAACCATGGGGTCTTTGTTTAAAAGAGAAACTTATGCCAGAAATTTTCCGTGATGCTGGTTATTCAACAAATTTAATTGGTAAATGGCATTTGGGATTTTTTAAACAAGATTATACACCAACATCACGAGGATTTGATAATCATTATGGTTATATGGGTGGCTATATTGATTACTGGGATCAAAGTTACTGGGTAAATATTATACTTTATAATATATGTAATTGTCATTTCATATATAATATCTTTAAGGATCCATTTTATAAGCGTGCCCATGATTTTTATCGTAATTTTGAACCATATTTTGATGGTAATGGCACTTATACTACAGATTTATTAACAGACGAAGCAGTTCGTGTAATAACAGATCATAATATAACAACATCGAAACCATTATTTTTAATGTTATCACATTTAGCACCACATGCTGGTAATTTTATAGATCCATTACAGGCGCCACAAGATGAAATTGATAAATTTTATTATATTGAAAATAGATCACGCCGAAAATATGCAGGTAAATAAACATAATACTTATAAAGTTTTAATACACTAATGGCCAAATAAAAGTAACCGTATGCAAATTATTAGAAATTTAATGAAATTGTGTTTAATAAATGCTTGAACTAAATTTTTTTTTAATTCTTAACTATGTAAGTGTCACAAAATGTTCAATTAATTTTTGTTACTAATAATTAATTATACTACATTTTCGTAATGTGAAATTTGTGGGCTATGAAGAAATTGTTTTCAATTCCGTTGTTTCAAGTGTTCCATTCTGAGAGGAAACATAAATATCGCTTTGATTCATCTTCAAATAAGTCCACGCAATTAATTATAAGTGTATGTAATTTTAGGAGTGAAAAAATTTAAATCTACTCCATGTAGAGTAGATTTAATTTGTAACACAAATATTATTTTTGTGCGGTGTCTTTTAATTGGCCACTATTGTATTTATATAGGTTCATAATAAATTGATTCCTTCTCATCAGAAAAATGACCTTGATTTAAAAAGTTTATAAATGATAAGATTTAAATTTTATGACCTGATTATACTTGCGTGTACTATATCATCACAAACATAATTATCAAAAATAATTTCACTCAATAATATTTTGACAGCAGATAAAATTTAATTTTAGTGAATTGATTTTTAATTAATTATATTTAATTTAATCTTATTAAATAACAATTAATGGAAAATTAAAAATATTGCATAAAATCTGTTCCAATTTTGATAACATCACAGTTCCATCAAATTCTGACAGAACTTCAAAATTTGAAATATACTTAAGATTCTGAAGTCGCGCCGTTGTACTGCAACCGCTTAGGAAATTAAAAAAAAAAGTTGAAACAGAAATATAAAAAACAAATGTTTTCAAATCACCAGAGCGGAAACGTTCAACTCGAACGAACTTTTCTCGCAGAACTTTAACTACTCTCATATATATTTCTATATATTTCGACCTTTCGGCACTGCATCGCGAATATCAAGCGCTGTGACTTGTGATAGTATCTCCCTCCAGAGTAAATCTCAGCTAAAATTGCATAGATACCAAAAGCTTGATTTCTATAAGAGTGAAAAAAATATTGTAGTGGTAACGCAATTAGGTCAGCTCATTAAATTAAATTCGACCTTTAGAGAAAAAGCCATTGAAAGTTTGTTTTGGGAAGTATTCCTTAAATATTATTTATTTCCAGCAATGGTATCGAAATTAGATGAAAGTGTTGGAAGAATAATAGAAGCTCTACAAAACAACAATATGCTATGTAATACAATTGTAATATTCTACTCCGATAATGGTTCACCAACAATTGGTATTAATTCTAATAGCGGTTCCAATTATCCATTTAAAGGGGTATGTAAAAACAATTTTACTCAAATAATTAAAAAAAAATATTTTCCATTTATCTCTATAGCAAAAAAATTCACCATGGGAAGGTGCAATCCGTGTACCTGGAATAATTTTTAGTCCACTTTTAACAAAACAAAATAAATTATCAATACAATCAATTCATGTTACCGATTGGTTACCAACATTAGCTGCAGCTGCTAACATTCAATTAGATCCAAATTTAAAATTAGATGGTATCAATTTATGGCCATTATTAAATACAGATAATTCAGTTAGCCGGAAAATTTTACATAATATTGATGAATCATTTGGTGTATTAACATATATTTCATATATGCATGGTTCATGGAAATATATTCAAGGTAGTACACATTTTGGAATGTACGATACATGGTTAGGTGATATTGATACCGAAATTGATCCAAGAGCTATTAATTATGAAAAAACTATATTACAATCTAAGGTACAGAAAATTTTAGGTAATCGAATATCAACAGATTGTTGTTGTAAATTGAGCCGGAGGAAATTAAATGAACGAATTATACGTGGTTTAAGGCAAAGTACAAAAATTGAATGCCCGAAAAATAATTTATTTGATAAAATATCAAATATGAAATGTAAACCATTAAAATCAGCATGTTTATTTAATTTAGATATTGATCCATGTGAACGATATAATTTAGCTGGACATGAAGTAGAATTAATGAATTATATGAAACATGAGATTAATGTATTTCGGGAACAAGCTGTACAACCAGCTAATCAAATATCAGATCCATTAAGTAATCCAAAATTACATAATAATACATGGACTTGGTGGCGATATGATTCATTAGATACAAATTATAATAAAAGATCATTGAATAGTATTACAAAAAGATTTATGAAATTGTAAAAGTTGGAATTTTTGATATAAACCAGGGAGAAAAATCTATGATTCACAAAGTTAAATGTTTTTTTATATAAAGTTGGTAATTTTTAATACATTTTAAACTGGTAAATTTTCTTGATGATGGGGAAAAACCTAATTGCAATGGTTCTGTTTTAGTGTGTAAAATAATTTTTACCAATTTTTAATAACATATAATCTAAGATACTTTGAAACTAGTTTTACAGATTTTACACCAGGCATGGCTTTAAGGTTTAAGGTATATACAGAATTTTGAATTAAAGCAATAAAAAATTAAACAATGTTACTTTTTAAGTAATAAACTTTTTATTATTATTTTGATTACTATTAACTTATTACTAAAGATTAGTTATTATCTTATTACAATTATTACAATATTATCTTATTATTTTTAGATAAGATGGCGGAAAATAAATATTTTCACTTTATTAATTTGATTATTAGGCACGATCTTATTTCCGTATTATCGTTATAATCAAAATTTATTAATATTGTCAAATATAAATTAAAATAATTAAAATGTTTTTCTTTTTTAAATTTCTATAATAATTAATCCTGAAGTAAAAATTAAACCTTTGCAGTTGGTTGGTTTGCAAGTGGTTATCGAGTGAAAGTCCTTCGGTAACTTGAGCCTATTGGCCCGTTGTACCACCTCGTCGACGGCCGATTAAGTTATAATTTGTAACTTTACAGTACGAAGCCGCGTATTTTAAGTCCACCAAAATCTGTTTTTGTTTATCATAGTATACCGACTCAGCCCAATTGTGTATTGAGTGAAATCATTTCGCACGGGTTCTATTTACCCACGAATTCGGTATTATCTTAAGTTGAAGATATTAATAAATTTGTTTAAAATACATTATTTATTCGTAAACGAAATTTCGTGACTAAAATATTTTCACACAAGCTTCATGTTCTCATTGGGGACCTGTTTACTTAAGCCAGTACTGTTACAACTCTTCTGATATTGTATAAAGTCGTGGACCGAACTATAATTTAAAATAGATAATTTAATTTCACATAATTATTAACATTTTAACTCTGCAGACTTACAGTGCTGGTTAGAGTACTAGTATACTTCTTTAAACCTTACATGCTATAAATGTTATGACAGTTCATTAAAATTGGTTACCAACCGTATCTGCCTACCATGAACATCTGTTTCGTGCATCTCAATTAAAATTAAGATAAAAGATTACAATTAAGATCAAAATGAAGATTAGTTTTTAAGGCACAAATGTGCCTGTTCAAACTGTGACCTAAAATATCAATTGTTTATACATTAGCAAGTTAAAGTCATTCAATGTCCTGTTGGCTATGTCCATGACATAATTGTGAGTTAGAAATATCTCAGTATTTTCAGTGCAAAATGTTGGCAGTTGTAACAGTTGAATATTCTTTGCTGTTATTCTCAATTGAAATTCATAGAATTTTTCCCAAAATTGTTGTAAAATGTTGAAATATGCAAAGATAGAATTTGGCAGTGCATATAATAAAAATTAAGAAAATGTCAATTTTCAATTTTTATAATATTTCGGTATGACGTATAATGTTATTAATCTTTTTAATATTAAATATATCCATGGCATTATAATCCACACTGTTCATTACTGACTATTTCCTTTACACTGTCATTATGCTATTAAATTTGTTTTAATAATTTATGCTAGGGTATTTCCAAAAGCAGAGTTATAGGTTACTCTGGCTATTATGTTTTTTTTTTGTTACTGAAAATATTAATTTCATGGTCAAGTTTATTATATAAAATATTTCACTAACCTGCACAATACTGAAAATTTTTATATTTTATATAGTTCTAAAATAAATTTTAATTGTAATTATTACAACTTTCACTGTTCAAATTTCAAGATCAAAATTCAATGTAACGAAAACATTGAAATTTAATATATGCAAATTTTTTCTAAAATAATAAAAATTATTTAATTAAAATGACGAAGATGTCAGCAATTTTTTTATTTTATACAGTAAATTTTAATTATAAAACATTATTTAAAATTAAACATGTGAATACAAAATTAATTAAAATTTAATTAATAAAAAATTTATTAAACTAATAATCTTATCAAAATTAAAAAAACTTTAAGACTATATTTTGATTGATTACTTAATGATTTGTAATTTAGTGTTTAATGAAAGAAATAATTAAAATAAATTTGATAGATTTATAGAATTTTATTAAAGTTAATCTATTTGTAACATTTTATATATCAAACATTCAACAACCCTAGCGATGTAGCAGTTAATCAAACATACGTATATAATACGCACAGTTTCTGAATGCTACTAGCTGGATTTAAAATTGTCACGCAATTAAACTAATGAACAAGATCAGTAGTAGAAAAACGGCGCTAATGCATTAATTGGAGTCACGTTGCTCAAGACCTGCCATTTATACCAACCAATTAACATTTTATTGCTTGAACTGAAGAGCGACTTCTGACTTTTATCAGTTGTTATATCCAAAATTAAGCATTTAAGTTAATTTTTTCTAACAATTAGAATATTCTATTAAAACTTTGAGCCATGACGGAACCAACTTATATGGGAGTTAAGTGATTCATTGTCAAAATGGATATTGGCTCAATTATTATGCCCTATTGTTAGGTTTTCTACCACTTTTATTAACTAACTAATCAATTTATTTAAAACTTTAAGCAAAATTTAAAGAATTGATATTTCTCAATTATAAAAAGACCGCCATATTTGAAATGAACTAATAAAGTTATCTTTTTTAGTGTATAATAATTACAAAAAAAAATTGTAGTTGCAATTATTTAATTCATATTTGCTGCTATGACAAATTCGTCACGCTTGATAGTAGCATATGTTAGCGAATTAAAGGAAAGGTAAGTAAAGTTCAACAAGTTATCTTTTATAGAATTTCAAAAACACTATAACTTTATGTGCAGTCACTCAAATATGCAGCAATAAATTCCATTCTTATTAATGCAACCGTTTTTTATGTTTAAATATGCGGGGTCGCAGTTTCAGTTGAAATTTCAAAAAACTGATTAATCATTATTAGGTGTCAGCCAACTTAATATAATTTTACTGAGTTTGAAAACATCACCGAAATTTGTTCTTAAGTTTTCTTATTGGCTTGTAATTGGACGGTGTTATTTCATGTACTATAATTAATTATGTGAACTACTTTCGGCAATTAAGATTAGATTAGATTTTATTGAAGTTGATTACCACTATTATTATTATCCATGTGTCCTGATCAAGGCAGCCATTATTGTAATTTTTAAAGCTTATTGTAATTTTCAAAGATTATTGTAATTTTCCTTTTCAATAATTATACATCAACTGCTGTCAATAAAGCACTACAGCTGTTTAAGAGAACCATACCACGATTCTGAGGGATTATAATTAAATACGAATGTGTCATAGCCTCAAGACATTTAATACATTTATACTCTTAAAACAAAATTCATAGCTATTTGATGCGTTTTTAACGAAAGTATGAGTAATAGAGTAATGTATGCTTTGGACTATCCAGAAAACTGAAAAAAAAAAAAACAGAGTCAAATCTATAAAGTTGACTATGAGTGCATTTACTTACCACCTCATCAGGAGACAACAGCGATATAACATTTTCAAAAATGGTAAGGACACTTGGAGTGTTCTTCATAAAAACGATACTGAATAATCTAAAATTACAAATATTTTCTAAATTTCATTAATAATTAAATATAATCAGAAATAAATTCCATTCATATAAAAATTTGTTAACCTAAAAATATTTGCCATAAAACTAACCATAACAAAAATTATTTAAATATTTACTTTTATATCTAAATATTGTGATAATAAAATCATAGTAAAATTTATTAAAATTTAGATAAAATATTAATCATAACAATAACATGTAAAAAACAAAAATTAGATACCAGTGGGTCGGAGATAATTCGTAGTTATGTCCACGATTCATTTGTAATTAAGACTACAGTAATATGTTAAAAATTTCAGATATTTTAAGACCACTAAGAATGAGATTTATATAATTCAGAATTTTGATACGGATCCAATGAAACTGGAAAATACAAAATTTTATAGGCACAAAATAGATTACAAAGCTAACATGATGACCTCTGGAATAGTCCAGAGGAATCTGTGGAGCATGTTTTGTGTCATTGTCAGACACAGAAGATTTAAATTTTCGAAATGTCATTTTATGACAAGTCTTTTTGAAGCTGGAGAAGAAAGTGTTGAAAATTTGATGGCGTTCATGAAAGAAATAGGATGGGCCTGACGTATTTTGAAAAATTGGATTGTACGACAGCGGGAGTGTACAAAGGGTCCTTGTGGCCTTGGTACGTGAGGTGTCTTTGGATCCTCCTCCATTCTAACTAACCAACGTGATGACCAAATCAATAGAAAATAAATCAAATACTCTTCGGAAACTAAAATTCTCATATATTAATTTTTCATGAACCAATTAAATATAGCGGCTCCAAATTTCGGTGATGACAATTTAGATGACAAAATCAATCTATGCGCGCTATATTATTGATTGAAATGGTAACAAGATTAATGTATGATGTAGATGAAACGTCAAATTTAACAATTACAAGGAAACTATCATTTATTCAAATTTAACTTTTATCAAATTTAATTTTAATCATATGAAATATGAAATGTTATGGACCCCTAAAACTACTGACCTATGTCCGGATATGCACGTGCACAGTCATGAAACCAAACATGTTTTATCCTAATTTTATCTCAATATAAACGGGTAATTCTAGCTCTAGCATATCTACCACATAAAAATATTGATTCTATCTTGTATTGGTATCAAGATAATGTCGAGATGAACCAGTGTCTCAAATTTCATTCAAATTTGTCAAGCTAGAAAATGTCTTAGCACACATCAACATTTTGCGGAAATGCATTTTCAAACTATACGTCCTCGATAACGCTTTGAAAAAAAAAATATTCGAAGGCAGTTGATGTAAATTTATTAGCTCTTTCATATCAATTACCTTCCCTTCAATATAATAGTATCTTTAAACATATTTTTTTGCACCAACAAGTCCAATGCAACATTCATCATTATTCCAACTACTCATTATAATTAACTCTCGCCACTGATTATCAATGGGGAACAACAAAATAAAAACTCTTTATATAAAAGGAAGTTAATTTCATTAAAAATCTTTTAGTTATTAACTAGCTCTTAAATGAAATTATTCTACTTATTTTTTTTTTTTATAAATAACTGGCTATAAAAAGCTTCTATTTTTATAGCTTGTGTGTATTATCTTTAATTGTCGTTTATAGATTGTCGGTGGTGGCGGATTAGTAAAATCATAAAAGTTTATCTCAATTTACAAAGACGTGTTAAAAAAAAAATGTGTGTGAATTTTTGATATTATATTACATTTAAAGTTAATTAACCCCAGGTATTTTTTTTAAAATAATTGTTTTACTTAAATATAATAGTATCTTTTGACATTGAAACATTTTGATAAGATTGTCATGGTTCTTTAAATATTGTTAATTATTGCACAAAAGTTTTTTTAATAAATTAAATTTTTGTGTCATTTTATAAATAGAATTAAAAAGATATTAAAAAAAATAAAAGATTATAGAAAATGTTTTAATAAAAATAATTTCGATTCCGTGACTTCTTGACCACACCACAAAAACTGAAATTTTCAACTTTTTTATAACAATTTGTGTCGTAGTAAAATAATAGTTGTAAACAATTCATTTAAAATTATTTGAACTTGTTTTAAAGATAATTAATTATATAATTTAGTTTAGTTTCCAATGTAAGGAAAATGACAAAGTTTTTGAAAAGTGTATATATAAATATTAAAGTGATATATTTAGTGAATTGAAATTTATATAATTTTGAATATAAATATCTTGATACATTTCGAAAGTTGGTCATCTAAATTATAAATGATACGAAAATTTCAAATTATTTAACATCTTTGAAGCTACCACGACCTCTTAGTCTAAGGTACGACCTCTTAGTCTGTTCTATATAAACTGAGTCTAGGCTGGTAAACTGCACCGAGGAGAATAAGTCTATTTGGTCAACAAATAGAACTGAGCCCAACTTTCAGAGTAAAATGAAATTTAGAAACTCGTTTATTGCTAAAACAACAAAATTAGGTAATCAATTACCTTTGAATTATAGTTTGAACAAGTTTAAGAGGAATATGAAGCGTTTTTTAATAACCTCGATCGCTTAATCTTAAATCCTAAAATTCACTGACTCTTCACATAGTGAAATCCTATGGTCACAGTAAGGGCAATTTCTCAATATTTGGTTATTTGTCATTTTGACATAAAACTTTACATAAGAGTTTTATGTATAATAAAATTTACTGGACCAGCGAAACATTTGACCGGATCCAATATTTCACTGGGGAGATAAAGATAAAAACAGAAAAGAAATATAAAGTAACTTCATTCATACAAAATTGAATTATTTTTCCACAAATTCTACATAATCGCATTTAAATGTTGACCTTAGGCCTGACTGCAAAACTGATTATAAAGAAAGTGGAAATTATCGAATAAATATTATGAAATATGTTTAAACCAATTTTTGTTGTCGACTAGATTGAATAAAAAAGTAGAATTAATATAGAATTTAGTTAATATATGCCCGCTAGAAAAAAAATTTACGACTGCATAAACTTGACTTTGCAATGGTTCATTCAGGGAAATCCAAAAATTAACAGAAATCTAGTTAATCTTTATTGAAGTGTTCTTAACTCAAAATTAGTTATAATATTTACTTTAAAATTTAAATTAATTATACTACATTTTAAATGTCATAACTTGAATTTGATTCTACATCTAATTTATTGGAATTAGATAATAATAATAATAAAAAAAACTATTGTGTCTAGAGAGTTAACTGGTTCTTATCACTAATAATTTGCTTTTTACTAATAAAAATCTTTTCTGGTTATTCAAAATAATCATTAATATTTAATTATATATAAAGATCAAATCAAAAAGTGAAAGATTTTTGTAAAGAAAAACTTAGATTTTCATAATTAATACTTTCCTTATGATATCACAGAGGTACAGATACAGAATCGTTGATCCTTGATCCAAAAAATACAGAATCCTTGATCCAAAAAAAAAACTTGATCATAATTTAAAATTTAACAATTTTGATGATATGGCTAGAAATTTTGATGATATGGCTAGAAATTTTGATCATATGGCTAGAAATTTTGATTATTACTAGATATTTTGATTATTGTTTGTTTTGACATACACAATCTCCGGAAATTGTATTTAATAGTTTTTTTTTAATGGAAATTAGTTAATGGTCCCCATTAAAACTCAATATTAGAACAATCCATTCTACTTGTTATTAGAATGTGATTTTTTTTTATAATTACCATATCCTAAACATTATTCCACATTTAAGATAAGACTAAGACACTAGTTATAAGAAAATAACATTTGACATTGAAAATTGTAGTTTTTTTTTATTGTGATTCTTTTTTAACACGATTAAGTGTGGAAAAACTTTATAAATAATTTTCCGATTCAATTTTTTCATTCATTTAGTTAAAAATTTTTGTTCAAATCGAAAGTGAAATAATTTTATTTAAAGTTCGCGGAAGTTTGGTGTACATTGGAAATTGGAACACTATATTTTATGGTAAATTTGTTGTTTATTTTCGTAGTTTTTTATGTTTTTGCTTAAATATTAGTGGAATCAATTAGAGTACAAATTGTGACGAATAGTAAATATTTTTTTCGAACAAAAAAAAATTATAATTTTGTTAAATCCCTGTAATTATTATAAATAATATTGTCAAAAGTTTATCAAAATATAAAAAATATGTATAATCAAAATTTCTAGTCATGATCAAAATTTCTAGCCATAATCAAAAATTCTAGTCATGATCAAAATTTCTAGCCATAATCAAAAATTCTAGTCATGATCAAAATTTCTAGACATATAATAAAAATATAAATTTGATCAAAATTCTCAAATTTTACAAAAATTATGTTCAAGTTATTTTGTTTAATGTAGAATTAGAACATTAACAAACTTTGCTTTCGTTTTTAATATTATCAATAAAAAATATAATTTTTTGACAATTTCTGGGATTAAATCATTTTTTGACTGCGCATATTATGTTGCCCCATCCAAATCAATTTTAATGGGAATCAAGAAATTGTCAAATCTCTCTCTAAAAGTCCCTCTAAAAATTAAAATGCTGCTATTTTGATTCCATATTTCATACAACATTTTGACACATCAAAAGTTGTACAACAAATTGATATATGTGAAGGAACTTTAAGTTAACGAACAATTGAGTTACAAGAATCTATTGAAAAAATTATGCTTAGTTAAATGAAAGTAAAATTTATGATTTAATCCATGAAAATCACAAAAATGATTTAATAATTCTTTAAATTTCTATTAGAAATATTTGAAAAAAATCCAATTTTTACTCGTTAATTGTAGTTTTTAAGAAGTTTGTAGATTTACATTATACATAATTAAATAGTTTTAGTTAACACTGTCTGGCCAAAAATAATTCACAAATAAATCAGATATCACGACACGATTTTGTTATATTTTTGATTAGTGATTTGTTGTCAAAATAATATTAGTCAATAATTACTTTTTATCATAATACTTGTAACAACGTCAATTATGGAAGTGTAAAAAGTTTATTTTTATTTAATATTTTTTGGTAGCCTAGCTAACAAATCGAATTGATAATAATTCGACAACAAATCATACCTTAGAAATAAGTGATGCTAAATATATATAAATCAGATGAGTGCAAGTTAGGGAAGGTGTCTAACCTATTTCCCTATTTGCCATTTCATTATCCAAAGTATGAATATACCTACTTATATTTTATAGTCAACTATTTCAACTGCATAGTGCTTACTAATTGGATCATACTGCAGATGGTGTTCAGGTTTTATAGCTTTTATGTTTATTCATAGCTTTTAGCAAAACCTGTAAAATTATATATATGTGACATATAGTTTTAATGGATGCTTATTAGCTAAAAGTGAAAATCATTTTACATCTTGGTGCAGTATTTTTATTTACTATCGAGAGTATTAAGTCGAATAATAAATCATACAGCACTTTTTCAAAGACCGATGAAATGTTAACTATTAATGCAATATTCTTCCTGCTAATAATAATAATAACACTAATAATAATATTAATAATTTCCTTTTTCCATTACCTATTAATAATTATAATAAAAATAACAATAATTCTATTCTTACTGATGACTCTATTTTAACAATTTTTGATTCCCCTCTAGATCCTAACAGCGCATCTCCAAACTTTGTAAACCCACTAATTTGGGTTAAAATTTTAATACATAGACCATAGTGGTAAAATTTCTTAGATCATACCTAAGTTTTTGAATTGCATAACTTTTGTATTCCTTGATTATAGCTGCATGCAGTGCGATGAGTGTAAGCTGTAAGTAATTAAATCACGATTTTCAATATTTAATATAAGTTGTTGTTAGTGTAATACCATTTCTTGAAAGAATTGAAATTGTTCTGAAACAGGATAGTGTCATCAATAAAAGTAATAAGGACATGTAATCCATGAAAACTTGTTATTTTATAAAAAGTTGATCCATAAAAAGCATCGACGATAGTAATAAAAAAATGCATCTAAAATAAATAGAGTAAAAGATGCTTCTATGTATTTAGATCCTCTTAATAAATTCAAAAAAATTGATTCCTAGTAAGTAATACACTAAAACACAGTTCAGCAGTAGCCAGAGTTTCTATTAAACTATGGTACTTCGAGTAACTATTTATCAGACGTTAATCTTGTAAAATATTTATACATTTTCCGAATTTTTTTAAATCAGAAAAACAATAAAATTTATAATCAATTTGAACAATTTAGAATACGGAATTTAGGTAAAACTTTTTCAAAATAATAAAATCATTAGTTTTCAAAAATTAATGGACGTTATCAATTCCAATATCAAAACATTCAAATATTACTGACTGGCTATACTTCTTATCTTCTACTACAACAATTTTCGGAAACATTTAAAATAACTATTTTTAGTGCCTAAAGTTATGCAATATTATAAACTTAAGTTTTCAAGAGTATTACAAATTTCATGAAATTTATATTTTAACTATTCAAAACTTTTCCTATGATAATAATTTTCCACAACTGAATTAATTCCGATATGTTTTTACAGTAAAAATAAAAATTAAATTGTATTTTTTAAAATTTCAGTTCAAAAAAATTAATAATGCGATACTTAAAAATCATTTTATTCTTGACTTTCATCCATTTAAATAATGGTGAAGAACAAAAAAAACCAAATATTGTATTAATTTTGGCTGATGATATGGTAAATTCTAAAAATACTTCCATTTACGAGTAAATCATTAACAAATTTCAAATTTTAGGGTATGAATGATATCAGTTTTCGTGGTTCAAATCAATTTTTAACACCAAACATTGATGCATTAGCATATCATGGAATGATTTTAGATAAATATTATGTGCCAGCATTGTGTACACCATCTAGGGCGACTTTATTAACTGGCAAATTCTTAATTCATACTGGTAAATATAACGATAATCTTGAATCATTTTAATAAAACAATTTTGTTTAGGTACCCAAGTTTTTGTGATACCTAACGATGAACCATGGGGTATGCCATTAAATCAAACAACAATGCCAGAAATATTTCGTAATGCTGGTTATTCAACAAATTTAATTGGTAAATGGCATTTGGGTTTTTATAAAAAATCATATACACCAACTTTAAGAGGTTTTGATTATCATTTTGGTTATATGGGTGGCTATATTGATTACTGGGACCGTACATTATACATGACGGTAATTAGAAAATTGAAAAAAAATATTTATTTGGTTTATTCTATAAATTATTCTTTATTTTCAAGGATAGAAAATATTCAAGAGGCTATGATTTTCGTAAAAATTTAGATGTAACTTATCAAGGTAATGGTACATATGCTACAGATCTATTTACCGATGAAGCTTGCCGAGTAATTCATGATCATAATATAACTAAACCATTATTTTTAATGGTTACACATTTAGCACCACATACAGGTAATGAAGATGATCCACTCCAAGCACCAGATGATGAAATTAATAAATTTCGGTATATATCAGATCCGAATAGAAGAATTTATGCAGGTTTAATTATTATAAAATATTTATATGCCAGCATTGTTCAAATTTATTTGATTCGTTTCTTTAGCAATGGTATCGAAATTGGATCAAAGTGTTGGAAAAATTGTAAAATCTCTTGCTGATAAAAATATTTTAGATAATACTATTATTGTATTTTATTCGGATAATGGTGCACCAACGGTCGGAATGCATGGTAATAGTGGATCAAATCATCCTCTCAGAGGGGTAAGTAATATTACAAACAAATTCAATTCAAAATTTTGAATGCATTCATGTCATTTCCATATTTTTCATCTATTATATCAATCTTAAATTTGGTCTAAAGACGTGGTTTTGGAAAGCTATTTCACATTACAGATAGAAAACCTAAATTATTATTTAAATTTATTTATTTATTTAAATAATATCTAAAAATTTTGAATCATTTTTCATTATCAGCAAAAAAATTCACCATGGGAAGGTGGAGTTCGAACTCCTGGCCTCATTTTCAGTCCATTACTTAAAAATCGTAATACGATCTGGTCACAAACAATACACGTATCTGATTGGTTACCGACATTAGCATCAGCAGCTGGTATCAAATTAGATCCGAATATAAATTTGGATGGTATAAATTTATGGAATGAAATGGTTAATGGAACAGGTAATCAAAATCGTCGTATCGTTCATAATATCAATGAAATACAAAATTATACATCATATCAACGTGGTCCATGGAAATATATTAGTGGTACAACAAGTAATGGTGGATATGATTCATGGCTTGGTAAAATTGGTAATGAAATTGATCCACGTTTCAAAAATTACACCGAAATTATAAAAGAATCACAAGTTTCACAAATTCTGAATATAAATAATCAATATAAATTAACAGATGATATTATTATAAAAATGAGAAATAAATCAAAAATTCAATGTCCTGAAATACGTAATTCTTCTTTGGCATATCTATATAAGTGTACACCATTATTTGATTCATGTTTATTTAATATTGATATTGATCCATGTGAAAAATATAATTTAGCTGATGAATATCCAGTAATATTGTTATCAATGAAAGCTGATGTTGAATATTTTAAGAGAACTGCAATTAAACCGGCAAGGGTTCCATTACGGGATCCACAGTGTAATCCAGAATTAAATAATGGACTGTGGACATGGTGGCAGGATAAAAATGGTGAACCAAGTATGGCTACAAGAATATGTGGTAGTTATACATCAATTGTATTTATAATCGGATTAATGATGAGCAGTTTTACTTTCATATTTAGCAAAAATTAGTATAAGTGAATTATTTTAAGCTGAAATTAAATTAAATATAAAAGCAATTGTGATTTTTTTTTTTTGTAAAATTAAGATTAATAGTTTTAATAAATAAATTTAAACAAGCTTCAGATTATTTATTTGTATGTAAACTGTAACTTTTCCATAATTGTGCAGAATTTAATGTAATCCACTAAATTTTAAAACCAATTATCTCAATTTTCATTGTAGTTCGAGTTTTTGTACATTTCAAAATTATTACTATTTCTTTCCTAAGTTTCAGAAATTCCTGTCTATTCCCAGCGACACAGCTTTACACCTAAACAATTACAATTGTCAACGTTGACCTGCAACGGTGTAGTAGAAAAATAGCTTTAAGTAGCATCAATTTCACAATAACGTAATGAAATGGCAAATTTGAAGAGTTCATTCGAACGCGTACAATGTATTTTAAAATTTAAGATCACCATCAAGCGTCAACGCTTATTCACTGCGTCATTGTGATATGCTTATGACTTAATTTTAGTGAGCAGTCGTCCTTCACAGATATGTGCAATTATGCAATACAGAATGAAATAAAGAAGAATTTTCTATGATTCCTTAATCTTTATTTTATAAGGTTTAATTTACTTTTGATTTTTTTTAAACAATAATAATAAAAATGAGCTTGTCCCAGCAAAACTGCATCATCATTTCCATCCAATCAAACGAAACGCAGTGATTTAGTAGTAGTAATGGATTGTACCACTAGGAGGGGGGAAGCTTACATAAACAACCAGTGCAGCTTTGTTTTGGAAATTATCTGATAATGAAAGTGCAGATCTCTGTAAGGATCGCCATACGTAAATGAGTGTGAATCCAATGATTTTTTAAAAATAAAAATTATTCAATTTATGTTTTTTTTTTTTACATCTAAAAAATTTATTGAAAACTTTAATTTTTTGTACAAAATAAATTCTTACATTTAAATTAATATTTTGTTTATTATTTCAATATTTCCCAGCAAGAAATGGATTCAGTTTTTAAGGTCTAGAACTAGATGTCAAGAAGAAAGTGATCTGATTTTAAAATATGTTTCAAATATCGCAATATAATTGCTTTACAGTTATAATTGGGTAAATATTACGAGTAAATAATTAAATTATAAGTTCTTGTTCAATTACAATAAATTCATTATGAGCACATTCATAATATTTTGGCATTACTTTGAATCGAATTTTACGATTATCGTATGGGAGAGAGAATTGTAAATCATTTTTTTTATGAATTAATTTTGTAAGAACTAAAATTAGTTTTTAAAATATAATTTACTTTAAATAATTTGCAGATTTATTATTTGACCTTCAGTAATAATTGTAACTCGCATATCGAAATTTCATAAAATACTATAATTTCAATTCAAAAATTTAAAAAATCATTATAAAAAATTATTGAAATTTAGCGTTTAGTGGACTTAAATTAATCAATAAATTGATAATTTTAAAAGATTTAAAAGCATTTCCAAAGTAATATCAAAAATTTGAATTCCTATCTTGCTGGGCAATATTTATTTCTATACATATTTATTTTTAAATATAAATTTGTGAAAAAAATAATAATATAATTTTAATTAATTGAAGTTGTAACTTATTTAATTCAAAATCAAATTATAAACAATGAAATGGACGGGGTCTGTTTCGAAATACAAAAGTTCAGATAATTCCGAAGATTCAGTAGGTGCAGTGTAATAAAGTCCATGGAAATGACTTTAAATCCCATACAACCGGAAAAGCTTCAAATGCCAAGAGCTTTTTACTGAGTTATTCCCCAAAACAAATAATTTTCATGGGTCTTATTTCCTACATATGAAATATGTTTAGAAAGAGATCAAAATTCATACAAAAGTTTTTACGGTGGAATTTAGTCACAAGATTTCAAAATTAAATCTCACAACCTACGAGCAAAAAGCTTTTTTCATGTTTGTAGGATTTAATCTCGAAATTTGCGTGCATACAAAAACTTTTATATAAGTTTTAATCTCTTTCTATATATTCTTTTTGACTAACATTAATTTCTTTTCTTTTTTTTTTGGCATTGCACTGATTCAGACAATCCCGTGATTTAAATTAATATGTCAAAGTTTTGCATCATTTTAAATGTGGAATTTGATTGTCGAGATTTCGAAGATTAAATCATAAAAATTAGACAGACAACTACAAAATTATGTTTCTATAATCTAAAAATAATAATAATAAATTTATTATATTAAAATTAATTTTAATTAATCGAAAGAAAAATATGAATTAAAGGCAAAAATTTGATTTGTAAAATATTTTCGTTTTTGTGAAATTTAACATTTTAATTAATTTAAAGTGTTAATAATGAATTCATTTCACTGTGCGTTTTTAAAATTTTTGCTTATTTACAAATATATTTATAATTAAAAAAAAAGATTCGAAATATTTCTATATTTTCTTTTTTTTTTTTGGAATGTACAAAATTTTATTTCTCTTAAAATACAATTACACAATTACAAACATTTAAAATGGACGGAATTAATTATACATAAATTATTAGATAAATTTTTTTAATAAAAATTCATTTTAATATTCAATAAAGACAAAATCAATTACAAATATTTTCAATTACATTATCATTACTTATAGAGTGAACACACGAGAGTGGTCACTTATTTGTCATCCATTTTTGCAATAAAATTATTTTTATCCCAGTTACTCTCAACATTCACAACAGCAATGAGCTTCAACGCTCTGTCAAAAAAAATTACAATATAAAATGTATGGGAGTACATTTTATATTGGAATGCAAACATTTGCAACGCAGAAAGTTCGAAAAATTGAAAAATTGAACGGAAACATTGTCGAAAAAGCTGGAATAACTTTTTAAAACAGGTGATTAAAATCATTGTTTCATATCAATAACGCAAGAACAATACTTTGAGAGTGTCTATAACGTCGTTGTAAATGTTGCGTTAAAGTGCGTTGCTGTTGTGAATGTTGAGAGTAACTGGTGGGTTAAATTTTTACAAAATCAAATTTTGTTGTTCTTATTATGATTTTATGATTACTATAATTAAAATATTTATAATTTTTTTCTTAATATCTACAAAAACGACTTAGTTTTATCTTTTGCATATAGTACGTAACATAATTAATTACATAGTAAAATGATGATTTTGTTGTTGTTGTTGTTGAGTTCTTGAATTTTTGAATAAAAAAATATTCTTTAATTATATTATAATTTTATGATGATATAAAAAAAAATCATTTCTTATTTCATTATTCAATCATGTTAAACAGGAGACAAGAGAAAATCATTCCAAATATCTAAAAATTGATAGAAAAGAAAATTAGTATTTTATCATATATTTTGTCAAAAAGTAAGTCTTTAAATATAATTTGATATCAGAAACATATAACTAAAGAGTCGTAGGGTCGTTAAGACGGAAGTACAAACCTCCGCTTCCCTATACACTGCTACCCAAAGAGATCTATTGTTTATTACCCTAGTAATATTTGGTTTAATACTTATAAGCTTCTGTAGATGCGCACGGCCAAACCCCTGATCTTGTAAAGTATCAAAAAACTTCTTACCCATGTGTATTAACTACAGCTCGCAATTACAAATTATGTGTTCCGTAGTGTCTTCATCATCCGAACATAGCCGACAGTCCACTATTGTAAGATTTTTCGATTTTGTTTAAGTGATAGCTGAGCACGCACTGACCTGTAAGCAGGTCAGTTATTATACCAAGCTCGGTATTGTTAAGTGTGAGGCTTTCTTTAGCCATTTTTTTGAGAAATGTATGTCTGGGATTTTGTTCCAGTATAGATTAGGTAATTCGCTTATTTCGTCCATTATATGGAAAGAAACATAGCCCCATATTCTGTATTTGTTTAAAAACAGATCTTTGTTAAAAAAAATCAGCAATTTGTACAAAATTTCAGAGTTGTTACCCTTATGAAATGTATTTTATATAATTCAGTAATAGAGATGATAAAGATTGACTGAAAACCTATTGAACCAACTATAACGGTCACCAACTACTAGGATCACGAAACTGTATACCAAATTACTAACCCGAAGTCATTAGAATCACAATCTAATCCAGGAAAATTTAAGAAAAAATTAATTCAACCGATCTTGATTGGTTTAAAGCAGTTGGAATTACCCTACAAATAACTGCCAGTTATACACTCAAGTAATATATGTCTATATAAATTTTTAATAATTTAAAAAAGGACCAATAAACTTTTCACCCAATAGTGATACAGCTACATCCCTAATCAAGGCTTAGCTTAAAACCATTAAACAGAAACTATATAATTTAATGATATTTATTCCATTTTCAGTTATTCCTTCCTATTCGCTATTCATTTCATGAGTTAATATTCTTTTAATGCTACCATCAAAATTCCTACAACTAGCTACAATTCGACCAATATTCTTGGATAGTTACTACTTACATCTTATTAACTTAAATCGAAACTGAATAAATTCCTTTAAATTTTCTACTTACCATAATTATAGCAACTGCAATTCCAGAACCACCAATAATAGCAGCATGATCTCGTATAAAATGTGTTGTTATATCCAAGCAACCTTGGCTATATAAATTTGTAATTGATGGATATGCAACACATTGTTTTCTTTGTCCACCGAATGTTTCTTGACAACATGATTCTGGAATTTGTCCATAACGATTCCAATCATGCCATGAATCAACACCACAACATTTTAAACGTTCTTGTGTTTGATCCCAAGCTTGTGTAATAGCACGTCGGCTACCATAAAGTTTCAATGAAGATCGCATTTCCTATAAAAATAAACAAAATAAATAAATAATCATAAATTTTTAAATTATAGCAAGAAGTAGCAAGTAAATTTAATATTCACACGATTAAGTTATTAATTAAATTATAAAAATAAATTAATAAAAATTCTTTTAGAATATAAATTTTATGATATTATTTTCCTAGGAGGTCGGAGATAGAATTTGCATAAAAATTATTGAAATTAAGTTAATAAATTTTCATTTATATGACTAATTATTTATTGATATCTAATGTTAATTTAATGGAATTATATTTAATTTATATTTGTAATGCTAAGTGCGCAATAACAAACTATTTTAAATGAATTGCGTCTAATGCACACAAAACGATTGATCGAATGCACAATTTACCGATAATTTTATTATTTTATAAAGATTTGTCGACCTTTTACAGAAAAAATAACAAAAAGAAGATTCAATTTGTAATATTAAAACCAGGTTCATCTAAATTTACTGGAAAAAGCCCTAAAATATTTTAGACGTAGTTCATATTTCGTTTTTGATACTACTGGATGAACTAGTTTGTAGTTGCAATTCTCAATTATCCAAGTTCATTTTTTTTTTATTTCAATTTCATTTAAATTTTTAGGTTCTACAGTTCATTAATTTTTAAATCAAATATTTTTAGGTCCAAGTTTTCGTTTTTACATTATAGTTCCCAACTCAAAAAATCGTTATTACGATAAATTGTTTTTCGATAAATTTATCGGAAAAAATAGATCTTTCCATTTAGTAAAACATATTCGAAGGCTGTTTATAACCAATGCTGAAAAAATCGATTAAATTCTACATTTCATCAATTATCTTCGGTAGAATTGTGCATTCAGTAAATTTACAATGTGAAATCGGTCTAATTGCATTAGGTCAATTTACTTTTGATGTTTGATCAATTGTAAATTCCTGCAAATTTCCCTGATATAAATATTAATTCAGTAAAGCTTAACCTTTTGACTACCAGTTATTTTTTTGTCATATTTTGCGGTAAGCGTAAATGTGATATGCTTGTCATAATAACTTTTCAAAATAAATGCATTACAATGAAATTTTAAATATCCCCAGTAAGTCAGCCAGAGTACGGAGTATCACGAAAAACTCTTTTATTAGGTGATTTTATGTAAGATAAGCTGGCAACTAGTTAACAAGTTTGTTATTTGTATATGATCTAAAAATAAACATTCATCTATTCTTTGTTTTGTTGCAAAATCCTTGTAGTTTTATTTGAATACCACGACAATGGTTCTCGGTAATAAAGGGTGCTTCTCTTCTACGATCTAGAAGCCAAAAATTTCAGAAAACACGCGATGAAATTCAGGATACAATTATTCTATTTCGGCGCTATTGAGCATAATTAATTAATGGATATTGCAAATTACATAATCATGAGCAGTTACTACCAATGAAATTATATGAGATAAAACTTAACTTTTTTACACAATATTACTTCTTTGAATAGACAAAGATGTTCACAGAACGACAGAACTGATTTTTACTATGAAATGAACTGCAAATGTTAAAATGAGTATTATGGGCTATAATCACCGAGATATAATGGTAATTGATGGACAACGTTCATAAATACCATAGGATAAAGTTAGTTAATATTGAAAATAGTTAATATTTTAATAAATTTCAGTCTTTTTTTAAACTATTTTTTATATACTGTCGCATTGGTTGTCAAAGTGTTAAAAAGTGTTTGTAATTCTGGGAAATTATTTGAAAAAAAATATGTAAATGACCAAATTATTTAATAAAATAATTATTCATTAGAATTTTCTATATTGTACATCATTTTGAGTTATTTTTTTGTTTAGTTAATTATATATGAGAAAAAATTGTATTGTTTATTATATAAGTCCATCACATGATCACACTTTATAATAATTGACATTGAAATTCCATAAAAATTTCTCATTTATTTTTATAATATTAACAATTTCATTCATTGTGTAATTTTTTTATGAATATTCAAAATGTTTAAATTTTTGTGATTTTAAGAAAATACGAAGTTTTGATATTTTGTTTGTATAACGAATTCCAAAGAGGTTTGTAACGCCACCAGACATCAAAGAGTTATTTAAATTTTATTTTTTGCCATTTCTTCTAATACATCAGAAATTGAATTACTAATGTTGGTTTGTTGTAACTATTTATTCCTACTTCTTTTACAATGTAATAAATTCAATAATTTTAATATTAATTGAACCAATAAAAATTAAGATGCTAAGTTCAGTTATTAAAATTCTTTATTTCGAATGGAAATTACTGATACCCGAATTCACGCAGTACGAGCTTAAGCTCAAACTTAACTAAACTGATTGTGTGGATTAAGACTGTAACTTAAGTTTATTTGATTTCTTAAGCCTCAATTCGGCCTAAGCTTAGAATTAGAAGTAAACCAACAAATTTGAATTATTTTGAATGAAAATGATTTAGCTGATTGATAATAACGAGTACGTGACATTTCAATTTGTGAAATAGTGTGCGGCTATATTTTATGTTCTATATAATATTGAGGGCAGTCTTAAAACTAACACAATAAAACCAGGAAATAAGATAAACCGAAGTTTAAACCCTGGTTATGGCATAAGATAGCACTGTAAATCTGGGCTTTAGTCTTGTAATTTTAAGTAAATATTAAATAAAAATTGTATAGTTCTTTAATATTAAAGTTATAATCTCAATAGAATGAGTAACACTATCCTAAATTTTAGCTCATTGAGCAGCATTTGATGAAAAATGGAGCTAGAAGCAAAAATAGTTAAGGAAACTGGAATAGTGCAGTGCAGGATATAGCCAAAGCGATAAACATTTGAACTATTCATCAGATTATCTATATAAACACTTGGCATAAAGTCATGTTAATATAAATGAATTATCAGCTGATTATATTCATAAACTAACACTTCGATATAAAAGTGTTTATTCGTGATATTCCACAGTCTTGCTGGGCAAATTTTGAAAGTTTACTGTACAACCAAATGGAATTTACTGTATGCATATCGTAAATTGGTAGAGTTATCACAAATTCTTTGCTGGAATATAATTCCTCATTTCATATTTTTTAAGTAATCAGGATAGGATAAAAATGATCATTAGTTAATTTTAAAATACTATATGAAAACAATAAATCAATTTATCAAATTTTATAGTTAACAATCTTTCAATATCACAAAATGTAATTAAAACTTAAACAATTTCTCAAGTTATACTAATTACTTTCAACTTTAAAAATTTTTACATATTCAAATTACAATACCGCACGAAAATCAAAGAAATTTTCATATATAAAATAAAAATATGTAAAACTTACTTGTCTCATAGTCTGTTGAACTTTCTCCCTGAAAACATAACCGAGTATTCCACCAATTAGCATCGTAACAAATATTAAAAAGACGATAATGAAATACTGCAAGAAATATAAAATAAATAAATATTAATAAATAAATATTTTAAATTTCTCTTTAATTTTTATGCTAACCGTTAATAGAAGACATTTAACTTCTTTAGCAGCACCCATACAACCAACAAATGATAATATACATATTACAATTGATGTAACAATTAATACGTAAACAGCTCCCATAAATAGATTTGTACCTAATAGTTCATTTACAAAACTTCGATCAACCAATGTCCAAACACTAAGGCAAAATACTGCAGCACCACCAATCTAAATGAAAATATAATTGAAAAATCAATTTAAATCAATGAAATGAAAATTTTCATCAAATTTTAAATCAATGACTTACGAAAATGATAAAATTTGCTAAAAATAAACTGTATTTAACAAATTGGCCACAGCAATCCATTCTTGTACCGAAACCCATGTTGTCGTGCTGCAAAAAAGAAAATTATTAATTAAAATATTTTTAATATCAAATTTTAAATAGGAATTATGTATTTCTAATTATATAAAATATTATAAATTATTATTATTTTATATTTAAATTAGTAATCGAGTGTCTAATCGTCATCAATCTCAGACACAAGCTTAATCTTCCAACTCCAATCAAGAAATTGGGAACTTGAGAAAGAGACCAATTATTTGGTTGAATTAGCAAAAACAACATTAAGGAGAAATATTGTTTGTATGACGGGGGAACCACTCAATAAAGTCTTAGCTAACAAGAAGTCTTACAAGAACATATTTCAAAGTCCAAGTTCAAAGCATTTTCGTGCTACCACCAGCTTTCAATTTCCTTTTAGATTGGATATAATTTAATATTCGTTCTATTTATTTACAATCAGTCACAATTTGATTTTGCGGTAATGAAAATGGAAGACGAACTGGAAAGAAACGAGGTAACGAACAATACTTTGGGTTACTAACGATATGTGGTCCACAATCTTTTTGTGGTAACACAAGTGCCACAAATACAAACGACATTCTATACTTATGAGTCAACCAATAAATAGGTATTGCTACCGGTCACAATTTACTTATGAAACAACTGAACTTTTGGAACATATACAAAACTATTGCGCCCATCAACACTACGAATGTTATTTTATGACAAATCTGTACGAAGCATAGGTAAAGTGAAGCCGACCTGTCTGATTTCGTTCATAAGTGAAGTAGGATTGTTCGATGTGATGTTGGCGTAAGTAGTCTATGACTAGGCGACCTCGATACAACAACCAATCAAAACCAACAAATGTTACGTCAAAATGATTCTTTCAACATATTTGATCAAATTTAAATATAATTTGATCAAACTTGAATTAATCATTGGAAATTAATTTAATTATAACACATTACTTAAAACTCAACCTAACCTAAATATATTAAAATCTGGCTGAGAATGATGCAGTAGGTGGAGGATATCGAAGTGTATGATGATTATGAATTACCTAGAGTTGGATTCCATTCCATTAAGTTTTTTAATATAAATAAAGAGTTCTTAAGATTGCGAAAATCATGTAAACTTTGTAGGTCATAATTACAGAAAAAGTCAACGGTCACCACAATTATTTACATTAACTTTAAACTACATAAAAATTATCTAAAATAATTATAATTTTAAACTTATAGAATATTAATTTCAAAAAAATAATTAATTTATAAACCTCCAATTAAAATGCTAATTAAATAAAACTAAATGCAACTATTTTAAAATCTATGAATTATTTAAATCTGTTCTCTCAGGCCCAGGCATAATCTTTGGAATAATTAAAACATTTAAAATGAATTGTCATTTAATTTTGGTAGATTTTGTTAAAACCACACAAACTCAGTTCGGTCATAGATTAGATAAAACTTTGTAAAAAAATATTTTTATTATAATTTTGGTATACCAATGCCAGCTATAGCTATAGACTTTGAAAGTATCTTTAATTCTATAAATAGAAAGTTTATATAATAATCATAATTTTTATACAATAAGAATAAGTTAAGTACGTACAACAAAACTCGGAAAATTTGTTCTTATTACTCAGCAATTACATGAAATTTTAATGTTACAATTACCAACATTAAAAATTACAAAAATTAGAATAATAACCGACATTATTTACAAAGTATTTACGTAACTTTTCTTATAATCAGAGTTTGTAATTAGATGACACTCAATGCTTGCGTCATCTAATTGCAAACTGTCATTATAGTTTAACGTATAATTGAAAGTTTCATTTATCTGGGCATAGATGGAAAAAAGATGGAAAATTATTCTAACTTTGTTTTACATTTTCCAGCGTTGCAAATAGAAAAAGTTCAAAGTTATGAAAATTTTGCTTTGACTTGAGAATGAAATGCTAATTATTTAACTTTAAACTTTACTTAGCACTGACTTTGCTTAACGTAACTTTTCTTATTACGAATCCAGAGTTAGATCTACACTACAACTTCAAGTCAGCTCTTTTCTCTACGGTTACAAGACTTATTTTCAATAGAATTACACAGAAGTTGTCAAGAACCAATTACCAAAATTTATGTTTGTGAACATTTCTTCGGCAATTACAAATAATTAAAAACATCTACAGTTTATTACTTCTATATGAAGTAACAATTTAGGATAGATTTGTCAACAACAATCACGCTACCAATTTTAATGTAATTGTATTATAATATACATAAGTAATTTACTATTACGTAAACATGCCGGGCGACTGGGACTGACAACTGAAACCGCTTGTAGAGGCTGTTTTGAAGATGATGAGACAATTGAGCATATTTTATGTCACTGCCCTTATCTGTGCAATAAAAGATTAAAAATTTTCGGATCTTATTTTGTAGAAAATTTAACAGAATTAAGCAGTGAAAAACCTGCTAAGTTGTCAAACTTTATAAAGGAAGTGGGATGGCACGATTCGTGGTGAAAAAAAAAATGGTAAACGTTTCGTAAGGGGGTACAACGGACCGTACGGTCTAGGTACGTGGTTTGGCCGCTTCCATTCCCCCCTTTTCAAACCAACCAACCAACCAATTTATTCTAATGATAAGTTCAACATAAACACTCTGTCGTACGTACGTAACGTAACGTATCCTCGAAATAATCCTTATTTGAATAATATTTATGTAAATTTGTTGCAGAAAAACGTCATAATTTTAATTTTAATTGAAAATGCTTTTTATTTCAAATATATTTGAGGTTTGTGCAGTACAGGACACACAAAAGATACCAAAATCTCTTTTTAAAGGTTCGTCGTCCACTTTTCTTTTTCTACGGAATTATATTTACAGGAGATTGATTTAAAATAATAAAAAAAATACTTAGAATCCTTGGAATTATAAGTTTTTGCTCATAATATGGTTTATTAAATTTTGGCTGTATTATTTCTGAAATTGTTTTTTAAGATATATAAAAAAATCCAAATAGCAAAAAAAAAAAAGGAATTTCAGAATGTAGTCAGAGATGTACAATTAGCATATCATGTCAGTAATCTTAATCGTTTTTCTTGTTGTAAACACGTAATATTTTTTGGCAAACTAAAATATAAAACAATCGTTGGGTAAGTAGAAAATTACTAAAAGTCAGGCAAGATTTGTACACTTTTCCACTCTGCACTTATAATATTATACCAGTGTCAGTTCTTCTAACATGGTTGGTTTGTTAAAATGGCGAACTACACATCCGCTGACATGGAGTTCCAATTAGCGCATTTGTGCGGTTTTGAAACCACTCACTCTCGTGACCACAGGTATTGTTGGGTAGTTTTCAGATTCACACCGTGGCATTCAGAAATTTGACAGTTTCCGTAGGCCATTTCGCGGCAAGATCATTAAGGTCGTTGGAAAGGCTGCCAAGCGAACAAAACCTGGCACAAATGAATTGTGTTACCGTCTCTTTTTCGCTTGGTTCTTTGCAGCTGCGACATAGGTGGTTAATATGTGACACAGCTTTGTATAGTAGAAACATTTCAAAGTTTTGTTGTGCCCAAGCTATTAAGTATTATGTACTGATGGATAAAATGTTGACTCAACATTATAAAAATATCTTAAAAATGTTTGGTTAGAGTTTTCACAAGTGATAGCCTATTTTAAAGAGTTCAATATGTTCCTAAAATAATCAGAAATTTATTTATATTAAATTTTACAGTGTTGAACTTTGCCAACAAAGAATTTAATTTTTTAATATCAACGTTTTTGGATGCAAAACAAAATTGAAAAACGTTAATTTCTTTTTGAACAAATATCAAAATTCCTACAGAAAATAATTAAATTATTGATTCAGTTATTATCAAAAACATCACCAGTTAATCTCTAAATCTGTTTTGGTCAACAAAAATCAATCCGTCTTGACAATCAAGAAAATTATCTACAACATTTTTATAATTAAATAATTTCCCTGTGGCGAAAATAAATTCATATTTAATATTTAGCCAAGAAATCAACAATTCAAGCTTTAAGTAAAATTTGAAATGATTCAGCCATGAAAATTGATAAATTCAAAAAATTATAAATGCTTAGTAAGTACAGAAAAGATGTTTTTATTATGAAAAAATCGTAAAAACTTTTATTATATCTTAAAAACAATTATTGTTATTGTAGTATAATTCAAAAAATACAGAGACCAGAAGCAAGGTCATTTTATAGTCAAATGGTATAATAGTAATTCCAGTTAAGAAGTACATAAACGAATCATATAATAATTAACCTTTTCAAGATATTTACGTATTTTATGTGAAGAAAAAGGTCATTTATTAAATTGAAATAATCAGAAAACATTTACTATACATTGATTAATTATTTAAGTGGCTGGCTATATTGTATAAATGGGAAGCATGGATGACCCTTAAGTTTTATAATTTTGAAATATCAAATTAATATTTATGTTTATTTAAATTTAACAAATTAATAAGAAATTAAATAAAATTAGAGATTGATCGATCGAACAAGATTTATGAGCTATTAAGATTAATCTCGTGTTAGTACTACACATTAGAATGCTGATTACTTAATTACTAGTAATATGGATTTAGATTTGACATTTTACTATATTTTAGCTTATTATAGATGAATTATTTTACTAAGTGGTTTACAAAGAATTTCATTATTTTGCTGATAATTATAAATTATCTTTTGCGAGTAAACGAATTTATTTACTGTCTAAAACTAAGCTCTAAACTTCCCATCCTTGTTAGACTGCTGTAAATGTACTATAGAGTATTATTCAAGGTGGCGAAAGTTTGATTATCAACAAGATATAGCCATGGTTTTAACGAAATATCTTAAATTTCCCGTCATTTCAATTAATACACATTCATTTGAATTGATTACGATAACTTAGTTATTTTCTAGTATTGACACTTTTGTCATTTAGTAGAGGCAAATTACTGTATCTTCAAATTTAGAAGAACTGGACAGACTACTCCCAAATAGAGCGAACTAGAAGAAAAAAATATTTCGTATCCAAAAACCTCTTCGAGTACGTAATTTTGATGAGTTTCCATTTTAAAGAAATTTCTGCATTCTATAAGCAAAACGGAGTTCATGTCTTTGTTTAGACATTAAGAGAACTTTATTAACGCTTTGTAGCTTCGTTCGTTAATGTGTTTCCTCTATCCAATGTTTTCATGATTGGCCATTGTAAGCTTTTTAAAATATTATATTTCTAATGTGAATATGTCAAAAATAAATTTAAATTCGTCAAAAAAAAAAAAGCTTATGTATTTTTAAGGGTAAGAAAGAAATCCGATAGAGTTACAAGAATGTCTTTAGAGTGAAATCCTCAAGGATCAAGAAGTCGTGATCATCCAAAGAACATATAGAGACGCACGATACTCCAAGAACTTGGAAGGTGTAATCTTACATGGGAAGGAGCAAAAACCACAGCAGCAAACCGAATAAGATGGACACACTTTGTGGAAGCCATATGCATCCAAGAAGGGGTAATGGAAAAGAAAAAGATGCTACCACTAACTAAGAGGTTCACAATTCCTTCCGTTGAAACGTGGTAAATTCGAACCATTAGAAAATAGAAAATATATAAAAAGAAAAACAGTCAAATTAACAGATTATCTCCAGGTTTAGGCTTTGCAGAAAAATAACCCTACTACTTCCTTCCGCTTTTACCTGTCAATTTGATGGAAATTGATCAAATTAATAGGTTACCAAAATATGTAAATATTAACCAACTGGTACAACCAAATTTCAGTGATTACAAAGTCAAGTTACAAAACGTACTGAGAATGAAGGACTAACCTCCAACCGTTTATTTAATAACATCAAAATTGAGTCAAATATTTTTAACAAACTGTACAAATAAACTCAATTTATAGTTAATTATTTTGATTATTTTTCTTCTATTTATTTACATAAGTGTAAAATTTGCTATAGAAACTAAAAATAATTTTCCCTCCAACATGAAATGAAAAGCAACTGTGGAAAAACTGTTGAATTACAAAATCGAAAAGTTCTAATCCGCGGTGTTGCAATTCAACAAAAACACATAAAAAAAAACACAATTTATTTTATTCAATGAAAATTTTATGTAATTAATTAAACGTGCGTTTTTTTTTTATGTTCAACATTTTTATACAAAAAAAAAATTCCAGGTATAGGAATAGAAAAAATTAAATTAAGTATATAAAAATTAAATTAAATTTTTATTTATTTATTTTTATTGTTGTTATTCCATCCACACCACGCGGTTTTAATAACAAGATTAAATTTGGGTCACGGTTAAGACAATCACTCTTTATTTTTTGAATCTCTTGATGGTTCATGGTATTTAACTACATATATACATCGATACTGCGGACATTTATGCTTTTATGCTTTTTATATAGTAGTTTTTAGAAAATTGTAAACAATAATAAATCAATTAAGATTAGTTAAATTTAAATTTATTAATTATTATAATAGTATAGAATTTGAAATTAACTTAAAATTTATTCAAAAATTATGATGTAATGCGTGGGTTGGTGTTACAGACGCGCGAATTATCAAATTTTTAGATATTTGTAAATAGTCTCCACTCCACAACAAAATTGTTTAATTTATTTAGATGGGGAGATACGAAATATATAGCTATAGTGTCATAATAGAAATGTCCAACAAATGAAAACGTAATTCAAATAAAAAAGAAATAACTAAACTGTGACGAAATTACGCGCTAAAAAATGTTATATAGAAAAGGGGATCCACAGTTTCGTTTAAATCAAATATCTTTGAGTATGGGAAATTGGGAATGTTAGAAAAATATAATTTTAATCTCCTAATTCCTCTAACAGATTTATATTTCCTTCTATATTTGTAATCAAAGTAATTTAAAGACATGTACACAGGAATGCTTTCCATTGCGGGCGACTGAATTAGAGATACTTAAACCGTCATTTTGACTCGAAAATTCCGGGTTTGACTATTATTTTTCTGCCTCCAGGCTAACAATGAAAATTTTCTCGTCGGGTCAGTGGAAGAATAATTGTATAATCAATTAATTATAGCTTGTGTACAGTACAGATTCCAGTTTAAGAATCAAGCAATTCCGGTTGGAAAATTTAAAACAAAAAAATGTTTTAAAACGTATGTCAATACTAATCAGTAACGTCTTACATGTGGGTTTGAAAGCGTTTTTTTCATCATGCAATCCGTATATAGAGAAGTAATAGAAATAGAATTCGCTTAAAATGAATTGTATTGACAATTCGGATTAACTTTGATATTATGGATTGTTAAAAATATAATTTCATATTTATTTATAAGTTGTATTTTTTCGGGTCAATATTATCCGGGCACTGAATTTTAGGGGGTCGATTATTTAGAAGATTCAAACGAACAAAATATTAGTAACGCTTTGTTTTAATATAAGTTTATATAGTTTTGTTTTATCAAGTGCTATTTATAAGTATTGCGAACCTCTTTTCCTTACCACAATGTTGCTACTAATTTGGCACACAGCGGACGGCCTCGTTAAGAGCCCACATATCAATTTAATATTTGAACTAATATTTTCAGAATTTCAAATATTTTAGTCAACAAATATTTCTCAATATCTCAAAGGTGTGATAATCCCCTTAAAAAAATACACATTTTTATGTTATGAATGGAATTTGTTTTTCCCATAAAATGATGACGAGTATGAATCGTACAACAAAAAAAAAACCCACCTAACATTATGAAAATATTATATTTTTTATAATGTGCAAATATGGTAAAATATTTTGCATAAACATGCACTGCATTTATAATATATAGAGTGAGTCTATTATAAATAGAGCTATTAAAGAATGTCTTCCAAAAATTCAAAAAATTGTCGTCGTTTTTAGTAAATTTTCAAATGATAAAAATCACAACTTAAAATTAATTGCATTTTTTTTTATAATAAGAAAATATATTAAAAAGTTCAATTTTACTTTTGTTATAGACATCACCAGTTAAGTTGTTATTTTTAAATAGATTCCTTAATGCGTTCAATGTAAAAGGCTCAACAGAAAATTAAGGAACAGCACTATTTTGATTATTCACTCTTAAACCTTAGTAATGGGACAAAGAGTTTTATGATGTATCATTGAGAGCTAGATAGATGTTTTTTAATTGATAGAAGTTCAATATTTACAAGAAGAGGGTCACCAATAAACGGAGGCCTGAAATTCCTGTTGTACACTTCCGCAGGCACATCGACCAATTCTACATTTCTAATATCACATTGGTATAGTATTAATGGAGTAACTTCATGATCTTAGTTGATGCCTTTTTAATGTCAGAAAAATTCAGTGAGTCCCTATCAAAATTTTCTAATTATAGAAAATGAATTCCTGATGCACTAACCTTGAAAATTGTTATTCTGTACATGTTTCGGAAATCATATATTTCTGTAAAATGCAGAATACTATACCAAACTTCGAGTTTCGGGCTACCTCTAGATAACCATCTTTTTTTAATTATGGTCAGATTAGCTGATCCAATCTTTATGCTTTTTTGTATATTTGGAATTTAATCAAAATAATATTAAACTGAAGATGGATTGAATAATAAAATAATTTAGAAAACACATTATTACCAATACCGACATTATAATTGACCTTCTAAAAATAGTTTCTGTATTACGAGATGTCAACATTTATATTACCATTTATTGACCCATGACTAACCAACCATTAACAAAATTTCAACACATCAAAAACATTAACAAAAAACAAAAAAAAAACATTTAATAATCTGTTTATCCTTAAGGATTTTATTAACAGTAATAATAATATCGTCGGCCCACATTAAATATAAATTATTAGCTGTAAAGGTAAAATCATTAAAGGATTACCTGGTCGAGTGAATCGTATTAACCTAGAAAATGATTTTTATGTATAATTTTTATTTTATGACAAATGAAAAGTGAATAACATTTGATCGAAAAGAATTAATCGAATGTACAAATTGACCGAATTTACAATGGGGGAAGGGAAATTGATTTTAGAAATACTTAATTAACCGGTGGTAAACTTACCGGAAAAATTGAAAAAAGAATATTTTTTTTACTTGGTTTCAGTAAGTTTAGGGTCACAAACAGCCCTGATCAATTCAGCCTTTTGGCTTATTATGATATCACTTTTAATTATATATGTTATGGACTAAGCACTGCTGCTAAAGCAGTACAACTTCTTCAGTGACAGTCGCCATGCTTCGAATTGTGAGATAATGTAGATTTCGAGGTGTTGAAGACGTTTAGATATCAACACCTCACAGCCACATACTATATTGGCCGTGATTTCGAATTCATATCTAAAGAACCCACACTCTTAATTCCGCGTAAGTTGCAGTAACCTGTAAGGTACCCTAACATCGATCTACCTTTCTTCCTGTTCATTTGAATGTAATTTTGGTGCTCTTTAGTTTTTGATGGTCCAGTATACGTTTTAAGAATGGGCAGCCTTTTCGTTTTTTAGCGTCTGCTGTAACTTTCTTACTTCTGATTATTGTTAGCTCTTTCTTTCGTAAACAGGTTTCCTTCGAATCCCAGCATTAGGTAAATTGTGTATTCAGTAAATTAAGTTTCGCTTAATTGTGCGAATTGCCCAATTGACCTTCTTTCAATTGTGAATTCAGCAGACACCATTCTCAATTGTACTTTCGGTTTATTTTACATTTGGTTAATTGTACACTCGGTAAATTGTATATTCGGTAAGAATTTTCGAAACGGACTCGTCACAATGAGGAAGTTTGTTGAGTTTTGATAAGAAATTAATTTTCACATAAAAAAAAAAACAATTATTTATTCATGATTTATGTTTGCCAGCATTTTTATGATAGATAATTTAAGTAAAACTTCTGCGGTTAGATAAATTTTATTTGGTGGTGATTACAGGTAAAAGATGAGTTTTTTTTTTTTTTTTGGTTACCATAAAATATGTTTTTAGATATTGTCAGACATAATTTTATTTTTGGTATTAATTCGATAGGGTAATTAACTATGATAATTATAATGATTTAAATTTAAAATCGTTTGTTAGATAATTTGCGATAAAACTTATAATTATATAAAGACCAGTCAGTCCATCGTCCTCTTAATGTTTATTTAATTATATACCATATTTAAAAATAATCTTTTGGAATTATATTAAAAAAAAATTTTGATTATAAATATTTTAATTCTTTATAGGAAACTTAATAGAAATTTTAAGACGATTCCTTGAACTGGAACATCTTAATAATTTATTCAAATTTTAAAAATTATATATTATTAGTTCCGGTAAATTGTACTATAAATGTCATTAAATTACAGACTTGAGTGTCGAAACTTTTGTATTATGTCATAAAAGTAGCCTTGATTAAAATTAACTCACCAACTTGTGTACGTCAGAATATTGAAAAGAATTATTAAAAATATTATATCATATTTTTGGAAAATGTTTTAAATGTTCCAATAATAACCACAAGAAACACACACTACTGTGAGCTTATCAGAATTTAGCAAAGATAAAGCCATTTGGAAAAAAAACGTAATGCTTTCACAAAATATTATACAGACTTTTCTTTAGAAAGTTTCTTTCAAGAAAACCTTAAAGACGTAGGTTTACTGATGTCGGCCCAGATTATGTAGTTCATTAAAGAAGTAGGATGAAATGGACATGCTGTAACAATGATGCAGCGTTCGCCTGTAGAGTACAAAGGGTTTATTTATTTGTAGCCTATGTGCGTGGGGATCTCGTAATTCCATCTGCTTTAAAACCAATTAGAGGCTAATAAAATTATCTATAGATCCTTACCTTCTATGTAGAATATTTTTAAGCGTGTTTTGATCATTTTCATATAATATATTGATAATTTTTACCTGATTTCAGCGGCGGTGCTGTTCAAATGTGCAGTGGGTACTAAGCACGTCGGGGTTCGTAGCATTTACTCAAACCAACAACGTAGTAAGCTTTATTTATTACATATTTTGATACATAATAAATAATATATGTAATAAAACAGTTTATTTATTACCCAGTTTAAAAAATGTTATGTACATCTCGTTATTAATCGGTAACTATAACAACCCTAAATTTACCGAATCGATTAAATTCCGTTTTTCAACTGTTAATAAACGAGTAAATTACAATATATTCAAAATATGTACAAGAAAATATTTCCATTAAATTTAATACACTTTATAATGACAGTTTAAAATGACAATTGACAGATCATTGTCAATGTCAAAACATATATATAGAAAAAATAATAAGTAAATGTAAGCTTAATTTGAAGAATATGAATTTTAAAATTACTATATTCAATTACCAAGACTACAATTGCAAACATACATTTTTTACAATGTCGGTAATCATTGCCGACAACAATTTTTACCCTTTTTATTACGTAATAAATTACAAACTTTATATATAATTTTTGATATCATTAATTATATTTTAACCCTGATTTTTACATAATATTATTACATAAATTATTAAACTTATCCATTTAAACATAAATTACTCAATTAAAAAACTCCATTTAAGTTTTTATTTATTTTTTATCATTTATTACTTAAAAAATTACTTTGCACGTTTTTCATTTTTGTAAAATAAATCTTTATTATATTTTTTGTAAAACTTGATTAGTATCTAATTTAAATTTTACAAAGATAATTTTATTTTTTAGTAAATAAATAAAACAATGTACAAAAATTACCTGGCGGTAAATAGAGATTCAAAAACAATTTAAAGTAATTTAAATTCCAACCAGAAGAAAAACGTAATTAATTATTTTTTATTATTTTTAATATATTTTTAATGTTTAAGAGTAAATCACGTCGTCTGCCAAATAAAATAACTATAAAATATTATTTGTAATTAATCTTTATCATAATTTTGTGATCATCCATTTTTTTTTTTTTTTTAATTTAATATATGACATAAAAATTACCGTGACATGTCCGATTATCATTATGACGTAATCTTATATGTAAATTTTAAACTATTACGAATTACGTCTTCAAATAATCTATTGTTAAAATTTTACAATGATATCTCTTTATAGACAATATTTTGTTAGGCTAATTTATTGGGGACATAGTTTATGTTAAAAACGCGCTAAAATTATATTATTAAAATAATATTCTAATTGGACGCATAAAATGAATGACAAAGTGTTAATTTGTTGAATAATGTTGTACTATACAAAACAAGTCATTCATTTAAAAATTTATTTAATAGGAATTAAATTAACGAAAAAAATTAATATTTTTAATTCATTTATTTATTATTTATTTGTTAAGTTGACAACCAACAAATAATTTTGTTTATCATTAAAATTTTGTTATTTTTTTGTATATTTATAAAATTAATAATGTTGAAGGTCTAAAATAGAAAAAAAATGATTCATTATTTATAGAAATTGAACATTTTTAATCACAATAATTACTGACAAGTTTGTCAAATGTGGTATCACAATTTTAATAGCATGAATTCATACCAAGCCAAATTCCGCTTAATAGAACTGGCATATTGGCCGTGATAAGCTGATCGGAATTGTTGTTTGTCAATTAGTCAAATGTGAAATCACAATTTTTATAGCATGAATTAACGTCCTATTCCGCTTGAATGTGCAGACATAGTCGACACGAGAAACAAATCAGAACTGATATTTGCATCTGGTAGATCATATTCGAAAATTATTTCGAACCATGTACGAATATCATTTAAAAAAAATTAGATAAAAATTATACAAACATGTCGTAATCGATTCTTTTCCGTCCGAATTTCGTCTTACGCATTAGAACCTACACTATAGAACCAACACTAAAGCAGTGTGCCTAGGATACATACTTGACAGTGCTTTCAACACTACATCTGCGGAGAATTGTTCTCTTCATACGGGTAAGCAGAATTTTTGATTGACGTTTATAAATAATTGCTTAGATTTTGAACCTTACATAGCGACCACAATGGATCCATCAAGATCTGTCGTATTGCATAATGACCATTGACCTTTCTTAGTTTGTCACCTATGCACCTACCGTCTTACGCAGTACGAATTGTTCAAATTAAAATATTATTTTCTGAAACTGGAATTACACTGACAACAGGCACCATAATATTCCCTAGGAACCGAAATTCACGGATTTCGAGCAATTTTTGTCGAAACCATTGAAGAAATTCTGTCGAACTCTCAAATAAAATTTACTCAAACTTTTAAAGGTTGTTGGTAGTTTGTCGAACTCGGTAATTTGAACGCTCGACTTCCACTTTTCCGCTCTGTCACATTGAAATGTCAAATAATATTATAAACAAATCTTCTTTTGACATGATATTTCTATGTTTCAACTTTTTTTTTTGATATTTCAAAACGGCAGCAGTACAGAGGCAACGGCAACACCGAGAGTATGTATCCAGCATAACAAATTTGATATTTTTGAAATACCACGTTAGAATTCATTAGACTGTTTTATTTATTTATTTATTAATAAACTTTAGCAATAAACTAATTACATTCGGAATTGTGACAAAATATACTAATTAAAAAATATTTCTTTAATTAAATTTTCTAGAATAATTGTTATAATAGACGAAAATTGAGTATAATGAAAATTTAACAATCTGTCTTTGTCATCACACCAACAATCTTTGTTTTTTCAGAGAGTTCAATGAATCAAAATAATAATAAAAATTCAAATAATTAATATTAAGATGTTTGAATATTGATGATTAAGCCATGGATCGGACATACCATAACAGAAAATAACCGATAGCATCGCAAGAATCTTTGGAATCCCCAAAGAAGAAGAAAGTCTACTAGGTCGCCAGAAGAACAAATGGAGGCGGTTAATACTAGGAAGATGCAATATTACATGCGAAAGCAATGAAAGAACAGCAATGATCCGAGTTTGATGAAGATGTCAAGTGGATGCGCTATGCATCCAGGAGGAATACCAAGAGAAAAGCATTAATGAGTAACATTACCTCATGAAATTTGTAACAGTTGTGGACAAAATTCAACTAGCATCGTTAGACCAAGCCCTTGAACCAAAGATACTATCAAAGTAATTATTTTATTTATTCACTAACATCAACATGTACGTTTCAGTTTAATATGTTAGATATGGAACGTGGACATTAGTGAAAGAATGTAATGATTAATTTGATATCTAACTCTGATTTTACAAGCTTTACCAATTTCCGACTTCATTAGGAAAAAGAAACTTCAAAGAGCATTCCACGTTCAGCGAGTATGCCAGCAATATAGTAAGTAAACCAAATGGTAAAAGATCAATCGGAAAGACAAGAATTAGGTGGTCGGTTGTATGAACTATAGAAGTATGCTGAGACTGCAGAATTGAAGGACAGATGCAGAGAATGTTAATGTGGATGAATTTAATAAGATAGCAAAAATAACTAAAATAAACCAAAATTTATAAAGTTTCAATCGAAAATACTTAAATATGAAATGACAAAAATGCTGAGGTTAATTAGTAAGTAGATTATTATGAATAGTATTAGCCTAAATAATTAAATTTTTACAAAAAGTTCTATATTTAAAATATAGAAAAAATTATTTGTAAAATACATTTACTAAATTCCATTAATTACTTTTTAATCAAATATGAAAACATGGAAAAAAAATTATTAATTATTTCTATAAATAAATTTAACTTTATATAAAAATAAATCAAAATATTGAAAAGATAATAAATAAATTTAGAATTGTTTTGTGACATATAAAAAAGCGTGTTAAATAATTTTTTTTTATTGATTGACTTTGACTTTCTGATCTCAATAAAATCCTTGATAATTTACTAAACAAAAATTATAATTCATTGAAATTTTAATTAAATTTATATTAATATTAATCATTATTTGTAAAATATATGTTTTATTAATCGCATTATAATACAGAATGTAAAATGAATTAAAAAAAATAATATTTATTGAAACTTCAACTAAAATTAAGACATTTTTATAATGAGAAACATAATTTGATTGAAATTTATTAGAAAAATGAAAGCCTTTATACTGAAATTACATCAATTCGATATTTTTTTTAGTTGATACTTTAATAATGTGATCTGTTTTGGGTGACAGAAAATAGCAATACAAAAATCTGGAACCACATTTTGATTTTGAAATATTACTCTATACACTTTAGGAAATCTTACTGCTATCCGAAACAGAAGCATTGTAAAATGTAACATAAGTTTCCATTTCCTATAAGACTAAAATTACCTCTGAACATCTTGGTCTGATTTGTTTTTGTTATGATATATTCAAATGGTATGAGTATGAGTAGTCAGTCAACAGAACTAGAATTCGTCAGCAAAAAGCTAATCTGATAAAAAGTGCGTATTCCAATTGTAGTATTGTATGAAAAATCAATAGATAGTTTAATATTTTGAGGTACAGCCAATTAAAATTCTTCCCAATTTTTTCTTCTTTCTTGAAAAAGAGTTTCACACATAAAATTTGTATGGAACACTCGATGCTAAGAAATATCAAATGTGGCTTGTTGTAATCAATAACAACACAAAGTCAATACACTATTAATCAGAATTGCAGAGTTTTTTGGAAGAAAACCTTTTGACAAACGATATTTATAATAACATCTTCAGCTTTCATTCTTAAGTTAGCTACATTTGATTTAAAGAAGCAAAACATTTGAGAAGATATTTCTAACTTCAACATGAATTTTTACACTATAAGTATGAACTATGAACGTATTCTAAATGACGTATATCAAGAGTTGAGATGAAAATGGGTTTATTCAAAATCTGATTATATAAGCGATGAAGCTCATTTTCAATTGCTTTTTGAATAAGCAGAACTTGAGTTTTTGGAGTATATTATAAATCTGAGAGCAATTCACTCCCGTCAATTGCATCTGTTAATTGTACGGCTAGGATTGGCATTAGGTACATCGTACATGACAGTCGATCATTTGGCTTTACTTCTTCAATGTAAGTGTAGTAACAGCAGTATCGATGTAGGATTGATAATTTTTTACGTACTGCTATTGAAAAAACACTGCAAATAAATAGCTTTATTTCATAAAAGACTTCAACTTCATCATTACACCCAAATTACTTAATAAACTAAATTTTCTATATATTAATATTATTACAGTGGGGGTTAGAAATAATGATTACATTAATCAAATTACATAAACTTTTATAACCATTTACAATTTTTGTTACCATTTTGTGCAAACAATTTCCGAAATTTATCTCAAATTGTATGCTAAAATATTTTCAAATTAAATTATTGTAAAATATAGAATTTTATTGCCCAGTTTTATTGCCAATGCTGTTTTTGTTTTTGTATTGAGTAAATCTCTATTTATATATTACTCGTATTAATATAATTCCACTGTGGAATCCAGTTTTGTTAATTATTGTTTTTTTTTTTTGGGTGGACCTAAACATCGTAAAAATTTACTGGGTAGACAAAAATATTTATTTAAAGAATGTTTTCTGATGTTTATGCATATCGAAGAAACCGGTTAAACCAGTCGAAACATAAAAATGAAAAAAAAAATATCGAAGTCAAAGTTTCCCAAAACAAAGCTTTTCGCGTTTATAGCTTAGCTATAAAGTTTATTCCATCAAAATTTAATAAATCTGTGTAACCAAAATAACCAAAAAAAAAAAAAAACGTTTTGGAATTTTTTTTATGCTAAATTTTATGTTTTGGTTAGAGTGCAAGTTTTTTAATGTAACACTTTTTTCAGTCGATATTTAGCTAGCTATTTCTTAATTTTCAACAGGTTTTCGTATTTTTGCATTTAGATTTTATTGGCTAATTCTATATTATCTGATAATGAAATAATTAAATTGTAAAAATTTTATTTTTAAAATTAATTAATTTACTTTTATTGTTTGGGCACTGAAAAACGTTCTAGCTGAGAATATGTGTGCGTCACAGTCACTCACTACTAATTAATCTCAATTCAAGCGCCGACGAAGCTACAGCACGATAGTTATCATACAGACTTTAGCATTGAAGTGACTAATCTCAAATAACCGATACAATTAAGCAGTTAGTGTCTAATTTTTTTTTCTTGACGGAATGAATCATAAGATTTTCCAATGAGGATAGTGCATGAATTCTTGTCTTATGTGCTCTTCTGTTTTGTTGAAGGACTTACTATCAATATCAGTTTTTAATCTAGTTTTCGCGGATCCAAATAAATTCGAATTCTAAGTCATAATTTTCTTGCCAACATGAATCTGGGTCGTGTGACTGAAATTGATTAGGATTAGATAATCGATTATAATTACAAGAACTGCAGGGATTTAGGGCAAAATGATACTATAATATCTTTTATGGCAAAGCCTAGCGATCGCCTTGAAATGGAATATATGGAAATTTCATGCGAATTAAAAGAAAATACCAAAGTTTAAATAATCCATTGAAGTGGTATTTTCTTGCAGTTATTTCAAATCGACTTACAGGACATGGCAGCCATTGTAAAATTTTGTAATTCAATTTATAATTGAATGAGGATTGTTTTGTACAAAATGTAATTAATGCTAACGAAATTGATAACTATTGAAATAAATATTGAATCATATCTTTACGAAATTTGCCAAATTTTTATGAAAAGCCAAACTTTTTCAAAAATTTTTTTTACTGATTTTTACAAATTTGAAGTCTTTATCAAATTTATTTAGTACAGACAAGTCAGTCTACTGAAATAATAACTAATTTTTCTCAACGATCGTTATTTTTCCAATCATTTCAATTATCGGACGAGGTATTAAAATTACAAGATCATTTTAAAACTATTAACCATTGTAAACTGTTGAATAACTAAAGGAATTAGAAATTACTGAAATAAAGTACAAGTTCCGATGGTTCACTCAATTTATCAAACCAACGATTTTTTAACGAATCAATTACTTAACTATAGAATTGGCAGATCTTAGGAATTGTTCAGATTAGTCAACCTATATAAAAAGCATATTTTTTGTCAGCTAATTTGAATGTGAGTCGATTGACTCTAGTTTGGTTTGCGTTCCTGGATAAGTGGATACATCATAAATTTATAACAATTTTATTTTTCTTGTTAAAACATTTATTAATATAAAATTTAAATTTTCGTTCACAAAAAAATATTTTTCTATGCTAAATTTTCATTCAAATCACCAATGAATTTTTTTCAGTTTAATTTTTACTCAGCATAATTTTAGCATTATACTTTAAAATAGAACCATTTTATATGTGTTTCTTATCTTTATTATTACGTAACTAATTTCTAATTTGAATAATTTTCAATAATTAATTTCAAAAAATTTAACCTAAAACAATAAGTCATACTTCATTCACTTCACTATACTTCCTACACATAAATGCCTTAATCAATTATAAATAATTTTAAAATGCAAAAAATTAATTAAATAATTTAAATTGGTATATTAAATAGAAAAAAATGAAATAATACCAAAATTAAAATTTTAATGTACACTTCATGCATTTTAAGTTCTAATCGCCTACAGTTCTATACAGTCAATCTTTATAGATTATAAAATTGAATTAAGATATAAAAATCATGTTTTATTTAAATTACATAAAAAAATAAATTTTGTAATTAAATTCTAAACAAAAAATGTAAACTTTTGTACTTCATATTCCGATAAATGATTTTTTTTGTAATGGCAAGACAGGCAAAAACCAAGACTTTTAAAATTATGTTAGTTAATTGGTTTTGAATTATTAATAAATTAAAAAATTCTATGAGATATTTTTATGATGTTCTAATTCTAATATTTAGTAAGAATTCGGAATTATAATTTTCAAGGTAATATAAAAAAATATTTTCCGGATAAATCATTAATTTAATAGTTAATAATAAAATTATTAATAATATTATGAGTCAAAAATTTTACATAATAATAAATATAATTTTTGTCAGACTGTGACCGACACACTATAAACACTCTGACTGAAATATGGAGTATGCTTTATATTCAGTAACATAAAATTAAAGATTCTTTTCTATAACTCCATATATTCTGAAGAAGGAACCAAGAAAATTTCTAAAATTTTAAATCTGGGGAATCACCCAGATTTAAGAAGATGTAAGGCAACTGAGCGTTAGGCTCAGTTCCACAATATGAGAAATCTTGATTAGTCATATAAATAAATAAATATAAACGGTCATAGGTGGTAACCCACTAACCTCTCAATTATGCTAATCATTTATTTCCCAGCACGAATCTAAGAATGTCCATTATTGAAATTCTCGACATTTCCGTCTACCTACATATATCAATTTTATAATTCCAAAGCTCTCTTTGTTTGTTTCTACTTGGGCAGTAGAATAATAATTAACTTATGTCCTCTACCACTGCTATACCCTGATATCTCCGACATAGATTTATCATTGTAAGACCCAATCTATTAGCCATCTTCCCCAAAACACAGTGTCTAGTCAAGGCACCGATCGTGTTCCTTATGTTTTAATAGCTACCTCCTATTTTTCTTATATAAAGCAATCGCTACCTCACAGGATCCTGTAGTAGTCCATGTCATATCTATTTTATACTTTGTTACCTAATCGTTTTGTTCTATACTTTAAGCTAGATTTCAGACAGTTTCTAACAATTTATTTTCTATCAAAGATTCTATGATTTCTGTAAAAAACATGGCCAATTCTCCGTAAAGGTAAACTCGGTTACTTGCCGATCACGGGAACTTTGAGATAAACATGGTTGCTTACCGCTCGTTCTCATCCAATGATCCGTAAGAAATCTATCACTTAAAATTTTATGGAATTTATTGACTTTTCTACAGAAAATTCTACCTCTTTCGACAACTAAGAAAATAAAAAACTATAATGTATAAATATGAAAATAAATTACTAAATTCAAAAATATTTTCACAAAAATTGAATTCTTTAAATAAATATAAACGTATTTTTTTTATCTAATTTACGGAAAGACCAAATTCGTCATAATTTTCTGTTTACTCGTAATCTTCTATTACATTTTCTTAGTTCCCAGTACAATTTTAACATGTTTTGAATAATTAAATAACTCAACATTAGGGAAAATATGATAAACTGACAATATAAATATTATTGTTAAATGGCACCAAAAAGGTATGTACATCACACTAAATTATAATATTTGTAATTCGAAGTTTGTTAGGGGTAAGAAACTTGGGTGATACGAAGAAAATTGTTTAAAGGAGTGGTTTTAGAGAGATAATAACTCAAGTAGTCCGTTAATCATTTTAAATATTACAAATTATGCACTGGGGGAATTTTTAATATTGTAATTGATGCCTTGACGCTTTGTAAGGCATTTTTTTTAAGTGTTTGGTTCTCTGGCTAGGATTTGTAAATACTCTAAATGGAGGTATATATTTTTTTAGTTACAATTCAGCACTGTTTCTTGGCTACAGAAAATACAACAAATCAAATATAAGTGATTACAGCTGCGTCTGAGCAATGCTTTCATTGCGGCTTTCCTACTATTCCAGTACGACTGGATTTAGACTTGGAATTTCCAATGAGTCCAGATATTAAGAGTCGTAAAATATTGTGTTAAATGTATAAAAAGTGTATGGAATTTATTTACTGCGCTACCGAAAATTCTACCTCTTTTGATAACTTCGCAGATCGTTTAAATAATGATATTTTTATTAACAATTACGGTGGCTTTTATGACATAAAACGATATAATAGAATTTTGCTTGATGTAAACCTTGAAACTTTTAATCTTCAATTCATTGCCAATATTTAGAAGTTTTCTTCGGTACACAGGAAAACAAGATTTTTAAAAAACTATGTTGTCCAATTAATTTGAAGATTGCCCGGATCAAAAATTAAGTAGTTTGGTTTAAGTTACTTTTGACCTTTTGATTGACAATAAAAATGGCTGATGGATTAAATCTAATGAAAGATGCTAGAGAGATTTACATGTGGCATCAAAAACATTTCGTCTCATGCTGTCTTTTGGGAGTAATGATAAAACTACGTGCATGATGAAACTAAAGTTAAACGATTTGTTCCAGTGTTTGTGAACTAAAATGATTAATAGTAAAAAAGAACTCAAATATATTTGTTATTCAGAAGTTTTACGCCAGACTTATTGAAATTTATCTGATTATTTTTTTCCGATAACAACAAGCTATAAAAAAACATATTTTTCTTATCCATTTCTAATTAAAATTTACAATTAGAAAATATGGAGAAAAAAAATGTTATTTTCCTGAAAAACCTTACGGAAGAACTAAAATTTACAATTTTTTTTTATGTATAAGAAGAAGAACTAGCAAATTAATTATGTACAATTTGTGGTTTTTTGACCAGCATATTAAAGTGCGATATTACTTAACCTAAAAAAAGTATTAATAATTTGTGGGTCTAGTTTATTTTGATGGCCTCCAGCCAGCATAAAAAATATAAAAATTTGTATTTTATTATTGTATTATTTTGTAGGGTGTTCCGGTTTGGGTCCTGAATACTTGAAGGGGTGATTCATCGGTTCATTTTGAGCAACAAATTGTATGGAAGGGAGGGTCGAATTTCAACACTCACCGAGTTACAGGGTGTCTAAAAAAAGTCCTTCGGAGAAGTAGGTACAAGCACTTAATGAATTATAACTTCTAGCGTATTGAACCTAGAATATCCAAACTAGGCGCGTTTGATAGACAATTGATTAGTGTTTATTAAAGTATAACCGCAATTGCCATCGGTACTTTTACTGAGGAGATATTAATCTCCAAAAATAATTTTTTTTAATTTTTCAACATAAATTTTTATGAAAATCGCATTTTTCTTGGAAAAATGCGTAATAAATATTTTTTTTTTTATTATTATTTTGAGGCGGCATAAATTACCTACAAAGTCACCATACAATTTTTTTACCTGAGACTTATGGTTTGTCCAGTAGAAAGGTAACAAAAAACGTCCTTTAATTGCCAAATCAGATATTTTAATTGAAAAATTCAGGTAATTAAGGTAAATGTGGGTTTTTTGTAGAATAATTGATTGGAGGTAGTTGTAATTACGCTTTTAAAACTTGCCGACACTAATTTCTAAGTAATTAGGCTGTTAACCTTGCAATAAAGTAAGCGATTACCTCTTTTTATAAAATAATTGTCTGGTTTTATAAAATGTTTTTGTATAAAAGAAGTGCATTGAATATGTGACATATTCAGTTGTATTTTAAATTTTAAAAAGAAAACAAGTGAATAATTAAAATGGCAGAATTTACCAATGAGGAGTATGCAGACTAACACTACTTTTATGGGCTAGCTAATGGAAATGCTTTGGCTGCTCGAGAAGCGTATGGTATTACAGTTATGGACTTTTACGTATGGGGAACGATGAAGGAGGAAGTGTATTCCACAGAAATAACAACATGTGAAGAATTGAAGCAACGAATTGAAGCAGCAGCTCAGAAAATTAGAGACCAATTGCCAACTATTCGTATTACAAGAGCAATTCAAAAACGAGCACTTGCTTGCATTCAGATGGGAGGAGGTCATTTTGAGCAACTGCTATAATCTTAAAAATAGATAAATGACAATTAACAATAAAAATATTTTAATTTTAAACCCAAAATTTTTATTATTTTTTATTTTAATACTTTTAGTACCTGATTTTTCCATTTAAAAACCTTTTTGTAATCTTTCTACTAGGCAAACCATAAGTCTCAGGTAAAAAATTTGTATGGTGACTTTGTAGGTAATTTATGCCGCCTCAAAATAAAAAAAAAAAAAAAAATATTTATTACGCATTTTTCCAAGAAAAATGCGATTTTCATAAAAATTTATGTTGAAAAATTAAAAAAAATTATTTTTGGAGATTAATATCTCCTCAGTAAAAGTACCGATGGCAATTGGGGTTATACTTTAATAAACACTAATCAATTGTCTATCAAACGCGCCTAGTTTGGATATTCTAGGTTCAATACGCTAGAAGTTATAATTCATTAAGTGCTTGTACCTACTTCTCCGAAGGACTTTTTTTAGACACCCTGTAACTCGGTGAGTGTTGAAATTCGACCCTCCCTTCCATACAATTTGTTGCTCAAAATGAACGGATGAATCACCCCTTCAAGTATTCAGGACCCAAACCGGAACACCCTGTATACAATTCGACAAATCTAATAACAAAATGACTCATTTTGGTATAATAAAACCGAAGGGAGGATTTTTCTTGAATGAAACATAAACAATAAAATTGGTTAAAAAGAAAAATTAAGGTGTACTGTAAGACTACATGATAGATTCGTATTCTGAAAATTATTGGTGTCAAATTGTTAAGTAATTCTGTCTCATAACTTTGAGGAAAATTAAGTTGACAAAAATTATAATTTAACTTGCGAATATAAAGAAAATGAAATTGGGAATTGAAATTGAAATGATCGGATTGAAAACGCGTTGGAAATTGAATTTGTCGAATTTCTGTGTTGAGTTTAATTTCTGTGTAACTTGTGTTGATACTAATTGAGCCATAGTCACTTCTTAATATCATTACAAAAGTATTAAATATGAAATTAGGCTTTGGAATTCGTTCTGATTATAGGGTTGCAGTTTTACTAGTCCTGCCTCTGAATTTAAAACAAAAAGCACTGTTTTTACAACTAGTAAGATTTATATTGACAGTGAATTGTAAAATCTCAATAAATTTCGAATCATTACAGATTTTTGAATTAACTTTCGGAAGCTTGGCTTACCGGCCATTTAATAATTGTAGCATGTGAAAATTACATTCATTCTATTTAATGACACAATTTTTATTTGAACTTGTTTCTTCTAAATTTACAATATTTTGTTTTTGTATGAAATAGTAAATAAAATATTTACTATTTTTGAATATTTTATAAATAAACTGCTATACAAAAATAGAGCCATGCCTTACTATATTTACTCTGCATGTCTGGGTACTAAAAAAAAAGTTTTCTATAATATTTAATAATAATTTCTTCTAAAATTATTTATTATTCCTATAAATAAAATACATAAAAAATTAATTATTTTTAACCAAAATTTTAAATATTTGACATTATTTTCTTTGTAAACAATGTAATTAAATTTAAATTATTTATAGTTTCTTCTAGTAAATTAATTTATATATTTTCCATTTATTAATTTTAATTGAATTTAATTTATAAATTTGCATATAATAAATATTAGTGTACAAGGTTTTAAAATTTAGATCCATTAAACTACAAGCTTAGATTCAGTCATGTAAATAGTTTTAGTAATCTGCTGGGACTATACTGACTACTGGGATTGAATAAAAACTTTGTAATAAATAAATTAATTAAAAATGTAATTTATAAATCATATTTTTTTTTTTAGAAAACATAAATTATAGTATGTAAAAGATTTGAGCAACAACAACGTATTAATTATTATACTAGTACATATTACGTTTCTTGTTGAAACATTTAGGTATTTACGTTGCTGAAATATAATTAAATATGAAATTTATAAGTCAAAGTTGTTTACAATTTTGGAATTTGGGGTAAATTTTGTTATGAGTTTAATTACAAAATTGTTTATTTATTTATTAACATTCTAACATTTCTAAGAACATTCAAGAAATTCATAGTTTTTACTCATAGTAAAATTCAGATTGACGGAAGGAAATCTAAATATGAAATTTTGTTAAAATGGCATCTTTTAATTTCTTTGTAATTTAATTTCACAAATATTTGAATTTACAATAGAAGATTCATGACCGATTTCATTGTGAAAGCGTAAGTCTTTGCCAGAGTTTAAACTTGAATCTAACATATTTTCTGATTTCTCAGTGCAAGCTTGAAGATAAGCATCATTAAACCGGAGGTATAACTTAAACCGCAGGTGAGTAGAGCTTAATCTTCAATTTTAATACACTTTTCACATTTATTTTGATTTACCTAAGATTTAGGCCTTAGGGATAATTTTGATTGAGAAACCAAGTGAGCTTAAGTTGCAACCTTAAGCTATACAATCGGTTTAGTTAAACTTGGGCCTTAAGCACTGTGCAATCGGCCATCAATGATTTATAGGCATATTCTCACTTTTGATAAAAAACATAAATATGAAAATTTCGAATTTTCTGAAAGATAATTTAAGCTTAAACTTAAGCCAAATTTAGCTAAAACTTATCATTGACGTTTAAAATATAAATTATTTCCAAAGTTGATTTTAATAAATTTACTTTTAATTAAATAATCATAATATTTGAGAATCGAGAATCGAATTAATTATAAGTTAAAATCTTTATTTGACATTAACCTCTGCACTTTGTCTATTTATGAAAGATAAACGACTGACTGAGGTCGCTTGAGTTCTTATTTGTATATTACAAAAGAAATATTAATTTATGACATAAAAATTTACTATAACTGAAAGATGAAAACTAAAATTTTCACTTCTTTAATTTTCCCTATATATATAAAACAAAAAAATTTCACTCACCGATGGAAAATAATGTGTTTTTTCCTCAACAAAAGTTTCCATTTCATTTTCATTTCGACCCATATTTCAAAATTTTATTATTATTATTATTATTAATTCATAAAATAACAATTTACACAAAATATTTTTAACCTAATTTTGTTTTATAATAAATAATTAAATCACTTTTAATTACAAATTAATAATAATTCTATAAGAAATTTGAAGTATGTAATATAATTTTCAAAATTTTTGTAAATAATAATTTTTCACTTTTCAATTTTCTTTGCTTTATTTAGTAATAATATTTACAAATGCGCACAAAAAACACGACGTTGCATTTGCATCAAAAGTCGTCAAAATTATGTGACACATAAAATACCAAAACAATGAACTAACTAGTAAAAAAAAACATAAACCAAATGTAAAACAACAACGCAAATTAAAACTGAAAATTCTATGTAAAAATAATCAATAAATTTTCTTGGTTTTACATGTTAAATAGTAATAAAAAAAAAAAATACCTTAGAAACAGAAAGAGCTAAGAATATTAGCCACTAGCGTTACATACATATATGTCACAAACAGTGGGAATATTTTTGATATAATTTGGGACACTTTTAAAAGGAAATCAAAAAATTGAAGACTTCAATAATAATTTTCAAATAAGTTCAGAATGTTGAACGGCATTTGAAGAATTGTGCTTGCCAATCGATTTTAATTTTGGGTAAGAACAATTCATATGTATTTGATAGAAGCGCTGAACGTAATGCTATAGGCATGTAGAGCCAGTCAGAGTGAAAGGTCGGTTTTATAGTAAAATATAAAATGTTGAGTCCATTGTTTTTGAAGCATCGATATAAACTGATCTGACTTAAATTAGTAATTCTGGGTAAGGTAATCCGACTAATATCAGAAAACAGTAAAAAAGAATTTACCGACTGCACTAATCAATTCTTACATTACTCATAATTCGTTACCTAGTGCGTAGTTTTTAAATGCAAACCAGAATAGAGCAGCACCAGAAAAAATAGGTTTATAGTTTATGAAAGATTAGGGTTTTCAGTTTTCAGTCCGACTTAAAAATTTCCAAATTAATGAAAATTTAAGAAAGACCGCGCAAGACCAAATGCGATTTAATTTAATGTACCTAAAAGTAATTTGTTACGTTGAAAATGTAAAGTAAAATATTGGCAACTTAAGTACAAAATACTTTAATCCGTCTTTTACTACTTATTTACCAGATGAAACCAAACGGATTCGAAACTTCAAACAAACGTCATTCTGTAGTTAATTTCGATCACCAAAAAATTTACAAACTTTTCAATTTCCGAATAAAGTACATATTTTATAAGCATTTTAGAAAAGAAGTAGATTAAAGCTTGATCCGTCAATCTAATCTCATATTTTTCTATCGGAGGACACAATTTGTATGTTAACAGCTAAATTAAAATATTAATTCGCTTGGAAAATTCCAATTCAATCGAAACTTTTGTTATTTATTCAAAATTCCAATTCGATTTCATTAATGCCCACTGCACTGTTAATAGAATTAGAATAAGATTTCCCTTACAAATTATACTAATTCTCCCTCTCCAGTCAATATTTATTATTTTAGTTATACTAATAGGAAAATGTTTCTATTCCACCTTTCAGTTTCTTGATTCAGTTTATGCTACCCATACATTATTATACAATACAACATGGTTTTCAATGTGTTCAGCATGGTTTTCAATGGTTTTCAACCCAGTCTGAGTTGCAAATTATCAACATACAAACATTTTAAGTTGGTTTACAACCGTAAACCATGTATTTTTTTTTTTTGCATTTTCTGTAATTTTTTGACAGTAAACGTCAAAAAATTACTTTTTGTTTCTACAAATAATGAAAATATTTTAAAATATTTCTTCGACCGATTTTTCAACCGTCAAAATGATTGTCAACTTGATGTTGCCTACAAACAATACAACTTGTCCAAGTTTCCAAACAGGTTGTATAATGTATGGGCAGCTTTAGAATACAAAAATGTATATACACTCGCATTTATTTGAATGTATAGTACATATATAAAAAAACCGCAAAGTGTAAAATATTCGTAAGATTATTTTATGCAAAATGTGTTGGAAGTAAAAACTTGTGCATTACAATGTTGATTGGTGTAATGATAAATAGCTAAACTTGCACATTTTGATTTTGTCATTTTATGCTGTGTTTGTGTATTTATTTATTCTGATGAATAATAATTTTTTTTTTTATTTAATTTAATTTATTCATGAATTTTTATTATAACAAATGAATTGTGAATTGTGAGAATTTAAAATATATAAAAAAAAACTATAATTTTTAAGGGGTATAGCACTATAGCAAGTATAATTGCAATAGACTTGAAATGGGAAATTTTTTGTAATATTTACTTGATGCCAGGTGACACCAAAAACTATACCATTATTTGACCACTGTTAATTCATCGCACCCAGTTTCTTAAGGATTTACATTATTGAGATTTCTTCTTTTACAAAGCCTTGTATATATTCGCATACCATTTCTGCGATATGTCTCCACTAATGAAATATCCTGTCATATTTGACATAAATCTTGAGATTTAGTCTCTTAGATATTGTAGCCAGTTACTTCAGATTCTCAATTATTAGCAGTAGTAAATTATTCCTGCAATTATACCACGTACTTTTAACTTTTCTTGATGGCCATATAATGCTTAAATAATTTGATAGTAGCCGGAGTGGTTCCCCTCATCAATTTAATTATTAAAATTATTTCATAAATTCTAAAATATACTTTGAAAAAAATTATAAAAAAATGTAATTTTATCATAAACCCCTTTAATTTTCGTAGAGACACCTTTATAAATTTGCGTTTTGAATTACGAACCAGAATAGGATGGCATCTGGTCGTGCTTGTTATTATAAAATGTTGTGAATGCTTGTTATTATAAAATGTTGTGAATTAAAATATTTTTTATATTATTATTCAAGTTGCAACTTCACATTTTTTTAGTAACTATATTATTAGTTGAAGATGATAGAAATTAAGAGAGGTGGAAATGAATATAAGCACTTGAGTTATAAATTGAAATCTTAAGTACTTACGTTAAATCTACGTTAAATGTTGGGTCACTTCTGGACAAATTCAGAAATAAAGATAAAATGAAGAAATATATTAGTTTTATGGAAATATATATACAACGGCTAGACTGACTGGCATGATCATTCTCCGAATGTTTGAATATCATTCAGCTTAAAAAGTCTTAAAAAGGATTGGATTCCTGAATTAGAGGCATTGCGGATGTAAATATGATATCATTAATGGCTTCTATTTACTTCATGTTAACAACTGGTAATATGAAGCATGCCATTGATAAAATTCATTTGAAATTAATTTCAAAGCTCATATAGTGACCTGTAAAGCCATAGAGGTAATTCATCATTCACATAATTTCAATTACACTATTTTGTTAGTCTATAAATAATAAATGCATTGACATTGTATTGAAAGATTACTTAATGCTTCTAATATTACTAAGCAAGCAAAATATTTACAGCTTTCATCGCCTGTCTGTATGTATGTAAGATTTTCGGTATATAGCACGATAAGAACTTGTAGTTTTTTGTCAGTTAAAATATTACTAAAGTTATTAAAATTTTATCTATTCCGTAACCAGAACAATTAATTTTAACATCTGTCCGCACTAATTAATTAATTTTCAACTCAGCTGTGGAATTTATAAATATGTAATTTAAATGGATTGATTTCTATATATAAAAAAGTAGCCTTTATTGAAATGTAAAATTAATGAGTTTTACTACCTCAGACCCAGACGTCCAATCTTTCATTTTAAGTATATTATATACTTTTTTAAAAAAAATGTAGCTATTTTAAATGCCTTAGGGCATAACCTTGGACTTGGTAATGGCATATGGCAATCATTATAATTAGAAATTGATATTATTTCTGGTATAGCTAGTGCTGTGATATTAATTTTTTAATTATGAATAGAAATTTTCGAAACATTAATCAATCGCCTTCATCTACGTCACTTGGGTTCAATGCAACAAAGAAGGCTGACTATACGTAAACTTAGATTGCGCTATATAGATTATGTTGAACTGAAGAATAGTTACATAGAAGGTATTCTAAAGATTTTATTTTTTGCGCAGTTTGGCCATATAACTTCGTCCTTAAGGAGAACTTAAATAAACCCTTTCCATGTTAAATTTAGATATATAAGAAATGACCTTAATTATAGAATTTCGACAAATGTAATTTATTTAAATTAAACAGATAATATATTTGACAGCTGTAAGAGATTTATGACGTTTGGTGGTTCAAATTCTTTTATATTTCTTCGGATTTCAATTTGGCGGCAGAATAAAATGTTGGATACGTGATGCTATTATTTATAAAACTATCGTTCCTGCGGTGAGAGCAATTAAATAAACTGAAAAATGGATTGCTAAAATTAAAATGGATTTATCATTAAATGCTACATTTTTATTTCTCAGATTCCGGAAAATTCATTTCAATTTACATGTTAACATCAAAACATTTTATCAAAATTTTCTTAAATAACCAAATTACATAAAATTTTGTGTGGTCCACAATGAACCACGTACAAAAAACTTATCATTGAAATAAAGTTGAACAACTGTTGGTTCTTAGCCATAGTATCTGATATTTAATACCCTCTGGTACCAGTAATCACTCATCTCATATTAATTAAGACAACTTCACCAAATGTTCCGGGTTTAAACATTTTTATCCATGGTCACTCAACCCAATAAACAAAAAATGATCTAAACTTATTGGAACGGAATCAAATTTAAATCGAAACGGATTTAAAAGCGTAATCTAAAATACAAAGTAAACTAAAGCATCATAAAGCTTAAAAAAAACTGCGTCGCATTTTTTATAAACCTAAATTTATCACAAACAAAAATAACATAATTTTAATAAATTCTCAATATTATTATATTTTTTTTCGGTAACCCAAAAACTTGTTCTAGAGTTAGACCTACTACAGTAACAACAACAACAAAAAACGAATTTATTTTATTATTGAATTACCGGTTTTGAAAATTGAAAGATTTTGTTGTCATATTGTTTTGGTAGTCGTCTCCCCTTTTGACGTTTCCCTCTTTGCATAGTTGTTTTTTCAAAATTTTCAGAGTTCACATTTTTCGATGTTGATTTTGTTTTGATGCTTGATTTTAACGTTTTTTTTTGGTTTATTTGCGACCTTTTTTGGGGCTCTCTGTTAAAAAGTTACTATATTTTAATTTTTCGAATACGAACAGAAAAGTCGTTAAAAAAAGGTGCGGAAGGGAATTATCATTTTTTTTATGAAAAAAAAAATGAAGGTACAAATAAAACGTCGGATTTAAGACTCTGTTAAAGAAGTTAAGAAAAAAAAAGTTTTGAAGAAGTCAATAACTTTAAAATTGTTATTTTTTTTTTCATAATTTTCAAGGGAAAAACCAAAAAATTTAATTTCTTTACTTGGCTTGGCTAATAAAATATGTCAGAAATTGTTAAATTAATTAAAACAAAATCAAAAAAATATTATAAATAATAATAAATTAGGTAATATCGTCCATAAGAGAATAGTAAATAGCCAGCACAGTAAATCTGACACAATATAATATAATTTGTGATTCCTGAAAGTGTTTGAACAGAATTGATAGATTAACAAGCAAAAGCCGAGGTAATCTGCATTTAAGCTTCGCCTACACTGGTGCAAATGTGTATAGGATCTACCTACACAGTCCTTAAACAATATTCGTAACGTACGAAATCAAATTTATTAAATTTTTAGTATTAACAATAAAATACAGACTTATACACACTTCTTCTTTGAAATTGTGCTATAGACTATAGTCCAAGTCGAACCCCGGCATCCACAAACAGGTTTCATAACATTTTATTACAATTTGGACCTGCTAATTTTATATAGATTCCTAACCATAAGTTTCTTAATAGTGAATAAAATATTTGATTGCAACAAGCTTTTAATAGTGAGATATTTGTTGTCAGAAAATGGTCTGAACGGTTCGTCAGTATTTTTCCTAATCTTAAAATCACAATTACATGTTGCAAATTTCATTACCGGTAATCATTTAAAGAAAAGTCAACTTAAGGCGACATTAATGGCTTGATTTGGAGTTGAACTCGGGACCTAAATGCATCATATCACACTACCGCTAGCAGCTAGCTCACCCTGACAAATGCGACTACCTGTGTTCTGTGTCAAGTCTATAATTTGAAATTGAAATATATGAGTTCTTAAACTTATAATGGAGATTGCTTTAACGTCGACTGACTTATATGTAGATGTAATTAGAATTCAGTCCGATTGTTACGGTGTTCAGAGTACTAAAGACAGTAGTTCACAGAACTGACACTGTAAAAGTGCACATACAAGTGCAAACTCTATTCTATAAGCTGCCCTGAAATGCTCTGCTATGCTACCAAATTGTACATCAGTCAGCACCGCTAGTACATAACGTCGCCTTAGATTTGAGGTTACCACGTCTCATTTATGTAAGGTGTAAGATTTGAATTAATACTTAATTAGATTTGGTTTTTTAACTTGTAATTCATTGGAACATTTACTTTAATTAATTATTTCTATATGTCAAAATAAATTAAAGAGGATTATCAGTTTTCAGTAAACTTTTAATTATATAAAATGCAATAAATGTAATTTTTTTATAAAGGTTAAAATATACTCTGTAATAAATTAATTCAGAAAATGTAATTTTTATAAAATTTATTCAATTTAAAATAGTGGAAATCCTTGTGAGAAATTAATGAAAATTTCCAGTTTTTTTTCTCGAATAGTATGAATTATGAGTTAGTTAGAATAACTACTATGAAAGTTGTGGTAGACTTGATGTTTGAAAGAATGAATTTAAATTTAGTATACCGAACAAATTGGTTTCGTGATTGTACTCGGGTTAATGATAGCTTCAGTGTTTGTTCGAGTTAAAGTCTTTATATTCTATTTCAATTATCATCAAATATGTTAATGAAACCTTTAACATGTTGCATTATTTAAACATTTATTATGTCTAGTATCACAACAATGTTGTGACAACATGTAGAAAATCTGTTGCTTCTGGTAGAAAATGATATTATTTATTATTATTATTAAGGATTTTAGATATGGGAACTAATTCAATAATATCAAAGCATATTATGCAGAAGAGCTAAAAATCAATTCTTTGTTTTGGTTCGATTTTGATTTGGGTTTGTTTTAAAGATTTTTATAAATAAATAAAAATATATAATTAAATTCTTGTAATTTTAAATTGTATAATATAAATCAAGACAGTTTGCCATTTTTTTAGGTTTTTAACCGAACCAAAAGCAAAGTTAAAACCGTTTTGTTAATGACGTTCAGCGATAATTTCAAAAATGGGTTTCATTTTCGTTTTGTTTCCCAAAAAATTGGTTCGGTTAGTGGTTTTCCAATTCGGCGTGAATAATTTATCTGTTTTTATTACACTACCGAGGTTACCACAACTTCATTTTACGGAGATGGATTGAATAAGAACACAATATCTACTGAGACTGGGCCTCTGAATATCAAAACAAGTTATAAAACCTTACAAAATAAAAGTGAAAGATATTATTAAACGCAGCATAAGGACCATAATGACCTTATCAGACCTCATGACAAAACCCAGTTCTTTGAAATATCACCTTAATGACAGCTAGTAAGAGGTTTCTGCCACTTCTGCCATTAAAAGACACACAGATTGTCTACAAGAGAAGAATTATGGCCCCCTCAAACATCCTTAGGATTCTTAATAATAACAGTGTGGTAGGGATAGGAGCTATAAACGCACAACCACAATAGATGGTTAAAATCACAATGCTCTCTTATGTTTCTAATTTACGAAAAATAGTACACTTTTAAATTCCCAAAAAAAATCACTAAATTTCACGCTATCGATTATATTCATCATCACCTAAGAATGTATTGATCAGAAAAATCAATTAATTATGATCACAATATAAAATTTTGATCATAATATTATAAAAAAAATATGTCACCAATAATTAATCTAATTACCAGTTTTTGAACTCCACATTATTTACATAAAAATAGCTACCTACAATGCTATTGTCAACACAGGCACCTGTTCAAATAAAGGTAAACCGTACACTTAAGGTCTAGCTGTCTCTGTTACTCTTTCTACATTATATTTTTATTTATTTTTTTATGAAAGTTATACCAAGGAACTAATTAAAATTTTAAATTTTCTAAATACTAATTTAAAAAACAACAACAGAAAATTCATTATTTTTTTTATATGAATTTATTTATGATAATTTACAACTAAATAAAAATTAATTAGCCATGTAATTTAATTTTATTGTATTTTTGGTGTGCATTTAATTTAATTAGTTTTTTTTTTTTAATTAAAAATACTAAATAAGTAAAATTTAAATAAAAATAACAATAATTAATAAATTGAAATTGAAAAATTTATTTGAAATAAACACGTAAAAAACAACTCACCTTGAGACGATCGTCGGTTATTATAATAGAGTTTCTCGAAAATAGACCAATTTTGATGGAATTTTACACAAAATATAACCTCACAAAAAAATTTATTATAAATACTTATAATTATATTTTCACTTTTTTATGAAATTTCTGTAATAAAAATAAAAAATTAAAATATTAATTTAATATACATACAAAAAATTTATTAACACTTAAAATTTTTCAAAAAAAAAAAATATCAAATTCTTATTATAAAAACTGAAACTATCCAACAAAAGTTTAACACTACATAAAAACGAAACCAAAGCGGTTAGCACTACTAACTCACATTACCCACCACAAAAAAAAAAAATTTGAATGAAAAATAATGGAAAATTATGTAATAAGAAAACAAAATTTTATTTATTTATATTTTTTATTTTTTTTGTATCTGCTTTTAAAAGATTTTTCGCGCAAAATTATTATAAGAAAAATTGTATAATTTTCCCTTTCAATATGAACTGGAAATTTTTTAAAAAGTGAATTTTCCAACGTAAACGGAAAATTCGTGGCAACAAAGTTCTTTTATAATTGAAAAAATAACTTTCATTTAAAATTTTCAAAATTATAAAATTTATTATAATTTCAAAAATTTTACAAAAATAAAACTAACCTAAAAATATAAAAATTCACAGTGTAGGCGATTAACACACGATTACCAAAAAATAAAAAACTAAAGATTTTCGAATTGAACTATCATCGGCGGATGTCAAAATAAAACTGGTCAAACTATGAATTTTAATTTTCTGATATTCTCAGTATTTTCCCAGTTCCCAGAGCAACAATTTACGAAAAAAAAACAACAATAATTTTTGGAGGCATAAAGGAAAACAAAAAGTGAAGTACGAAACGATCATAAAAACAAATGCAAGTGTATTGTAAGCATTGTATATGTATTGAAATGTGTATATGTGTGTAATATGATCACAGTCAGTAATACTAACAAATTTACACTGTTAAAAGAAAAATTATTATGATTTTAATTTTTCATTCATTTTACACTGAATGACAGATTGTTTAAAGATCATTAGTTCAAAATGAAAAGTTATGAATGATCAATTTTATATTAAAGTTTGTAATTCCATGTACACTCCAGTCAGTATGGACAAGTTCAGTATGAAGGTTGAATGAAATTAAATTTTTACGTAATCAGCAAAACTCTATAAATTTTGCGGTGAAATAGCCGTGAAAAATTTCATTTCATTCGACCTAAATACTAAACTTTACTCGGATTTGTGTAATAGCTTTTATTTCCACTCACATTTTCCCAATTTTTATTTACTATTTATTTATTTTGATATTGTTGTTTTACATGGATTCTTTTTATAACCATGAATTTCTTCAAGGTTCTATTCTAGAGGCCAATTTACTATTGTACTATTTGATAAACTCTGAACTTCTCCATACTATCCACTTCCATCTCTACAGTTGTGATAACTGAAAACAGGCTACAAAATTTATTTCAACTGACATAAAAAAATATTGTTTTTGAGTCTAAAGCTTTGGCTACAATGTATCGAGTTAAGTATTGATTCGTTCAATGAATTTAAATTTGACGTCTTCATATATTTTATGTATGGAAACTTGATTGAGTAGACAGTAGACACATAGCTATATTTATATCGAATGGAAACGAAACAAAGCGAAAAAAATCGGAATGATTGAACTTTTACGAATCCAAACTGAAACAAATGTAAAAAGAAATGAAATTTTACAGTTTCTAAAAAAAAAAATAATGTAAAATGAAACATGGCTGAGGAAAATTTAAAAAAAATTATCATGAATTATATAAACACCAGCTAAAAATACGAAAACAAAACTTCAAACTGACTTCAACCTGATTGCAATCGAAAACTGTGGATTCAGGCAACTTAACCAGTCGATTGGCTAATAGGAGATTTGAAACTGGTCTTGATCTAATCGATACATTGTAGCACAAGCTTAACTGACTAATATTAGTGTAAGGCTATACTAATATTAGTCAGTTTTGATTGACAGTTAAGCTTGTTTCTTTCGATTCGATTGCTATACATTTTTACTAATTTATAGTTGATTAATTATTGGAACGTTCAAACACTTTAGCAAATTTTAAAATTCGGTGACTAATATGACGAAATCCTTCGTGAATGAAGACTTGAATGAAGACGTGAAACATCTTAGTAAATTCATTTTACATTATAAGTTTATAACATTTAACATTTATTTTAGTTACATTACTGGACCTGGTCCCGAAACGATCTATATGTGACTATGTGAGGGAATTTACTGCCATTGAAATCAGAGTTTTAACATTTAGAAAAATCTATTGGTATTAATATAACAAATAAAGCAAACCGTCAATTAATAAACAAAATTTTTTTTAACAGTGTAGTAGAGTTTATCACATTTTTGCATTTCTTATACGATCGTCGATCGCAACAAATACAATATTAAAATAATTTTTATTTATATTAAGTCTTCGAATGCCTGAATTTACCATATTTTTATGAGGCTACCTTTAATTATGGGGGTATAAAAACAATGTCTTTATAAAGTTAGGAGTTTTTTTGTGTAGTATCTGAAAAGTCTGAAGCGACAACATTATTTCATTATTCGATATTAATTTTTTTTAAATGAATTTATTTAAGCAGTTTAAGAAAAAAAGGTTATTTTTATAAATGTGATTAATACAGAAGTTTTACAGATACAAAAGCTTTACATAAATTTATGAAAAATTAAATATTTATGAATAAATTTTACATTTTTTTATTTGTTTTAGACATTTGATATTTTGTTCCAATTTGGTATTTTTACTATGTTCCATAAAAATATAATGGTAAATTTCATTCTTATAGTATTTCGGAATTACATGAAAATTTATAGTTTTACTGTAAATAACAAAATTTTCATATTCCCCATTCCTAACTCAGCAATCACCGTAGTGCCACAGCCCCAGCAGCTCTTTGATTAGATTAAAGTGCGTTTTTACCTTTGTTAGTCTTACGATAGGTTAATCTCTTTAGGTCTAATTGCTGTATATGGTGATTAAAGCAAATGTGTCTTAACTGAATGAAACTTCCTTGAATTAGAAAGATTTTATTATCTTGACTGTAGTTCACTTTTTTTGAAAAAAATGTACTAAATCGAGGGCTACTATATGCTCTCGATTCTGCGATCGGTTGAAAGATATTCATAATTTATGTATAAATTAGAAATGGGATGTAAAGTTTTAGCACTTATGAGGTTTTAATACGTTTGTGTAACCAGCGGTGGTGTATTGAGACTGTCTTGATGACCCGTACGTTCTCTCCAGCCGGTTTGAGAAATATCAAGATATTAATGTTACTAAAAAAGATCTAAATCATATTTCTAATATAATTTTAATTAAACTTCATGGTGCTTTAAAAATTAATATTATTGGGAAAATGGCTGAAAAATCACAGTTCAGCGAGGTATAATAATCAAACTATTAATTATTTCAGCCCATCATAAATTTTGAAAGATTCTTGTTTAATTTTTGTTTATAACAAACTTAGACATTAGATTAAGCATTGATATAAATATTTCATTATGCTGCTAATCCACCGCTTAACTCTGTAATGTTTAAAGTCATCGCTTAAAAAAATAAGAGATTACTTTAATCCAGTTTATTGTTGTCTATCTCTAATATCCCTAGTCTAATAAGAGCTGCTGGGGCTGGTAAGCTTAAGATCATAATAAAATAAAATACTTTTAGGCTCTGTGTTCGACAATAACTCCAAAAGACCATTGAAATCTTTATTACAGATGTGATGATAATCATGTCCTCCTGGCTGCAGTTACAATTTATTTAAATTTAAAATCAACAAATAGCAAATGTTTAGACATATCGGCCTCTATCTCATCCAAATTCATAGAACTTGGATATAATAACACTTTTTTGTGACATCCAGCAAATTTTGGATCATCACAAAAAATGTATTGTATACAAAACCATCAAATTCCCAACATTTTTTATAATTACATAAGCCTAACTTTACTTACGATTTCATTATAACAAAAATGAAGCTCAACATTATTTCTGTTTGTAGTTGTTATATTTGTTTAGAAACAATTTATTATGAATGATTTCCTCTGTTCCGGTCCATATGAAAAATGTAAAATCTTCATTTAATTTTGTAATATATCATTAAAAAAATGTTTTCTTTCTATTATTTATGTTTTAGCATATATTTATTAAATAATTACTTAAATATTTATACGTATATACCGAAAATTATCTATACCTGGATTTATAAGGCCATATCTAGGTAAACTGATTGGCGGTTTCCACTAAAAACTTAAAGCTACCCATGCATTAATTACACAACATGTTTATGTCGACAACTTAGTCAAGTTTTATCATTTGTGGGCAAGTTAACAAAACGGTGACAACCATTTTGAAGCTTTTATAAATCCGGTTGAAGAAATATTAAAATGTGGACTTGATGGTTGGTTGTATAGCGTATGGCGAAGTTGTACAATCAAAATGATGTTTGTTGACATTTATGTCAAAAAAACACGTCTTTTTATATTATTTATGTTATCAATATTAAATCTTTGACATTTGACAGTATACTAAACAAAAAAAAAATGTTTTACAACGAAAAAAAAACAAGATTTTTGACGGTTGAAATATCGATTGTAAACCAAGTTCAAATGTTTTATGTGTGCACTGAAAAATTACAACCCGGTTGACAACAAGTTGACAACCAGATTGTATAATGTATGGGCAGCATAACAAATTTGCAGTTTTCAGGTCAGAAACTACTGTAGCAAACATGGTGGCCCTAAATTAAAATACTGACTTTATAGACAAAATATAATAATTATGATAAGTATTCAATTGAAAAAAATTCTGAAAATATACCAGAAATTTAATATTTTGACAGTTCTAACAATAACTATAACCTGAGTTCTGTTCTGTAATATGAAATCAGAATCTATTATCAACATATCTGACTCTTTTCCCTCTAATTGCTCTATATTTTCCCACTATTCTATTATAGAAAATTTAAATTTTGTTAAGCGTTTTGGCTAAGCTATGCAATAAAAATAAATATATTTGTTGACAAGTTAAAAATTATAAAAGTTTCCGCCTCAACAAAAAAACTCAATTTTATTATTTTTTCGACAACAATTAAGCTATTTTACAGCCATTTATTTACACTGTTAAATATATTATGGTAACAAAGGAAAAAAAGGAATCTTTTGTTTATGAAGCGTTTTTTTAAGGGAAAGTTTCTATATTTTTGTTGACATTATTATATAGTCACAAAAATTGTATATTACCTTTATGTAATATTTGTAATATTTACGCAGTTATTAATCATTTTGCACATAATATTTAATAAGTTTATTTTTTGTATTTATTAAAATATTAACATTTAAAAAAAATTGTTCCAGTGATAATAATTAGTAATAGAGTAATCTTCATCAATTAGTAACACAAACCCAATCTTCCCGATACCAAGACAATGAGTAGGTGCGGTAGAGATAAGATAGATAATTATGGATCAGCGAAATTAAGTGTAATCGAGCGTAAGTATGGCATGTTAGCAAAAAAATATAAGTAATGTAAATATCTGTAAACCTTAAGCTCGATTAAGAACAATCTACAATGGATTAAGAACTGATGTTTCTATCACCAAAAACAAAGCAATGTTAATTAAACATTAACTGCTTAATACAAGCAGTTAAATAAAAATAAAAATATAATAATTACAAAACCAGAACATTAAAGCTTGAACAAACAGGTCACCACCTACACAATGAGTTACAGTAGATAACGCTACCCCCTACATACGTCACCACCTGGTTATTCAAGCCTTTACAAATGGCACAAAACTAAAGTAGTTCTAAAAGAATGACAGGTACTATTAGCTAGCTGTCTACATGTAAAAATATTCGCTAATGAAAAACTGAAATTGTAGTTCCAGCTTCATAAAACCACTAATTAACTAGTTACAGCTACTACTTCCTTCGGCTGACACCAGTTAATTCGCATCCAAATCAAAAATTTGGAATAAATATGAGTTTAGATTGACGGCTCAAGTTCCAATTCCAGGCAATTTTCTTCTTCTTTCTAATATAGGTATGGCCCCTGATTATTCATAAAAAGGTGTGTCTGGTATTTCAGTTAACATCAGTTGATTATGTGTCCCATTCCAAGCAAATAAAGTGTTCATTTCAACAAAATCAGACTAAAAATAACTTTAATTATTAGAAGCGTATAAAAGTCCCAAGATTTCGGGTACTTAAATTGATCAACTACAGACTGTTAACTTTCGAATGTTGATGATTTTAATTTTCTACATACATAGTTCTTCTTGATCTGGCAAATAAGCTATAAACAGTCAAACAAATAAACGGACAAAGTGGAACCTTAAAGACCGTTTAAAATTTATACAAAATTGTCTAAAAATCATTTTTTTTTTTTACTTAAATTGGATTAGATTATATTTTAACAGGTTCTGATAATTCAATAACTGTACATATTTACCTGGCCCTTTTGGGGTCATCGGTAATGTTAATGTAAAAGTAACCATTATAAAATTTAACGTATTAATATTTTTTTTAAATGTAATTGAAAAATTAAATTTTACATAATTTTCAAATTTTATAGCTAAGATAAATTTATTAACTGACGAATAAATAAATTCACGTGATTTATGATATAAAAATTATATTTTAAATCATAAATCACGTGACTTTGTAAGAAATCTTATGGAAATATTTAATATCCGCATAATTTATTTACAAGTTTTTGTTTTTTATTTAAATATCATATTTCTTCAAATCACCTTGTCAAACAAATACACAAACCAATTTGGTGAATTTCAATCTAATTTCAACAATAAAATAATAATTGGTTCGTGTCTAAACTGCTATAAATAAAATTGTTGAGTATATAATATATAGTGAGTAAAGCAAATGTGTCTTAACTAAATGAAACTTCCTTGAAGAGAAAGACTTTTTTGTTTTTTATCTTGCCTGTTAGTTCATTTAATTTAAAAAACAAAAAATACTGTAGTTAGAGCTACTACATTTTCTGGATTCTGTGATCGGTTGCAAGATATTCATAACTTATTTTTAGGTTAGAAATGTGATGTAACATTTTAGCAATGATGAGGTTTTAATACGTTGTACAGCGCCGGTGTATTGGGACTGGCTTGATGACCCGTACATGCTATCAAGCAGGTTTGAGAAATATGTATGTCAATTATACTTTGTTTTAGTATTAAGTTCGTAATGTTATTTAAAAAGATCTAAATCATATTGCTAATAAAATTTTAATTAGACTTAAAAATTTATATTAATGGAAAAAATGGCTTAAAAATCACAGTTCAGCGAGGCATAATAATCAAAGTATTATTTCAGCCCATAAATTTTGAAAGTTTCTGGTTTAATTTTTATTAATGACAAATTTTGACATTAGAGATTAGATTAATAGCCCAGTAATTCTCAACGCAATCATGCATACGCGATTCAACGTGAACCAATACAAAATGTATGGCAGCAGTTAAATACAACGCGAACATTCACAATTTGAATTTGCAATGCACTTTGAGTCCGTTGACAACTAAATTTGACATAGAACAACTAAATTTGACAATCAAAGTAATTATGACTTTGTTTGAAGAAATGGTGAAAGAAAACAAAATATTGCAATAAACCGGAGCTATAAATTAATATTTCCATCACTTATTAAATATCATATAATGTCAAACGCACTATTGAAACTTTGAGACTGCCTACTGCGGCGTTAACGTTAACGCAATTTATAATTGTTGCGATTGCGTAACTTGCGTTTTGAGACTAACTCCCGGATCAGCATTAATATAAATATTTCACACTATGGTGAAAACCTTGTAGAACCATTGGTGAACTGAACTATTTTAGCGATGGCTTAAATCCAGTTGAGTTAGTTCCTTTACGAACCGAATAAATTCCTTCTATAAAGATTATATACTTCTGGTATTGAACGCATAGAAGTTATTTCTGTCAGGCGAATTATAATTTCTAAATGTTTTTTTACATTTTTCTTGCATTACTTAATTTCGCATTATATTTTTGAATGAACTTGGACTTATCTACTTAATTAACAGCTTTATTACATCTTTTTTGTCAAATATTCCTTTATGTAAATTAAAACTATAACGAAATTGGCAAAAAAATAAATAATAATTCATTAAAAATTTGCAAAAAGAATTTACCAAAAATCAAAGAAACCAAAACAAAATAATTTTAAGTTTTTATTATTATTATTTTTTCCATTTTATATTTTATTTAAATATAAATAATTTTTTTTTGATTTTGTGATTTTATATTAAGATAAAATAAAATTGAATAAAATTATTCGATATACCAAAGTGTAAAAGAGCATAAAAATAAATAATAAAATTTATATTTTGAAGGCCGCCATTCATTTTAATGAGAAAAAAACAAAAAGTAAATGTTCTTAAAAGAATAATGTGAAAAAAATTTAATGAAATATATACCAAAAATTGGGGATTGTTCAGAATGCAATTTAATAAAAAAACACCCTCCTAAACTAAGACTTTCTTAGAGATACTATCGTCGCAACGCTATTCCCCCCCAATACCCTCGGAAAAGTTAAAAAATATATAGAAATACATACGATGCCGACAACCGGAAACGCTTTGTTCTGTGGAAAAGTTTGATCGAGTTGAACTTTTCACTTTTGACGCATTGTAATGTCAAATAATTTATTGACATTTCTATATTTCAACTTTTTTTTGTGAAATTTCAAAATGGCAAACTGGCGTGACGAGAGTATCCTCCAAAATTACTATTTAAATATGCCTTCTCTTCCAATATCTTAGATCTGATGCTAATCTCCTCTTTTCTGACAATTTAGTCTATAATTTGTTATGGGCTGTTTTAATGACGAAAACTTTAACAACCAATAAATCAAATGGCTTTTAAAAATGAAATCTCAGTCTTAAAATCATTTTACTTAATGCAAATCTTAATACTCGAATTCAGTGGAAGCTGACACAGCTTAGAGTGACTTCGATATTTTAGTATGGAATTGTAGTAATTCTAATGCTTCACAGCATAGCAAACAATTCCTAAACCACCGAAACCAAATATAAGTTACTTTATTTAATTTATTTGCCAACCAAATAATTACTTTAGAGTCAAGTTCATAGACTACGGCAAGTTCATAGACTACGGTGGAATAGCTAAATAAAGCTCTTGCAGTGAAGACAGTTTTTCATTAGATGACGCCGTATTTACAGTGAATATGAGAGTTACAGTTACAAATACTAAAAAGTTTATACAAAACATGATTTAATCAATTTACCATTTACATTTCAAAACAAGACTTTAGCTCTTCTATATCAAAATTTTAAAGTAATCCTTACTTAGATTAGATTAGATAAAAAGGGGTCGTTAAGGAATAAGTACGAATCTCCGGATCACTGCGACCTAACCAGAAATATTGTGCCCACGCTATTAATATTTGGTTAGTTAATACCTAGGTTTATGTAGAAATTCGTAAACGACCTTACCCAGATGTATTATCTTTTTCCGGCTACAGCCTCGCCATCGCAGAGGATGTTTTCCGTAATTTCTTCATCATCCTAACAGAACCGCAAACCTTACGAGACTTTACGATTTTGTTTAACTAATATCTGAACTCGCAGTGACCTGTTAACAGGCCAATTATACGTAACTTAACAAATAACTTAACAGACAACAAGTTCTTAAAAAATGTATATAGTGAATTTAAATAAAATTTCAAATAATATTAACTTTACATAAGTATAAATTGAAAATCATAAAACATATTCTATGTTTAATTAATGTAAATACAGCAAACAACAAAAAAAAAGATTGATTTATGTTATTTCAAAAAATGCTTTGTAAAAGTACGAAAGACAAAGACAATTCGGATTTCGTATTCAATTCTAATGTATAGAAAATTTTTTATATCTTTGCTTAAAATGCGTGCTAAAAAAAACTACATTGTATTCTGCTGGTAGATTTCTTAGAATTTGTAATTATGAAACATATAAACATAAATAAATAAATATATTTATATATAAATTTATTGCTTTGAATTTATTTGCACAGTGACTTCATTAAAATTTTAGATTTTATTTGATATTTTCATAATAAATATTATAAGTAAATATTAAGCAATCAAGCTTGTTAAAAGCGAAGATAAGAACAGAAAAACGAAAGACTTCAATTATTTGGAAGATGTGAAATTAATTAAGCGCGAAACTTTTTGGTAAATAATAATTTTTTTTTTGACACTTAATTAGTTAAAATTTCTAGTCGAACTCAATAATAGAATAATATTTCAAATAATATAAAAATAATCTGGTCACCCGACCTGACAAGAAATGGGGTAACACCCTAGACACTTACCAAATATAAAAAGGTCCGAAAAAGAAGACACTCTTAAATGACAAAATGACAGGAACACAAATTTTTTTTGGGGTAATCTATGTGCCAGAAATACAAATGATATTCTACTTTTGAGCAAACCAATGACTCGATTGTCTAATATTAGAGCTAACAAAAATCTCCCTAGAGACTGCAAAGGAGAACGAATTCTTAAAACTTAAAGCATCTTCTGTGCCACTGTGCCTCCATGTGTTGTAAAAGACTGAAACACTTTTACAATATTATTTAATGACAAATCTGAACCGTCTGATTTAATTCATAACGAAAGTTGGATGTGTTGTAGGCGTAAGTAATCTTTGACTGGAGGTAAAAATAGCCCAAGAGCCCTCAATACGAGGTTGGTTTTACCCATTCCCCACACAAACCAAACTAATATTAAGAAATAAATTCAACCTTTTTTGGAAGATTCTGAGTTTCTACAAAAATTTTGCGGAATTTCTACTTTACTTTAATCTATTATCTACCTTAGCATAATTGTAGTATGGTTTCCAAAAGAAGTAAACAATTAATGAAGTTTTTAAACCAAAGCCTAGTAAGGATTAATCAAAGTAATAATACTATAGTTCTTGTGGAAATGAAATTAAATTAATCTGCTATATTAACGATATTAAAAAACGAATGTAAAATATGGAATCAAGGTCGAGTTAACTATATCACAATTTAGAAAATTATCAAACCGCCAATTTGACTTTTATATACTCAATTCAAATAAAAATCATTCAATTTTTGTTTCCTTATATTTAAGTTAAACCAAAATGCGGGCAAGCTTGCTTATAATCTCTTAACTTCGCTGTCTAGAATTTAAAAGGTTCCAACCAACCATCTAATGCTAAATTTCATAAATTTTCTGCACAGTATTTTTTTTTAAACAAACTTCAGGTTTTGGCCAACCAGCATTTTATAAAATTAATGATGTGAGTCAACAAATACCAATATTGTTTGATAATAATCTAATTTAGTCATTAATAATTAATATAATTGATGGAAAAAGCATAAATTTTGTAATGTGTAAATTATAAATTGTATAGTATTACCTAAGACATTTTTTACTTAATAGAAATATTCAAACAATTCTTGTCAAAAGGTTGTTGAAATATATGAACTCATACTCACCTATTTCAAGTAATTGTATAAATTTGCTTATAACATTTATCCAGGACTCAAGAATAATTAACATCTGAAATATTATCATTGTTTTAAGATCCATTTTTAATGCTACATTTACCTTGACAATCATAAAAAGCTGCTAACTAGGGGGAGCAGATAACTTAAATAACTTAAATTTAAATTCAACAGTGATTTATGTTCAACATTTATTTATAATTAATTACTACCTAGCAACTCATTTTTCAATATTTCATATAATTTAACACCGCCAAGAATATATTTTATATAATTAGAAATTTTGATAAGGACCCACTAAAACTGTCGAGGCCACAATGTTAAACACAAACTGTGTAACTAATTTCACTGAAATCGGATAGTAATTATATACCCTAGCTAGAATATAAATCAATTATGCTTCGTAAACTTACTACGAAACTCACTGAAGCTACAAACATCAAATTTCAGGACTAGATCATAACATTAACTTGTGTGTGAAAATGTGATAGACATAAGTGTAACAATTACTATGTGAAATATTAATAATATAAATCGGAAAATTTAGCATGGAACGATGGAACCACTTATGGTACAGACCCTACCGAAGCTACTTATCCGTACACGTAGGTACGTGATGAAACTAACTTGTCTACCAAATTTCATCCAATTTTTTTTATTGTATTTTTGGACACGAAGGGTCAGTGAAATTCATTTCTTAAGGGTCCAGTGCAATACAACACTCCTTTTTATTGTAACTACTGTTGATAATTTAACTTATATTCACTGTCAGTTGTCAGATATTTTCAAATTCACAGATAACGTAGTCACTTCTGTTGATTTCGACAAACGTCACACAAAATGGTAATAGGTAATAGCATGCATATCGTAAGCTTAAAGCGCGTTTATCTAAAACCAAATATATTGTGAATACTATTTCTGTTAATTGGAGGTCCGGTAATGACATTTCAAAATTCTAAAAATATAAAAAAAAAATCTAATTTTTACACTTTAAGGTTCAATTTAAATCGGTTTTAAATAAATCAAATTCAGCCTGTCAAAAATGATGAAAGATCATTAATATATGACCGACCACGTATTAATAAAAAAACTACAATTTTTATTAAATTTTCTGATAGGAAATTAATATTTTTTATAATATTCCAATCGTGGTGCTCTTGCCCATATCTTAACAAAACTGCTTCGTTCTTTCTTTTTTTAACCCTCTGTCAAATATAAATTGACTAAATTATATGCCAGATCGATTGATAAAATTTTCGATTGACCATCAAAAATTTACAGACACTCAGACGATTTTATCTTCTTTTCATAAAGTTTCATTAGTTGAATACAAATTATAGAAATTTTGTGAAAAGAATTTATTAAAAGTTTTATTATTATGAATTTATTAATTATAATTTCAATTTTAGGTGCAGTCAGAATTTTTATCTAAAGGTTTGATTTTATGTTAGTTGTAAAATTACAGAAAATATTTATTCCATTTTTCGGAAACTAAATCAAAAAAGCTCAATGAAATATTGAAATATTTCTTTTATGTAAAAGAACAAAATTTTATTATGAATTTATTGCTTCGTACTAAGATTTAACATCAAATGGAATATATCAATTCAAATTTACAATATTAAATTTGTTCTCATTACTGAATTAATTATTTCCCCACATCATTGGTAAGCCTTAGCTTCAGTATTAATTATTCCCTCTCTAAGTATAAATTAAAGAAAGACTTTGAAGCTACCTAGAAGAATTGGCTTTAATAATATAAATTTAATCTGCATTTAGTGTTAGAACTAAGAACTATAAGGTCTCTTGATTTGTGATTTGTCAATTGAGATTTAATCTGCACTACAAAATTGATAATTGAACTAAGGGGTAGAAACCACAAACCATCGCATGAGATAAAATTAAGCCATAGATTACCCTATATAATTAGTTTACCATTACCGAGATTACGTAGTTCAACTTACACATACTGCATAGCCTAATTTTCAAAAAAACAATTTTCTAAAGAAATACTCTAAATTTTCAACAATGCCACGTAATTTTATTCCATGATTGTGAAACTTTTGAACTATATAGAACTGGCCCTAATTTTACTAAGAAATTTCAAATGTCTCAAAAAAACCTAAAAATTCCAACCGACGACTTTCTGTGCTTCTACAGAATTGATTAGACACAATCATATACACAAATGAACTTTTAGATCACACTGTGAATGCAGGCTCAGATTTTAGCTTAAGCAATCTTTAATAATCTACTTATTCAAGTGAGTAAGTTTATTTTTGAAAAAGAGAGAGTCAAAAATCTACTCTCATCTAGGTGGAATAACCAGTATCCTTAGTAATTATTAATAACAAAATTGGAAAATTTAAGGGCAGATAAATTTCAGTAAGGAATATTCAGAGCTTCTTATCGAACATAACTTACAGGGCTATACAAAATACACGTTTTGGCGGAATTGTGAAAAGATTACCTCCTTAAAACAACCATCAGAAAATAGTATAATCTACTCTACTCTAATATATAAAATCTCTATACATATTTTTAGTATGGTTACCAGAAAAGTGAACAGTGATAGTTTTATATTAAAATCTTAATTATTAACACTTTTGATAAATTGAATTGATTTATTTTATTAATTTCTATTTATTGAAATTTAAAACGTAATTATGTTTAGATTTATATAATTTTTCAGTTAATTCAAGAGAATAGAAATAATAAATTAAAAATTCAATAAAAATATAATTTACAATATTAAAAACAAAAAAATAACCATTCAAAATCTTCCACTTCATTTTAATACCACATTAAATATAATTTATTATAATTTATCAAAATTCTTTCAGTTTTAAAATTAATTAACACTAATTTATTTATTTTTTTTTCACTTTATGTAAAATATTAATTTATTTGAGTATAAAGGTAGAAACACAATACCACCGTCACCGGCGTTAACGAGCATTGACGGCGACGTTAAATTTTAAATTACATTGTACGCGTTGAAAGAAACTTTTCAAAGAAACCGTTTTCCTTTTCTGAAATTAATGCTAATTAATACTTACTTCCTAATTTAAAAGAAGCCTTCTACTCAGCGTTGCCATCATGGAATAATTTGATGCACAAATAGCATTTCAAAAGTGTAGAATGCATAATTTATTTGAAAAATTATGCTGGCATTGAAGTGGCATAATTTTTTTGATGTTATCATTAACTTGGCATAGTTGTTGTAATTACTTTTTCTCTGTAGTAACGCAATATATTTATTCTGATTAAACCGCAAATTTAATAATTTGTATTCAGACCAAAAAAATCGTGCTTATATTGAACCCAAAGCCAAAGACATAGCGGATTTTGATCCATTATATACACCGATAGAAAAATAAAATCTTATTTGTTCACCATTCTTAGGATATACTGAAGAAAATATAATTCAAACTTTAAAAATAGAAGTAATCCAATTAAGACACAGATTACCAAAAAATATTTATAAGGACATTTTTGTGAGTGTAGAGTTATAAATTGGTTTAATGTATGTATGCCAACTTGGCATATTATTTTTGAGAAAATGGCATAATGTTGGCTCTCAGGTCTGGCAACGCTGCTTCTACTATCTACTACATTTTTAGTAGAAAGTTGGCAAACAAATTAAATATGCCGGCTAAATTTGACAGACAAATTTATAAATTTAGAAAAATAAATTAAAATGGTGAAAAATAAAAGTAAATTAAAATGGTGAAAGAAAACAAAATAGAAAACTGTCGGTGTCGGAGCAACATATTTGCTATCAGTGCAGTTCCGTTTCGATTGCAATCGATTAAGTCACATATTAATTTTTATTTTTTTTAAACTGTCAAATTTCATTCGTCTTGAGATTTCCTTGAGTTTGGATTCGCAAAATTCCAATCGTTCCAAACTCATTCGATTCGATTCATTCCGATTCGATCTATGTGTCCACTCAATCGATTTCCCATACAAATTACATGAAGACGTCAAATTTTAACTTTACTGATCTAATCGAAACTATGTAGCCCACACTTAACCCCCGGGTTAAATTGAATTGAATAAGACCCTGCTTACCTGCAGTACCAAAGTATAGGCTCTTAGACTCTGTTCGATCCATTGTACCACTTTAACAATTCGGATTAGTTATATCGGGTTATGCATTTTACATAGCTTTCAACGCCATTGTAAACCTAATGATGTCACTGTGATTCCAGCTTTATTTGACCATATAAAATTTCTACCTGGTGTTAAAAGAATGTAAATTTGCAAATCAAAAAGACTAAATGGCAATTTGTTTATAAAGAATTAATTATTTAATTATCTTCAGGTCGCTTCGCATCCAAAAAACGTATAAGAAAATATTGAAAAATTGACCAAAGAAATTTCATTTAATTTTCAAATTTAAAAGCTTTTCTTTTTGAGCTTATGAAAGAAAATCGGCGCCATATTTAATATTTAAAGCTTCTTTATATAAGTACTTAGTATAAATAATAATGGCCGTTTGTAAAAAATCATTTTACAAATTTTAAAATTTTACCATTTCGCTTACCTAATGTTAGGTTTTTTTCGAGTATTTGCGTAAAAAATATTATTATTATTAAGAAATTAAAGAGTTTGTTGGAAGAAATACATATTCGTGAATTATTTAAAATAAAATGGAGAAATAATATTCAGATTTTAGTAAAATTAAATGAAATTTTTTTGATTTATTCGAAAAAAATTTAAATTATTGCATTTATATTTGACCTTTTACATTTCATTGTCCGTGTAAATTAGTATTCGGGCAATGGGTTCAACATACGAAAACAGCCTAAGTGCGTGATCACTTATTAATTATAGATGTTTCTTATTGCCTATTAAACTTCATATTCAATATATTTGTCAATCGAAATTTGGAAATAATAATTTAACCATAAATTTCTTTATGATGAAGATTCTTTTAGTCTGGGAAGCTTACAACGTTATAACTTTTGATAGTCAGACACGTATTTGTACGTAACTGGACTTAAAGTTATGTTCCAAGTCGAATTTACACAATACGCGATCATCTGCATTGGAATTCTAATTTTAAAGCTAAGTAAACTTAAAGTACAATCCTTGTCTCAGTCTCAACGAATTGAATTAACCACCGATCGTACTAACAAAAAATAAATTAGTTCTTGGTTATTCGGGTATTATTTTTAATATTAAACTTGATTTAATTTTATTGTGTCCTAGATTTCGCCTGATTACTCTCAGCTTTTTAATAAGATCATTTTTAATAATTTATTTTCGAAAATGTGCTACCAAAAACAAGTCTCAAAAATGTTAAAAAAATAATACGCGAATACATAAACAAACTCTTATTATATATTGGTGTGAGTGTAATAAATTTGAGCTAAAATATTGAATAATTTTAAACTAAATGACCGAGTGCTTTGGTAAAATTGTGATGCATTCATAATTATTACGATTTTATTTTGTTAAACAAATTTTTTGCTAAAATTTGAAAAAAACTTATCTTAAAACCAAATGTAACTAATAAAAATTTAATTTTTTACTATTTAACTGCCAATTCTGTATGACAGCGGAGCTTTACAATACGAATAACATAGGAAAAACATGCATGACTTTTATGTCTACTATTACGAACACAAATTGAATTGGTGTCGCCGTGCTTATCTCTAGATAAAGTACAGATACGGAGGACACACAAACCTTACGAACTACTAAGTAACTTTACTAGCATTTTATTAGTTAATAATAAATATTTCATCTTAAATGAAAAATAAATCTTGGGTTGGTCATTAACTGATTGTTTCTAATTAAAGGAGTTGTTTTATTTAAGAGGAAATACGCTTCGTACGCTTCTTTCGAGATTATTTTGCGAAATTAAGAGCAAGCGCTCTAAAGCATTAATAAAACTTTCTTATTATTCAATATCCAAACTATAATTTTTATAAAGATTTTTATACTTAAGACCTTTCTATACCGATACCGAAGCTCATCCCTGTTTTTAACATTTATAAAGAAAATAAAAAAAAAATCGCTGAACCCATTAAACCCATCGCTGAAAAGAGTGTCAGTGTATATTAATGCATAAAAATAGGAATCATAGCTCGTCTCATAGCATATTTGCCCGGGAAAAATGGGAGTGCAATACAATAGAAAACTTTAATGAATACACACAATACTGTCTCACTCTCACCTACACCTTACACGCTACATGATGTATTCCTTTGCTTGGCTTACTGATCAAAAAACGGGTACCCTCAAATAACCAGTAATTTTTCTAAATCACCCTATATTTTATATTTTCGATCAAATATTTATTAATATTATTTTTTGTTAACATTTTCATTAAAACATGAACAAGAGCTTGAAGACAGTATCAAATATTTTTTATATAGCAAGTAAATTTTTTTGAATTATCAATAAGATTTCTGGTTAAACTTTAATGTCCCATTTCACAGTGACAGCTTCACTGACTTTTCAAAAACTTCAACTTCGATTTAACTTATTTTTTATGGTTTTCAATACAATTTTAAAGATAAACTTTCTTTAAAATGAAGTATAATTTATGCCGTAGATGAGTAGAGCTTAAGTCTGACTTTTGACACTTCATTATGCAAACAAATTTAAAAGTCTAATATATTTGCTTTTAAAAAAAGATCACCAAAAAAATATATACACGCACACTAATACACAAATTACAATATTACATTAATTTTAATTATCAGCTGATTCATAATTTTCATTCACAATAACATTATTTTTTATTTATCATTCACAATAATTCACATATTTTGATTTAACTAAGCTTAAGGCAAATTTTAGTTGAGATATCAAGTAAGTTGAAACTGGAAGTTGGAAGTTTAAAGCTTGGAATATATCGATCAGTTCAGTATCGATTTGTTCAGTAAATTTGAAGCCTTGAAATTCGAATCGAATCTAAAACTGAAGCAAATATGTCAAGTAAAATTAATTTTGACAGTTTCAAATAAAATTCTGTGACATGAAATATGACTGACCAACATTTTATCGAGGATATTAAAAATGATCCCGGAATTATTTAATAATGAAATAAAAATTACATGAACACCAAAGAAGAAAGACTATAACAAAACTTCAAACTGACAATCGATTGCAACTATGTGTTCAGTCTACTTATTCAGTTGATTGGGTACTGTACGAATCGATTCGAAACTGAACTGATCAATACGTCATTAATCTTAAGTTTCACGATCGTTATAGTTAAGCTGGAGCAAAAAGTATACATATAGAAAGAGATCACAATTCATATAAAAGTTTTTATTATGGGATTTAAATCTCAAGCATTCAAGATTAAGTTTCTCAACGTCACAACCCATTTTAAAAAAAAGCTTGTATAATTTCAACTCCAAATTTGCGTTCAAACTTTTATATAAGTTTTGATTTCTTTCTATATTTAAATACTTATTGGTATCAGCTTAAGCTCTCACTATGAAATCGGTCTTAAGATTTGTTTTATGATTATTTGTTAAACAGTTTATAGAGGTATAGGTGACAACTACGATCAGAAGTATTAGTGTAATATACCAAACCAAAATCAGTAATTTATTGCTGATGGTATTAACTTATAAGAAAACCCGTTGCTCTCATGTTTTATTCCCGTTTATTATAAATTTTTTTTTTTTGTTACTTTTATTTTGTTATTCTCTGCTTTCAAGTCTTGATTTTCTTATAATATTTTTTTTTTCAATTTTTCTGTGATTCGTAAACAACCTCCATAAAAACAACAATTTTAGCAAACATAATATTTACATTTACACTAATATAGCAGCTATAGCTCACAAGTCACAACTCTCAACCTCAACAGAAAAAAAAACAACTCAACAAGTTTCAATCTCGAGTAGAAAGCTGAAGTGAACGGTTGTCATTTTTATTAATAAAAAGATCGTATAAATAAAAAAAAGCTCACTTAATTTATAAATAAAATTTATATTAAAATTTTAAAAATTAAATTATTATAAAAAATCAAAATATTTTTCTTAATAACTTTCTTATCATAATTTTCGTTGTTGTTTATACATAAATATTTTAATTACATAAAAAAATCTGTACGTTTTTTTTTGTTTTTGTTGAAGCTTTCGTGAACTTTTATTTGACCACAAACATAAATTTCATAAAAAAAAATTTATTTTGAATATTTATAAATGAAAGTTGAATAAAATTAATAAAGAAATAAGTGAAAAAAAAATATATAAAAAATTGTTAAAAAACAAGAAAAATATGTAAAGAAAAATAACATTTCATATAAAAAAAACGAGACTAATAAATGAAAATTATAGGGTAAACGAGTGAAAATTGGCTTTGTTTTTATATTATTTGTGTAAATAAAATTTTTTTTTTTGTTCTTATTATTTATTTGTTATTTATATAAAAAAAAAATATTTTAAATTATTAAATAATTTCGTAATTTTTGGATAATAAATTAAAATTACTGAATTTAAAAAAAAATATTAAAAATGGATTACGATAAAGTGTACTTTCCAAAAACTGAGGTAAGTTTATCAAAATATAAAATTTTTGTTATTTATTTTAATTAAAATTTATTCAAAATTAATTATTTCAATAATTTTGAACAAAATTTGATTTAAAATTTTTAAATATGAATGAATTTATGGCATGCAATTCAAAAATTTATGAAAAAAGATATGCAAAAGATAAAATTGCACCAAAGCCCAATAATGTTACTGTCTACAAAAAAAGAAGTAATAAATTTGTTATTGAAACATTTTGTCAAAGTAAGAGTGGTGATCTTAAGTCACGCATAGACCACCAATGTGTCTGAGAATAACTTAAAGAACTGCTTGCTATACGCTAAATTCAGAATTATCCTGATAGCGATTCTTAAAATCTCCTAAAGTTTAGAGAAGTATTCTTTAACCAAGAAGGATGTTATTATTCTTGTGGTAGTGGTACAGAAGATTTTCAAGGGTTTTTCTTGTCTTTGTTCCTTGCAGTTCCTGTAAAGATTGCTAATTGATAACCCCAGCTTGTTAAACCATGTCATAATTGCAAATTGAATTTTAATTTAAAAAAAAAAATACTTTCTATTATTTTAATTGTTAAATTGTAACGAAAATTATCAAAAAACAAAATTGCCAGTTGGTAAAAAAGTTAATATTGACTGAAGATAATAAACTTTTACATATCTATGATGAATGTCATAGTACTAACCTTAGTAAAATCAAAATATATAAATATAAAATCAGAATAATTCAAATATTTAGCATAATTTCCTATAAATTTCACGTATATCTTTAATTATCACATAGAATAAGGAGTGAATGATGGAAGGAAGCACCATAAAATTAGATCACTTTCCAGTACAATTAATTCCTGAAATCTCAATTCCATTGAATATGAAATTTCAATTAATTAAAAATGACATTAAGATGCAAATGAAATTGATATTTGAATGTAATAATTGTTTTACTTTTTACATCTCAAATCTATTCTTCTTAACCAAAATATCGTGCAGTACGGCATCGGGAAAAATAATCTTATAATAATCTTCAAATTACAAAATATTTTACAGCCAATATACATTCCCAGCAGGAAATGTTTAAATCATAATTTCTTTACCCTAGCACTTACCCTTTTCTTACTTACTTACTAAGCTGCTAGATCCTCTCGTCGAGTATAGTGTGTTCATCACCAATTTCTGGTCAATATGCTTCAATTCGTCCCAGCTTTTACCAAGTTTCTGATGGTGTTGCAATATGTTAGGAAGGGTGGACATATTTAGGTAACATTTAGCTCTAAATCCACATACAACGATTTTGTATTTCTCGTTTTCGTTCTTAAATATCTGATTGGCTTTTTTTGCGGACTAATAAAGTACCTTCTGAATCAATTGATTAATGATTCGAGAATCGCAATCTGGGAGGATCAATTAAATAATTTTAGCTTTTCTATGTAGAATCTCAAGAATAACAGACGAACAAAGTGAAAGCTCAAGGCATTTTGTACTACTACAAAAGTACCTAAATAAAAATAGATTCCAAACTGTAGCAATGGATACTAAATATCAAATATCTTAACAATATTTGATCTTATACAAATATAATTCTTAGAAACTAAATTCGTGATCAATACAAATTTTATCATTCAATACTTTTTCAAACTAAATTTGCTACCAAATTACACAACCACAAATTTACCAACTAAATTGCAAAATTATAAAATAAAAATTTCCAACTGTTATAAATGCAAAATATATAAAAATTAAATGCTTTTTGAATAAATAATTTAATTTACCACATCAAATTAAAAATGTAATTTATAAATTGTTTAAAAATGACTCATTTTAATCTTAACTATTATTTAAATATATTTTATTTATTTATAGATAATTTAATTTTAAAATATATAAGCATTTAATATTAAAATTACATGCCAGAGGGTCAGGCAATTCATTTTTGATTTGACCACTGACTTGTAATAATGATTATAAACAAACTGATTACAAAATTCGGTTTCAACTAAATTTATACTTACAATTTTCCAATCAATTTAGTTGAATCTTTTTAATATCAATTTATATCAATTTGTTCTCATTTTGATCAGGGTTTGATCAAAAATAATTATTTACTTATTTAGCTGCAAGATCTGCTCGAATGATATACCGAATCCTCTTTACCTTTGCGACACCGTTGTAGATTTTTGTAAATGTGCTTCAATTCCCCTCAACTTTTACAAAATTTCTGCTGTACCTGTTCGATTTATCTACACCAAGTTTGCCTAGGACGACCCACTCTTCTTCCTCTTTTGGTAAGTGGGGTTTGCTTATCTTGCAATGAAATTGTAATATTTACTTGTGTTACCAATCCACTGAAAGTTCTTTCTCCTGATCAACCTATCTATTTTCTTGTGGCCTGTTCTTCTGAACAATTCGTCTTTTAATATAATTTTGCCAGAAGATTTGCTGAATATTCGTCAGACAGCGATTGACGAAAGTTTCTAGCTTTCTAGTAATCACTATAGAACAGTACTGACTTCAACATTAGAGACAATAAATAAATAAAGTCCACAGCTGATATTAATATTTATTGAAAATAATTTGAACAAAGTCGACAATGTATTACGTCTATAAATCAAATTTGTTTATCTATAAATGCCATTGTTTACTCTAAATTGTAGATGCCGACTTTAAAGTCTACATTTGGAGTGATAACACTGACTTATAACTAAACGACATTTTTATTGGATTAATTTACATTTCTTTTATTGATTGAGATTATTAATTAATTTATTAAAATTTGGTCGTAATTATAACTACCTTGATTAGGTAAGGCCTACAAATTATTTCAATTACAATTTTTTCAAAGTATAATTGGCTAATCCTTGATTTCAGCAGTTATTTGATCTAAGATCAGTTCAAATGCTCTATACCTATAGAATAGTTTATAATTTTACTTAGTTATTACTTAATCGTGGGGCGCTACTTTGAAGAGTATCTCGAAAGAATTTTACATCATCATTTCACCAGCTTCAGTGGACTTATTAACATTCCTTCAACTGAAGAATATGCCTTCCTGCTCTTTTTGTGCTTACCCTCAGATTTGAAGACAAAGTTCGAATGCCTAAGAAACGAAATCTTTGAACTTTGAATCAGCTCATATACACACAGCTCTCGATTATTAATGAGGCTTCTATTATCATTCATATTTTTCTTCGAAATATACAATGAAACTTCTATCATTCATGCTTATGCTGATAGTACAAGCTGTAATAGTAGCTAAGAAAGCTTAGCAGATAATAAAAGCCCAAATAGTTTTTAATATTTATTTTTTGCAAACTTTCTTTTCGGCATTTTTCATTGAGCCAAAGTATTCTAAGAATTTATACTTTTAACAAATATTTTAGCAATATTTGGCGAAACATATTTTAATCGTTCATTGCTCCTGGTATTCTAATATCATTTATCATGCTTATACCATGTGCAAATTCCCATTTTTTTTTTATAGAATTTGCGAACTTTTAAATTTTTTTATTAATTATAATGATAACTCAAAGTACGATTGATTATTCTGTCTTTCAAGGTCATAAGTATGTCAAATTATGAAAATAAAAAAACAATCAGCGATTTCGTCCAGTAAAATATTTTCTGATCTTGACTAAGAGAAACATTGAACTTTCCTAAAAAAATAAAAATTCTGTTAATGAAAAATTGCAAACATCTAAAATTGATGAGTTTCTAAGAGTTAATTTCTAATTGAATTTAACTTTTATTTTGTCTAGACTGGTGGACTGATCAATTTGTTCAGCTTTAAATTTTGATTAATCGCGTTACAGAGTTTTAAAAAACAAACTTAGCAACATTGTCAACAAAACTGAGCAACATTTTTAACTTTTTTTTTTTAATTATTTATTTTGATTAATTTAATTTTTTTTAGAAGATTAAAATTATATTTTTAATCTTTTTTCTTTTAAATAAAAAAAACGCAATTTATTAATTTAATTGGCACGAGCAAAAATATATTTTACGAAAAAAACATATTTATTTATTTATCATTATTTATTTTTTTTTGGTGTAGAATAAGAGGTGATAATTTCCTTGCAACATTGTAAAAATAAATTTTGGTGATAATTATTTTATTATAATGGTAAATAAACAACAACATTGAAATTATAAAATTATTAAATTTTATTGATGCTATATTTTGGTTGTCATGCATTTCAAAAAAAAATAAAAAATAAATGGAAAATTTTCGTTGTAATCTTAGACAAGATAGAACGAATCAAAACTCAAAATCTAAATCTACAAGAAATAAAAAAAACATTCATTTTTTCCAGAAAGTTCTGGAACGATGAATAAAGAAGTATTAATTAATCATTTACTTATAAAATAGTTTGAGGCTATTAAGTTCATAAGTTTCGTTTAAAAACACTGAACTTCATCCTTCATACAAAATAACTTGAGGTCTTGAGGCCGTACTGCTCATTAATGATACCACGTGAACAAATTCGGAAAGTCAGATAATCATGACTGCTTATTCTGTTTGAATTGGAAGAAACCGCGGAATATATTCTTTGAGTTCGTGAAACTATTGTCAGGATAATGTTTCAGCATTGAGTAAGAGATAACGTAACCCTGATGAGATTAGAAACAATATCCCGGCAAAAAGTTTCTTCGGTAGTTTTGATATTAAGCAAAGTGAAATATACATATTTTCTGTCGATGTGTATGGAGAGGCTACATTTTCAAACTTAACGACCCCACTCCATATTTCAAACTACAATAGTTTGAAAGATTATCAGTGAAATGACATATTATGAGTTTCCACAGAAGCTTCTTTGATAATAATCGATTATAATTACAAAATCAGACATTTAAGGTCAGTGTTTTGAAAGAGTTAGTTCCAAAAATCTTAATCTTACGTCTAACAATCAACATTAATCACATTTTCAAGAATCAGTTTTCATCAATAATATTTGTATTTCAAGCTTTCCATCATTAATTTTTCATTTACTGATTGTTTGGGGCTTGGGCAATGTTTGTTATAGGCTCTAGAAGTCAACTATCGAGACTATCTAGTTGTACTGATTATTTTTATAAATTTCGAGTATAACGAAATGTACAAAACTCTACTTTTCCGTGCGGAATTCCAATATTTGATTAATCACTTTTTCAGCTCTATTTTTTTCGGTAATTTCTTTAACCAAATATGTGAATTTTGAACTAGCTTCGTTCTGAATATATTACAGTGAGAAATTAGATATTTTCTATTTCACATTTTTGAAATTTTTATTCATTGAATTTTTATTTCTCATCCATATTGCTATTAATTCTATTTAATAATTAATTATAGTCACGGCATTTGAAGTTGGGGTTTTTTTTCAAGAATATTGTAATTAATATGCGGAAAAGTTATTAGCTAAAATCAAAGATGTCAAATAAATTTATAAACATTTTTACGTAAACGTGATTGAAACTCCGAAGTCTTGAATTAGTAATGTCCTTTTTTTTTATTCCATAAAATAATCACGTTTCATAATAAATTAATTGTGATCATAAATTCTGTTTTTTTTTTTTTTTTGCTCACTTTTATAATTTTTATGCTTCTTTTGCTGTATATATTTTCATTATTATTTATTAAGAAATAGTTGGTTTTTCTTTTGAATCATATTAAGTAAAAAATTTTAATTTTCCATTTATAATTTTCATAAAAATTTTATACGCATTTTAATAAATTGAGAAATTCGAAAATTTTAATTTGCAAACATTAACAAACCCACACATTTTTAAATGAAAAGTTTATGTTACTGGCTAATATACAGTGCAAAGCGAACATGGGAGTGTCATGTAGAAAGGAGTATCTTTATTTCCTGCCGAATAGAATTAGCATTTGTTTTAATATAAAATCCTTTTAATTTTCTGTGTGTCGGTCTGTTTGTTTTAAATGCTTTCAATTGAAATTATATATTTATAGAGGAATCTCCACAAAATGACCAACAAAAATTGGATTAGATAATACACATTTTCATAGTTAGGTGGCGCTTACTGTCAATTATAAACTTTTTTTTATAAATACTTATGTTTGCAGTCATATGTTGGCACCCAATAATTTTACTTCTTTATTCTTTAGTGGCACTAAAACTTGTTATTTATTAGCCGAGCCGAAGCCTCTTCTTCAGCGACCTCTTTCTTGCGCTGCTTGTCTTCAACTTACATTAATGTACATCATCCTAACGTCCACTTAAACACCATCTGTTTATTGAACACCATATGGGCTTCTTCTGCGTCTGTTTTCTGAGTAGGTTTAAAAAAAATCCTTTACAGCGCATGATTACAACCTTGTTTCCATACCTCATTAATTGGACCGAAAATCTTATATATAGAATGAGCGTTCTGTACACTGTTATTTTTATCTTTCTACACAGTGTGTTCGATCTCACCTGCTTATATAACCCAAAATCACACCGGTTGGCCAGTGCTTTTCTATGGTTTACTTCCTGCGTTGTACTTGACTATTGCCTTATGCGTCCATTAAGCAGTCGAAGTATACCATGTCGAAGTCGTTATTTCTAATGTTCTCACCTACACTGCGACAAGGGCCGTCATCGTTCGTTACCACCTTATATTCGTACTTCATCTCATTTCCAATCAATAAACCCCATAAACATGAAACTACTATGTACAATGTTTTGATTGAGTGGCCTTTTCTAAAACCAACTATAATAAATTTTCTATGTCAAAATAATTTCTTGTCTAGAATTTCAATGATTTGTATTTATAATAAGTTTAAGTTTATTAGTTCGTTGTCATATTGATTAGAAACGAAAGAGTTTTTGTAAATTGAATAAATGAATATTATATTTCTTAAAGAAAGTCAGCGCGCTTAGTAATTTATTTTAAAACTCTCCAGCACCTCTCCGCTACCCCGGCAAATGCGGTTATTTACGATGGTAAATATTAAAATATTTTAATATTTATGAAAAGATAGAGTTAAATAGAAAATTCTATTGGCTGGTAAGGTAACTTAAAATATAAATAAACTCAATTTTCAATGACATTTTAATTGCTTCAACAAAACTCTTAAAACAATTTTTAATTTTTTGTGCGGTGTACAATTTCACAAAAATGCGATGTACTTGAGGGGGAGAAAGATTTCGGTGCGGTAAGAAGATTTGAAATTGTATCGTCGTCGTCGTAATTGAATATACAAGATGAAAAGTGGGCCATAGTATTACCACTAGAGTAGTCAGTCAAGCTTAAAAAAAGAATTTGAGAAATTTTTTTTTTTTTTTTTGCTTTTGTTGTAAAAACTAAACAACAGACAAACAACAAGAAATCAGACTTACTTGCAGCAGCACTGCAACATTCAATGCAAGATAAAAGAGTTAAGAAGAAAATGGAAATATTGTGGCGGCTTTAGCGAGCGTATATGATTTAATAAAAGAAATGCGTAAAACTTGTTTTTTTTATTTTGGTTTCGTTTTATTATATAGAAAAGAAAATACATATAATTTTTTTTATATAGGGTAAAATGAGGGAAAATTATGAAAATTACAAAGAAAAACAATAGAAAGAAAGAGAGAAAATTGAGTATTTTGTTGTTTATAAAGTAAAAAAAAACTTGCATGAAAGTAGATAAACTTGTAAATTAAAAAAAAAGTATATAGACAAAGATTAGCTTAGTTTTTTTCTTGAATTAAATTTTCTAGTTTAAAGTAATGAAAATATTTTATGGATAGTAGGAAGATCAATGAATGTCATTGCCAGTATATAAGAAAAAGAATCGGAAAAAGATTTTGTCTCGTTTATGATATTATTGAAAAGAATTGGGATCGTTAAGGCTCAGCTCAAGAATTCAGACTGTTCAAAGTATAATTGGTAATAGATTTCAAACTTGTAGTACTCCCAAAATTGGAAATAGTAGCTACATAGGTTTATCAATATAGTAGGTTTATCAATATGAATGATACTTAGTAATTCAAAAATGCCATTCAATTCCTTTAAGAATCATTTTAACTCCCTCCTTTGCGATAGGGACCCTCAATTAATATATACAACCCTTTACAATAACTAAACTACCCTCCTTTTGCAATAGGAACATTTAGCTACCATACCTAACTCTTTGCAATAGTTAACTTATTCCCCCCATTTGCAATAGGATCCTTTACCTACGATACCTAACTCTTTGCAATAGTAACCCTTATGCACGTGTTTACTCTTTTTCGAAATACACACCCGCACCACCAACAAAACCAAATTCTTGTCCTCAAGGTAAAGTGAAAACCTGCATAATCCAGACTTTTTTAATTAAATTATAAAAAAAAATTAGCCCATCCAGAATTTTTGATCAAGAACCGCCACTGAAAATTAACAATATTTTGCACACACATTTTTTGCAAACACTTTTAAATTTAACATAATTTCTTCACTTCGAAATCAATTTTTAAAATAATATTTTTCAATTTCAAAGAAATTTTTCCTATTGTATTTAGCAGCAAAAAAAAATTACCCACTTTTCATCTTCTTCCACTAAAAACTGACCCCATTCTATTTAAAAATTCTGCAAATATTTTTTTATCACTTTAAAACATGACAACAAACTTCATTCCATTGACCATATAGAAATTATTAAGTACATTTTTTTATTTGGTTTATTACATTATTAACTTAGTGCTATTATTAAAATAGATATTCTTACTTAGTAGACTTGAGCTACTAGTTTTTTTTTTGTTTAATTCTTAAGAATTTTTCATCATTTCGGAATTATATTTTAATTTTGTTCGACATTTTTCTTACAAGAAATTTTTATTTTAATAAAGTTAGTAACTTAAATAGAAAATCAAGTTTCCATTCTGATAAGTATGGTCGACGGAAAAGTGTACATAGATATAAAAATAGATTTCAAGTTTTTTTTAAGACGAATTTTATAGAAAATTTATATATAGTTAAAAATGTTAGATTTGATTGACAAGTTAATAATATAATCTGGGCAATTTTGTATTTCTGAATTTTCAAGGTGTCCGGGATCCAAATTTTTCAATTCCATTAAAAAAAAAACAATTATTTAATATATTTCTTTGACGTAATTAGTAATTTCTAGTCCTAATTAGTCTTAGACACAAGCACAATCTTCACGTTGCCAAGAAAATGGGGGCTTTAGAGAATGAAAGAAACTGAAGAGAGATATCAGTTAGTAAATCAATTTAAAAAAGAGAAGAACTTTAAGCTTGGATTATAAATTCACTATCCACAGTGACCACAGTGGATTAATCTCTGATGTTTCCATCACCGAAACAAAAAAAAAATGTTAGTAATTAGACAGAACTGCTTCAATAATGAGTTGCACCTAAGAAATATTCAAATTTTCCGTCAGTTTTTTTTAAATGTTTCGGAGTCTGGCTCAAATGTCAATCGATGACCTATTTCATAACAGGCACACAATTGTTTATTTCAAGAAAATTAGATGGAAAATGGTTTAATTAATCAATAAGTTGGTTTAACTGGACAGTTCCACGTTAGCACCGTTTTGCTACCACTCACATGGACTGACTAGGATAATAACTTTAGATCCATTTCGTGGCATTCAGAAACCACACCATAATCTGTAGGTTTCTTAGTCGTTAGATCGCTAAGTTTGCTCAGTTCATACCCGCCAAGTATGTAATTTCTGGATCTGGGCAAGGCTGGGTACTTGCAGATGAAGATTGATTGAATGAATGCTGTGTCTAGCCGGAAACAACAGTAACTTGACTCGGTACTGGTTCCTTCATTTTATTAAATACTAAAGATTTGGGTATCAAAATCAAGCTAGAAACTTTTAACTTTCGAATTTTAGCCTTTGTGTTTAAAGTTTCTAGTATGAAGATGAGTTTCTAGATCTTCTAGATCTGCAAAATAATCGATAACACATGGACAAAAAGACAGACAGACGCACAAAGTGAAACTGTAAGGCATTTTTTTTATATATAATCTAACAAATTCAAATAATTGCTAAAACTTATTTATAAACTTTGCATTACTGTTGCTGGTGAATGAACGCGCTGCCATAAATGTTAAACATAACCAAAAAAAAGGTGTGGTAAAATATTTTTTTTATTTTATTTTTTTCAAAATGGTATCAAAAACAAATTCTACTTTTATAAAATGAAAACGCGCTAAAAATCGTGATTAGAATTTTCTATCTATTTTAAGTTGTACATAAATATGCTAAAAATGGTTTTAAAAAATTTATGTTTTGTTTACATTTCTTTTGCTAATGTTTCTTCTTTTTTTTTGCCAACATAAAATTTATGTCATTATTTTTATTTTATTATGTTTTGTTCACATTCCAGATGCGTTTTAGCATGTAAAGATAAAAAAAAAATTGTAATTTCTTTTGAAAATTTTATAATTCTTGGAAATTTTATCAAATGAATAAAATATTTTTTTTTAAAAAAAATATAAATTTCAAAATGGTAACATTTTGTCTAGCTTGTTTATGTGCGTTTTTGATTGATTATACGGAAAAATACATAAATTTTATAAAAAAAATTAATTTATTTACCCTAGAAAATTAATAATAAAATGATCTAATTTTGATTGTGGCTTGAAATCTGGCTTTGAAATATTTCCAAAAATTCTTTAATAATTTCTTATTTGAAATTTGTTTTGAATTTGTCGGGTAATTTAGTATTAATGATCGATTTCACAGTGAAAGCTTAAGTATTTGCCATAGCTTAAAATTCGATTTATTGTGCAAAGCATTCCTGAAAGTAATGTTGTTTAACTTAAGTCGCATAAGGCTAGTTTGCACTTTTGACACTTGTTTGCACGTACACTAATTTACAAATTGCAATTTCACATTATTTTTTTTAATCAGCTGAATCATTTTTATACACAATAACATTATTTTGAATTATCATTCACAATAATGCACATTTTTTGGTTAAGTTTCAGGATTAAGCCTCACAATCGGTTTAGTTAAGCTAGAACTTATGCTCTCACTGTGAAATCGGGCATAAGAGTATAAATCGATTTTTATAATACTTTCCCATTTCATATTTCAATGAATTGATTTACCAAAATTTTTGGAAATTTAGTTAGCCAGTGCTAATGTCATATAGATGCAAAGACCGATAACTACGTTTTTAGTAAATTTGAAGAAATTGCGATAAATTTGTATATGTGATAAAGCCATTTCGTTTTACTGTCACGATTAATGACATTTAGGGATTTAATTAATATAAATTAAATTCCTAAATGTCATAATCTTTAAAAATATACGGCGAATCATCTGGATTATTCTATTTAAGTCACAATTATTGATTAAAAATGCTCCAAAATAAAACTTGAAAGTTTTAATCACGAAAAAATCGTTTTGAATACCTCGTAACTACAAATTGTAAATGCAATACCATCACGAAATACATTTTTATTCAAAAATAATATAGTTTTTTTATATCTCCTGTAAAACTTACAAAAATCACATACGAGATTATGAATTCTTGCCGTCGAGATACAATCTTTGTATAAAACTGAAAGGTATTAACTCTAAATATTCAGGATTCAATTAAACCTATAATTGGACCACACTAGTCTCAAGAACTTCATGATATATATGTATAATAAAGACAGGAAAATGAGTCGGTAGGGTTTGGAAAACTAAGAAAGTCTATAATCTTAATTGAGAAATTGCGTCGTTGGAACCTGGATAACTAAGAAAATATAATATTTTTTTAAGAAAATTATTCGTTACGATAATTTAATCTTAATTGGCAACACGACAAACCATTTTCACCCCCAAAATAAAAATTACTAAATGGAAAAAATAATTATTTATTTTCCATGACTTGCATTTAAATTATGGAATTTCCATTTTGTTATATTTAAATTTGAAATTTCTATTTTGTTTTGTTACACAATTATAAATTATTCAAATAAATTTTTTAGATATAATATAAAAATTGAAATTTGCTCCTATATTAAAACTGACTAATTACAAAATTTATTCTTATGGTTTTTCCATCAAAATCTAATGATTTGAATCTATTTTTAGAGTAACGCCGTATCCTATTTATATTATAAATGAATTAATTTTAATATATAAAAAACCCACCTTCCTGATCTCATTTATTTATAATCTAATTTACACATTAAAAGTCCAATCGGAATGTGAACGCAAGCCGATAGCAGCGCTGGCAGTAGATTTCGTCAATGCAGACGGAAGAAAATTACAAAACATTACAGATTTGAAATTAGATAAACATTAAATTACGGTCACAATAAATGATTCCTTAAAATTTCTTAAATTTTCTTTATTATTCATTTCCATTATTAAATTTAATTAAAATTTAAATTTCTGTATTTAAATTTTCTCGCGCTAGCGATTATTATTCAACAATGTTCAATCTCGACTGTAGCTTTTTTTCTCCTCGGCAGTAACCGCGAGTATTGCGTTTGCTTTTATTGATTTTCTGTTCAACTTTTTCAAAGCTAGCGCTGGCTTACGTCCACATTACGATTAGACCTTAAAGACAATAACTTTAATACAAAATTAATCAAGCCAAACTTTTTATATTCACTTACCGAAAGTGTTGAATTATTTTTATGATTGCAAACTTTTGCGTACCAGTTGCAGAGTGCACAGTAGTCAACATTTTTGTAATTTTAATATATGGAATATAATTTAAATAAATATAAATTTTTATAAAAAGTAGAAAACCTTGATTAAGAATTATCAACTTTATATAAATAACACCAGCGGGACAACGCCCGTCATTATAAAAGTATAAATAATGAAGAAAAAATACAAAATGTTAATAATAAGAATAAAAATCATAAATTAAAAAAACAAGAAAATTTTTATTTATTTTATATATTAAACTTGATTTTAGAAATATATAATAAAAAATATTATTTTATTGGAAAACTTAATGCCGGCCAGACCCTAAAAAATAGCCGCCGGTTGAAAACTATATACTTAAATTTATGTTTTATAATGGAAATTGACAGATCTGCATTGTGAAGCTTGTTAAAAATGAACTGGTTTATGTGCATAATCACGTGATATTTTAATGATTCTGTAGAAAGAACAAGTTTTGAATAAAATAAATTCATAATTTTGTATAAATTTCTGATGGTGACAAAATAATAAAATGAAAAATGAAATTATTAAATTATGTTCAATGGCACGTGACTGTCTAAAATCACCCTAAAATCAGCCTTGCTAATTTTCTACATAATAAAAGAGGCTTTAAAATATTTTGTTGATTCTATATTAATTTTATAATTACAAATATAAAGTTTATTGGTGAATTAGCTAGCAATCGGTGAATCTAATTATCATCTAGACACAAGCTTCATCTAGAACACAAGCTCCATCTTGAGAAATTGATCGATTATTTGTTTGGATTAGCGAAAACGTGCATAAGGGCAAGATGAGTTATTGTTAGTATGACAGGAAACAAGTTAGTTATTGAACTAACAGCGAAAACAAACATAAGGTCAGGGTAGTTTACAACAACTTGCCAGTCAATGGCTTGCACAATGTTGCGAAACCTTATGAGTTTATCAGAGTTTTAATATTATAGCACGCAGTATGAGTAAGTCATTTTATAGTTATAATTGAAATGTTGCATTCGACTTGATGGTCAAAAAATGGATTTGGTTGGAAGTCGTGTTTTGGAGGTCGTGGAGTCCGCAAAGGCAATAAAAAGTTATGTCCGCGTACACATACTCAAAATTTACATGTGTGCAGCAACATAATCTAGAACCGCTCATCAGATTTTAACGAAATTAACAAATCCTTGTCGTACCCGCATTTGGAGTAATCGAATATTCTCAAATGAATTTGACGAATTTAAATTATACATGTGCTCTTTATAAATGTGGTCACCGCGAACGTGAATATGTCCACGGTGAACGTATTCTACGTTGCACATACTCTGAATATGCCTGCGATAAAAAGTGCGCTGTATAACGACCTAGATCCTAGAGTCATCGTAGAGTTTATAATTGACAGTAGTTTCTATAATTTTTCAGGTAATTTAGTGCAGTTTTATTAGGTAGAAGGTAGAAGTATAATAACTATAAAAGCCCGCTGCATTGACACTACAAAACTATTGCAACTTTTACTTCAATATGAAAGTAAAAATATGCTATTAAAACCATTTATTTCCTGGTCAAATGAGATGAATTTGACTAAGGACTTCGTGATGACTCCGTCAAAGGAATTAACTTGATTTAGAAATGCTGTTTATAGTTTTGTATAAATTTTAACTCAAAGTTCTTAACACTGAGGCGATTCCCAATGCTTCCAATATTTGAAAACTTAATATCTAAATTCCAAGTTTTGTCGACAAATAATTTAATTCAACTCTACACCACTAACAACTTAATAATTTGTATTAGTAATTCAAAAATATATTTAAAAAAACAATTCAATCTTAAAAAGCCTATGGCAATAATTGCTATTTTTTTTAAAAGTCTTTATCGAAAATATCTAAATAAAAAACGATTGCATTTAAAAAGCTTAATGAATTAATTTTTATTGTCATGTAGTTTATATCTTTTAACCACATAATTACATATAACAAAAAAAATTATCATAAATTTTATTATAGAACATAATCCAATTAACCTGGAAGCATAAATTTCTTATGCCTTTTTAAGACAAAATACACAAAACATTAAATTTATTAAAAGCCAAGCCTATTTTAACCTTGATTTAAACTTGTTATTTAATTTTTTTTTTTTATGTTTTTTATGATTATTAAAAGTTCTTTTATGATGACGGCTTGCATAAAAAGATTTTAGAATAATTTGTTTTTTTATTAATCTTATAAATATGAAATGATATGAGATTTAAATTTTTATGTTTTAAATACTTTTTGGTATGAGGAAAACAATTTTTAAAATGTGTTTTTCCAATTTAAAATTTATGTAAAAATTGATTTTTCCTTGTTCAATTTCATTTATAATATTTATAATTTTAAATTAATTATTTTTATTTAGATTTAATTGATTAAAATAATAGATAAATAAAAATAAATCACAAATTTAAATTTGTTATTGCTATAAATAATTAACATTTACATCTAAAGAATTATTTGGTGACATTTTAATAATAGAGACTTATAATCAGGGCCGTTTTTACAGATTTAAGCGCCCTAGGCTAAACAAAATATGAAATGTTTTTTATAGATATAGACAGATTTAAATATACAATGCAAATTTGTGGTAGTGTGGTATGATTAGATTCCGGATTCAACTCCAGTCCAAACTATCATCGATTTCGTGCTAAGTTAACTCAGCTTTAAATGAATAATTTTAGTTTTACGAATGGAAAAAATGCTAATGGTTAAGAAAACAAATATTTCGTTATTAAAAGCTATTAATTATATATTATTAAATTGATTAAATGGTTTTAACTTCTTGTACTTAATAGTTGCTACACTATAAAGAAAACTTATGATTCGGAGTCCATTAGAAAATTAGTAGGTTAAAATTGCAATAAAAATGTGATGAAAACTCTTTAATTGAGACCTTATGTTCCCAAGCTTGGCGAACATACAAAAATAAAAATGAATAACCATACAAAAATTATCATTACTTAATTTTTAGGTGCTCTGGCTTGCAGTCATTAGTGCAATGAATAAATAGGGTCTGTTTATGATGTAGAAGGTTTTGTATACTAAATTCAACCGTTTGTAGATCAAATTCAACCTTTTATAAAAGCTGATTAAATGGCTTTATGAAGATAGGAAAAACCTCTTCAATGGCATTCATCACAATCCTCGTACATAAATCCCTTCATTATGTAAATGATATTGGCTGAGTCAACCGCTATTGCGACATCAGATTCCCTTTACATCCTCGTTCCATCCAAATCAATCCATAAGAAATATAAACCGAAATACATATAAAAAGTAGGTGCATGAGAAATAGACACAGAAAGTATTCAATAGTCTCACTTTTAACTAATCAACCTATACAAGTATGTTGCTGATGTTGTGTAACTCCGATATCAGTGATTATCAGTTTTGACAAGTCAAGACGTTTATTCCAGTCGACTCATTGAAATTAAATGTATACATTTGAAGAAGTATTTAAATATTTCTAATTAACCCAAAATTTGTAGTAGTACAGGCCTTATAGACATCATCTGCACAAAATTTTAAATTTCTTGAATGTGGCCAATATATTCAAAAGAAATTATGTTCTAATAACATCACTAGCAATATTAATTATTCAAGAGTTGAAAAATGTAGCTGTTTAGATTCTAGGCTACCATTGAAGCTGTTGATATAACTTAGCAATAAATTTATTAGAATGAAGTGTTGACTTTAATTTCCATATAAATTAAATCTTTTTAAGAAATTGTCGTATTTAGCTTATCCTTAAAATGTTAATATAAAAAATGCAAGCTTTTTGACAGCACTACCGAAAATTCGCTTAAAAATTAAAAGTTCCTTTTTTATTTATTATTTAATTTCTAATTTGTCTACGTTAATATTAAGATATTTTTTTTAAATAAAAAAAACAATTAATTTAAAATTAATTTAAAAATTATACAAATTATGCTGATGTATAACTAAATTAGCTATCAACTACAATTAATTTTCTGTATATTAAACATAAATTCACATATGTTAATTACAATTTAATTATACAGGTAATTTTTTTTTATTTTTTTACTTTTTCAATTAAACATTTTTTACATAATTACCTGAAATAATATTTGAATTAATCGATTTGAAACATTGTTGCTGAAATAATAATAATTAATAAAATGTTAATTTATAAAATTATCTTTGTAATTATTATTAGCATAAGAAAATTATATACAATATTAAATTACAAATTATTATGCTCAACATTATGGACAACAATTTATGAACATACACAACAATTCAAGGAAAAAATTGATTGATTATCTTATATTAAGAAATCATTATTTAAATAATAATACAGAAATGTCAAAAATCAGTGATGCCAATTACTATAATTCCACAAACTACAACAAATGTCTTCGAAACTTCAAATTGATATTATTTTAACTTTGTTAAATTTCTTGTCATTGTTGAAAAATTAACAATCGCGGAATAACTGTCATAAAAGTCATTAAAAATTATATAAACATATACTGTCAAAATTGATTAGACGTCAAATGTATCAAAAGTTATAACTCAAATAATTTAACTTCGAATTTGTTTGCAAAAAGCTAGAACAAACCATTTTACTACAAAATCAATCTTAACTGACAACTGTCAAAAAAAAAAAAATTGACAGCCATTATGCAAATTCACGAAAAAAGAAACAATCGATCACTTCATCTGCAAGTGTCCAACACTGGCTCGGACCAGAGAGCCTGTCTCTCTTAGTAACTTCTAACTTAACGAACTAATTTAGTTCAATCGATCTAGTCAGTAAACGGCCTACGGAAACCGTACACTTCCTTAATGCCATGGGTTGAATCTAAAATAACCGCATCCAAGCTATATTTAACAAAAATGTGTAGTATCAAAACGGCGCTATAGCTCTACTTGGAGTTCTGGTCTGGTACTCACCATTCGAACCAACCAACTATACAAACTGATTATTTCAAAATGTGCAATAATTATTAGACCAGAGATCAGGGAACATCATATGACGCATATAAACATTATGGTTTTAAAATAAATACCAATGCTCTGACCAAAACCTATGTGAAACTTCTCAAGATATCTCAAGAATTGCAACACCAAAAAAATCATTATTCTAAGAAATAATTTATAACCTACCAAAAAAAAAAAATTATATTCCTAATAAAAATTCCCCATTTTACATAATAAAATTTCAAAATTATTAAAGATGAAAAATATTTAGATGACTAAAAATTTTACCTTGCCAATAACAAAAATTTTTTAACCACAAATATTCATTCCATTAAATAAAATATTCGTAATTTTACGTATAAAACTATCATTTTTATTTAAACCATAATTTTTCCAAGAAATTCAGAAAGTTGAAGGTAGTTCACTAAAATACATATAAAAAATACAAAATTAATAGTCGTACCAAGATACCAAACGCTCTGACCCAAACTGTATACACTAATCAGCGCCTACTGTAAAATAATATTATGTAGTGAAGTGATGCAGACGAAAATCTGATGGAAACGAAATTAATAAAAAATGGTAGAAAGAAAAAGTATTGTAAAAAAATTTGATTTAACAACAAAAAAAAAAACAACGTAAATAACTTTCACATGCGTAATAGTAGCAGCTTTGAAAATATTTCACAATTTAAAGCAATTTGTTCATATCAAAATGATGGAAAAACCATTTTTTTAATTCTAAAAATGTAATTTTAATATAATTATTTATTTAAAATTACATTTAATTATTGTTAAAGTTTTGGCAAAAAAAAAATTAATTGAAAATAAATTGGACTGAAGAAATTTATGGCTTCTCGCAACAGAACAGGGTAATACTAAATAAGATACAAAACAAAAAGAAAATTGCATAGAATGACATTACTTGTGAAACAAAAACCTAGTGACATGCTTATGGTTATGGGAGCAGTTAAGGTTTAAGTAAAAATTCTTCAAAGTGAATAAAACATACGTGAAAGTATTGACAAAACTTGGACATTATAAAAGAGCGAATGTGCTGGTTATGTCAACACCAGACTGAATCACAAAAGCATACACTTGTGGACTTACAACTTCAACTATAAATAACACCATACAACATCTTGCCAAGTACCACTAATGTCTTACAAGCTGCACTAAAATTTACTTTATTAATTTTTAACTTTGCCATAATTGACAATTTTTATAAAAAATGACAATATTTATGACAAATTGTCGACTAACTCGACAATTTTTATAAATAAAAGTACTATTTAAGATCTTTGACTACATAATATGGCCCGATAATTATATATGTCACTTTCATATATAATTCACAAAACAAATCGAAGACGATATAAAATGGTACCAACCTAATTTTATGCGAACCCTAGCGAGCAGAATTAGAAATACTATTATGGCAGTTTATATGAAATATGAATTTTATTAAACTAATTATGTCCACTTTATTTATTAAAATTGATTGCACCAGCAAATTTCTCCAAACTTTTGTAAATAAAATATGAAAATGTAACGCCATCTACCGAGTGTATGTTGAAATGTTACAAGCATGGGACCAAGATTTAATTTTCATTTCACACTACACGCTTGTTTACGTTTTCTCGTGGGTTAAATAGTTAAATTGGTTACAATCACAGTTCGTATTTTTTATTGTCAAAGATAACGATGCTCTCTTAAAAATAATTGGAAATCTCATAATTGACATATGTCATAAATTGACATATTCATAATTATTTCATAATTGACATATGTTTTACTTATTTCCAATTCAAATTTGTTGACCATTATTAATAATGTAACAATGTCAAAAGAATATTAAAATTGGTTTCAAATATTCATATTGATTATTCTAGTCGCTGTCAAAGTTTGATGACAAGTACAAGGCGTCATTTTCGATCATTAAGTTACAATAATTCATAATTTTTTCATAACAAAGAATTTGATTGTTATTGCAAGAAATTCAACTATTAGCTTCCAAAAAAAAAAGTTCAATTTAATTCTAATTTTTGTTTTTTATATAATTTTACTTTTCCATAAAATTTCATTTTTTTTTTATTATTATTTTGTGTTTTTAACTTCACTTTTTTATTTTATTACACTCTTTTCTGTTATTTTTTGTTTGTTTTCATGTTATTCTTTTGAATCCAACCTGGAGTAACAATAAAAAAAAATTCGAAACGACCTTGACGATGATTGGCGATATGTGATGTTCAAAATTAAATTAAATTTTATACAACATAAAAGAAAAAAAAAAAAAAACTATAATAAAAATGAAATAATAAAAAATAAAAACTTTGATTACTAAAAAAACGAGTTTTTTCGGGTAAAAAAGCAAAAAAAATAATACAATAAAAAAAAGTGTTTTTGTCGAAGAGAAAATGGAAGAATGATTTTTTTTTTTGTAATATTGTTTAAATAAAGTTTTTGCTTTCTTATTCAAGATTTTCGATGATTTCATGATGAAACGAATCATAATTTTGAAGTTTTTGGATGGAAATTTTTTTTATATTGAATAGAAGATTTATTAAATTAATTTTTATTATTTGTATTGTTACAATATTTTAATATTTAATATAGAAAGAGTATTTTAATAATACTGCAGTCTGCAGCTAATAAGTTGAAGAATGAAATTATATTGGTAAAGCAAGTTTCGATGATGTCGCACTATACAAATTTCGGCGTTTTGTGTCGGAGTCAAAATTGCAAATATATGCATCGACAGTCATCAGGCAAATATAAGCTTCTACAAAATAAACCTCAATGGACAACTGTCAAAAAAAACTACTAAATGATGCATAAAGCTGGAATCTCAGTGCTACAGTCACCATTGCGTTGACAGTTGTGTAATATACACAGCTTTATACCTAAGTAATTACAATGCCTAACGTTGACGGTGACGATGTTTGCTGCGTTACTGAAAATGTAGTAGAACGTTTCTTTTCTTTGAAGAAAACAGCAACTTTGAAAAGTTCCTTTCAACATTTCAAACTTTAACGTCACCGCCAATGCTTAAATGACGTCCAAATGATAGAAATGATAAATATGATTGTGTCAGTGAATTATATTGAGTAGTATAATGTTGAATTTCTTTAAGTTTGGAAATGGAATTAAGCATTAATTACTCCGTGGTTTTGAACTACATAGCGACACTTCGATTGTAACCATAAACTAATAAAATACATTAAAATTGAACACTTGGCTTGTTGTAAGTTATATATCACTCCAGGCTAATTTTATTTCGGTCGCGACTGTATTAAGAGAAATTGTGAAATATGTCGTTAACCATACAAAAAATACTATATTTTTCTCAAGTAATTTTCTGACAACCATTAAATATTCTGCACCTGTCTGATATAATTATGCAAAAAGTTCATATTTTTATATTTCAAGAGCTCAAAAACAATGAATTTTTTGATAGGCTTACCAAAATATTATCTTATTATACTAAATTCTGACCTATAATGTCCAATTCTGATCTACTTGTCACAAATTTTTCCATTGAATAATTAATTAACAATTTTTGTTACTTCAGGAACTGAAACATCATTAAGGAAAAGTTTTTAGAAATAGTTCTAAGATTTTTTTTGAATTTCATCAAAATAATATTAAACAAATTAAATAAAACACAAAAAATTATAAATAAATTTACGTGCAATAAAATCATTTTAAAAACTACCCACAAAAAAAGTATAAATTATTTAAACAAAAATTAATTAACACTTCTTTTTTATAGCATTCAAAAATATTATATAATATTTTTTATTAACCTAATCAACAATATTCTAAATGTTGCCAAAGTTTTAAGTAATTTATTTTTTATTAAACTTCTTAAAACTTTGTTAATAAATAATTCATCAAAATTTCTTACTTTCGCTGTTGAAAATCTTAAATACCTTTTTTTATATTAAATTCCACAATTTTGCATTTAAATTCGCTTAATCAAACTTGTTAGCCAACTAATTTATTAAAATATTAAAATTTCAAAGTTTCTTAAAATTTAATTAAAATTTATTGCTAAGAAACCGCAACAAAAAAAAACTGATGTGATCAATATTTGAAATTCCTAATCCAGTTCCATAAATATCAAAAGTGTTAAGACACAAACTCGAATTTTTGAAATATATCAAAATTGATAAGGACAGAAAATCCAATTCTAGACAAATATCAAAAGTGTTAAGACACAAACTTAGATTTTTGAAAATCTTTCAGAATTAAAATTTGTCCTTATAACAATCTTTTACTCGCTATCAAATTCGGAAATTAAAAACTTCTTTTAATATTTTATATTAAATAATAATTATTTGGATTATTTAATTAAATTTAAATAATTGTTGTCACATTTTGTAATGTCCATGACGCAAAAACATATTTTTTTTTGTTTTGTAAAATGTGAAAACATATGACAAATAAGTTCAGATCAATTAGCGAAGAACTAATTTGTTAGCTAGTGTATCAACACCTTCTTTGAAACCTACACGAGTTTATTGTTATCTAAAATAAACGTTTTTTATTATTATTATTAAATAACATTGTCGTTGCTACGATGAAGTTAAATATTAATGAAATATTAAATAAAATTATGATAATTAAAATTATATAATATGAAAATTGAATACGACAAATATTAGGGTATGCTAAATATAAAATTTAAATCAAATAAATAATTATAATTTGTGTGTTATCAATAAACTTAATACGTAATCCAAAATTCTGGCACTAATAACAATTTCCCAGTAAATAGCGGAAATTCTTTAAAGTCATTTCATTTTGATGCAATACTTTTCATAACTTCCCTTTCCAGGCCCCAAAAAGTTGTTAATTAATATAGAGGCGCGAATCTGTATTAATGATTTAATTAAAAACGTTTTCTGACAAATATCAAAAGTGTGAAGTCAAAAACTCGAATTTCTTACAAATATCAAAATTGTAAAGTCAGAAACTTGAAAAATATTCTAAAAATAAAATGGATCATTAAAATAAAATTTACTAAATAATGTAATAAAAAATATGAAAATTTAATTTAATTTTATATTTAATTTATTAATCGTGATTATGGTGACATTTTAGTAACGTTTCATATAATGAAAATTATAAACATTTTCGCTAGGTTGTCATGTGGGCAAAAATTTATAATTTTGTCACGTGGGCAAAATTTTATAAGAAATTAAAAAAAACCTAACAAAAACAATATTTTTTTAATTAATTTTATTTATTATTATAATTAATTAAAATTGTTTATAATTTCAAAGAAATTAATTCAAGATAAGAAATCGTGAAAAATCGTGATCTTTTTACTGAAAATCGTGATTTTCACTTTAACTTTAATTTTAATTGAGCAAATCAAATATTTTATATATGAATTTATTTAAATATTTGTAAATAACAAAAAGTAATTCTTTAGTGTTGCTAACATTTTTCAGTGTTGCTAACGATTAACCGAAATAAAATACATAATTTTCTTTTTTTACACAACCACAATAAAAGCTAACCAATTCTCTAAATTTGGATAAGATAAAGATTGAAAATTGTCTACCTTTGACTCCTGGAAGGATGTATTTCTGTTCATTAAAACTCTAGCTGATTGTCAATGATTGCAATTCTTCACTTGATATATAATTTGGCCAGAAGATTCGCATAATGTTTCCCAAACAACAATTGAAAAATATTTACAGCTTTCTAGTGACCAGAGGATCACTTTCCACATACTGCACCCAACTAACAGTTCGGATTCAACATCCGAGCACAAAAGTTTACAATTATATTTCCATTGAAATTATTTGAATTTAAATGGAAAAATGATAATTTTCCAATGACGAATTCTTATTTCTATATTAAAGTTTATCATGACTGGACAATAAAAATTACTTGCATATAAAAAAGTTTTAACTTCTTGCTTTTTAAAGATCATTTGAAATATTGAAAATAAAATTTATAAGTAATTACATAAATTATTTTTTCCTGCAACAAATATTTATAAATAATTTTGTATCGCGACATCAAATTTATCAAAATATAAATTCAATTTTATTGATAATTTAAAATTAATCAAACCACAGGGTGGACCAATAATTTTGCTGTTTAAAGTGGGTAGAAAATATAATTATATATTTTAATAAATTATATAAAAAGAAAATTTTTGCAAAAAATTGTAAACATAAATAATAAAATTAATTTAATCGAAATTGCAAATTTGTTTTTAAACACTGAACAATTAATTATCACTTCTTTAAAAAATAATAATTGTGTAGAGAATTTATTAAGTTACACCTTTTAAAAAATATAAATTTTAATATAGAAAATACTTTAAAATTCTAAGAAAAATTATTTAGATAATTTAAATTACTATAATTACTAAACTCAATTAACTTCATCATAATTTTAATGTTAACTTAGCTACTTTACTTCAATATTATAGTTAAATTTTTTGTTGAAACAGTTTTCAACTTAAGGCACATAAGAATTGTTAAGACAAAATCTCGAATTTCTAAAAAAACTTAAAATTGTTTCTTACAAATATCAAAAGTGTTAATGCAGAAACTCGAAATTTCTGATAAATATCAAAAAATTTAAGGTCAAAGCTCGAATTTCTCACAAAAATCAAAAGTGTTAAGGCAGCAACACCAAATTTCTGACAAATATCAAAACTTTTAAAGCAGAAAATTGAGTTCAGACAGACACTCAAATATCTGAAAAATATCAAAAGTATTAAGACAGTAACTCGATTTTTAAAAGTTTTAATTCAAAAACTGCGAATTAATGACTAATATCAAAAGTATTAAAGCAGAAATTTAATTAGCTAATTTAAAATACTAATTATTGACTAAAATATTTGTTATTTAATAGCCCAGAACTTTACCACTTTACTTAAAATTTATAATTACTCAAAAAACAGAAATTATTTATTAATATAATTTTTTTTTTAAATGTATTTTATTCTAAGAATTTTCTTAATTTTAAATAAATTATATCCACTGTTAAAGCATATAAATTTTTCAACACTTAAACTTTTTAAATTCATTGAAGATTTGATCATCACCACAAAATCTTTGGGATGACTTTTAATAATATTTATTCTATTCAACAAAACAAAGCATATAAAAATACAAAATAAATAAATAATATAAATTTATATTTTTTTTATGGAAAATTTTTATATATTTTCTCATAAAACTCACAAATTATATTTATATTTGGTTGGTTTTCATTTTGAATTGTAATGAAAAATTTTGCGCGCTAAAATAATTCTATAATAATAAAATGATGAGGAGTTTTTATAGATTTTTATTACCTCATCACCATAATAATCAACAAATATCATCATCATAATGTTGTGCTCTGATATGATGGAATATACTATTAAATTTTTTATGATTTTTAGTATGAAAATCTACCAAGTCGTCAGTGTTGGTCTGTTTGTCGAAATTTTAATAGGTTTTATCGTAACACATCAAAGAGCCAGCTTGATTTAAGTATAGCAACACAGTGTTTAATGCAAACCTTAATTACAGTGACATTTAACTTAAACCAAGCTTTGTAGCAATTAATAATGGAGAACAATCAGTCAAAATAATGTCAAATCAAGAAATATTTAGCAATCCGCAATATCAATTTCATAATTAAGATTTTATTTTTACAATTTGGATGAAGAGATTTAGGAAGATAGTAAATTTCACCAATAACAGTAATGTTAACAATTAATAAAATAAATTTCCAATAAATTCAGTCAGTAAATAATTAATCAACAAACCCCTAAAAATTTCATACTGAAAATTAGTTTAAAAAAATCAACTGTAATACTTGGGAGCTTGTTGCGCATGAGTAACATTAAAGGTGATCATAAAGCGTTGTTTTGTTTTTGTATTAATTACTTAATATATTTAACAATATTATTACTTTTTATAAAATTAAAAGTGATTGAGTTAAAAAATATCGACCGAAAAAATATTGACTACAAAAATCAGAAAATTTCGACTAAAGAAATATGGACCGGAAAAATTTCGACCGTAAAAAAATGTGATAAGGAAAAATATTTGCTGAGAATATTTTGACCTAAAAAATTTCGACCGCACAAATTTCGACGGCAAAAATGTCAACTGACAAAAAAAATCTAGATTGAAAAACTATTGAGTTTGAAAATCTCGACTGAGACTAAGAAATTTTTGACTGAGAAATTATAGACTTAGAAAATACTGAATTATTTCAAAGCAAAGAACGCTAAATATTTTGTGGCAATAAATTTATAAATTTACAAATTAATTAATTTTAGTAACACCTCAAATTAGTTGCTAAGTTCTAATTATCTAACAAAAAAAATTTATAAATCATCTGATCTAAAAGTATATTCAAAAAAAAAATCCCGAAACTTTCCATAATTTACATAATATAATTAAAATAATAATAAAACAATTGACACAAATTAACAATAATTCTAAATTTATTACACTAAAAAATCCCAATTAAATCATTCTAAAAATAAATATAAATAATCCCAATTAACACCTACGATAATTTATATTCAAAATCTTTTTTCCCATTCTTTTTCCCCAACCAAAATCATTAATATTCACTGTCAGTTTTCACAATATCGGTCGGAAGTTGCCCCCTACAAAAAAACAAAATATTCTAAACAATAAATTACATTCTTAAAAATTTATTTGAATTATTACTTGCATTTTCAAATAATAATTGTAATTCATAGTCGTAACGATGATAAAATTATTAACAAATATTGAATTTAGAAAAAAATAAAAAACAATTACGTATTTTCCATAAATCTTTTTACATCATTCTGATAATTTTAATAAATTTCATCATCACGAAAGTACTTTAACTTATAATTCAAGCGAATTTCAATTTTATTTACCAATTAAATTTCGTGCTCAATGTAAAAACAAAAAACAAATACAAATAATTTACTAGTTTTGATGATGCCTTCTTTAATTCATAATATTTCAAATAATTTATAGTTCAGGGTTGGAACAACTATAACGTTAATTCAGGGTTGGAACTTTTGTTGCGAATTAAGAATTACGATTACAATAACAATAAGTAATAAAATAATTCGAATTGATTAATTGGATCAGGATTAATTGAAGGAATGAAAAACTGGTTCGAGTACAAAACTCATTGGACCAGAGCTGTTCTGCAGAAAAAATAGACGACATTCTAACATCATATAAGGCAGAAATACATTGCACAAGTGCACAAGATCTACTGGAACTGACAACAGACTACCAAGATTCTCAATATCAAAAAAGCTAATAAAACCACAATTAATAAAAGTGGAAGATATAATGAAACTCAGAAAAACGGGCTTTACGACCCATGCTGGCTTAATAGAATCGGTCTAGTTGAAACATACATCTGTCGGTTCTGCCTAAATGCCAAAGAAACAAAGACACACATTATCCGACATTGTAAGGCAGTCGCATGGAGAAGACAATATCTTCTGGGAAAAGGTTTCCCCACTGCTGAAGAATATCTTCCTCACTGCCCAATATGGGTCCTCAAATATACTAAGCTTCTTTAAGTCCAACCTTAAGATCTAAATATACCTAAAAATATTGTTTTTATGACTAGAATGACGAACTCACCCCGTGGATCTAAGAACTACTGATCAAAATTTACATAAACTTTACAATCGGCAGTCTCATAAAATTGCCACTCTGATTGTTTTTGAATTGTCTATAGGGCAAAAATGCCCGGATTCTAGATTGAACCGTCAATTTTATATTACCTTTGTGATATTATTGAAAATCACAAATTTGCTCACCCCACCTTCTAATTACCGATTTCGTGACTTAAACTTTGAGCTTTTTTTTTTATTAAATCTCTGATATATAGAAAAATCATCAACAAAGCAAAAAAAAAAATATTTATGATATTGGAATTTCCAAGATAAAATAAAAAATATCTTTGAAAAAAATCTCTATGCAAAAGCTTTGTTAATTGTTTTTTATTTCGATTTCAAATATGACAACAAAGTTTATCTCATTCTTATTGCTATGTTGAACAGGGCTAGAAACCAGATGTTTCAAAACCAACAAAAACCATAAAAAATCAAAAATTAACGAAACCAAAAACCAAATTCTAAAATTATGTAAAACCCAAAACTGAAACCAAAACTGGAGATGCAAAGTGGTCCAATCCACAAAATTCCAATTTCGAGTTTCATTTATAATTGTGTTCATTCATACTGAGAGTAAGTTTTTTTAAAACATATTTTAAGGCGCACATTTTTATATTTCTAGCAATTTTTGTTAATAATATTGAAGAAAAAAAAATGTTCTTAATATTAATTGATAAAGAATGTCACTCTACCATTTTATATAAAAAACTATGTTCATCAGCTCGCGAATAGGTAAGGTTATAGTGGCGACAGAGCCTCTTATAGAACAAACTGGGTTCATAGCGATACCTCTTTAATGGATAACTAAGTCTGAGTATTGAGGAATTGTCTAATAAGTCGAAGGATTTCGTAATTGCAGCTAATTTGAGAACTTTTCTTGTGCAGCAATTCAAGACCTCTTTCAAAGCTGAGCAGTAAGGTTCTCCAAGAAAAAGATCTCTACGTCTAGCGAGTGCCTAGCAGTGTGACATCACTGCTGTCTTAACATTACAAACGTGATTGGATGATTAACGCTGTCGTTTTTCTTTCTCGTTGTAGGTATTTTACATCTTAGTTAATGAGCGCATGGATATTCAGTATATTCTTTAGTGTCTGCAATGTTAGTAGAACCTGATCGAAGGGTACCTGCTCGAAATAAACTTTTTTTAAATTATTTTTCGTAATTTTGTTATTTCAATTTATCTGTAAAAGTCATTTTTTTAGTTGAACCATTTTGCTTCTCAACGTCTCAACTTTTAATTACAAAACAATATAATTTGTTTTTTGTTTGCAGATATGTCAAAAAACATGATTTAAAAACCAAACCCAAATTTTATCGATCACAAAAACGAAAAAACTAAAATACAAATTAGTTTCCAGCTCTGATAAAAAGCTCAGAAACACTTTTAATAATAAACTTCATAAAGTTTTATATTTAATATGTAAAAATATTAATGGAATTTATATTATGGGTTTTTTTTGTTTAGTAAAGTTTTTGCTGTGTTGTTTTGTGGGTTTTCTCACTGATCACCATGTAAAAATTTCAAAATTGTTAATACCAGTTGGTGATGTTAATTTTTATAAATATAAAGTTTTGCCGGTTAATTTTTAAATATGGTGGGGTGCTCTGTTAAGAACACATATTTTCAATGAAATACAAACTTTGAACTTGTATTTTTTTTATCTTATGGGTTTAGTTTTTATTTTGAAATTAACCCCAAATGTTATTAGAAGCTTGAACTGATCAAATCGTATATTTTCTTGTACCCAAAATAAAAAGATTTTTCTTATTAAATATTTTTTTCATTTAAAGAAAATAATTAATTGTAAATAAAATTAATAAAAAAAATTATTAAAATATAATTATTAAATATAAATTAAAGTGAAATTTTCTAAATAATCTTGTGATTTAATATAAAATTCTGTGATACCATAAAAAATATTTATTTAATTTATTGAATATAACCAAAAAAAAAAAAGAAAAAGTGTGAAAAAAAACATAATATTTAATATAAAAAAATATAAATAGAAAATAAAAAGTTGGTACGTAAATTTATTTAAATAATTAGCTAGATTCAATGTGATAATAAATCTTCTAATATGAAAAACTGTCAATTATCTTTCGTATTTGCAAATTTCCCAGATCGTTCGGCGATCTGTCATACCTGAAAATACTTTAAAATACTATTTCATAAACAATAATTTAATGAAAACGTCCTCAAACTCTAATATTGCGAAAAGGCCTATTTCTGTGTAAACAAATTATAAAGCCATCTATTGTGTGATAGATGAATTTTCTAATTTTTAAGTGGAAATAATTTTAAATTTTCTAAAGTATTATTGAAGCATTGAAAGGGTCGTTGCTGAAATGGCTTTTAATATTTTTTTTATATATTCCGTGGCAAGGTATTATCATAAATAGCGTAGTATTTCAAAACAGCGACCAAAAAATCAACTATATCAACATCTAAATTTAGAAGTTTACATAGTTACGGCGACATTTTCAGACAGGCCCAAGTAATTTATTTCTGTTTGCTAGGAAAACAGTAATTTATGATCAATGAACTATTGATTAATATAGTGAACTCTTTCATTGATTTTCATGAACAATAATTTAGATTTTCTCGAACGAGTAATATTTTTTGTTGATAGTGTGAAAATTCGAAATATCTTGTTCTAAAACATCTAAAACAGGTTTGCATTGTTCATTTGTACGTTTTAGTCACTAGATGGCGGTTATTTTGTTTAGTAAAATCACGAATGTCAAAGTTCAAAGTATATTATCAGTAGGATCTTATCGGGTGCTGATGTACAATTTTTTATGTGACTGGGTGGTTAGCTAATACGATTGTCAGTAAAGTCAAAGCTGTTTCGTTTTTTTATAAATAAAACAAATGTCAAAAATGACTGGCAATTGAAAGAGGCTATGCAGTCACAAATCAGCATAGTCGCTATCCTCATTTTATTTAATTTAGTTTCAGATTAATTAAAACTATGTAATAGTCACAGCCATATGGCTGATAAGCTTCTACTAAAAAAAATCTTTTAATTTTTATATTTAGTTATGAACTTTGAATAGTTTAAATTATAATTATTAGTTCGAAGGTTAAAATTTATAAAAATCAATCACGATCATCAGATATAGAACATCGTAATACAATTTTTTTTTATATAAGATTTACTTATTACCCAAATATTGTCCCACGTAATTAGACTGTTTTTGTGGTCGTAGTATAATTTTGACTTTGATATAACCAAAATGATTTCAAGTCTTTTTGGAATTGAAATCGAAATCGAAATTCTAGAAACAATGAAGTTTTCTTGTGCTAATTAGCTGATTGGTTAAAAGTAGGAAGAAATTCACGATCGTTTTTAAAGACTACTTTTATTCATGATCAACAATTGTGTATTTCATTGAACAAATATTTTAGTTCATTTAAATTCGCGAATGAAAAGTCAAAATTGCTTAAGTCTAAAATGATAGTTTTTCACAAATGCATATTTAATGTTGAAATAAAGCTTCGAAAAAAAAAACAAAGTAAAAGTCTGGTGGTTAGACCTAAATATACAATTTGGTCAATTCTTCGTTACGTTTAAATTTTATTAAGATTAAAGAAAATTAAATTGTTTTTGTAAATTTTAAAATAATCCTGTAGTGAATTTAGTCACTTATGGTATTTTACTTAAGTCATACTTCAAGCAAAGTACTAAAAGATAATGGATTAAATGGAATTTAGAGTTAACAATATACTAAAAGAAAATGTCGATAAAGAGCTAAAGTCTACTTTTGATTTATATATACGGAAAAGAAAATACTGAAGTTGACATAAGCAAATCTGACTTTTTTTTAAAAAAATTATGTTATAAGCAATTGTTTCAAATTAAACTTAAAGATGTAAAATTACATAAGCTATTTTGATTTTGAACAACTTCTAACTGATTTAAACTATTAAAGTTTTGCTTATATACTTATGATAAAAAAGATGAAAACGGGTAATTGCTCTATATCGTATGAGTAAATGCGAAAAGGGAATAAAATTATATATAAAACTTATTTCAGGCTTAATTCGACTTAAGCTGTTTTGGATATTTAGTTGAAAATTTGTAATATATTTGAAGCAATTTTATTAAATTAGCTTCATATTTTGTAAATAATTTGAAAATGATAATTAATTTAGCTTTAAGATAATTACTTTTCAATTCTACTGGTTCATACTGATTAATTAGTTCAAATTTATGCTTTTATTTGTAAAAAAACGTGACGAATATTCTCATTTATTTATAAGTTAATTTGAAAACTAAATAAAAATTGGTATGCGGAAGACGTTTATTTGAAAATTTAATATTAATAACTGAAAAATGATTAGTAAAACAAAACTCGATTTTAATATTGTAAAATTTTAATTTTTTGAAGGACTTCTCTAAATCAAAGCTTTCACTTTTCAAATAAATCCATATAAAAATTTATGAACTAATAACCACACTTAACACGTGCTTCATTCAGTGACGTCTGATGTTTAAATTATCATTTCAAGCTTTTTGTATTTAATTATCACATCAAAAATTTGTAAGATTTGTCAGATTTTTATAATAATGAGATCGCAGTCCATATTTCTGAATCACTGACTCACCATTAAAAATTTTGTATTGATTTTTTTTTTCTAATTAATTTTTTTTTTTATAATAATTGTATGTCAATGAAATAATTAAAAAATAATTTTTCTATTTTTTTTTTTTTTTTAGATGTCCCAATTAGTACCAACTGGTTATTTTTCACCAGAAACATATGCTGCATATGCTGAATCATTTGATTTATCATTATTACCAAGTGAACCATTACAATTTGAATTAAATCAATGTCAATCTGAATTTTTAACATTAGCTGATTATATGCCAACAACATTTAATGATAACCAATCAATATTAATGACAATTAAAACTGAAAAATCAATTTGGTCATCAACTGAAGATTTAAATCAATTATCATCAAATAATAATTTACCATCAAAACAAGAAATTACAAATTCATCAACAGATTCATCCATTTTATTACAACAATTACAAAAACAATATCAATTTTATCCATCACCATTACCAAGTCCACCACAATACGATTTTAATCATAGTATTACCAGTGTTAATAATAATAATTATTCACCAATTGCATCAATAACACAATTACCACCATCACCGTCACCATCAATTGAACCATTAACACCAGCATCAGCAAATTTTAATACATTTTCAATTAAGAAAGAATATTTAATATTACCACCATCACCACCAGAATCAAATGGTGCACCATCACCATTTAGTGAAATTAAAAGTGAACCAGGTGATATTGATACAGAAAATTTTATTGATATTAATACATTATTAGAGAAATCAATAATACATCAATTTGATACATCAACATCAGCAGCGGTAACACCATCAACACCAGTTACATCAATTAAAAATAATTCTGATATAAATATAATAAAGAAATCAGTAACAATAGGTACTACAGGTGTTAGTAGTTTTGGTTGTAGTGGTGCCGGTGGTATTATTGTACCACAAGATCATCAAGTATTACGTGAATATCTTCAGGATACAACATTCCAAAAGAAACATAATTTAAAACCATTGGCACTGGAGTCATTGATTGGTGGTTTTAGTGTACGTGGTGATATTGAACCTGTCATTTCATTAGCATTAGAACATGCAAAAAGAGATGCACAGGCAACATGTGCTAATTTACAAATATCATTGGGTAAGTTAATTTTTACTGAATCAATTTATATTTACAATATTTATACGATCACTAGGAAATTCTTAATATTTTTCTATTTTATTACCAAAACGTGTCTATTTTATCGCCGAGAAACATTGTCAAAACGGGCCTATTAACAGGTACTTTAATTAATACAAATCCACCCTAGACCAGTGCTATCAGAGAACCACAAGAGTGTTGGAGAGAGGCAGACGATAGCTGCACTGAGTTTGGTACAAGCCAATCCTTTACATTCGCATTCTTCATAGCCTAAGCATATTCTATAATGATTATTCGGGATGAGTCACTTTAGGTGCAGTGTTCCATAAGTAATCATGCTAATGTGCGTACGTTATTTCTGTTCAGACCAAGAACTTCGCCGGTTTTTTTTTGTTTGAGTCGTTGGGTAGGAATCATTAGATGCCGTGTTGCTTCCCATTAAGATTGTATTTGGGCGTACATCCACTTCTTTATAGCTATTTTCGCTGTAGCTAGTTGAATGCCACATAATGGTATAGGGTTAATGAATTACTGTTGTGATCCTTATCTAGCCTGTATAGGTCGCCTATTACTGAAGGCTAATTACATCAAATAATGTTTTACCAATATTAAAATTTATCTTTACACTAATATGTTGACAGTCACGACATAGGCTGTAATTTTTACACCTTTACTTTCTATGCAGGCTCCCGTGGAACGTATGAATATTTCAGATTACATTCAAATCTACCTGGATTACTACATTTTAGCTCTTAAAGATCTTAGATGTCTAAAAAAACTTTAGCTCCTCAATATCTGAGATGTCTAATAAAAAATATATGCAGCATCCTTATTAAAAGAAAGTCTGTTGTTAAAAATTTGACAGAACACTACAGCCGCAAATATTAGTTTGACTGGCAAGACATCCCGTAAAAGTGCTTATAACCAAATTTTGAAGTTATGAACACTTTTTATGGTACATTAATGACATTTCAAACGCTGAGCGGTGAGCAATATTTGGTATTAAAAATCGAATGTGAACAATTACGACTATTTGAAAGACTTTGGCGTGTTTACGCTGAATTTCCTTTATTTTATACTCTATAATTATTGAAATTTTAACTACTCGACAACATAACTTGTGACTTTATATTAAACTTAATAGTTTATTTACACAATTATATCACAATTTTAACATTTATTTATTTCTTTTGAATAATTTATCAAAATTGGCCTAAATTTTTGGGGCTGTTAGTTAGAAAAAATGTTAGTTTTAATTACTCTGCATATAGAGGTTCACTGAACTTGTTTTTATTTTTACATGGAATTAATATATTCTTAAATATACAAATTAGCTTAAATGTTTCCACTAAAAAAAGCTTGATTTAAAATATTGGGTTTTTCTTATCTCTCTTGATAGCTAAGCCGAATATTTAATTTGGTTTTTTTATATATGTATATATTTTAAAAGTAATTAGAATTTACCCGAAATAAAGATTTTTATTAGATTACATTGAGCTTTCTCTTTCACTCTATATAGCTATATCTCTTTCAAATTTAAATATAGCCGAGGAACGCAAAACGTAATTATTATCACAATTTTTAATCCATTTATAGGGAATAGAAGACTTTTAGTTGGGTTAGGATAAGATTCGAATCACGAGAAATTACATAAACTATGAAACGATATTGTAGCCATACAGCTAATTGTAGCGTCTAATTGTAAGAATCCACTCACAATCACAATAAACCAAAATAAAAAACAACTTTTGTAGCTTCTGACAGTTCATATAACAATTATTTATTGTAAAAACGTATTCATTGAACGTCTTTTTGCAAATTACATTCCAATGAACTGTCAATGTTCGTGCCAAAGTCGTCTGATATGTCAGTACGTCACAGCTACAAAATATATTCCGCTGTTTATTCCAATTGTTTCATTTTTGATGGTATTCATTGCGATAGACCTCTAAACCAATTGCGGTAGTCATTTCTTAAAACCGATTACACTCTTCTCATTATAGCTTCTTTAACATTATTTTAAGTTTTCTTTCACTGACAGCTAAGTTGTAAGCTTTTTGGATATAGATTTCCTTACATACATTAACAAGTTATTGAATTTGTAATATAGAGACATTTAAATTGTTTCTTATTTAAGCTGTGATACATCGATCGTATCCATGACCTAATACATCACAGCATTATTACTAAGCCCACTAAAACGCCCTTATATTAATGAAACACTTAATATTTAAATATGGTCACTCACAAGTCATAAACAATTCAGATTTATGTGTAATATCAAAATAATAATGGAATATCACCTGCTGACTTCTAACACTATAATTTCAAAATTTATTATTATTACAAAAAAAAAATTATCTTTATCGAATCTATCACAGAAATAATCGCAAATTAATAAAAAAAAAATCTTGTTTTTTACATACAAACATTTTTATCTAAAATTCACTACTAGCCCATTTTTAGTATTATTCAAATACGAAATATTAATAGAAATTCTTGTTTCAGAACAAAAAAAGAAACTTGAATTTTCCGAAATTCCCCAAAAAATTATGGTAAAAAGAATTTTATTTTTTTGTATATTTTAGTTCTTTAAAAAGAACTTTTTTGATAAATTGTTAATTTTTTTTTTTTTTAAACAAAAATATCCAACATAAAAAAAAATATAAAAAAAAAAAATAATTTATGCAAAAATTTTAATCGGTTTTTTATTAATTTTTACATAAAATCTCAATATGAAAATAAAATTGAATTTTGTTATTTTTGAGTTGTTATATAAAAAATGAAATTTTTACAAATTTTTATGCAAGTTTTTTCTTCTTCGAAAATTAGAGAAACTGGAAATATTTTAAAAATTTATATAAAAAAGAAAAAAATTTTAAATTTCATTTCATTTCACTCAAAACACTCTTCAGATTTATCATTAATATATAAATTTTGATATTTATTTGATTATTTTTAAGGGATACGAGGATACCCTTGCCCCACGCACTGAGGTTTTATTAAAAGGCTAGTTGTGCTCTCTAGTCAATCACATTTTTCTTCATTGTAGCATTTCGAACCACTCCTCTCTCTATACATCTCTAATAAACTTATTCAATTTAGCCAAACTTATCGTGTGTTCAAGGTAACTTCTTTTTCAAAGAAATTTCTCAAAATCCTAAACCTTCTCTTTGTTTGACAGACGGACAGTCAGTGTTGATGTATTGTTTTTATACTACCGCGTAATCATATCCCAATATATCTGTGACGATCTGGTATTATTTAATTAAAAACGTTTCGTGGACACCTCTCCCATCTTGAATCGATATCTTTTTAGTCACTACTCCTCTCGCCTTTGTCCATATAGTATGACAGCTGACGTATCATATTCAATCTACACTAAATTTTACGATATCCTAATTTCAAAACTAAAAGGAGTGGAAGAGATTTATATGACAAAGTATGGATTATAGCTTTGCAGAAAATTCATACACCAAGTCGATCTTTAAATTCTCGTCTTGAAAGTAAAGTTTATTCTACACCTTCGATTCCTAATAATATACTTGCTTCCAAAGAAGATAGACAACTCCTAATGTCAAAATTTAGTTTTTGTAATTTTTGTTTATTGCCTTATCATAATGTTTCATATTTTTTTGTCAATAGCCTCCTGCTGGTGTGCTTCATCAGCTTGCTCTTCATCTTCACAAAACCAACAATATTTGTATTTTTTGGGTATGAATCATGTAACCAGTGACAATTTTGGTTTTTAGCTTTAATTTGAACTGGAATCACAGTACCATCGTCGCGTTGAAAACTGTGTAAAACTCACAGCTTTATACGATACCTAAGCAATTACAAGGCTCAACGTTGACAGTAACAAAAAAATCTACAATCACCGCTGAAACACTACATTCACATAAATACGTAATTACCGCTTTGTTAAAATTTAGTAGAACACTTATTTTAAAGAAGTAGCATTAGATTAGATTAGATTAGATAAGGTTTAGGTAGGTTAGGTACCATATGTCCCGAATCACTGCGGCCACTATAGGCCTATTGTGAAATACCCCTAGTTTAGAACGCCCCCAAGACTAGAAGAAGTATATAATGCTTTTGAGTGAGTTTGACGACAGTTCCGTAGGTTCCAAGAAGCCGTAGCATTAAGTAACATCAATTTCAGAAATTTTTAAAAGTTTCCACGCATCGCAATGTAATTTGAAGTCATCGTCAACGAACGTTAGTGATTCCATATTCAGAATTATGAAATGCTCATCCAAATTTGCACCGACCTATATACGTGAATAATGATGATACCATAGTATTTATATTTTAATTTGTATTCCCAATGAAGGATCTCTCAATCTTCTATTAATAGTACCTCGAAGAAAAAAACATTTCTGTTTGAACAGATTCATGACAAAGACATATTCATACCAAGGTGGACATAAGTAAATAGTTTAGTTTAGATTCTTGATTCTTGAAATATTTCTTTGGCCTAATTAAATCTTCTATACGATATCATTCCATGTCGCGTTTCTTTCTGAAGTATACCGAAATGTCACAATAATTAATATTGCATTTTATAGTTTTTTATTACGTTTATCAAGTGATTAATATTAGATAAATTATTTAAAAAATATTAAACTTTTCTATAAATAAACCAAGAATTTAATTACGTTTGTATAATACAAACCAGTCCCGAAGTTCAACAAAAATTCTACACTATAATTTGAAAATCAAATAAAACTATAATAATTTAAAATCACTAAAATAGTAGACATCTACTAAATAAAATCGTGACTAAATCATTTTTATTATATTTAATTTTATATATGAATATCAGATACGTAGTTAGACTAGACAATTGAAAACCTTCAATAATTTTATTTTTATAATCTTAAAATCAATAAATTTATATTTTAATTATTTATTTATTTTTTTAAAATAGCACGTGATGATAAATCAGTTCAGCTTCAGATTAATCTATATAGAATTATTATAAAATGGAAATCGCCATTAAATTACATGAAATTTTTATGTTTTAAATTTGAATATTTATCTAATATAAATCTTAAAATATCTAGAAGACATAAAATTTCATTATCTGTTTTTCATTATCAAAAGATCAAATTTGTTCTCCAGGTGTGGTTATTTTAATAGCTTACCGTGTGCTGCTGACATTTAACTTTAAATTTTTCTAATTAACACAAAAATGTCGCCGCCATCAAGGTCTTTTTAATATTAAATACAATAAATTGAAAGTGAAACTAGTTAGGGCGCAGTCCATAAATAAATTTATAAATATTATATAAATTATTACATAAATAAATAAAAAAACCAATTATAATTTACCATTTTAAATATTATTATAATTATATTTTTTTTTTTTTCAGATCCACAACAATGGACAACAACTCAAGTTCACGCATGGATTCGATCCACCATTGAACAATTTAAATTATCACAAATTGATAATTTAGAAAGTAAATTTCCAGAAAATGGTGCAAATTTATTATGTTTAACAGAAGACGAATTTGTACGACGAGTACCAGAGGTAAAAAAATATAAAAAATTAAATAATCATAATTATTTTTGAAATGTCATAATTAGTGTTGCCAATATACTATAAACACAAATGTAAATGTGTCAAATTATTACCATCCCATTCGTATTTCTAAGTTTAATTCGTTTTGTTGCCATTTATTAACGATGATTAGCTCCGTATAATTTCTGGCCGGTAATTTCGAGCAGTTATGGAATATAATTATATGAAGTGTTGTGATGGAAATTGATCAAATCAATTTTTCTTTACTTTCTTGAGAGTGAAGATTCGGAAAATGTATAAAAAATATTTTCGTGCTGCTAAATTATCATAATAATTGTTATCCAATTTCAATTATATTGAGCACACTAAAGGCTGGACTACATAGTTTCTATCAGTTCAGTTCAGTTTCGATTCGATTCGATTCGACTGGTTAAATGAACTGATTGCAATCGATTAAATCACAATATTATTATTTTCTGAAACTGTCAAATTTCATTTCTCTTGACATTTCCTTCAGTTTGGATTCGCAAAATTCCAATCGTTCCAAACTCTTTCTATTCCATTTGACCTTTGTGTCCACAGTCAGTCGATTTCCCATACAAAATATATGAAGACGTCAAATTTGAACTTTACTGAACGATCGACCGATCGAAACTATGAAGCCCTCACTTGTGGCCTGTTAAATTTCAGTAACCTCAGTAGGTCTCTTTCATAAATTTCCGAATCAAATAAAGTACATTTAAAATTTTACAAATTTTATAGTGCGTTATTGCCGAAATACATGTGCGTTTTTTAGATGCGTTGACGCATGATTTGCTGCAAATATTATTTAGAACAAATGGGTTTCTATGTAACTAATTATATGGCTGCAACGAACGCACTGCTTTGCGCCGAAGCAAGATATATCTATTTCTAATTTTTGCTACACGCTTTAAAGCAGCACCAAAAAAACGCAAATGAATTTCAAGCATTAGTTAACATAACTTATAGACCTCAACGATATTGGATTTATAAAAACCTGCAATTTTTCCTAAATTTGTGCTAATTTTATATTTCAATAATATTGAAAAAATAAATATTAACAATTTATCATAAAATTTGTATTCAATTCAAAAACTTATTCTGACATTTATAAAACTGTCTACTGAAAAAAATAAAATAATTATTTTAATTTTACTCCAATTTCCATTTAAAAATCATAAATTTAAATGCATAACCAACAACGCTCAATCTATACTGCAAGAAAAGTAATGCTTTACAGTTTACACTATTAATTTTCAGTTCAAATTATTTACTACCACCAACCACGACAATTTGAAGAATTTAAATTCAAGTTTGTTTTTTTTTTTTTACTTTACCATTCGAAAGAGCAAGTTTTGTTGACTGAAAAACTATGGATTGCGGCGGGTGTAAACTTTAATAAGAGACGAAAAACGCGGGTTGAACTGAATTGAAGTGACGCCGTACAAAACAAAATTTCTATATTATATGGTCTGTCTTTCAAAGCAAAATAAAAAATGCTTTTCTGTACGATTATTTTATTTACAATTATAATTGTATATTTTGTTGGGTACCTAAAATGTCGTCAGTAATATGCCAAAGCGTCACTTTCACCTTTGATTTTACTATACACACTTTATTTACAGTTTAATACATTCAACCAAAAAAAATTAAAATTTATTGAAAAGCGCGAAATTATAAAGTTGACGTTAAAATCTTAATGTAGATAAATTACAAAAAGATTTAAAATTTATATTTGGATTGGATTCAATGACAATGATTTTTTTAAAAAAAATTGCTAAGTCAAATTTATAACATAAATTCAATAAGAAATTAACCCTTTGAATCCCAATTGCATTCAATATTTTATATTAAAATTCCATATTAATTTAACCATTTAAATTCCATACTTTGTACTAATTTCTGAAAAATTTTAAATTTTAACCCTTTGTTCCACTGTCCATTTAGAATTACAACTTTGTCCTATCGTCTACAAGGCCAGGATTGAACTTCTTTTCGTTTGAAAATTTAAATATTCAACAAAATTTTTCATAGATCTTAAAAAAATTAACAATGCTCTCTACTTTACTGAGCTGTCATGCATCCCACTCAGTTTACTTGCTTCTGTATTAATATTCGCTGGGCAGCCATATTTTACGGAAGTAAATATTTACGTGAAATTGTAAAAGTAATTAAATATCACTTGCTATAATTTAAGTTCCTGCCACTATGAGCGCTGTATCAAAAAATACATTTATATTTGAAATTTAAAATGTAATTTAACATGGCAAAATGTTCACCTATAGCAAAATTGTTATTAGGCTTTCCGTTGCAAAATATTTCAACCGCAAGGTGGCACTGCTAAGATATTTTAAAAATCAAATAGTTCATGGCTGTGGCGTACTGTCTTGTGCTGATAATTCTGACCCTGATGATTTTTATTGTAATGTTAATAAAACTTTCAGTATCAAAGTCATCGCATGCCACCAATACACAATAAATAGTTCACTTTTGAATGATTAATTAGCTAATTAATAATGTATATTTTTTAGAATAATTCATTTTTTTTTTTTAATACTCTTAAGATTTCCTGTTAAAGCAACTCTTAATAGTGACCATTCATAGCTTTTACAAGTATTGTCACAACTGTGGTATATAATGCAATTTATGAAATGACAAACTGAATACTTCATGATTAACTTGACCTCAAAAAAATTGAAATTGAATGCTATGTACAATTTATAAAGTGCAATTTTTATTATATTAAAATACCAGTGGCAATAATCATTATAATTAGAAACAATAATAATTAAATTTAATTAAAATTGTTTATTTTCAGTATTATATAAATGAAATGTTTAGATACCGTGCAACATTGGTTGTGATAATTAAAAAAAACATTTCAATAGTGGCGGTAACTTGTAACTTTTAAAATGTTTATATAGTTTGTTGTGTCAGTTTGAAACTAAAATTATCGTAATATCTAATTGTAAATTTAGTGGGACATTTCACCACATCAAAATTAATTGTTTTGTTTGTAAAGATAGTAATAATGGATACAAGAGTGGTTCTTTAATATTACAACGTTATTTCGTCTAAGTCATTTTATTTTACTATATGTACTTTTTCAAGAATAAATAATCAATTATGGCCTTATGTCAAAGATTTTCAGTCTATTCGCTCCTTTTTCAGAAACAAACAATCCTTTATGATCTTACGTTACGCTTAGTCTATCCTCTCGTCCGTTCGGTGTAGTTAGTTACTTGAAATCTGATCTGGTGTGTGACCTCTTTCTGTCAGGTAAAACAGGCAACACTACGTCATTATTTGACCCGCATATAATTACTATCTGTTTAATTTGCATAACAAGAACTTATGACCTACTTTATCTTTAAGGAGTCTTGGAATTTCCGAAATTATTGCAATATCACCCAACTGTTCCATCAAAGTGATAGCTCCAACCTTCATTGCAAATGTTAATATTGTTGATCTATGACTCATTACAAACTTTGAAGATCTAAGAACTAATTCTAAAAAATTCAGACCTAAAATTTACAATGGGAAATATTCTGCCATACAATTTGATAGGTTCCTGATTTGAAAGATAATGGACGAATCAATTAATGTTTTTCTTAGCGAAGGAAAAGTTAATTTATGATTTAACAGCTGCAAAAGTAGCTCTACATCTTAATCTTTAGAACGTTTTGTTAAACATATTCTAGATTTAAGACTATTTATTCTTTATAGACCTTTGCTATACGCTATACTGCAGTATGGTTCTGCTACGTGCAACTTTTTAACTTTTAAGTTAGAAATTTTAAAATTACAATCAAATTTTTAATATATATTTTTATTATTATTTCGTTTAGTCTGGCGGTACAATTCATGCTCAATTAGAAATTTGGAAATTAGCATGCTGTGAGAATTTCCTTACAGATACATTATCACTACAACCACCATCAACAAGTAATTGGGTTCCAGATTGTCCTCAAAATATGGATATAACTGATGGTAATTATAAAAAAATTATCCATTTAATATAATTCAGTAATACTTAATTATTTATTATATATATTTTATATAGATGAAGATGATGATCTGCCATCATCAATAATGACATCATCTGATGATCCAATTGTTACTAAAGGCAACACTTTAAATACAAATACATTATCAACAACATCAACAACAATACTAAATAATACAATTGCTGCAACTACAACAAATAATAATATATCATCAACATCTTCAACAACATCATCTACAACAACCCAAACCAGCATCAGTACAACATCATCAGCAGTAATAGTTACACCAAAACCACCACGTACTGGTGGTTCACATATCCATTTATGGCAATTTTTAAAAGAATTATTAGCAACACCACAATTACATGGAACAGCAATACGTTGGTTAGATCGTAATAAAGGTGTATTTAAAATTGAAGATAGCGTTAGGGTTGCTAAATTATGGGGTCGTCGTAAAAATCGTCCTGCAATGAATTATGATAAATTATCACGTTCAATTCGGCAATACTATAAAAAAGGTATAATGAAAAAAACAGAACGATCACAACGTTTGGTTTATCAATTTTGTCATCCATATTGTTTATAAAAGGGGTGGCGACACATACCAAGTGGGTGGGTTTTTATAATTTATTTTTAATTATTATGTATCCTCTCCCCACCTTTCTTCCTCATATCTAATGTGTGTGAATGTGTATGTAAGTATGACTTTTAAACTCCCTTCTGTCAACGCTCGTGTAATTAGTTTCTATCTTCTTTTTTTTTTAAATGTACATTTTTTTTTAGCGCGCGCTAATTTTAAGTAAAATATTTATTTAATTATTAATTAATATTATTATTTTCTTGGGATAAATAATATTTCACTCTTGTACATTTTCTTGAAAATGTTTTTTCAAAGATTGTGAAATATAAAAATATCCAAAATGAAAATGCCATCAAAATGAAAACAAAAATATTTTTTTTTTTAAAGAAATTTTGTTATTTTTCAGTTAGAAAAATAATTTACAAGTTTTTAACTTATATAATTCAAAAATTGCTTTGAAGGTAATTTCAAAAAAAAACAAAATAATTAAAGAAAATTTTTTAATTTTGAACTTTAAAGTTTCTTTAAAAAAAAATTCATGATGCAAAATTTTTATATTAATTTTTTATTTTTTATAATTTGTTATTATTTTTATTAATTAAACTAAATATAAATTATTATTTTCTCTTTTTTAAATATAATTTTTTTTGATTTACCAAAACTCATTTGAAAAATGGTTTGATGCCTAATATCATAATTTTTACAAAAATTATCAATTTAATTTAATTTTTTTTTAGATAATTTCAATATAATAAAGGAAACTTTTAGAAATTATCTAAATTTTATGGAAATTATAAATCCAAAAAAATTGGGGAGACAAAAACTTCCCTCCTTAATTATTTAAATGTGTCCAACTTAAATGGTATTAATTTTTGTTGGTTAACATATTTTTCTTTTTTTGGTATATTGATAATTTTATGTAAATTGGATAATTGTGGCTCCTGTTTAGTAAAATCGAGTAAGGTAATTTTGGTCCCATATATCTATGATATATTTATAATGTAAGTTCTATGAACAATAAAATTACACAACAACAAAGAAATGTCAACTATAATATAAAAATAAACAAAAAATTGTAAATTTAATTTTTTTATAAAAAAAATTAATAATTTATAAAAAAAAAGAAAAAACAAAAAAAAAACTTATAAAATTAAAATTTAAAAATTATTTAAAATTTAATTTGTATGTCAAGTTTTTAAAAAAATTAATTCAAGCAAAGACAAAAAATTTACTAAGATGTTCCAAAAACATAAAAACAAAGTTTTGATTAATTTTTAATCATTTTTTAATATAAAAAATTTATTTTAATTTTGTTTTCTTTGACAATTGTATATGGAAACATCTTAGTATTTTATCTGATATTGAAATAGGTTAGAAATAATTCTTAATTTAAGTAAAAGTTAGCAACATGTTGCTGGCCACAAAATCAATAATTTTAAATATAAAACAAATAATTTTAAATTAATAATTTTAAATTTGTTAATTATATATTTTAAATTATTGATTAATATTTTTTATTATATACTTTAATATTTTTTTACTTTTTAAATTAATTAATTTATTTATAAAAAATAGTTTTTACGGTCCCAGTGGACCTTAGTTTTCCTATAATTAAATAGACTATATTAAAAGAAATTAATTATATATATTTAATTTGAATTTAAATATTATTTTTTTTAAAATAAAAAATTGAGCTCAAATTTGAAATTCATTTTAAAATTATAAATATTTCTCTTAATAAATTCTATTTTTATAAAAAACTAATAATAATTGTACAGTAAAAAATAATTTAATTTAAATAATTTAATTTATGTAATTTTTTTTAAATAATTAATTAAATTATCAATTTTTAATAATTATCTTAATTAATTTTTTATTATTATTATTAGAATTTAAAGGTGGTTGGAATTTTTTTAATTTTTAAGTTATTAATAAAGAAATGTATTTTTTGCAATATTTTATATAATTTTATTATTTTTATGTTTAAGGATATTTATTTAATTATATTATATTTAATTAATAATATTATTAATATTATTAAATTATTATTTATGTGATTTTTAAGTGCCTTTTTTTATCAACAATTTTATTATTATTATAAATAATTTTATAAAAAGTTGTAAATCAACAATTTTTAATGTAAATAAATTTATTTATTGAGATAATTAATTAATAATAAAAAAAAAAGGCGAAAGCCGAAAAAAAAAATATTGTTGAGCTATTATTTTGAGTTTGATAATAATGATATTTCGATAAGTAATTTTTTTGTGGAACTATGGCTGTTTTATAAACCATTTACCCATGAAAAACAATTGTATTAGCACTGAGGACGACTCCATTTATATTGTTTGTATGATTAATTTCGTCCTAGTTGATGGTTGGAAGGTGTATGAAGAAGGGCATTAAAGATAATTGTTACATTATGTTGTCAATTATTACAATATTTCAAATTTGTATATTGTGAATTTTGCGGTGACATAGCTGAGATCGATCGTACTTATCTTTCCAGCAGGCAGCAATATATTAAATTTTATTATGGAATTGGTCAATATCCATACCATTTCTTCGAAATACCTTTAACTGAAGTAAAATGTATGTAATTCCACTAATTGGCGACCACTGAACTATGTAATGCAAAGTGTACTCAAAATGGACGAAAAAATATTCATACATTAAATTAATTTGCACTAAACTGAAAACTGAAGTGTATTTTATATCGAGTATTTCTATACATTCAATTAGTTTTTTATGGCATAACCTTTTGTACTAGTATAATTTACTAAGGTGCCCGTCTGTTACCCGCTTATTCCCCATAAAAGTCTCTAGTTGATTCCCACAGATTTTAGAACTCGAATCTTTGATACGTTGAGTTTGTATATTTTAAGAATAAATACACTTACTAAAATTACTTGAAAAAATTACTATAGTGCTAGGATTTATGATTGACCCCCTAATCTAATCTTATATTTTTAATTAATCAATTCACTACTCTAATAAATAACATAAATTTCTGAATACTCCCGCCTTTTCTAACTTAAATAGTAGAAAATACTACTAGATAATATGATTTGGATGGTTAGAAAGAGGAGAATCCGTGAAATACTTATGTACTCAGACTACACCTCGAAACTATTCTAGCCGCACGAGTCGACTTAGCCACGAGTCGCACGCTCCTGACTTAGCCTTAAACATTTAAGACGAAGGAGGGAAGAACAACGACACAAAAAGTGTTTGATTGTTTTTCGGTCGTCAGAGCAACAAGAACAAGATGAGTAGTTTACCCACCCCTATTCTTTGGATTTATTTGCTCAGGATATCAGGAATTATTTCCTCTTAAGAATTATTTCAAATTTTATTACAAAAAATTCATACATTTATAATTTTTTCGTATTCAATTTGATTGTGAATAGTCAATACCACAAAATTTTACAATTTGATTGTCAAAATAATAAATAATTAATAAATTTTATTAATTTTAAATTTATCTTTTATTTATTAGATATAAAAAACTGGAAGGAGTTGAATAATTGATATATACTAAATAAAATAATAAAATACAATTTTGACAAGTTTAAAAAAGCTAAAAAACTGTCAAAAATTGTTAGAAATTTTTATTTAATTTAAGAAGATAGTAAAAAATTTCCTATAATATTTAATAAACTTAAAAAAAACATGAACAAATATATAAAAATTTACAGAAAATGATAAAAAATATTTAATGTAACTTAACTTACTTTGATTTTAAGACAAACTTCATTTCAAAATGGCTGAATACGTAAAAGTTGAAATTAATTTCCATAACCGCACTAAAAATTGCACTTTAAAATTATTTAAATTATTATAAAATGATAATTTTCAATATATTTTAATATTGTTTTTTTATAATTAACACATTTTCATATTTTTTAAAATTTTCTTCACACACAAAAATTTCCTCTAAAATGTCAATTCTCATAAATGATTTTCAATTCGCGAAAAACTCGGAAAATTTAAGACTTTATCATTTTTTTATAATTAAAAATTATTTAGAAACATTTGTTTTATAATTTTATTAACATTTAGATATGTAAAAAGTTAATTTTTATAATTTTATTTAATTTTTCACTAGAATAATTACAAAATTATGTCCTTTCACACCAGCAATTAAAAGTTAACTAAAAAAATGGGCGTGACTAATTAAATGTGATAAAAAAAATTGGTATAATAATTGACATTTCAATTTAGCGCGCCAAAATATCGATAGATTTAAACGGGTGAAAGAAAATGAAAATTTAAAATTAGGAAATTGGTAAATATTAATTTAAAATTATAAGCCCTAATAATAAATGACACAACCTGGAGTTGGAGTAGGTGAATAATAGTCAGTCACGTCTCGCGGATTACTTGGCGACCACTTTCATCACAGCGGACAACACATTCAATGCTACTGGATCATGCTTTTAAAAAACGGTGAACCAAGGTTTTCACCGATGTGTATGAGGTTCTGTGACGGAGTATTTAATGACACTTTTTGTGGCATTGTTCTCGTCTCAAACTGCGGCCTGAGCCTTAAATGTTTTGGTTTCCACTTCTTGAACGATGCAGTCGTTCAGCGTTCAAAAGAGATCCGAAGTTGTCGCGAGAACGGGAGGTTAAGTCAGCAGCATCGATACGTGTTTCATTAGGAGTTTTGAGGGGTGCCCTGGGCACATCAGTGCATGGGATCTTCACGTGTTGTGATGGAATTACAAGTTGAAAAAATTGAAATCGCTAATGATTTTCCCTATACTTTTCTGAAGACAAAAAATACAAATACGTGTCCGTAATAATTTCACGAAGCAATATAGTAAAAGTCATTAAGAGTGTTAATATGGACTAAATATTAAATAAATATAATTAATTATTTTAAATTGTCCTCTGCATTAAACTTTCCAAGAAATATAGCTTAGTAGGCAAAACAATTCAAAAATCATTATTTCAAATTACCATCAGCGCCTTCTAGTTACAAATAGGCTAAGAAGATATGATAACAGAAAATATTTTAGCATACACCTAGTGTCATCTATGGGGAAATAATCGAAACTAACTTGCAATGGCGCATTTCCATTTTATAAGTTGCCGTGCTAACAATTTCAATGTAAATTATATTATTTTTTTATTCGCGTATATTTTTCCTGTGTTTAGGAACGGCATATTTTTAAATAAGGAGACTTATTAAAACATGAAGCATTAGTAACGGCAAAAAACGATAAATGAAATGAAAACGTAATACCGGAACGGTTGAATATAATTAATTTTACTTAATATTGAATATACAAATTTTTCTTTGGAATTTTATAACATAATAAGTTCAATAGTTTTCATATTAACCGTATGCAATGCTGTTGTTTTAGTAATGGACATGCTGCAGGACTTCAGTAATACATGTGAAATTTATTTTTCAAAATTATGTGATATATCAAAGATCGTCCAAAAATATATCGCCGCGATATTTAACTTAAATGACGTATGCGATTTACGGTATGAGCTGCACTGGACGCTGTTACATTTAAAATTCGAGAGCATCGCTCATAACATAACTCTGTTCGTAACCTTATATATCTGGGAATATCTGAAATTATATGAAATGTACTAGCAACAGAAGCGTATAACTCTAAATCTAAACTGTACTGTAGCGACACAAATCGGAAACAACTTGTACACACAAAAAAAAATTATCTTAACGGGTATACTTTACTACAAAATTTACCTAACGGCAACCCACTATTATCACAATTTTTGTTTCCGTGTTGGTGTTTTGTATTTTTATCACAGTAGAATTTATTTAAAATATTTTTATTGTTCATATATTTTATTTTATATATCTTTTCTCCTTCCTCTGCTATAAATTCATTATCGTCATTCGTCATTCATTTCATTCGCAATTTTTATTAATTTTTTCCATTTTTTTCAACTTTTCAATTTCCATTTTTTCAGTCCAGTCAGTTTTATTTTGACATTTGTAGTGAAAAGTTCTAGGAAGTTCGTAGGAAATTAAATATATTATAAAAAGAAATCAATTTACAGGAAAAATTTGCGAAATAACAATACATAGAAAGAAAAAAAGTCGATTAAATAATTAAACGAAATAAAAAATTAATAATTTTTAACTGAAGTGTAAAATACGAAAAATACAATTAAAAAAAAATAATTTTCATTTTAACATTTCATAAATTTACGCAAATTAAGAAAAAAAAAATTAAATTTACGAATTTAGTTTACGTCACAGGAATTCGAAATTTTTTTTTTTTTTATATTTTTTAATGTTTTTGTTTTGATTGCTGCCGCCAGCCTGCCGTAAACGTCTTTCCTAACTTATAGTTTGGAGGGAAAAAAATAAATTAAAACAAGAAAATTTTGTTGTTTTCACAAGTGTTTTATTTTCATACAAAATTTTCATTTGAATTGTGATTTTTGCGTATTTTTCAAAACGAAATTGTAACAAAAAAAATAAGGTTTTTTTATATTTAAATACTATATAAAAATTAATTAAAAAATCATAAAAAAAATGAATTTATCATTTGCTGGTTGTGGATTTTTAGGAATCTATCATGTTGGTGTTGCTGTATGCTTTAAAAAATATGCACCACATTTATTATTAGAGAAAATTGGTGGAGCATCAGGTAATTTTAAATTAAAACTTTAGCAAATTATAATTTAATTACTAAAAATAATTCAATTTCATGTCATAAACGAACTAATTAACAATTTTTTTTTATTAATTTATAGCTGGAGCTTTGGCGGCATGTTGTTTATTATGTGATTTACCACTTGGTAAGTTTTTGACAAATAATTTCAAACAAATTGATTGCTAATTATTCTTTAATTGACTTTCATTTTAAATTACAGAAATTCTAGAATTTCTAATTTCATTATTTCTTCTATAGACATACAAATTTATTATTTTATAATTATATTAAAATTGAGATCAAAATCCTAACAATAACCATAATAATTAAATCTTTATATATAGAAAATTAATATTTATAAAATTATTAATTACTGATTTTTTTTATATATATAATTTAAATTCTTATCAGTATTTTTTTTGCCTTTTTTAATTTATATATTTTATATAAGAATAATCAGTTTATTGAAATCTTGAACAAAAAAAAAAAACAATTCAATTATAATAATCAATTGTGACGATAAAATTCTGTAGAGAATGTAGAATGATTATTTTTTGTAGAGGAGCAAATTTAATACTAAATTATATTTTTAATACGACTGAAGAGAAAAAAATTATTATGGGAAGAAATTAAAAACGTTTCTTAAGTAACTTTACAACTAATTTTAAGAATAAATATATTTTGAAAACGAAATTACAATTTTACAAGTACACTTCAGCTAGTATTAAATCGGTTATTATGAAAACATTAAATAATATAAATAATAATAAAACTATTAAATTCCAAATCAATTTTTATCACAATTATCATTTTCTGATTAAATTGTCACTAAATTCATGTTTCCAACGTTTACATTGAATCGAGTTAAATGAAAAATAGAAATAATAGTAAACCCTAGAGTGCTCAAAAATAACAAATATAAATAAATGAAATTGTAAAGTTTCAATACAATATAAAATGAACATCTGGTATTTTACAAATGTATACAAATTCTCCATTAAAAAAAGGGATCTTTATACCTAAAAATTTAATTTTTTATTACATTTTACCATGCAGTCAGTATAAACAAAATACAAATTATTATGTTTAATGTCAGGGAATTATTTATACAACAAAATTAGATAACGAAACTATTTTCTATTAAGAATAAATTCTGTAGGATATTTTGTAATTTATCAAAGAATTAATTTTTATATTTTATATATAATTTACTTCTAACATTTTACTGATAATGAGTTAAGAATTTGTAAACAGTAAAATGTATAATTAAATTAATTAGCCGAATTGTCTAAAAGTCGAATTTACACAAAACAAACTTTAAAATGAGTGAATTTGTAAGAAATGTCAACTCTTAGCAAAATCGAAAGAAACTAATGAAAAAGTATTTCAAATATTAACGACTTTACGCTAAATTAATTTTCGAAAACAAATTTTGTTTAGAATTTGTATTATTAATATTCATAAGCAATGAAAATTGATATTTTTTAAATAGTTCACTAATTTCACGAATAGGTGCTACTAATATCTCTGTAGAGGTCTACAAGATATTTTATCTTCCCGGTACAAATTAAAAGATCAATAAGTATTTGAAAATGAACAAGGCAACATGCGATTCTTTATAGGCAACATCCGATTCTTAACATCCATTTGTCGTGGATGTATGGAAGAGGAGGAGACAATGAATGAAACATTTGTTTAGCCCCTCAGTCCAACATTAAAGATTTCAGGACGCAGATATAAACGGAATACTTACAAAGTAATGTTATTCATTAAAACTACGCTGTGATAATGACACGTTCGAATGGATGGTACAACGGTCTCACTAATAATGTGGTTTACGTGCGTGAGTACCTCGAAATTTCCATTACTTTAAAACCAATCAATCAATTTGACCTTTAAAAGAATTCTCTAAAATAAATTTAAATTATATAATCAAAGTCCGTTTCATTAAAATAAATTTATTATACATTTAAAATAATTGCAGCTGCAATTAAAATGAATCATTTATTATTATAGCTATAATTATGATAATTTTTTTATGTGGGAAAGCCGATGTTTTGATATAATTTTTGGATTATTTTTTTAATTATAGTTCTAATACCGATCAAAATCGAATATTTATTATATTTACAAAAATGATTTCCAATAATAACACTTGAAAATTACTATAATTAATATCTTAACTTAATAATTAAGTACTTTATTTAAAATGTTGTATTAAAAAAAAAACGATTTACTCAGCAGTATCGTCAAATGGAAATTAAGAAATCAATATTTAATTTGTAACTTTTGGACTTGAGTGTCATAAACTTTTAGGATTTAAATACAAATTGACAAAAATACAATAAAAGTTAAGACTTTAAAGCTTAACACAAAACAATATAAAGTTATGATGATGATTCACAATATTGCGTTGTGTTTTGTATATAGCTATTACGGATAACAAAAAAATTAGAAACTTCTTATAATAAATTAATTTATGTTTAATATTATATTTATAATTTTAATTTACAATTTCAGTATTTTATTAAATTTCCTTAGATCTGATATATAATAATTTTAATGAACTCTTGGCATATCAGCGTTTGTTCATGTCAGTTCAACAAAGGCAAATTATTTTAGTATAAATGGAAACCGATCGTCATGAATTTATTCGTTACAAAAAAAAAAACATTATTTTAAATTTTATTTACAAAACTAAATATTACGTTGCAGTAAGAAATATTAGATTAGTTTTTATTTTGTAAATAATTTCTATTTTCAACGTATTTGCAATTGAATTGTTGCAAACAAAGAATTAGGTAAAGAAAATGTATTTGTAAATAAGACTGTATTGATTTTATGGAATGGATCCTTAGAGACCGTTTACAATTATTAATAAAATCCATCTTCAACAATTCGTGAATGGGAATAGCAAGGATCATTGTCACTCTTGTTTCTGTTAACAAAATTATTTCGTATATTTGAATTTGAAATATCAATTTGAACTTGATGAGGTTAAGGTTAAGACCCATGCAACATTTGTATACGCCAATTGGGTAATATGAAATTTCTTGTCGAATGACATTTATTTGACAACTTTTTATTTTTCGACAATTTTATTGTAATTGTTTTGTCAATCATTATAAATATAATTCTAATTTTATTTGACTACATTTATATTGTTATGTACATATAATACTAAATTTATAGTTCTTCATTATCAGAACAGAATTGACACAATCACCAATTTCTGACGTCTGTTCAATTGTTCAGGTGGTATTTAAATAAGCAATGGCATGTGAACATTTGAATCCTTATACTTAATTATATTATTTTTTTTAAATTCAACTAGAATATAATTTTTATAATATTGGCATGGCAACACGCATTTTGACATATCAGTAGAGTGCAACATTTATAGCTGTCAATTTTTTATTTAACTATAATTTTACTGTAAATTTTTAAACCGTGATTACAATGAACAGTTTCAAGACGTACTCTAGGCGTGCCCTTTGTCACAATAAAGTTGAAATGTATGGAGTTATATGAAATTTAGTTACAATGTCTATGCGTAGTTCTGTAAAAAGTTGTTTAACTTTCAGCTTTGTTCGCTTCCATAGACGCGTTTAAATGTCAAAATTTTAAGAAAACAAAAGTAAATAAAATTCCGTTCGGTAAATTAAAAGAAGAAGTAAAAAATATATCATTTTTTTATATAAAAAATCATCAAGTAATTAATACTGATTAAAAATAATGATTCACAATTTAATTTAGTAGGTCATCAAGATCAAGCATATTTTTCTGTAATAACAAATCTCTGTATACAAAAACAATTTTTCAATTTATTTCTATATAATAAAATTAATATTAATTTCTTCTATTAATTTTCAACTCCTCTTCGTCAATACATTTCTTAATTATAATGACGTAATTTCCAAATCAGACGACTACAACATCCGATCTTTATTTATGATATATATCCAAAATTATTAAATTATATTACAACTTTTTATAAAATATGCAACAACACGTGAAGATTTTTTATTATTATTGTTATAGTTTAAAATCACGTTTTCTTCATTAATTTTTATCAAAAATTTATATTCAAAAAATTTAAAAATAGAAAAATGAAATTTCTACGCTAGAGTAACGAGTAGGTGAACTGATGATATCATTAAAAAATAAATAAAAATGAAAACAAATAAAAATATTACAGCTTGTTGACCTTCAAAATTAATGAAATTTTATTCAAATATTTTTTATGAATAATTTACGGCGTCGGACTCCGTTTTATTATATAAATTTCGTTTGGTTGAATGAATTTTGTTTTTCTATTTCGTTTACGTTGGAGTAAAATTTAAAAAGTCGATAAACTTGGTTTGGACAAAAATGGTAACGAACGATTTTATCTGTTTATGTTTTGGTGTTTGTTGAAATGTTTTTTTTTCTCATAATTTTGGTATGGTCAACATTAATGATTTAAGTTTTAATGTACGTTTGAATGCTGTATATTAATTTTTATGATTGGAGTTTAAATTGAGTTATTGAGAGGAAGATTATTTACTAATCTTCCAGAAGTGTATGTTAGGTTAGGACTAGTGTTCAATTTTAAGCCGTTGATATGAGGCCATTTATTAACCACTTCCACTAATGTATTTTTAAGATTAGAGATAATATTGTTATTATTAGGTAAATTACATACGGATTCTAATTTACTTCGCGATTGATATTAGTCTACATTTTATCCACAAACACTTGTGCACATACAGAGTGACGCTATGAGCGGTGCTGGAAGCTGTGATGTAGTGTATTTTTATATAAAAAGCAATAACAACAACACTACAGCACAGCTTCCATCACCGCTCATAACGCCACTCTGTTCGTGCACTAAGACTTAAATTTGGACTAATTCTGTACACTCAAAATCCTTTCGTTACACTAATACCACATCGGTTGATTTATTCTGTTGCTTCTTGGACTCTACTTACAGCAATAGCTCACAACTATACTTTCAATCAAATTACAAAGATTTGTATCAATTTAATTCTAATAAATTTTTCTCGAACATGTTAAAATTTGTTAGGAAATTTCAAATTTCATTTTCAGTTCTATGAATTTATTTATTATAAAACTAATTTCTTCTGTCTTCCAGGCAAAAGTTAATTCCTTTTTTTTATATTCTGGATTAGATAATTTATGTCTTAAAGATGATTTTTGAAAAATAGACCTTAGTAATAATGACGAAGCGCAATTTTATCTAATGTTTAAAGTGTATATAATTTGATTTTGAAGTAAGGTCAGATTGAATTATAAATGAAGAATCTTTACAAATTCCATTTTTTCTTTTCATTTCAAAATTGTACTATGTTTAACATCTTTTCAAAGCCTAAACTGATTTTTTATTATAATGAAATTGTTGTGAATGTATTGAATTTGGATTTGCTAGAACGAATTTAAATAGAAAATCTAATAAACTTTTTTTTTAATGTACTGTTTAAATTCATGAAATTTTTATTATTAAAATGACTAGTATTTTGGTTGTAGTGCATTTCAATTTTCATGAATTTTAAACACTTTTGTCCGTTGTAAATTACTGATTTAAAAAAGTATAGACTGACTAATTATTTTCAACTATAATTAGTCAGCTTCCAGTCAGGAAGAGCAGAATGGAATAGCATTTATTTATACTTATACGAACCAAACAGTTTTTATTTTTTAACCGTTTAGGAACTCTGGGATGAAAATCATTGGAACTCATACAAATCATAGTAAAAAAAATGTGTAATTTCTAATAGTCAACCGCTGTATCGTGAAAGGGAGTTTTGTTCTAATTACATAGGTTTCCTGTATCTATGTACGTCCTGAAGCCATTGGAACGTTAAAAAAAGTGACGTCTTTATTGTCCGTGGCGATACAAGTTATACAACTTTTTTTAAACCAGAGAACATTCCATAAAACTTCTAACAGTTTTAGAGAGATGAAATTGATATAGTACCTAGAAATCAGTACTCCAAAACGTCCCATCTATATGAAACTACTCCATAATACTTTTTCTGCGCACTTTTTTGTTTGTATATTTTATTAAACAAGTCGCACTTTAAAATCTACAATAAATATAATTATTAGCCACTTATTTAAAGCATTAACAAAATAGATTAGATATTTTTATACAATGATTTTGCTACTAGCCCAAAAACAAACTTGAACAAAATTTAAAAAAAAATCCACTTGAAAAATTTCTATATTTTCAAAAAAGTTTTTGTTTTTAATAATTTTTAATGCTCTAAAAAGTTTTTGTTCCTTTAAAATTTTTATATAATTTATAGAAAGTTAATTATATAATTTAAAATTGTGCTTAAGAAAAAAAAATCTTTTTAAAATATATTTTTCAGAATGTTCTAGAAGAAATTATTTAAGAACTTTAAGAGTACGAAGAACGATGCTTGGTAAATGAATATTTGTTGTTGTTATTAATAAATTAATGTTTTTTTAATTGTACTTCTATCTAAAATTGTTCATTTCAAATTTTTAAATTTATAAAAACTGGAAAATTAAAATAAAAAATAATAAATTTTACGTCTCGGAATTAAGTATGTAAACCTTATGAAAATTTCTGAAACTTTGGCCTTTTGACTGTAAAAAACCACAAATTTTATAGTTGAATTGTATATTACCAGGTGAAAGGTGAAATGATTTATGATATTCGTTGAATTTTTAAAAATTTTGATTGTCTGTAAGGTTCTGTAAGGTCAGTCATGTGCATAGTTATTTGTATTCTGCCTTACAAAACAAGTTCTAGCTAGATAAATACAAATTTCTGTAAAATTTTTATAACATGTGGCGACAATAGATCAAAAACGTATAACATTTTGACTATATTCAATTTAATTTTTGTTTAAATCATCATTCTTATTAATCTTTGTACAATTTGTAAATTGTCAATCAAGTTTAATCGTTTACTATAATCAAAACGAATAATCGTTAATAAATTTTGACGTTTCTGTCAAATATGCCAATTTTTGAGATTTTTTGTTAAAATTTTGAGAAATTATAATAAAAAATAAAGCAATTTATCCTAGTGCTTCAGATAGTCTCGCCGTCTGCGCCGTTGACGGTGTCAAACGACGTTGATGCCGCTGAAGACGACTTTGATTATACAAACTCGCCCGCAACGTAATATCATAAACATTCCAAACTTACAACATTAACGACGAGACTATCTCCAGGGTAAAGATGTTGTTCGTTGTCGTGAAATGTCGTAAAAAAAAATTCCAATTATCTGTCAAAGTCAAACGAAGCCGCAAGCGAGCGAAAAAACTTACAACTTAGTATCGAATTCGCTGTGAAGTATAATTTTCATAACAAATTTAAGATATTGATATTATAAGTGAAAAATTCCGATTCTGATTTAACTCGTAAATCGAGGTCATCGTGAAATTCTCAGTTTCTGTTTATCTTAAAAAGTTTTAATTAAAAATAGCTTACTTCACAGCGAACTCGATACTAAATTTAAGTTTATTTGGCCTGTGGCTTTCAAAAAAACTGATTTTATCAATCAAAAATTTCTTGCTGATAGATCTATAACTAATTTTCTACGAAATTCAATAATAATTTTATTATATATTATATATTTATAAATAGTAATTACAAAAATGTTATGAAAACTCTTCCATTTGCTTACCCTCGGTCCTTCCAATATTAAATTCAATTAAGATTTTAATATTATATTAAAAAAATATTACAAAACAGAAAAATATCAATAATTTTTGATAAAGATTTTTTTTTTGTAAATAATTTAATAAACAAATCCATAATCAAGAATCAATGCATTTTTTTTTATTATAAAAAAAACCGATTATTTTTCAATTTTATTTCCATTTTATTTATTTATATTCATTGAAATAATATTTATAAATAAATCTGTATATAAATAATTAATAAAAATCTCATAAAATTAAAACATTTTACACAGATTTGTTTTGCTGTCAACAAAATTTAATTACTCGTAATTATGAAATTATTTATTTTTGTATTTTTGGGTGAATAAATATAATCCGATAAGAAATTTTGTGATATTGAGCCGCCTCGTCCCAATAATCACAATAAAAATTATATTTTTTGTAAATTTAGTAAAAATTATAAAAATATACGAAAAAAAAGTCGTTTTTTGGACAGAAATTTTTATTTATCTTTATGCAATTTGTAAATTTTGTCAGTTTTTTTGATTTCTTCTTTTTTTTTATATTATATAAATTTGAAAATAGATTTTTGTCGAAATTAAAATATAAATCCATTTATTTAACAAGCAAAAAATGATTATTATTGTGATAATAAATAAATAATCACAATTTACAAACATAAAATATATTCAACAATCAAATATAAAAATTATTTTTATTACTTGGAGCTCAATAATATATCAAAGTTCAGTAATAAAAAAGAGTCATTCAAAAAATGACGCGATGACAATTGTTGTTATTTTCTATACTACTTATAAATCGTTAATGTTACGACCAACATTTGAATTTCTGGTATTTGATTGGTTAAAATGGTGAACTACATATCCGCTGACAAGGAGTTTCAATTATCGCATTTGCGCCGTTTTGAAACCACTCACTCTCGTGACCACAGGAATTGTTAGGTAGTTTTAACATCCACCCCGTGACGTTCAGAATAGTTACTGACCAACACTTGACTTTAGTTTAGTTAGTGTAGTTTTACGAAACTTTATAGAAATTATATTTGATTATTAGATCATTTTACGACCCCATTTAAATTTCGGTTTAATGAATTTTTTTCCTAGTTTATAGAATAGGATTTCTACCAGGACAGATAGAAACATAAATTTAAAGTTTCTAGTGATTTCATTGTTTAATTCAAACTGTTTTGCTCCAAGAAAAATTTTCTATTCGTTTTCAAAACATTTGCCATGAAAAAAGTAATTTTGGTTGTTGTAGTCGGCTTCCCTCTAAAATTTTCATAATGGCGTTCAGACGATTACAAAATATTTAAATCTGTCAAAAATGTGGAAAATTCTACCTACTCGAGTTCGGAAAGTACTCTTCAGTTATGTGTGAATGACAGAAAATGACAAAAAGTTTCGACTTTTTTATTGTAATTTGAATTGTCGGACTTTAAAGTTAAATTTATTCATAATAAAATTAATGTGAATAATTTTTATTTATAAAGTTTATACTTTTCATAAGCTAAACAAAATAAGTGAAATGTAATTTACAAAATAATTAAGATTTTAAATTAACTAACACTGATTGATATCAAATATTAATTATTTCGGTATTTTATGTAATAATTGATTATTATCCAATCACAAAACTTGTTGATTTTTGCTAAATTAAAAGCATTAACAAATTTGATAATATTCTGTAACCAAAATGGAAAAAATTATACAAATTGATAAGCCCTTTAAATTCAAAAATTTAAAAAAAAAATATTTTTGTATATAAATAATTTTTCTTTCTTTAAAAAAATTATCAAAATATAATTTTTATCAAGTAATTTGATAAAATTAATAATAATTTTTCAAGTTTAATGTCAAAATAAATACAAAAACGTCATCATCACTTTTGTACGTGCACATTGTACCTTAATTTCTTCTAGTGAAGTATATATGACCTTCATATTATAGATGCCACTGTGACTGGTTGAGCCAGTAACTCTTTCGACCGAATTTTAAATTTGTTTTTCAACCCAGAACTTCTACTTCATGCGTTCCGTTCATGTAAGAACCAAAGGTATTCAATGGCAGTTTCATGAGACAGGGACAATGATACAAGAAGTACTCAGTCTAAATTACATTAGGTTCATTTATATCGGAAGTCATATCGCAAAGATTCATATCGCTTTAAATTTACACATCTTCAAATGAGTACAGCATCCCGGGGGAAAAATGATGCTAGCTAAAAATTGATTCAAGCAACTACAGTAACAAAAGTTTGACTAGTTATTGTCTTTGCAGAAGCTTCATAATTCTTACCTTTATAATTTCTAATCAATGGTAGCATTTATAAAATTAATGAACATAAATAATTCAAATTTAAATTGTGTTTTGTTGCATGCGAAAATTCTAACCCTAAGGAGTTTGATGCTTGCTTTGTAAATAACTTTTTTTGTCAATATCTTGACGTAATTTCAATTTAGCTATGGCTGGAACAGAATATAATTCACATTATCATCGATTCGAGGCTTGACCACCTCTAAAGTCCATTAAAAACTGTTTTATAATAATTGAAAATAAGCAGATTCGTAATCAATATAAAAAAACGGAGGCTGTCATTGAATACCATAAATATTGTTGTAAAAATTAATTCTTTCCTGTAACATTAATTCTGAGGTCGGCATAGATTTGATTGACGTCATTCCCCCCTAATATTTAGTTTGACATTTGACCTTTTTTTTTTGCGCAAAATTATTTTATTTATTATATAAATATTTCAAATCTGGGTCAAAAATAAAAATTTAGAATTGAAATTTTGCTTATTCAATTCAATTCACAAAATTACTATTTATATTCTTTTGGCCTAGTTTTATCTCTGGTTTTATTCAAATTTTTGCAAAATAAGGAAATATTCAATTTTTTTTTCTAGCAACGTAGCCAATATTGCGTAAATGACGTAATTTAATATTTTCGATAATTAGTTATTTAAAAAAAAATTTTATTACAATAACTAAAATAATAAATTAATTAATTTTTTGATAAATATAATAAAAAGCATTTACATTTCTATTTAAATGATTTATTAGTATTTAAGATTAAAACTGAAATTATATCAATTTATTTTATTGGACGTCTTATAATTTACTATATAATTAAAATTAAAGCTTGAAGCTACAATGTATCGATTAATTAAATATCGATACTTTCGATAGTAAAATTTTTGACGTCTTCATATATTTTGTATGGAAAACCGATTAAGTGAACAAATTAATTAGGAATGAATGAAATCGAAAGAGTTTGGAATGATTGAACTTTTACGAATCCAAACTGAACATTTTATAGAGGATAAAAAAAATTATCCGGAATTAAACAAAATAAAAATTACATGAACACTAGGAAAAAAGACGATAGCAAAACATCAAACTATCAAATTTAATTGCAATCGATAACTATTGTGTTCAGTCTTCATAACCAGTCGAATGGCTAATGGCTACTGTATGAGTCGATCCGAAACTGAACTGATTGATACGTTATGTTTAAATCAAAACAATGTAACCGTGTGTTGTGGGTGTTAAAATAAATAATATCAATAATTTTTGCTAAAAATTTGCAAAAATTTCTTTTGATAATCAAAAATGATCTTTGATCCGAAATTAATCATAAATTATAATAATTTAATTCGCAAATTTTGATTTCGAAACAAAAGATTTTTTTTACTTAGATTAGAATTTAATTGAAAATAATATTATTTTATAGATTAATTTGATTTATGAAATTTTCTGTAAATTCCAACAGGAAATAAACATTAAAGTAAATAAAATAAATTTATGTGTAAGCAAAATTACCAAGCAATTTAATTTATTAATCAGATTTTAGGTTGGATGTTTTCATAAATTATTATTAGTTATCATTAATTGATTGACAAAGGAATCTGTAATCGTACGATTTCAATTTTTTTAAATTAGACATTTTAGAGTAGGAGCTAAAAAATAGTTTTTACTAATAACAAATTTTAGGAATGTATTTCATTTGAACTTTTTTAAACGTATTTTCCTTTTTTAAACGTTCTTATACGTAGTAGACAATTTGCATATTGCGAAATAATGTAGAAAGTTCAAATATAGCAATTAGGAGGATGTAATTTAGAGAGCTGTCTACACTGAGAAATAACTGCAAGGGATAAAAATTTCGAAATAGATCCGAAATTTCTGTGGAGATAATTCTCAAGCGAAGTGCTGGAATTGTAACCAATTATTTCCCATTATGAACCATTGGAAATAACAACCTGAGAATGTGTGAAATATCGCGAACCATCGTCCCACAAAATCCATAAAGGCCTCAATTTGGTGGAATTATTTACCAAATGAAGTAAATTAAATGCCCATCTGGAAGGAATTACAATCTAACACCATTTAGTAACCTTAAACTCCTCAAGAATTTTTTGATTTAATTAGATTTTATAGATTTAAATTAAACCCTTTTAAAGTCGGACATATTTGTCTTTGTATATTGTATATATATGTGCACAGTTTCGAGACGTAACCGTTTACGTACGGTTTCAAGACTGTTGTCAGTAAAAGTCGATTGAAATTGAAATATTATTTTGGCATAAAATTATTAAAATTTATTTCACCTAACTCATCAAATTTTTACAAAAAAAAAAAAAAATTACGATACAAAAGTAATAATTAGAAAGCTGCTACATTAATGATTCATCATATTTCCGAATATTTCTAATTCTCAAGGGTCTAAACCTTCTTTTAATTCCTTTTTACAAATATTACTACATGTATTTAAAATTTCAAGTCAAATAACTTCCATTTCATTAAGTCAACTTACTCATAATACCATAGAATCAGAAAATATGTTAAGTTGTAATTATATTTTCTTACAAAAAAAAAAAATGTAAAGGATCATAATCCTTAAAATTATATACACTTTTTATACCTGATTCACAAACAATATAAGTAAAAATTCATATTTCTTTACTATCCTTTATTTAAACTGGTTTTTGAGAACTAAGCATACCTGCAATCTGGAAATCACTTGTTTGTCCCAATTTCATGGTTTTATGAATACCATAAAAATACTTAGGAAATAATGTAAAAATAGAAATAGTAAATTTCAAATTTGTATTAAGAAATTCGTTATTTTTGAATATGTACATAGACACCAAAGAATATAAAAGCCGAAAAATATTGTACGTCTTTCAAAAAGCCAGTAAAAATAAATTGAAAATAACCTATAAAAAAAATTGGGAAATTAAAAAAAAAAAGGGAAAATGTTGTGGGAATAATTACGAGTAAATGTTGAAAATGTATGTAATTATGGAACAATAATAATTTGTAGGGAATTCAACGAAATCAAATATTCTCACAATCGAAATTTCAATATTAAACTAACCACACAATTATTTAGGACGTAATTTGTCTATGTAATTATAAATCTACTCTTTAGATTAGAAACTGAATCTTGTGTTGCGTATCCAGCTAATAATGTTTGTCGTGTTTGAAGCTCTGTAGAAATTTAGAACATTCCAGACGTTTTTGTAATCTTAGAACATTCTAAGAACATTCCAGACGTTTGTAAAAACCCTCAAGCTTGTTTTACATTTCCACCGATTGTTGATTTTTCGTCGCAGCCAAGAGTCAAATCAATTTTAAAATTTCGGCACGCATTTCGGCAATATCTTTCTCTATATATCGATTAATAGCTGCCCCTGAAGCATTACTTGGGTATAATTTCTAATTTGAAGTCCTACTACAAACATTTTGACAGTTTAGGTGTACCAATAATTGAGTTTAGAAGAAGATCTAGAAAAGTTTTTAAATTGTGTTTAGTAAAATTGTGTAATTGGCGTATCGATTTACTATAAAATGATCAATTCTGATTAATGACAAATTTATAGATGTTTTATGGAAAACGAAAAATTTGACAATTGAAATATTATATATAAGTTGACATGAGAACAATAGATTTTCATAATTCTCTGTCCAACTGAATATTTCTATTTCTACTTAGCCCAGTAAACACAAACTCAAATATTGTGTCAGCTTTTCTTCAAATGTTCCATTCTTGTACAGTACTGGAAATATTTCCTTTCTATTACTTCTGCTCAGCTTTTGCAGTATTCTTCAGTTTCACTGTACAATAATCTAGTTCTAAAATAAAATTAATTTCAATTTTAAAATATTTTATCAGTAAATTTTATATTTTTTTTCTTTTAAATTAATTATTTTTCCTTATTTATTTACTTATAAGACAAAATTTTTATATATGCGTTACAAATATATAAATTTTGACCTAATTAATGACGCAAATTCGCAAATTTCTTATTTTATAATCAATTTCAAATATATTTAAAAATTATATATTCATTAATAAAATAATAGATTAAAAATATTATAATTAAATTATAAATGAAAAACAATATTTCAATTTTTAAATAAAACTTGACTAAAATTACAATAATAAATCAGAAAAATTATAATATAATTTAATTTAAATGAACTAAAAAGTCATTTTTTTTTTCGGTTACAATGTCATCAGATGATTTACAATTATAATACAATTAGAATTATTATTCAATTATTGCTTAAATTAATTAATAATAAAAATATAATAAATAATAATCAGAAAAACAAAAAACAAAATAATTTTCTTCAATTAATAATTCGATGTTTTCGATTTATTTATGTTCGATGTCCCGGACAGCAATTTTTAATGGTGATGGAGAGAATGTAAAAAGAATGAATAAAAAAAGTCATGACTTGACCTATTTTTTAAATAATAAAAATTATAATTTTAATTTTAATAAACTTTTAATATTAACCTTTTCTCATGGAATTGGAAATTAAGAATTTATTAAATATAAATTAAAGATTTAGGAAATTTGTACAATTTTTGTTTATTTATATATAAGTTCTCTAGAGACAGAATCTTAACTACTGTATTAAGTTGAAGCAAAGAATTATTCTACGGAACATGAGTGAATGGTTAAGATGACACAAAGCTATTGCTTGCTGGACCATCAGCAATAGGCTTCTTAAAATGAGTACGAAACAATTGTTGTAGGTCACTGTAAACTCAAAAAACAACTATTACACACAATTGGACTGTCAGAAGACCAAGTGTTCTGTCAACGGAACATATACGACTTCAACACCTTAAAGGCTATGTTGTTGTTCCTTCGAAAACGTGGCGGTTGTACTGTTTCATCAACAGTACGGGCTTGGTCAATGACGACTTACGAATAAATAGAAGGGATTAAGACTTTCTGTGACCCACCTTTACTCTAGAAAGCTAAGCTAACTCAAATTAGAGTCAAAATTTAAAATGATGCCTGTCGCTCTGTATTCAATAATTATTGTTATTTCAATAACAATGAAATTAACTATAATTTTTTTTAATAAGAATTGATTTTCCAAATTCATATTTTTATTTAATATAAATGATTAATTATACAATTTTAAATATTGTGTAAACATAACCTCAAAACTAAAAAACATACTCGAAATTTCCATTTTGTTTACTAATATAAGAGTAGTTTTCTAAAGAAATTTGAGATAAAGTGAAGTGTAATGTAAATATAATAAATAATGCAAAAATCTAGTCTACAAAAATTATTCATTCCATTATAAAAATCAGGGGCGGCACACTACATAAGAGCGAGATGTACGTTGCTTATAAACTGTCAAATATTTTAAACGCGGGGGGACTTTAACGAGTAACTTATTAGTTATTAGTTATATATGTTTTATTTATTTCTGATTTATTTTAATTATAAAAAAAATCATATTTCAAACAAACAAAAATTGATCTATAATTCAATTCGGTAGAGCAAAATCTGAAAGAAAGACAAAGAAAATCAACATTAATTTTATTAGCTCACTAAACTGAGTGAGAATCAAATAGTTTCTTTGTGTAAACTAGCATTAATTGTATTTATTAGGCTGAATTTAGTTGATATTATGACAAACGTATCAATTTTCTTCCAAAATCATAAATTATATAAAAATTACGTTTTACAGTCGTTTAAAATTTTTTATAGATCTCCCGGTAGATCGACAAATATGGACGGTTCGCCTCTATACAAAAATCATCTAATTTGAATTTGATAGTAAATTTATTATTTTTTTAAATAATCATCATTTTTTTAATCAATAATGATTTAATTTGAAGAAAAAAAAATTACTCTTTGTTACAAGTTACAATAATTCTTATCAATTTATAATTTTCTATATGTTTTATAAATAATTTAATTTAGATTGTTTTTTTGTAAATTTGACATTTTGATAATCAATATGTAAAATTTATTTGTAACCAAGGTTAGTTTTAAATACGCTTGACATATTAATTATCAATTGTAACTAAATTACATTTTAATTTTACTATATGTCGATTTAATTTAATTGTTTTAATCAGTTTACAAATTGTAATCTTTTTAATATTTAATTAATAATTTATTTTATGATAATAAGGAATTATTTAATAAACAATGCAAAAGTATCTATTGGCCGTAAGTTAACTAACACGGAAACAAACAAATCCAGAATCTCTGCTGTACCTGGCATGTTCTGCATGATTTCTCTGATCTAATTTACGAATTTTGTTAAAGACTCGCTGTCGTTGTTGTCGCTGATGTATGAGCTTACGGCCTAGTAAGAGTTGATTACGATTACCAAATCTTTCCTAAGCTCTAAACTACATATTTCTCTTAGGTGCCACGAGAGAAATTCATTAATAAATTGGCTGGCAACATATTGAGTGTTACTGGTTATAAAGCAGAAACAGCTAAATGTCTGGATCTGGAGTTGATCCCGGGATCTAATTTATTTATGTAAACATATTTTTAATTCGATTTTCTGACTTGAATCGTAAACTTATAGCATGTCAATTTTGTAACATCAATTATTATTTTTTTAGAAGAGAATCATTTGTACCTTTGGCTGTAAATCTTTAAATAATTTCGAATAAAAAGCTTAAAAAGGTTGAGAAAACTATTGGATTTTATATAAATTTATAAAAAAAATGATTAATTTATTTGAAATTTTCCTATTTTCTTTTGGGTTTTCTGTACAATTTGAAAATATCAAAAAAATTAATTAACTTATTGGTTAAAAGTTGGGTCATTTAAGAGAAATTATTGTTAATGGCTGTATAATTGAGGTGTACCATACCAAAAGTAAATGTAAAATTATTAAATAGCAATCCACAAGTGCATTTAAAAAATAATTTAATTGCTGCTAAACATGGAATAGATTTACCCCAAAAGATTAATACAAAAAAAAGGCTACTAAAAAAAATTCTTTCTATAATTGATTAAATTGTTGTCTGATGGCGCGGAACCGAAAATTTAAATTATATTGAATTATATTTGGTCTAAAATGTTATAGAAAACTTTAATTTAATATAAAGTTTCAAAAAAATGTTGATACATTAATAAATCAAAATTTAAATTGACCTAAATTGTAGCCTACATTAATTTAAATTTTCTATAACAACTTACGTCATTAAAATATGGGAGTTTATTAAGAATTTTACATAATGTGTATAATTACGATAATTACAGACTACACTGTAAATTTTAATGTTAGAAAATGATTTAATAATGGTCCTTTTAAAGAAAAACTACTTTACTATTTAACTATTTTAACTATATGCTAACTAGTGACAAGCTTTAGGGGTAGCAAAGTTGAGTTATCTACTCGTTTTTCATTCATTTTATACATAACAAACGAATTATCGTTACGACATTTCTCAATTCCGACAATTAACCCATTGGTACACTAAATATTAGCCTCAGAATATAATTTGTGATTTCTTACTCAGCTGATAGTATAATTGGAATGAACAATGGCCTATGAAAAGACAATGCCAGATATTCTAGATCCCCAAAGATTAATTATTTTATATATACGACATTTTGAAAACGTCTTAGAAGAGTATCTCACGAAGCTTGAGGTACTGCAAGTTACTACACGAAACTTGACTTTGTTTAAATGCAAAGATTTTGGTGGCCCTTATTTATTATAAATGGTTTGATGGCCTCCTCTGATGGCTACTTTTCCAGTATATCTAGATTTTAATTTGTTTTCCAACTGATCTTCTTCATTGATGTTAAAAGTTTCATAAAAAGAAAGAAGTTCGTTGGAAGGAATTGTTCTAGACTAGACTACTGCAGAATACTTTCAAACAACTCATTTAACAGACTGTTTCCTGAAGTCACCAGTCACGTAACAAAAATTAATTTAAGAATCAGATTAAAAATAAAACTTTTTTAAATATTATTTCCTATATAAGTTTTTCCAATTTTCGGTAATATAAATAAATATTTGACGTAATATTGACCACATAATAATAGGTATAAAAATAGCGAAAAATTAACAATATTTTCGACAATCATTATTTTTAACTTTATAAAAAAATACTAAATCATAAAATATATATAAAAAAAATATCATTGCCAATGTCAACCGATGACAGAGTAGCGAAATTTGATTGAAATGAAGGTGATTTTTATTATGTTTTTGTGAATTTTCTTAAATATTATTCACGGCGGCGACTAGACGAAATTAATTTTCAAATCAAGCTAATAAATATGATGTAAAAGATTATTTTTTTTTTTGATTTTTTGTAAACAAAACTATTAATTTATGTTAAAAAGTTTTAATTAAAAATAGCTTAAAAATGGAGCGCATATGATTCAACAATAAATTTTACACAGTAAGAAAAAATATTTGAAAAATTTAATGCAAGTTCTATTGAAATTTAATATTAAATGTAATTTAATTTGAGAAAAATTATTAACTGAAATGAATCCGGCAAATATTTATTTTAAACTGGAATTTAAGCAGTTTTTGTTCTTGTGACATGTGTGTCATTTTGACATGACATTTAATTTGGTTTTTTGTTGTTTTTACTGTGGATAATTGTAAAAAAATATTTCAAAATTATAATCTTTCTTAATATTTTATCGAAATGTCAGTTGATTCGCTTTAATAATTGATTAATTTAATTTTTTAGCTTCTTCCAGAAGTCCGCACAAGTTAACTGATATAATTCATTCTGTACTACGCCTGATAGTTTCTTTGTTTGAACATTCATTCGTTTGATTGATTTTCTTTGTACTGTACATTCGTTCGATTCGTATTTTGTGAAGGTCATTTAGGTATTTTGTGAAGGTCATTAACACAGGGGCAAGTTCTGTTCTATACGTTCTAAGTTACAGCGTTTGAATAGCATAGCGAAACAGTCGTTTAATTGGGCAATAAAAATTATAGACGTATCCGTCTCTTCAAACCGAACAGTATAGCAATTTAAAAATTATTCACCAGAAATTATATAATATTACGCATTACAAAAACAAACACATAATGACAGTAGTTATGAATTATCAACAATTCGCCCGCTATTTGGTGTTAAGGGTAAAGGATTATTTTAAAAATGTCATTACATAAAAAAAATTGATATCTATCGTAACTCAAGGACTTCAATAAATAATAAAATAATATACTATAAAGTTAATTATGTTGCGCACCTTTTTTTAACAGTGTAATACTAAATATCCTTGAGAATAAATTTGTTTATAATGAGATAACAAATTTTTTCAAGGAAAAATTATGAAATAAATAATTTTAAATTGTAACAAAAATTTTAAATTTTGAATTAATTTGAGAGTTCTATGAACTTTACGCAAACATTTTGTATATTGCGTATAATAATTATCATTATTTTCGGTATATTGACGTTTAACCTTTTCCCAAAATTTAAATCACAATTTCTATATATACGTTAAACACGTGGCGGGCGTAAATTGGTTATTTGGCAAAACTAGACAAAATAATAATTAAATTTGTCCAATAAATTAATTATAAAATTGTTAAACCGTGAAGAAATTAAATTAGATTTATCTCTGCAAAAAATTTTATAAAAATTATCAAATAATTAAGGAATTTTTTGTATACTTAAAAGTTATTGAACTTCTAGCGTTTTTGAAATATACCGAGAAAAAAAATCATTTATTTAATAAATTATTTGTTTTTTAAATGTAAAGTTTACTTTTACTGATTATCATTAGGAACATTTTCATCATCTATCAATGATTTTTTGTTGTTTTTGTTTAAATTTCAATCAGAAAAATTTCGTTGGTGAGAAATATAAATATTTTTTTTTTAAAATCTAATTTTTCTTAATAATTTTATTTAGAACTTTCATTAAAATAATGAAGAAAATAAATAATTTTTTTTTTTTGTTCTTTTCGGAATGAGGAAAATAAATATTGAATTTTTCTAATTTGAATTTATGATTAAAATTGTGGGAATTATGCTATAATCTTTGTTGATTTTAAATTTTATTATTTTTAATTACCTTGAGAAAAATAGTTTTAATGGATGACCTCAATTTTGGTTGTTAGCTCTACAAATTTGAAAATACTTAACCGAAAGAATTTTATGATGATTTACCTATTACTACATGACTTACTGAACTGTGTGTCTTTGTGATCAGTTCGAAACTAAGTGTAAGTAAAAAATGATGTGAGGGAAGTTGAATGTGAGACCATCGCACAATTGTTGTAAACACCTTCGGCATAGGAATATAGGCAAACGAACTGTGTGCTGCAGGAGTGTGAGGTTTTCCACGTATCGTTAGGTGATAGAGCTGGTAACTCAGTCAAGTCAGATGATAACGTGAAGGGTTTTTTAGAAGTACAATGAGCATAACTCTGATGTGTGTTGCAAGTAACCATCACTGTAACCTTCACATAATTCTGATGTGATTGCAAAAACCTTTCAGCTATTCCATGTTTCTGAAGTAATGATTAATTATGATGATAATATCTCTGGACAGTGAATGTCATTTCAGTGATTTTTCTCTCTAAGAGTAAACCGTATTTAATTCTGATTTCGTTTTTTCGTTTAGTTGCCACATTCTTATCAGACATTACAAAAATGGTGTCAGTTAATTGACAAATGCCGTGAGCTGATAATACTTTGCTTTTTGACTGATTGTTATAGATCTATGAAATAAGTGCTTTAATTAGAATCACATAGCTTTACGCTGGAGATTTCACGCCGTTGCCGCTGTATCACTATGGGTTTGAAATTCAAAATGTGTGCCGCTTTGTTCTGCAGAAAAATTCAGTCGATTTCAACTTTTCTGCTCTGGCGAGAGTATATTCAACATTACAAATACGTTTCTTTGAAGCGATTTCAGAGCGACTCACCGACAAAGTGAAATGGAACAAGTTATTTGGACCATTAAAAATTGTTAATTTCTGGAGCGTTACTTCTTAAATTTGAAGAGACAATAAATTCTATTTATTGACCTAATATTTTAATCTAATTTTCTAAATGACCAATTCAGATTTGAAATTGTAACATAAACTGCAAAATCGGATACAACAATTGCTCCATATTTCATAAAAATTTCGTCAGTGATAGCATTTTTATTGAACGTTATCTGGTGAAAGTATTTTTTAGAATTTTTGTCAGTTTTTTTTTTTTGTTAATTTTTTAAGAAAATAATTATAATACCGGAAATTTAACAGAAATTTATCTATAAGATATTCTAAATATGTTTACAATAAATTTCCTTTACACATTTTTGTTTTCATTGTTTTTTTTTTATCTTTTCTTTGCTATAATAAAATTAGACAAATATTTGTTTTTAAAGTGCATTGAAGGTTGAGTAAAAAAATAAAAAAAAATATGTTTTTAGTTGTTGACATGAAAATGCATTAATTTAATTTTGTTTATTTACGTTTTATTTAATTTTAGATATAATTTATTTGTTTATAAACAATTTTCGGCGGAACTTTTATATTTCATCAGAATTAAGATTGTAAATAATTTCGTTGTTTGTTAATATTACAGTTTTGTAATTAGTAATGTATAAAATTTAAATATTTTTTAATACTATAATATATTTTGTTAATATCATCATCATCATGAAGTGACACTACAGTTCGGAGTGAACTTTTGTCTAGTTTGATATTTCCCACGAATGACTTTGATCTTGATCTGTTAATTACCAGTTTCTTACTCCAATTTTATATAAATCATTTTCATTACAGTCTTAGCCAACGAAAACAAAGTCTGCATCTTGCTCTGATGCCTCACGGTGCTATTGTTAGTAGTTATTTTGGTTGACGATATATGTATATCCATTCTAGAAGCGTGTCCTGTCCATCTGATTCGCAGCACTTTTATAAATTAGACTATGTACATCTTTTACCAGCTATGAGTTCTACCAGTTCCAAATTACTTCGATCTATGTATTTTGATTTTATCGTTGTCGAATTTTAATTTTTTGGATAGGAACAAAAATTCGTCATAGCATTTTTCTTTTAAAAATTCTCAGATTATTTTTATCTACTACTATGGACTATATGGACATTTGCATGGTTGCAGCATGGTTACTACTGACCTGATTAATGGTTTATAGGCTCTTCCTAGAAACCTTTACTTGCATTACTTTATATAAGCATTTATTAACATTTATTTGCTCCTTGTATTCTACTTTGGATTAAGTTATGTATCTTAATGTTGTTATTAAGTAACACCATTTAAGTGAATATATCGATCCCTTTGTGGTAAACGTATCACAATAACTACAACAAAATAAGAAATAAGTATTTCAAATACAATAATTTGCTATATGTTAATTGATTTCTATAAGGATGCCTTATGTCGCAATGGGGATGAAACTATAGAAATAGAACCGACGCTGAAGCATCGAGTGTATGACTGCAATAGACCATTACTTGGCACGTGACGTACTGCAAGATTGGTCGGTTCTTTCTTTGTGGAGTATTTATTGGTTTGTTCATAAGGATAAGCTGAATTTTAGATAGGATTGGTGCTTAGTTTTTGAAATATGACAGAAACCACTACAATGGATAAATCGTGATATCTCGTGATTCGTGATGAACACAGATCTTCACGTATCTTTAATATATTTATAATAAAAATTGAAAATATTCCTTCCATTTTTATAAAATTTCTTTACTTTTGGTATCTATACCTAAATTTATGTATATATTTTCAATTACTTCGGTCTGATACTACATTGAATCTGCCTGAGTACGAATGGATCATTTCAAATATCCTCTTTGGAATTAAATTTATTTTTATATCCCTAGTTATTAATTTTAAATTAAAAACATCCAACATCAAAAAAACATTTTACTTCCATTTATTTAAATTGTAAACGAAAAAGAAAGCTAAAAATTGTATTAAAAAAAGTAATTACCGAACCAGTTTTTAACTAAACAATTTCTGTTATCTTTGTACCTGATATTACATATTTGTAAACTGTATACCGAAGTGAGCTGTAAAACCAGTTGTTTTTAGTTGTCCCGAAGTAAATACTCAATATAATATAAATTCATGTTCCTGAATTGTAACAGAAAATCGCGTGATTATCGTCTATATCTATATAATCAGTTTTATATATACGTCTACTTAAAACCGGACAAACTAATTGAATTTTACAATCTCGATTTCAAACAGAAAGTGCAAAATATTCGTTTTTTTTTATGCTGCTCGCACATATTTTTATATCTTGAAAATACTTAACATTTTATGTGGATTTACTTATCAATAACAAGAACAAATTATTTCAGTCTCTCTGGTGAAAATTGAAATAAAGAAAATTATAAATTTATTTCGAATATTCAAAATAATATTTCTTTAATGGTGGCGGTATTTACAAAATTTAAATAACAATTGAATTTTTTTATTGCTAAAAAACATACAATTTTCAGTTACAAATATGCAAAATTACAATTCAAATGACAATTCAACTTTGCCAGCTGGTTAAATAATCACAAAGGAATAAAATACATAAATTTTAATATCTTTACTTACAAAATTAACAATTTAAGGCAAATTTATGATTTTAAATGAGGTACTGTGATTTTGCTGGAGAAAGTATGTAGTTCAATTTTATTAGTATGTATAATTTAATTTTTACTTTTTCCTTGATTTTTTTGTTTTTTACCGAAAAATGATTTGTTAGTTAGTTCTAAAGTAGCGAGAAATATGATACCCCCACGCAAGTAGGCTACGTTATACCCTCCAGTTGAACGCTACATCGTGTCGACCCATTCCAATTCTTTAATAACCGAAATCATTTTAGCCGGCTTCAGTTTACTTGCGTGTTCAAGGTTTTGTAGAATTGAACTCAAAATTTTATAAATCTTTTATGTTTTACCGAGGGGCAATGGCACAATCAATGCTCCATTTTATCCTCTTCCTACATAACAACCACAACACGTGCTTGATGTAGGAAAGTCTAACCTCATTGGGTGTTTTCTAAGAATCGCATTCGCATGTCCAGTTGCAGTGAGATATAATTTTCTTTTTATGGGATTATCTGCGCCTGCGGTGGTACAAATTCTTTCGAAATCTTTCAAATTCTTTCGAAAGAAATATAACTCTTTGTGACTCGTTTCTATTTCATAATTATTTTTACTATATTCAAATTTAATTACTTAATATATTTCCGAATTTAATTCAATTGTCAAAGATGTTTCTATTTAACAATTAAAACAGTAAATTGCAAAAAAAAAAAAAAAAAATATTTTTGAATTTTCGAAAATTCGGATATTATTTGTCATACATCTTTTTGTCACAAATTTATATTTCAAATTATAAATTCATTGTATCGACTGATTCCCGTCGATCTAATTTTCTAAAAAGATATTTTTTCGAAAATACTTGTGGGTTGCATATCCTTAATAAAATCATTTAGCGGTAAGGCTGCAGGTTATATGATTCTATAACAAATCGTAGCTCGATTATTGAAGTAGGTAGGCTGTTATTTTGACAGATTTGATGGTTTTAAAAAAATTGCTACAGAAAAATTGGAATGGAATCAACATTTTCGAAGAGAGACATAATTCGGACGAATAAAATTGAAAAAATGGATAGGCTCACTTTTTCATAAACATTTATGAACCCAACAGCATTAGTTACTTAAAAATCTTTTCGAATTTTCGAAAATTAAGTAATATGTATTTGTTAATGCTTTGTGTCTCGTCAGTCGGCATGCCTTTTTATATCATAATTAGAATTATAAATTCACCTATATTCCTGAATTATCAAAATATTTAATTCGAAAATTAAATGACATGGTAACATTTCTTATTTACTTTATCAAAACGAAACATTCGTTTCCATAATTGCAGAATATCTTTTTAAATTATATGAAAAACAATATAAAAATTTATACATAAATTTATCGATTTTATTTTTATTTTACTTCTCCCTCTAAAAAAAATGTATATTTATAATATATTTTTATAGTTTATACCTCATTTTTGTAACATATAAAAATCACCCTCCCCTCTTCCAACTAAATAAAATATTTCTTTGTTTTTGTTTACCAATTTGACCTTACCGAGTATGCTTTTCCCGCCGTATCATAAAAACTAAAAACATGACCGACCGAACGTTCTCTTATTCTATTCATTTAAGTTGAAAGGGGCTCGTCTTCTTAGTTGTTGTTTTTTATTCATAATATATTTATAACCTAAAACCAAATAACAACAATTGATAAAATTTTTGTTTTTGTTATGCTTTTACAGCTCTTCTTCCAACGCAAAAATGTTGAATTTCATGTTGACACGTTTTATGCTATCTTTCTTATGCTTTATACTATTATGCAATCAATATTTGTGTCGTGTCGTATATACAAAGATATCTATCAGTACGTCCGTCGCTATGTTTGTGTTGTTTTCATTCATTTACAAAATATAATACAATCGGAAATTATATTTTTTACTACAAAACTTACTACATTCCTTACAGTCGGAGGGAAAAAAGAGGAATTTTGTTTTGACACAGCTTTGTAATATATACAGAAAATAAAGAATTTTTAATATTTTAAATTTATAATATTGCGTGGTGAACTATTTTATTCCAGGCGCTGTGTACGATTTTTGATTTATTTACATTTTTTAGAAATCGAAAATATTGAATATATACATTGAAATTTTACTGTATATCATAAATTAATGTAGTCTGCAATTTTTAAATTAGGTCAACTTTACTGTATAGCTGGAAATGTAATTTATGTGATATTTATAGTTCATTTATTCAAATTGGTCTTGATTTTTATATTGTTGAAAGTTATGATCATTAGAATTTGTTTGTGATCTTTCCTTAGATTAGATTTCACTGAGATGGTAAATGCTGGAGGTATTCAGTCTGTCCATTTTGCTTATATACCAGAAATCGGATTTTGAATTTATTTTATTGTTAGAACAGCACAAAATGACTCATACAGGTTTTATTATGTTGAAATTTCCAACGAATGGCCTCCACTATTTCTTTGAGAGGTTTTCTCTACACCAAATTTCTTCCATGTAGCCGAAGTCTTCATATTCCATCGAATCTGATCCAGACTCAAGTGTTTGAGTACAATTTGTTGCTCAGTATTAAGATAAAACTATGGGCTACATAGCTTTGATCGGTTCAGTTTCGATTCGTTCAGTAAAGTTCAAATTTGACGTCTTCATATATTTTGTATGGGAAATCGATTGAGTGGACACAGGTCGAATCCAAACTGAAGGAAATGTCAAAAGAAATGAAATTAGAATGTTTAAGTAACCTAAGGCTTCGAGCAAAGTGACGTTATGAGCGCTGCTGGTAGCTGTGCTGTAGTGTATTTTCATATGAAAATGCATCCGTTTTCATTTAAAAAATACACTACCAAACAGTTTCCACACAACACCGTTCATAGCGTCACTTTGTTCGAAATCTTATATTTCGAGGTAACTTTAATATTATCTATGGTAACGGAATCACTGGTATTTTAAGTACAAATCCTGTCTTTTTTAATATCTCTACAGTAAAACGCTTGTTATTTTAATTTAAATATGTTTTTCAAAATTTTCATTTTGCTCACATATTTTGTAATTTTTGGCAATATTCCAAATTATATTATCGTACGTCGTACGATATACATAAAATAAAAAAGTTCAGGAAGAGTTTTTTTTATAAATTTTCATTATAATCTTAATATTTAAAATTTTTTATTTGAATAACAAATATTTTCATAGCGATCATAACATATTTTTGTAGTAAATAATTAATTATACAAGGTCAATTTTTTTTTCCATGCAGTATATTTAAGATTAGAATTATTAAGTATTTGTTATAGGCACATTTCAACCACGAAATTCGTAAATTAAAAACATCTAATACAAAATATTTCGATTGCAAATTTGAATTTTATAAATTTTCCTTGTTCCTTTTTGAAGGTTGCAGATTTTAAAGGAAACTTAAAGAAAATTATAATAAAATCCTTCATATAAAATATGAACTTCTCATATTATTTCAAAAAATTGAATTCACTTGATATAATTTATAATAAGTAAATACTGATTACTAAGTGTATTTGCAGCGGCTGGTATCATTCAGTGAAATGTAATCTAAAACTATTGTAGTTAGTGTGCGGTTGGAATTCAATATTTAATTGAAAAAATGTTATGAACTTGATTTTCTGTGGTTTAAAAATAATGCAAAGAGTGCCGTAGGAATTTTTTTATGAATCATTAATATGAGAATTAATAAACAAGGTTTAATTTCCATTTATGATGCATTAAAATGAGTCTGAAAATAAAATAGTTTAAATCCAATATCGACAATATTGCAAATTTACTTCTCAGTTGTTAGGCATATATTTCTGATAGTTTCTTTCTATTTCCCGAACCGCTGAACCAATTTACATGAAAGTAGAATCAAAAGATTCGTAATAATAAGGTTCTAACTTCAGAATTCAGATTCGTAAGAATAAGGTTCTAAGAGAAAATAAGAGAAAAATGAGTATAAGAGTATAAGAGAAAAATGCTTGAAAAGAAATGCTTAAATGAATATAATACTAATTAAAACTTTATGAGGTCATGCTATCAGTAAACAAAAATTTTAAGTATATTCTAATAATCAAATATATGTGAAAAATCAACTTACGCTATTTGACAAAGCATTATCATGGAACTGCCATTTGAATAATCGTATAATCGTGAGCTTCCAATTGTTTACATAATCTATAGTGTCGTCATCTTTCTACTTATAATTCAACGTAAGGATCTTCATTCTTTATTTCAAGAAACATTTCACTATCTTTTCATATAGTTGACATTGTCATTTGGATCAATCTTTCGTCCGCAGATTGTTAGGCCGCATTCTAACATGTAAATTAATAGCTGAAATTAAACTTTTATTCATTAAATAATTTCATTCCTCGCTTCCATATTCTGACCATAATTTCAATTTTCTGATACGATGACTTGGTCCATCAAAAATTGCGGAAATTTTAAATTTCTCAGCAAACTCTATAATATTGTTTGAAACCATTTGGAGCTGGACAGTTAAATATAACTTTTAACGTTATCCAAAAAATATCAGTCATATGTCAAATTGTCAAAAGGTTGAAAAATCTCGTATTTATTATTTTAAAAAACCGTCTTCTTTGAGCCTACTCCCATACATTGGCTTCATTGGTAGCTGCCTAGTTCGCTTATTTTTAAAATCGATCCTACCACCAGCTAAAATTCAGAAAATATGCATAGAACATTTTTTATTATATTAATACTGAGTACCAGAGTACCAAATCTCTTTAGAAACAAACATCATCCGGAAGCTAAAAGTCTATAAGGTTTAATTGATACACGATTTACCTCTGATCTACGATTCAACCCATCCGATTTTGGTCACCAAATCATTCATAATTTATAAGTTACAACTTAATAAATTTTTGAAATAGGTACAACAGTACCCGGCTTTGAAATTGATCTGTCAATCTTATCTCATATTTTTTTTTTATATTCATAAAACGCATTTTATCAAAACAACGCGCAATGGCGCAATCAAAATATTTATATAAAAAAATTATAATTTTATTATTAAAGATAAGTTTAAAGTTTGAAATAATCTTTTAAAACAATTTCTCCATAATTAATCATAATTTTACTATACATTTTAATTATTTTAATTCAATTTTCTGAAATCAGCAAGGTCAATATTACATAATATAACTATAACAATTTTAAGGTTTTAATTCAATAATTAATCTCTATATTTAATCAACAAAAAAAATTACAATCCGTGGTAAAATATAATCGAATGACATTTAAATTAATGTTACGCAATATCATCCCATAACAAAATTTTGTTGGTCGTATGTCGTATGTACATACTTTAAAAATTTCAAAATTATTTTTTAATGTTTGTTTTGTTATGTTTCATTATAATCGAGAACATAGATTAAAAAAATTTGTAAATTCATAAAATTTAGTAAACAAATCGTCATAAAAAAAATAATTTTTTTTTTGGAACATGGTAAAACATTAATTTTTTAACCTAATTAAATTAAATGGTCAAGTTCTTCGCAATTATATTCTTAACCTTATGAAAAACTGTCAGTTTTATGAAATATTTATAATTATAGTGTCAAGAATTTTTGATAGTTAACATTAGATTAAATATTGTGATAACAATTTATGATCACACGAGCCAAAATTTTCTATTTAAAAGTGATAAAATATTAGATTTGGTCATACTGGGGTTCAAGATTTTAACAAGTATTCATAATTCATTCACAATCTCATTATATATTTCAAGTATTTGTTTCGCGTGCCTCGGTTTGAAAATATAATCTTTCTATCACTTACGTCATATTAGAATAATTCATAAATAATAATATTGATATTATTTCTCGATTAAAAAGTCAAAACAGCTTAAGTGTAAAATTATAAGTTTTTCACAAATGCATTTTTAATGTTGGAAATAAGTCTGTGAAAAAGATCATTTAGTATAAGGTCATTGAAAATGATTAGAAAATAGTAAAAATGGCTTGTATTTCGATTTAAATATACAATTTCGTCAATTCTTCTTATCGTTTAAATTTAATTAAGATTTTAACGACTTATATAACGGTTTTAGTAAAGCCTGTAATGAAATTAAGTCACTTAAGTTATTTTCCTTAACCACAATATGAATTTTAAAGTTAACTATGTAACTACTAAATGAAAATATGGAAAAATATGTAGTTAAATATGCGCTATGGAAACAAAACTTAAATATCATAAGCAAATCTATTGTTCCAAATTAAACTTAAAATTCAAAAAATGAAAAATAGATTAAAATTACTAAAGCTATTTTGGATTTTGAACAAATTCCTCTAACTGACATAACCTATTAGGGTTTTACTTATGGTAAAAAATATGATAACTGAAAAACTATCTTTGTCATATGTAGAAATGTTCAATGTGAATGCACTGGCAAATATAATTAATTTCACGCTTAAATCGAGTTAAACGCGTTTTGCAATTTTAGTGGAGCTTTAATATGACAATATTTACAATTCACAATTCTTATTTATATAAAATAAAGTGTGAATTAAAATACTTAATGGAATAATGTTAAAAAATATTTAAAATTGAAAGTCAATCGAAATTAAATTATTTATTTATATATTATATAAGCCATTAATTCATTGTCAGAACGAAAAACGAATTTTATTATTTTTGAAATTTCATACCAACAAACAAACCTACAGAAGAAATTGATATATTTTAATGTATTGCATATTTTTAGGCACTTGATTTTATCAAAAAGTTTGTTATTTATTATATATTTTTTATCACAGATGCAAACCAGTTTTTGAACCGAACCAAAAAACCACTGAACCTCTGATATTTTACCACACCAAAAACTAAACCACTTTTAAAGTGAACCACTATCTATCTCAAAAAAAAAGATGCGAACCGAACCATATACCAAAATTGTGGTTAGAACCTGTTTATTTTCGAAAAAAAATATGGAAATCGAAAGAACAAAAAAAATTACATTTTTATGGCCACAATCTGGGGCCAAAAAACAGTACTTTTGTAACCCAACAATGGTTGAATATGTTTGATTTAATTTGGGAAGAAATTATATTGAGATTTTACTTATACTTTTATACACATAACAAAATTCATAATTTTGAGATATTAATATGACCTCCAAAAGATCACCCGAAACATGAATTTCGTTTTGGACCCCCAACCATTATTTTCTAGGACCACATCTTTACTATTTTCTTTTCTTTTCTTTTCCAATACAAATATATAATTTTAATAAAATTAATAATATATAATTCATTCTTAATTTTCCAGGTGAAATGACATCAGATTTCTTCCGTGTTGTAAACGAGGCCAGACGTCATTCACTTGGACCATTTAGTCCATCATTTAATATACAAACTTGCCTGTTCGAGGGATTACAAAAACATTTACCAGAGGATGCACACAAACGTGTCAGCGGACGTTTACACATTTCATTGACTCGTGTCTATGATGGCAAAAATGTCATAATATCACAATTTAATAGTCGTGATGATGTACTCCAGGCATTATTGTGTGCATGTTTTATACCAGGATTTTCTGGTATTTTACCACCACGTTTTCATGGTGTACGTTATATGGACGGTGCATTTTCTGATAATTTACCAATATTAGATGAAAATACAATTACCGTAAGTCCATTTTGTGGTGAAAGTGATATATGTCCACGTGATCAAAGTTCACAATTGTTTCATTTAAATTGGGCAAATACAAGTATTGAAATATCTCGACAAAATATACATCGATTTGTACGGATTTTATTTCCACCACGTGCTGAATATTTATCGAAATTTTGTCAACAAGGATTTGATGATGCACTTCAATTTTTACATCGTAATAATTTGATTAGTTGTCGACGTTGTGTTGCTGTCCAATCAACATTTGTTGTATCAGAAACAGTACAAGAACAACAAGATTTTGATCCAGAATGTGGGGAATGTATAAAGCATAGAAAGGTAATTAATTTAACACTTAAGTTTAGTTTGGATAATATCAATTCGTTAGTTCATATATAATTAATATTCATATTCCGTGAATTTGCTGATCTTATTGATACCATTTAGTTATTAGTCCACTATATATGAAATTTACCAAATAATATTTATTTATATAATTATAGGACGCTTTACGTGGAAATATGCCACAAACTGTAGTCGATGTAATTCAAGGATATTTAGATCAAGCTAATAAAGGTTTGGCTAATTGGTTATTTAAGCATCGTGGTATCAAATTAATGTCAATGCCAGCAACAGTTCCAGCTGATTTTCTATTGGCCACAATATCAAAGTAAGTTTCCATTTTTATAAAAGTGTAATATTTTTCCAAAATTATAATTATGATTAGTTTATAAATTTTATTTGAAATGTAATTTTTATAAATTATTCAAATTTTGCAATTAGTTATTGATCGTAAAATACTGTCAAAATTCATATTTACCAATATGGTGTTCAAACAAAGTAGTAAACCTTCCCGGCGGCGAGCGAACGCTCTTTTTGTAAAATAAAATTTTATTAAACTATTTAAGAATAATTCTTTAAATGATAATTGTTAAAATAAACCCAATTTTCTTTCTAGCCATTTCCAATTGTCATTGCCATATGGAAAAACATTTGCAACTGCTTAAAAATAAATAAAAATATCATCAATTAAATAATTTTATAATAAATATTTTTTTAATGGTCAACAAATATGTAATTATTACATAATATTGATATTATGTTGGGTCTAAGTTGGGTGTTATAAATATTTTTTTGTAGTTAATGAAATTGTAATTAATTGTAATGTTTTTTTATGACCAGTTTCACAGTGTGATCTTAAGCTCTTAAGCTAATTTGAATTGATTGTGTAGTTTAATCCCACAGCTTAAGCTTATTTTTTAATGGAAAATTTAACCTAATCTTTAACTCTAAAGACAAAAATGTGAATATTGTAAAACTGAATTTGATTTTGATTATTTATTTTTACATTGTTAATATTCAAATATTTCATTTTATATTTTTATCGTTTAAATTTTGACACTGTTCTATTGCTTATAATAAAGCTCCGGCTGTCGCTTAAGCTATATTTTCACTAATAGCCCAGCTAGTCACAACGACAGTTACACAGACGGTGTCCAATCAATATAAAATTTATGGGTAGCAGTTAAACTCAACTGGAACATTCACGTTAAGCATCAAGTTTACATCTAAATTTGACAGCTAAATTTATAAATTTTTATTACATAAAGTGTAATTATGACCTCTTGCATTGATACTAACTCCCGGCTAAATCTTTTATACTAAGATACCTGAATATAATTCAAACTGATAGTTAAACTCTGGCTATGGCTTAAGCTTGTACTGTGAAATTGATATTAAAAATCAATAATTAATCTTAAATTACTATTAAATTTAAAATAATTTGCATGATTTTTAATAGTTTGTATTATATAATTGTAATAATTATGCTTTAATTTTTTATAAAAGTGAATTTAAATAATGCCAAATAAAAATTTTATGTTTTATTTTTAATTATTTTGTTTTTACATAATTTTTTCTTTTAATTTAGCAACACATTTAACTTAAAATTGGTCGTATTTTTCGATATTACTAAATTGCAAATGTTTTTCTATAATTTGGTTATCAAAATTACAAAATAATTAATATAACGACCTACAGCATTTAAAATATTTCATTAATTAACAATTAATTTTTTACAATTTTATTATTTTATTTTGTAGAATTTCAAAAATTGCACCAGTTATAAAACAACAAATTCGTTATTTCATTGCAATGCTTTTATCACAAGTCAATGATGTTCTACAAACAAAATTATTTGATAAAATAAAGGTAAATTATAAATTTTGTAATTTAAAAATTATATAAAATAATCGTTAAATTTTCTACTTTTCCAGTTGGGTTTAATTGATATGCCAGAATTTGATACAATGGCTGGATTACAACCAAATAAATTATATGGATCAAGAGTATCAATAATGCATGATGAACAGTAAGTTTTTGTATTTAAATTTTTTCTTTTTTTTAATTATTATGGATTTAAAAGAACAAATATTTATAATTTATTATTTATTTTTTAGTGGATCTCGTCTTAAAGAAACTGACGTTGATACTTTTGAACATTTCCTTAAGGTAGCAACACACCAAGACGCTGTCTATGCTTATTATTATACTGATGAATCAAATAAGGTATAAAATAATCCATAATTAAATTCATATTTATTGATGATTTTCAAAATTTTGAATTAGTTGATGTGAAAATCATAAAAAGCAAAAAAAAAAAAAATTAATCAAATTTCATTTTTCCAGGTTAATGTAACTGAAATATTCGATATGACCGAACAACCAATATCAAATAAAATGAATGATAATATATTTGATAGTCCAATTCATAATAATCAACAACATCATCAGCATTATGATATTGATAGTGAATGGAATGGAGTTGAATCAGGTAAAATGGCAATAACAGCACAAAAATAAATTTCAATTAAAATAATAACAAGAAAGTTTTTTCAAACCCAAAAATAGAAAATAATTTTAAAAAAATTTTTGTTTTCTGTATTTTCTTTTTCAAAATTACATTTTTTTTTATTGTTTTGGCAACAAATTATTCAAAATTCATTTTCAGTAAAAAACTTTACCCGCAATAATGAAAAAACCTCTTGTGATAGTGAATTTATAAAAAATCAAAATTAAAGGTAAATTGGAAAATGATTTTGGTTTTATGGTTTTTTTGTAGATAGTTGAGTTAATTTCAGGTTTTCTGTAGATAATTTTCTTGTAGTGATTTTTTTCGTAGTTGTAGTTTTTTTATATATATTTTTTGGGATCCGTTCAAAAATCCAACAATGAAAATTCATACAAATTTTAAAATTCCGATTTTTTTTATTAATTTAATAATAACAAGACAGTTTTCTCGACCTACTTTACACTCTTTTGAAAAGCAGACATAGCTGTAACGATAAATTAATACACTCCAAAATTTGTCGACGACATTTATGTATATTAGCTACATACCAAAATCCTTCTATAGCTTCAAAACATCTACAAGCAAGCCTTAGTAATATATAAACATGGTTCAAAATATGGAAATTGAAAGCTAATGAAACTAAATAAACTTAATCAGTCCATGTAACATTTACCATCGGTTACGTTTAACAATCACCAACTGCCACAAGCTGAATAAGCCAAATAACTAGGAATATACCTGAATCAATGTCTCATTTGTCAAAAACATATATTTTACATACAAGGCAATTGAGTTTGAACCTCACTAAAATGCATAAGTTAATAGGCTGCAAATCGCAACTATCAATTGAAAGCAAGATCAATTAATCCATATTGAAACCGATATGAGAATATTGTGTCAAGCTGTGGGGTTCTGCCTCAAAATTCAACATAGAAAAATAGTTACTGCTCCTTGGTATGTCACCAATGAGAAAATACTTCGAGATTCCAACGGTTTAGCCCGCAAGTCTGCTAGATAGATACAAGCTGAGATTTACGAATATTAAAAATACTTAGAACTGGACATCTGGACAAATACTTAGAACTGGTCCATCTGGGCAAATTGTATAAATAAACTGGAGAAAAAAATGAAAATTTAATTCCATTCTTATTAAATCTAAAAATTATTGATATTTTGAATGGTTTTTGCCATGTCGAGATTGTAATTTGTCCAAAAATTGAGTCTGACTCATTTTTTTTTTTATTTCAAAATATTCAAAATCCTAACGACTCAAATACTTTTTTAGTTAATTATTAAAACATTTCGGGATTTTGAATTTATTAAAATTATGACTTGTCGATATTTTGAACCGGATCCAGTTTTTTATAAATTTATATAAACCATTTTTATAATAATTATTAATAAATTTGTATTTTTATTTTTTTTAGATCTCTTCCTTGGTTTACCAACATCAAATGATATTTATACAAGTACAATTATTGAAAAAAATAATAATAATGATTATTTACTTAATAATAGTAGTATAATTATTAATGATTATATTAAAGATGATATGTGCAGTAATAGTGATGATGATAATTATAGTAATAATTCACAAAATGGTAGTGATAATGGTAGTAATTATAGTGATCCAGAAGTTGATCATTATGTTGTTAAAGAAAATTCAAAAAATTCTGTTAGTTTAATGCCAATTTTGGGACAATCAAAATCACATCAACAACAACAACAGCAACAAAATGAAGAAATAATTTTAGATATTGAGTACTAAAGATAAACCAAAAAAATATAAAATAAAAAAAAATATATACAAAATAATAAATATTAATTGAATTAGAAATTTGTTTTTTATGTAAATATTATTATTAATAGTAAAAATTATGATATACCGTACTTTTAAAAAATTGCGATTTTTTATAATCAATATTCAAGAGTTACATAAAAAAAATACTCTGTCAGTCAAGAATTTTATTAATAAATAATTCTACTGATGAAGAAAAATTATTTTAAAAGAATTTACCAAAAAAAAAAATTATAATATGAACTGTTCAAATTAAATAAAACATTAATTTTAATTAACAGGAATGCAAAATTTATATATCTTAATAATATTTTAATTATGATTGAACATTTTTGTGTAATTAAAAAAAAAACTATATAATCTTTAACATATTTACCTAAAATACAAAATTTTAAAATAATTTTTATTGAAATATTGAACGAATTCATTTTAATTGGGAATATTCGGAGTCATTTTATAAAAATTTTAACATAAAACTTAATTTAACTATTATTCAATTTTCAAAATTCGATAGAAATTTAATTATATTATTCTACACCTAAGTATAAAATTATTATTACATAAAAACCACATTTTCTAAATTTGTGACTACACAATTGATCCATACAAATTTTGTGGAAATAAATCATATTTTTTTATTAAATTAACATTTAGTTCCAACTTTGGCTCCAATCTGTATGAGCAGCAAAAGGCCAATTATGTATTAATCATGGCTAAACATCAGAATTTTATAAATAAATTATATTAAATGATATTCAAATTTTGTAAATATAATTTCCTATATCATAAAGAATTTAATTAATTTAAATAATTTAGGAAATTATTATCAAAATCATTATTCCCACAAAATTGAATTTTAAAATTATTTTATTTGCATTCCTAATTTTATATTTTCATATATGCATAAATGAAAATCAATTTTCTAAATGTCGAAATGATTTAATTTCTTATGACTTTTTTTTAATTTAAAATTTCTTGATTTTTTATTTTTAATGCTTTGTATTGTAATTTAGTATGTAAGAATTAATAAAACATATTATAAAGAAACTTGTAAAATTAATAAATATGAAGTTAAGGATTATTGTATTCTGGCGTTTTTGAGGCTAAAATAGTCAAATTATAATTTTGTAAATCGTTAAATTATTATACAATTTTTGCTACATTTACAAAATGATTTTTTGTTAATTATTTTATTAATCGTAATATATGTAAAATTAAAGTCTGATTTATTTAAAGTCGTTACTTATGAGCTTGCGACACTTGTTAAACCACAGATTTACAACGAATGGCATGGAAATGCTCATGAGTTTTGTAAATGTAGTCGTGGCTTAAATCATTCTTAAATCTATTTCAAAGCCAATTTATCTAAGCCTTTCCACATCAATTAATTTTATTAAATGTTCATAGAGAAAAATAAATTTGTATTTACATTTTTCTTTTTAAAATATTCATATAATTAAAATCATTTTTTTTTTTTTTATTTATCTTAATAAAAATATAAGATGAAAAAAACTTAAGGCTGTGCTAAAAGCAACAAATATATTAATAATAATCACATTATTATTAACTTATATTTTATTAATAGAGATAATGTGTGAAATAATTGAATTACAAAAATGTACAAAAAAATTATTATTTCTAATTATACTTTTATATAAATAATAATAATAGAAATAATTGTAATTTGTGTAAAATTTATAATGTATATTTGTAATCCAAATGAAATATTAAATAAAATATCAAAACTAATTAACTAATTTTCATGTTTATTAATACTTGTATAGGAAGAATGTAAAGGTTTTTCTTCATCAAATGAAAATCAAATTTTATTTCTTTGTATCGTATTATGATGAGTTAAGAATAAATATGAAGTATTGAGATGGAATTGAAAGTGAAACAAAAATGGATATTACTCAATTCTTTACGTTTCCTTTATTGAATTTTGGCAAACAGCTTTGTTTAGTGATTTAGTTTATGACCATTGCACTTGGTAAGTTCAATCGGTTCAACATATATTACTGATCGAATATCGGGGGAAATACGGTACATTTTAAATTCATTCCGAAAATTTCATTTTCTTTGGTATCATTTAAAACGTTACCTTTGTTGTTTGTAAACCTTTCGAATCGATGAACCGATAACATATTTTTTTCACGTATCAATCAAATATTTTAACGTCAACTAATTTTATTATCGACAGATATTTGATGGATTATAATTAACGATGAAAATAATAAACAATTATCAAATTGAATAATTAAAAGATTTATAAATTTACATAAAATCATAGCTTCTGTTTCAGTAAATTTATATGTAATATTAAAAATAACATAAAAAGTAACTACATTTTATAAACAGTGGGGAACAGAAAACTCGTAGTTAGATTCAACAGTCATTTATAAACAGTGTTTTGTAACAAACAGTGTTTTGTTAAAAATTTCACATCTTTTAAGAGATCTTATTTAATTCGAAATATCGATAAAGGTCCCGACCTAAATTTAATAGGCATTAAGTAGATTACAAAAGTAATATGTGTACCAAATTTCATTGAAATCGGATAACAATTACATGCTATAAAATATATTATCATATATAAATAATTCGGAAATTAAAATAAGATAATATTACAAGTTCTCTTATAACGTTATAACTTAAATCAAAATTATTTGGTAACTAAACTGCTCATATACTAGTTTCCCATGAACGCACCAATGCTACCGCCTACAGGACCGGCTAAATGAGTAAATCAACCTATGTGTGAAATTATATTGAAATCAATTGACAATTATTATGTAGAGGTAAAGTAGATAGTATTGAACTGCAAATATACATAAATAACGATTTTTAGGATTGTATTCCATAAGGTGTATTATTATGTGTTTGGGCTCGTAAATATATAATATTGTGTTTCGTTGGTACAAAAGGTGTAATATATATATATATATATATATGCATAGTATAAGTAAAATGAACAATAATATTTAAAATAAGACGCTACATACACCACTACATTTATTTATCTTCCACTTTGACTTTACCCCTTCTCTAACATTATGAATGATGAAAACATCGATTTTATGCTTTATATTTATAATTTATATACATATGTACTGTACATATTTTTAATAATTTTTTTACTTTTTCCAATTTCACAATATGCCATATTATTATTTACTCAAACTATTTTTTTATTAATTTTTTAGTAAGAAAATAGGAAAAAACGTAAATAGAAAAGTTTCTAAGTCATCGAAAAAATTAGATCAAAAAACTTTTTAAATTATTTTTATTTTTATTTCATATATTATACTTAAAAATAATTTTTAATAAAATGTAAAATAAAATATTGAAACATTTAATGTTTTTATTATTTGTTTATTTAAAATGTTGGATCTGAAAAGCATCACTTCTCTTCTTTTTTTTTCATTCTATGATGATTCTTTAACCTCCAAAACCATATAAAGTTCTGCCTTGTCTTTTTAGAGCATATACAACATCCATTGCTGTTACAGTCTTCCTTTTGGCATGTTCAGTATATGTGACAGCATCACGAATAACATTTTCCAAAAATACTTTTAAAACACCTCGGGTTTCTTCATAAATTAAACCAGAAATACGTTTTACACCACCACGTCTAGCTAAACGACGTATAGCTGGCTTGGTAATACCTTGAATATTATCTCGAAGAACTTTACGATGACGTTTAGCACCACCTTTTCCTAAACCTTTACCGCCTTTACCACGACCAGTCATTTTTTATTAATCAATTTATTTAGAATTTCACTTTTGATACAGATTCACCTTTACAATATCACGGTTAAATTATTTCTGAGAAACTCAATGGAAAAGTGGCTTTATTTATGCATTTTGTCGATTTTGTCACAAAGAAAAAAGAGACGCAGAAAAGCTTACAAATTCATATTCAGCCAATACACATAAACACACAATACAAAATAAAGAAAATGAAAAAACCATCCGAAAAGCGATAATATCGAAAAATCGAAAAATTCTGTTAATAATTATGATAATAGATGGCACTTTTTGTGGTTATTGCTTTATGTAATTTTTTGTTGGGGGTAAATGTTGATGTTGTGTGCTTTGCCAACTTTTCAGCTGTAAAATTGTTCAGTCAAAATAAAAATAAATATTTGGATTTGTAGTATCGGCCACTTTTCTTTAATATCTAATCTGAATAAACAAATGGAAGCTGAATCTTTTCAACATCAAGCCCTAGACGTCCGGCAACCAGATGAACATTTTGATCCAACAATTGAACCACAAGATGGTGAAGAATATCTCATGAAAGTTATTTATGAAAGAAAACATTGTCCAGCTGTTGTTGTGAAACCACTAAAAATATCAAAATTAAAAATTGTAAATTTACCTGAATCAAGTATTTCCGTAAGCTAATAAAGTTTTTTTTTTTTTTTTTTAATACAATTTTATTTAAAATGAGTTTTTTGTTTTTTCAGGATACAATTAGTGATACATCTCCAATTAGTTTACGTCCTTCCAATGAATGGAAAGAAGCTCAAATTGATTATTTTAATAATTTACGTGAAAAAGTTCAAAAATTACGAAAAGATTTAGGTGCAAATGGTTATAATACAGATGATAATAATTTACCATTAATTGATGATTTCGAATTATGGGAAAATTTTTGTAAAGAAAATCAACCATTACTAAGTACAATGTTACGAATAAATCAAAGATCTTTGGAACGTTTACTAGAATTTCAATGTGAATGGTTAAAAGATGAAATTGAAGGTGACGAAAGTGGATTTAATTTATGCCATAATAATGAATGGTTAGGTAAATGGATATATGCAACTTTAGCTTGTTTAAGAATGCCTTTAGAAGCAGATGTTCTTAGTTCGGTTAGAGATATTGGTAAAACTTGTATTATACTTAGGAATAAATTACAAGAAACTGATACAATTGAAGCAGCACCGTATAATTTATTTTTAATTATTATTAGTAAATTGTTTGGGCAATTGGATCTATTAGAATTTGTTTAAAAAAATAATATATTCAATTATTATTATATATAGTTTATAATATAAAAATTGATGAAATATGTGAAAATTATATATATATTGAAATAGTTAGATAAGCTTAATAAAGATATAATAAATCTGACAACGAAATATTTTATGTGAAAATTCATATATATATTCTTAAATTTATTTTGGATCTTATTAAATTATATATATAATTATGTATTATTCAATTTTATTAAGTCTTAAATGTTTCTTTTTACTATTATGATTATTATAACTTCTATGTTGAAAAAAAAATAAGCGGTTACTCCTAAAATATGAAATTATATAAATCAATTTTAAAAATCTAAAAAAAACTATTGTAGAAATATTATAAAATGTAGATCTAAATTTCTAAATAAATAAACCAAAACTCAGCTTTATATCAATTAAAAGAAATATTTGAAAATTTAACTAATTTAGATGTTGTTTTTTAATTATGTTGAAAGTAGTGCGATCATCTTTTCTCTAAAATCTTTAAATCCTAAATAATTTCTATTTCATTTCGTCATCTTAATGCATAGGAACTAGCATAAGTTCATTTTTAGATAATTTCGCGATTTTGTATCCATTGAATTGTAATCTTGTTAATTTTGGTGGGTAAAATGATTCATAAACGTAAAATTCTTAATGTTTTTTTTACTTATCAATCACTTTAAACTTATCTCCACATACCAAGATCCAAGATTAATATGATTACAATTCAATGGAGACATTGATTAAATCATTTTGTTTACATTTGGTTAGTTTACAATTGTGAATTCCGTAATTTGTATTTCTGTTCAAATTAGTCGCTAATTGATAATTTATTAAGTTAAATTTCAAAAATTATATATGTACTTACTTTTCTCTTTTCACTTATGGTATATTTAATTGTAATCGTTCACGTAAAAACTCAATTAAAATCCATTAATATTGGTACATGATATATTGAACTTTGTTATTATTAATAAGATTACAATTCAATGGACACAATATTGCGAAATTGTCCAAAAGTGGACTTACTGCATTCTTTCCACTAGAGACTAGAGGCAATGGCGAGAACATGGCCCCATTATAAAATATATATTTTTAGACTGTTAACAATTGGGTTATAAATTCGCCATATGTTTTAATTTCATTGTTAAAAATTACGGCGATCTTCATTGAAAAAGTGTAAGTTGTTCACTTACAATTATATTCTCCGATTTTGTACCCAACTATATTGTTAAATGTGACATTATTAAAACTAAAATGTTACGAAAATCAGTAGAACGTTCTAAAATTACGGATCTTTCGAATTAACCATTATTTTTTAACAACTAATCAACTATTTATTAAGTCATAAAGCATTTCGCCGAGCACTGAAAATTAAATCACATCCAATTGTGAGAATATATAACAAAAAATTTCTCTGAATTCATACTATTGATGGGCCAGTTATAATATTACTAATAAAATCAATTTCATGAACAATTTTAATCAATTTATTTAATTACGATATCTTTTATTAGTAGTTAAAATTATAAATAATTAGAATTCATTCATTATTTTTTATTTATTGTTTTTCTTCATCATTCTGAAAGTCTGCTTCAAATTAATCGTAATATAAATAATATTTTACATAATATATTATGTAATTTTAATAAAAATTGAAATGGTAACTTATTCATAAACATAAAAAAAAAATATTACAATATATTTTCTTTGAACCTTACAGCATACAAAGGAAAAAAAAAAAAAAAATTATTATTTTTACAAATAATATTTTTCCATCATATTTTACGATTTCTTTTCAATTACTTATTTCTTCTTCTGTACTTGCATGTCCATTTAAAACTGTTATTTTATCACTACTACCACTATCACTAATTGTACCACCACAACTGCTATTGCCATCTGATGTAGAACCACAACCTGCATCTCCACCACCTCCAATACCATTACATATTTGATTATTATTTGGTATTGTTAAATGTGTTTTTTGATTTTTATTATATTGTCCAGCTAAACTTAAACTTTTCATTAATAATAATTCTTCTTCATCACTACTAGCATCAGATTGTTGACGTGGTGATAATCTACAACCACGTTGTATATAATTTTGTAATTTACCAACCGATGCTAATATTAAACCTAAAAATGGTGGCGATGGTTTTAATGGTCTTGATAAATATTCAGGATGATATTGTGTAGCTACATAATATGGATGACCAATTAATTCAATTATTTCCATACGTTTATTATCACTATCATGACCAACAAATTTTAAACCTTTTTCTTCTAATTGTTTTACATATTCGGGATTAACTTCATAACGATGCCGGTGACGTTCATCAATATATTCCGGATTACCATATAATTGTTTTATTATACTTATATCATCTGTAAATAATGTACGACGTTTACCTAAACGCATTGTACCACCCATTTGTCCTGGATGATGTTCTGGCATATCAATAACAAGTGGATATTTCAAATTACTATCAATTTCAGTTGTATTAGCACCTTCTAAATTTAATACATTACGGGCAAATTCAATTACAGCAGCTTGTAAACCTAAACAAATTCCTAAAAATGGTTTCTTTTTTGTACGACACCAATGGCATGCAGCAATTTTTCCTTCCATACCACGTGAACCAAAACCACCCGGTACAATAACACCATTTGAATTACATAATTGTTGCCATGCTTCATGATAAAGTGATGGTGTCTGTTCACGTGTTTGTACTTCTAAATGACATGCTTCAATAAATTTTAAATTTAATTTATAACCAGCTGCAATTGCTGAATGTTGAAGGGCTTTTGATACAGATGCATATGAATCTTCTAATTTTGTATATTTGCCGACTAATGCGATATTCACTTCTTTATGTAAGGTGTCAACACGTCTAGCGAGATTATTCCATTGTTGAAGACATCTAGAAAAATAATTTTTAAAAAAAATTAGTTTTTATTGTAATAATTTCTAATGTTGGCTATATAGTTTTTAATCTAAACATTAATTGCAGCGAAACGTAAGTCAAAGTTGCTGTCACTTAGTCAGGTGAACATAAATTTTAAAGTAATTAATTTAAATAACAAAATTTTCTCATTATTACTATCATCTTTAACTTTATTATTACTGGAACAGGGTGACCAGTTTTTACAACCCTATCATCAGGCAGAGTTGTAGCTATTTTTCATTGGAATCCAAATGCAAAATGAACCGAATTAATAATTGTCAGAAATTAAATTGAAAAAATTCAAAATTGAATAAATTCGAATGTATTTTTTGAAATTTAAAAACGAAATACAATTAATCGTTGGTAAATTAATCAAAAAATTATGATTATTGAAACTAAATTTAAAAAATTATTTTAATCGCTTTTTCCGATAGATGCACGTTCGGAAGTTATAATTGTGAATTCCGTCTAATCAAATTAACCGATTATTTATTAAGTTAAATTTCAAAAAATATATATGTACTTACTTTTCTCTTTTCACTAATGGTATATTTAATTGTAATCGTTCACTTAAAAATTCAATTAAACCATGTTGTTCCATTAATATTGGTACATGATATATTGAACTTAAATCATGTATACAAATAACTTGTTCTGGTCCAACATGACAAAAATTACTAATTTTCTCTTTAACCTCAATACCAATTGGTTTTTCGGAACGACATACAATTAAATCTGGACTTAAACCTAAACCACGTAATTCTCTAACTGAACTTTGTGTTGGTTTTGTTTTTGGTTCACCAGTTGCACGTGGCATTGGTACTAATGATACATGGGCACAGCAAAAATTTTCACGTTTAACACGAAATTGAAATTGACGAAATGCTTCAACAAATGGCATTCCCTCAATATCACCAATTGTACCACCTAATTCAACAATACAAACTTGTGGTCTAGATTGACCATGTACTGGACGTTCAGCTACCTTTTCAACCCATTCTTGAATAGCATTAGTTATATGAGGAACAACTAGAAATAATTTTATTTAATATATTATTTTAAAATTAAGAAAAAAAAAAAAATTTAAATACCTTGAACTGTTTTTCCTAAATATTTTCCTTCACGTTCCGCTTCAATAACTAGTTTATAAATTTTACCAGTTGTTATATTATTATCACGATGTAATGTTATATCAAGAAAACGTTCATAATTGCCAAGATCTAAATCAACTTCACCACCATCATCAAGTACATATACTTCACCTAATGAAAATTAAATAAGAAATTCTTGAATATAAAGTGTGACCAATAAAATTAATAAAATTTTGTAAAAAATTATTTAAAGCATTCTTATCACAACGAAAAAATCAAATTAATTTTTAAATTCAAATGTCTTCCCTTTTTCCTACTTGATTACCTACTTGCCTTAATCACTTGGGAGTGATTTTCAACCCAAAAACTTTTGAACCGAATTTCCTTTTTTTAGATAGAAATTTCTATTTAATTTGATGCGAATTGTCGTAATATTTTATAGCAAAAAATTTCGAAGCTAAATTTTTGATATAACAGAGTACAGCGCCCCGTCAATGGCCAATATAATGTTCTATTATATCGTGAATTTTACAACATTAATTAACAGAAAAATAAATTAGTGTTAACTTAAGGATATCAAAAAATATCAAAAAAAAATATAATCGTTATAAGCAGGATTATAAAATTACGGATAGTAAATTACGATGTAATTATAAAAATTACTTCGAATTATAAGACCGAAAAAATTATCGAATGTTTGTTTATCAAAATTACATATACTTTTAAATTATCATTATGTCAGCAATAAAATTGAAATGATGTAATTTAAATTAAAATTGTATTTAATTTGCCATGCGGTTTTTAATAACATTATTTAATAAATCGTTTCTAATCAATAAAATAATTTTATTTTATTTAGTTAGTAATAAACTATAATAATAAAAATAAAGAATTAATAAAATTTTAACATTTAATTTAGAGTGGATTTAATTTTTTTTTATATGTGTACATACATATATAAATAAATTATAATATAATAACATTTTTCGAGATTATTGATTTTAGAAATCACAAATTTTCTTCAATAATTTGTTAAATTCCTTTCATTAATTAACACATAAAAATATATAATATTTTTACGCTCCCTGGAATAATTTGTTTTAACAATTAAACAAATATATTTTTCAAAAGAAAAAAAAAATATTTCCATGTTATTGACATAGAAATTAATTAGTTTATTGATTTCTCTGATAAGTTTTGCTTTTCTTTAAAAATTTAGAAATATTATTTTAAAATGGGTGCTGCCTTGAAAATCAAAAATTTCAGAAAATCAATTCTACTATTTATGGTTGGAAAACATGGAAGTATACCAAGTTAATCCAAGTAATCAACGACAAAAATGTTTGGAAAGAATAATTAAAATATTCTGGTCATGGTCGATATCCAAAATTTTTTTTATAGAGATAGGAAATAAAGATACAAGATAAATAAACATCCAACCGAATGAATGAATGAAACCGAATGATAATCTTATCGAACCAACAACAACACAAAAATGTTCAGAACGAATTACCAATTTATCATTGCAAAACTTCAACGATAACGGCACGACTGTCTGGTAAGAATCGTGTACTTCAAAAGTAATGTACAATTTTAATTCACATTACTTTTTTTTTTGGTGAATTACTTATAATTATTTGGTATTCAATGAAGTACTTATAATTACTAACTAAGTACTTTGTAATTCAATGAAGTATGTTATACTGTGATGATGTGATATAAACTTTATATCATCATAAAGTATATTTAATTTTAAAAATTCATATAATAAATATACTGATTTCTAATTAATTTGTATTAATTAATTTTTACTATTTTGTACAAATATTGTAACTCCCTTATTAGAGCAATTTAGTATACCATTTAATCATTTATAAATAGAAAATTTATTATTGATCAATACTTACATAAAAATTACAAATTTATATTTAAACAAATATAGATAAATAAAAATTTTGTCATTAAAAATAGCCAGTTTAAATGTAATTTTATGTTCTACTAAAATTGTTTTTCAATTAAATTATAAAACTGATTCATTAAAAATTTAATTAATTAAATGTTATTATAAATATACATGAATTTAAAATTTATATTGTTTTTACTAAAATTTTATTTATTTACCATTTATTTTATTTTAATTTGTATAAATAATAAAGACATCACGAGTTCAAACTTTAATTATTGATGGAAACAAATAGAATACATATTATAGAAATTTCGCGTAATAATATTGTTAATATAAGTCCAATGTAAAATTCAATTGAATCTGCTTTTTCTAGTTTGAAATCAGAGTTATGAGATACATAGATGATTTCTCTTTTTGAATGTTTAGCAAAAATTTAAAGTTGAAAATAAAATATGAAATTCAAAATTTCACTATTGGATATACGAAATATTTATACAGAATAGATTTCAAAATTTCGTGAATATCGATATCACCAATTCCCTTACTTCAATGACAAACTAATAATTAGCACATTTTACAATAAAAATATATTAAAATAAATTTATTGCAATTGCAGACAAACTGAAATTAATTTAATTTTGTTTTCTGTTTACTCACAGGCAACAACAAAGTTAGAGCTAAAATAAAAAAAAATCGTTTTTAAAGTGCTTTTACAATTATAATGATGAAATCTACTGTACCTGGTCTTACAATATTTTATAGTACAATTTAATCGTGTTTTGTATACAACATTCACATTATCGCGTATACATTTCATCACGAGAACATTTTAATGTTTAATTAACTATAAAAATATTACATTTAATATGTATATAAACTAAAGTTTGACTAGTACAGTAATTATTTAATAATTGAATGGAGTTAACATTGTAGAATTTGGACAATAATGTAGATATTTTTAAATATATATCTTCAAAATAATTTAAATATCACTTTTATGATAAGAGTGGATATATTTCCTGACCGTTGCAGCTGTATATTCAAAAGAAAAATTATTTATAAAAATATCGTGCAAAATTTTTCGCGGAACAAAACTGCACTGACAAGCGGCGAGTATCTATATTCTCATATATTTCTGTTTAATTTTTTTTAACGTTTTTAATGTGCTTCCGCGATACAGCTAGATAATCTCATCATCAGAGTTTCACTCTGAAGATACTCGCACGTCGCAGATCGAAAAAGATGAAATCTAATGAACTTGTCCGCATAACAAAACGACAACGCTTTAACTTGATCTCATTTTTTTTTTTGACGTTTCAAAGCGACTCTGCAGATCAGAAACGCGGCGAGAGTAACTTCCAAGTTAATTTTTTTAGAATCTAATTTCCGAATAAAACGTTGATTACTTCGATAAAAAGCCGCCAATGGATGTCGCAATATCTTTGATATCATCAACTTTTTTGTTAATCAAATTATATAATTTAAAGAATAATTAAGGATTTTTTAAGTTATGTAAATTCGGATTATTCGGAATGCCATAAGTAATATAAGTTTATAACTTTTTCGTACAATATCTCTTTCCACACATTGGTGAAATGTAAGTTCAATTGCTTTATGATATAAAAGGGTAATTTGCATTTTATATTGGACTATAATTAACAATATTGTTACGCAAATAAATTACTATAGCATATTCTATTTGTTTCCATCAATAATTATAATTTAATATTCTCCGACTATTTGATCGAATGCACAATTAAACGAAATTTATATTTTATAGGATAATAAATATCGATGGTACTCTTAAATTACAAGAACTTAATGTATAGTATAAGTATATATAGTTTAGTTTTAGTGAATTCAAACATATCCAATATAAATATATTGTATTCATTCAGTAATTTAATAATTCATTATTTTCATTAATCTCAAGGAAGACCATTTTTACATAAAATAATTTTGAAAAAAATAAGATTTGAAAAGAATAATTATTATAAATATAGTTTTGATTTCCGGATGTTGGATGTGCTTTTTAAAACATAAAATATTTTTATTTTCGATTAATGAAAATTAACCAATAAATATATTACTGAATATCTTCCATACATTATATTATTTTTGATTCACCTTTAACCGAAACAAATTCAGAATTTACCAATTGGAAAATGTTTAAAAATATTTGAAAAATTTACATTCGATCTATGATCTATATCTTATGTAAATTATGAAATTACATATATTCCGAAAATTTACGTTTCAGTTCACATCGTACAATCGATTTGATGTAAACGCACCTCTAAACATTCGAAAAATACTCGTTTTTCTATTTTAAAAAAATATTATCTTTTCTTTCACTTTATTTTGAATTTTGATTAACACAAACGCAAAGGCTAGATAACCTCAAAATCAGCAATCAAATAATAAAATAAAAAAAGCGGTGATATAATTACATATGTTAAGGAAATCTCAATTTTGTACTGATGTTTCAATATGAGAATAACAAGGGGTTTTGAAAACCACGTGGTTTCAATAAATAAATACTTTTATAAAGGCATGCACATCAGATATTTTTTTTCTATTACAGAATATTTAAAAAAAAATACGTAACATTTTTGAAGGACAAAATACTACTTTTGCGCAGATAATTTTTACAATTTTTTTGTTGTATATTTTAATTAAACAATGGAAATATATTTGAATAATCTGCACTGCGCACCAGATAGAGACACTAGCTAGCGATATTACCCACATTTTTTTTTTGTTTATTTTAAAATATATTTTAATGACAGCTGAACTTACCATGTTCATATGGTGAAAATGTACCAGCATCAATATTAATATATGGATCAATTTTAATTGATGTTACTTCAATACCACATGATTTTAATAATGTTCCAAATGAACTAGCTATAACACCTTTGCCAACACCACTAATTACACCACCAGTTACTAAAATATATTTCATAGCAGCTGTTGTTGTTGGTGGTGGTGCTGGTACTATTGTTGTTCGGCCACATGCACAAACACCTCCTACAATTGATCCACTACTAGATAATGGTGTTGATGTACTAATTAGATTATTTGTCCGAGCAGGAGCAGGTGATGAATTATCAGCAGAACTAGTTTTTATTGTACTTCGAGTTATATTATTTCCAAGCATTTCTATAATATTTTTATTGTTTTTTATTTATTTGATATTGTTTTTATGTATAAAATATGTATATTTCTTATTAACGAAAGAAATGAAAAAAATAAATTAGTTTTTACTTTTACAGGTTTTTTAAAAAAACACAAATAAATCGAACACCATTAAATAATTATTTTATTTTTATTTTTTGTGGTGGGATTTTTACGCAAACTATCAAAAACAACAGAAAAAACACTTATATTTTTTTCAGTTAATCAAAAATATTAATACATTATTTTGTATATTTAAAATTAATAAATTAAAACTAACTTGTTATTTGTCTGCTCCTGCTGAACAACATGTGATTGTGATATAAATAAATAATTCAATATTGTTATTGCCCGCCGACGGGAAAATAAATTGCAAATAGGGATGTGTATTTGTGATGTGTCGTTCCTGAGCGATTCGCTCATAACTAACGAGTCTTTTGAGATAAAAAAAATATATTCACTAAATTCGTTCAATAACATCAATCAATCAATGAGTCAATCTCAATCTTCATAGATTTTGAATGTACCCCGGTACTATTACTTGCTATTACTATATGGAACAAACAAAAAGTTGCCGACAAAAAAAAACGCACCGCAAGCTTTTTTTTATATATTTATTTTGTGTCATTATAATATATGTTTTAAGTAAAAACTCTATCAATCAAAAAGCATACCACCAAAACCTACTATAATTAGGAGCCTATAGTAGAAATTCAACATAACCTAATAATAAAAATACAAGGGTATTCCCTCGTTATATTGTGTATATATATGTTACAGTTAAAGTGTACACAGCAGTCAATTCATGCATTAACTAGTAAATGGTTTGAATATTTAATAAATTATATTGGAAAAGGTGGAAATTTTATGAAAATTTATATGGGAAAAGTTTGAATATAATTCAGTACATTGACTGCTGTGTACACTTTAACTGTAACATATATATATTTTATGAAGTAGACATTTCTGAAATAAAAAGAACAAAATAAAAATTTATATATAATTTCAGAAAAATATATAGAACATTTTTAAAACGTACTTAATATTATGATTATCGAACTAATTTTCAGGAATTAATGTACATATTTGAAATTATGATTAAACTTTAAACAACAATTATGAAATATAAAATTTCAATTACAATTCATCATTTTTTATTCATCAAATTTCAATAATACTTTTTGGTCCATTGAGAGTTTTATAAAATAAAATATAATATTATATATAATTTAAACAAAATTTCAAATTGTTTAGTATTAATTGGTACTTAAAATATTATAGTTTGCAGTAAAACGAAACGTTATTTATTTGCTTTAGAACAAATTATTTCAATTGATTCGAAAAGAAGATTTGATACACATTGAAATATGAACAAACTATAATTTAAAATATTTAACAATTTATCATTTGGTCTACCTTTAGTTTTACTGTGTATTTATTTTATTTACACTGTGTATTTATCGGAAAGAGAACGAAAAATAATGAAATGTTTTATCATGTTTTGTATATTTTCTTCATAAATTATATATTCATCCAATTTGATATTCAAGAAATTGTCCAAAGCTTCTTCAATAGATGCAATATATTTTCACCTACAATCCTACAAACTGCTAGGTCAGTTCGTTTATTTATTTCCTATCGTTGTGCCATTATTGTGGGTAATCCAAGTTTGGTTAATGTTAAACTGCTTCTAATTATAGAATGCTTTGACACCACATAATAAAATGGAGCAGTTGAGAGAGAGAGAGACAACATAAGTTGAATAAATATGAATGTTATGAAATGATGAATACATTTATTTATAGGTTTCTGATTATTATTGCATTATTGCTTTTTTAATTTGATATATTTAATGCAAATGTAAAACAAACAGAGTGCAACAAAACAAAAATAATATGATTAAAAATGTATAATAATTTTTTTATGTGGGAAAGAGAATTTTTGTGACGAATTTTTCCCCAACTTTTTTTTCGTTATTTTTATATGAATAAATTAAATGGTTTCAAAATGTTCTCATACGATTGGCTGTTCTATGTATGAGATTATTACATTTACATTATGTACGCAATCAGTGTACAGGGGAGAATTGTTCTTGTTAATTTTAGTTTTAAATTGTTGTTATTAAGGCTGAATTTGAGGAGCAACAAATTGATATAAATTTGAAAAAATACCACTAGTCTCAAAATCAACACTCTTAGATCCTCAATTTAAACCGCGTGTTTCAAAGTAAAAGCTCATATAGAAAAGCGTATCAATTCAAATGAAGCTGTTTCAGTTTTGCCTGATGGCCAAACGTTAGAAAATATTTCGAAAACTAGAAAAATTTGATAAATATATTAATTGATTCAAATAGAGGTATTTCAAATAGTGGATTGATTGAATTAAATAAGTATATGTGCAAGAAAGTTAGATACAAAGATTGTCGAATGCTTTAAAATGGTGGGGTTGCGAAGAATATCAAATTATTCAAAAATATTTGTGTGTTGTAGCTACTAGCTACTTCAGTACCCTGCGAAAGAATTTTTAGAAAAACGGTATGATATAATATCTGACCGGCGTAATACAATCAAGCCAATACATGTATAACAAATTGCATTTTTAAATTCAAATTTCGAAAATATAAATGAATAAAATAAACACTTTTTTTTACTTTTAATATTGTCATATAGTTTTAAATAGTTAAACTGATTCGTTTCCTTTTTAAATTTATTTTGTTTATGAAGTCTATAACGTTTTATTTACATTTATTTATATTTTCTCTATCTAGCTACAGACTATAATTAGTGTTTTAATTTAGTTGTTAGTTGTTAAGTTTTTATATAAATATCAAAACATGATGTCGAATTCCTAAAATTTTATTTTAATATTTTTATTTTATTTATTTGATATCTAATTACAGACATTTTACTAAAATCTATATCTATATATAACATTATCACAATAATACACAATTACATAAAAAACGAAATTTAAATAAAATGGTAAAATGATGAATCTTACTACCATAAGAATTGTTACTGCTACTATCATAGTATCGGAAGTATTAATTATTTTATCACAAATAGAAAGTTGATTTCTACCTCTGGATACATTGGGGAAAGTTTCCTGAACACAATTAATCATGTTTTTGCATTTAAGTTAATCTATCTATTGCTTCATATAAAAGTCGTTTAGCTGGAAGTAAATTCATCCTCGTAATGAGCAAATTTAGTTTGTAAATCCGCCATGTCGGTAATAAAATTATGATTCTTTATTTCATTAATAATTTTATTTAAGCTATTTGTGTTATCCGATCAACTCTACTAATGAATCATACTTTTGGGCATTAACTTTAACCGTAAATTTAACTTTCTTTATAGATGAGTAAATATTGTCAAGATTAAATTGTAATTAGTCCAAAAACGCTTCATTACATTACTTGTTGATATACTATCGGAAAGTGCTTCATAATTATTAAAGTGTTTCTCAACTTTATTCGCAACATTTTCAATGCTTGTTGCTTTACAAGTTTTAGTGATTTTATCAATTTAACAACCTAACTTATCAACATGTTGCAATATTGATTTTTAGTATGCTCATCCAACTTAAGAGCTTTTTGTTCGATTTTATAAATGATTTTTTATTTAAAATTGCAATCATGTCGGAGAGATTTTGTAATAAATTATTGTTTGAGTTTGACTCTATTGCTAAGCTAAGCATAAGCTAAGCATTAAGTATGAGATTTTATTTCTCTACATTCGCTGCAAATAAATGCAAAATCTTGTTTAGCTCCAGTTCAGTCCTAGACCCAATACATTGTGGATGGTATAATTTTGCACAAACACCATTACAGGTAATTATGTCTGGTGTACCTGTGCTATTAATTAATGCACAATGAATACTACAGCATTTATGCATATTCGAAGTTTTTTAATTAAGTAACACGGTATATATATTAATTATATATCTATTTATAATAATAATGATAATTTAATTGAATTAAGCCACTGACAAATTATAAATTATACATGTAATAAGTTCAAACAAAGTCCACTCAAATAAAAATTAGGTGTAATTCTATCAATGTAATATAAATATACAATTATTGGTTCAATAGGAATTATTAAAGAGTGTCCATTATTATTATCAAACTAAAATAAAGTTCCGATAAAAGCCAAAATCATCACGAATATTAATTAGAATTGCAGTAAAACAATTTAAAATTTAAAATAATTAGACAAAAATTTAAACACTACTTTTAACTTAACAAAAACACGTTCACGCACAACAAACACTAAAAGTTCAGTTGGTAATGACAATAGAGCAACTGTGTTGTCATTTCCATTATTTCAACTGCCTACTCTTGTCTGATAAATTATTCCACAAAATAACATATATATATTCTATATATAAATGCTAAAAATTGCTAATGATTCTTTTTGAACGAGTCAATTATAAATGAACGATTCGTATTACTCGATTTCATGAAATGAATCATTTTGCCCATCCCTAATTGCAGACTTTCAAAAACGCGAACTTTTTCTTCAGATGATGACAGCTTGAACTGTACTCTGAAGCCGTGTGTAAAAAAAAACAAAAAAACAAACATAAATACTAAATATGACAAAAAAATGGCGGGATAATATTATGCGAAATATCCGGATTCGGGTTGTATTTTGCGGTTGGAAAATATTATTAGCGCCGAAGTTAAAAATTTCGTTAAATTACAATACAATCGCATATATTTAGGCATTTACAAAGTTTGTAGTGAAAGAAAAATAAAAAGGGAAAAATAAAATAAAAACTGTTTTTATTTAAAATTTACCCTTTTAAATCATAATTTTTATGTATATTGTGGTGGGGTATAATATTTACCTATGTAATGTTCTAATATATTTTTGAAACATTTTGGTTAATAATTTCTTTACTAAGAATTGAAATTACTATTTAAAATTATCCTCTTGTTGGGAGGAAGTGGTACTTCAAAAGCGGGTACTAAATAGATACTAGCTTAGATCATTGATAATGATGAACATTAAAATTATAATTCAAATTGCTTCGACTTTATTTATATAATTATAAAATGAATTGTCCTGTTGTTTTATGGTGTAAATCTGTAAATGAAGTTACTTTTATTTCTAAGTAAAGTAAAATAAATTTCCCGCTGTTTTTGGATACGACAACCAAATTAAAATTTGGCTTCTGCGGTATCCAAGAAAAATTAAAATAATTTATTTTGGGCTTGGGAAAATAAAGCTGCTAAAAGTAAATTATGGCCGGTGGTCACCTTTTATAAAAGTAATAATTTTAAAGGGGAGTTTTATCAAAACATTAATCTCTTATTACCGGTTACCATAATGTCATAATCTAAAAAAATAAAATAAATAAAAATTATATTATTTTCTTTTTTGGAAATGGCAAAAATTATAATTCATTTTTTTTTTTTAATACAAAAAATAATATTTCAAAAGCGTAGGCAATAATTAAAAAAAAAAAACTATAATATAAATATGTGTAGATTTTTCAAAGTTATACAAACTTTCAAACATTTTTATGTAAACAATAAGGAAAATAATACAAAAATAATATATATATTTATAAATACAATAATAAAAAAGCTGCGTAATGTGTAACAGAGAGAATGGCCTTAACTTAATCACCATTAATTATTTAAATAAATAAAAAAAAGAACATTTATTTTATAGTTTATAATATTTTTCATATTTTTTTTTTTTTTGTTTTCATTTTTTTTTTATTATTTTTTTTTCGGGGGAAATTTTTGAACACATTCACTTTTTTGTTTTAATTTAATTTTTTTTTTCTGATTTTTTTTTTTGTTTGTTAATGAGGTTATTTAAAGATGTGCCTAAAAAAAAACAATAATTATTTCAAAGCGAATTTGATTTTTAGTTAATGTTTTAAATTAACCAAAAAAAAAAAACTAATTATAATTTTTTAAGCTGTAATTAAAAATAATTATTTGTTTTTAAATGTGTATGTGTGTGTGATTTAATATAGTTTTGAATATAGAATATTTACTAAATATTTTAATATTATTTTTTTTATTATTATGGGATAATTATTATTACTGTTTTCTATCGGCGGTTGTTGTGATGTGTAATTTCTATATATTTATTTTTTGTCTGCCGTTATGTTTTTTTTTTTATTTTTGGTTAAATACTAAAAAAAATTTCAATTAAAAATTTTTCAATTTTAATAATATATATAATAATTAATACAATATATTAAACTTCTCTTTTTGGTGGCGGTACATACATTTGTCTTTCGCCACGATAACGATTTGGTACACCACGACTTAATGCACCAGATGGCATTGGTGATGGTTGAACTGATGGTGTTGTACCAAAATTAATTATTCGATTTTGAGCATCAGTTATTGGTAAACAATCTAATTTTAAAACTTCTTCATGATTACCATAACCCAAATAAAATACAACACAAGTTTTATCTGAGATTCCAGTTATTTCAGCTTCGTAATACTAAAAAAAAAAAAAAATAATAAAAATATTAATTTATAGTGTATGTAATTAATAATAATATAATTATATATAAAATGGTTGGGCGGGGTCATATTTAACCCGTAGCCGAATGAATTCACTGGGTACACACAAATTTGTGGATAAATTACTGTTGGAAATACGCAATTTACACAAATATGTGCACGCATTGACTGTGGTATAACATATTTGAATTAACTTATCCTACCTATCCCCCCCCCCCCCCCCCCGACAAATCCTACAATGCAATTATCAATACAATTCAATGCCAACACATAGCAAATATGTGTTTAGTCCATGTTTATTTAATTATAAAACAATTTCGAAATATTAATTTACGTAATTTACGCATTAACTCATCTAAAAGAAGTTTTTAATCAGTTCTGTACAAGTAAATAGACTTAAGATTTCGTTTTGCTCCGTTTGTAATCGTCTCTAGTTTGACAAATTCAATATTTTACATCCCTAATTTATTAAAAAATTAATAATTCTTACCCTTCCGTCATCCCAATATTTAGCTAAACAGCGATCACCAATTTTCCAATTCCAACTTTCACCTGAATTCATACCAAAAGCAGCCGGTGGCGGTTGTTGATGATGATGTTGTACTTGATGTACTGCAGCTGCAACAGCAGAAACATGATGATTTGATTGTTGATGAACTAAAGATTGTTGTTGTTGTTGTGGTATAACGAAAGTAGGTCCAGTAGCAAATGGTTGTGGTTGTTGTTGTGGATGATGTGCGAGCTGAATTTGTGGTGGTGGTGGACCACCTGCAGAAGCTAATGCTGTTGGTATTCCCTGACTTTTAAGTAAAGTCATAGCAAAATCATTTGTTTCTTTATTTTGAAAACCCATTATTTTATTTGGATCATAAGTATATCCATTTGGCAACTGAGCGTAAGCGTTTTGTTGTTGATGAGTAAGCGAGTGTTGTTGTTGTAATTGTTGTGGTTGCATTTGTTGTTGTTGTTGTGGTGGTTGGGATTGTGAAGGATGATGATTTTGATGATGTGGTACCATTGTTACAATTTGTGGTTGTGGTGGTTGTGCATGATGTTGCTGTTGTTGTTGTTGTTGATTTCTTTGATGTACCGCTGTTGGTTGTTGTGATTGATGTTGCGGCGGCATTGTATGACGATTAATATTTTTTTGTTGATTATTATTTGATTCCAATTTTAATTTTGATGTTTCCTCAATCAATTTAGTTATTTTAGTTGAATCAGAATTTACAGAATTATGATTTTGTTGTTGATGGTTATTATGATGGTATGACGAAGAGGAATGCCGTGAATTCTCGTTATTATAATTACGAGTATTATTTGATTGTTGTTGTTGTTGTTGATAATGATGTTGCTGTGTTGGAGGTTGATGTTGTTGGTATGAATTTGATGTATTATCTTTCTGTTGATAACGTGAAGAAGACTGTTGATGCTATAGATGAAATTGTAAAAAAAAATAATGAATGGTTATTATACAAAATTTAATTATAAAATTTAAGATTGTTAGTACTAATTACTCTTCTAATATAAATTAAATTGATAAAAGATCAATCTTTTTTTTAATGAACTCCTTTTCTTATACAGAAAATATACATTTTATGGGTTAGAGATTATTAAAAATACTGACAATATCCTACGTTTATATATTACTTACTCCGCCTCTTCCACCGCTGTGATGTTGTCCTGCACCACCACGATTTTCATAATCATTTTTATGCGATTGATTATCATTACGATTATTTCTGTTATTACTATCATAACCGCCAGCACTACGTCCTTGTGTTTGGTTATGTTCTTGATAATGACTAGTATTTGAACTTTGATAACTTCCAGCACGTTCATTTCTATCACGATCGTTTGGTCTTTGATTTCTCATTTGACCATAATTACTATTACGTTGCTGACTATCTCTTTCCCGATTATAACGATCCGTATTATCATCATGTCTATCACTTCCACCGCCACCACCACCACGATATGAAGAATTACCACGTCCACCTCTACTACTCTTCCGATTATTAGTATTACGATCGTCTTGTGAATAATTACGATTTGTAGCTGCTTGAAAACTAGTTGAAATATTATTTTCAAATTTTGTTCCTGCAGATGATGATGATGTTGCTACTGTTGCTGATGGGTTTGTTGAATTAAAACCACCACTTGATGTTGAACGATTAGTAGATGATTGATTATTATTTGGAATGTTGGATGTTGTTTGATGACCAGATGAATTATTATTATTATGATTTCTATTATCCGAATAACGATTTTGGTGGGAATTGTGATGATCAGAATTATTATTGTAATATGGTTTATTAGAATAATCATTATTTGAACGTGTTGAACGTTCTGTTCTGTTATTTGATGATGAGTCATATCGTGATGTTGATGTAGTATTATTAGTGACTGGTTTTTCGAGTACAGTAGATTCTGTTGAATTCTACGAATAATTTTAAAATAAAGATATTATATTATAAATAGTTGAATGAAAATGAAATTAAATAATATATTTAATAATTTAAGAATATTATTATAAACTTACTGTTGGTAATTTATCTGTTAAAAAGTCAAATAATGAAACATTTGCAGCAGGTTTTGTTGATGTACCCAAATCATCTTTACCACCACCATTTTTTCGATTCGAATAATTTTCTCGACCAGAATTTCTACCACCACCACCTCCTCTGCTATTCATACTACTGCTAGTATTATTTGTCGAATTTCGACTAGTTTTTTCACTGCTACCACCACGATAATCATCACCACCGCGACTATTTTTATAATCGTCACGTCGTTTTAATTTATACAAAGCACGTTCTAAATTATTACGAGTTGATTTTAAAGCGTTTTTAGCATCTTCCTCAGAAAAACCTCTTTCCAGAATTTTTTTCACATTATGATCGACTATTTGTTGATTACCACCACCAAAAATCTTAAAAAATTAAATACAAAAAAAAAAAAAACAATAAAATTTAACAAATTTATTAATTTTATTATTGTTAAATTCACCTTTTTGGAACCACCTTTTGCTGCTTCAGCAATTGCTTCATTACGCATTGCATCAAATTCATTATTTTCTTTGGAATCTTTATCTTTGTCATTACTTGTTCCACCACCTAAACTTTTAAAATTCTTATCAGTACCAATATTTTGTTGAATTTTTTGACCAAATTTTGTCCATGGCGGTGGACCCGATGTACCACTCATTATTCTACCACCACGTGCATATTTCAATAATGTACGACTTATTTCCCATTTTTCAATTAATGATGATACTTTACCACCTAATACTTGAATATCATTTGGTTTTAACATTAGTATACCTTGCATTAATGGTATTTTATCATTTTTCAAATAGATTTTTGTACCCGGCGGTGTATTAAGACTCAACAATGTTATATGTTCCATTTCGAGTGCTTGTATTTGATTAACACCATCTGTAAGATCAATTTGAAGAAATCTCGGTGCTGTTTTAGATTCTTCGTTAGCTTCTATATTATTAAGAAAATATTTGGTATATAAAAAATTAAAGAAAAACCGGGATACACATACAAACAATACTGACTGACATAATATAATTTATACTTACTTGGTGCTGAAATATTACGTATTTTTGTTATTTGTAAAACTATTTTTCCTGGTATTGTTTCATCTTTTCGCGAAATATCAGATGACAAAGCACCACATGCAATATCACGAAAATCAATCTGAAATTTAATTTTTAAAAGAATTATATTTTCATTTTTTTTTTTCTTCTATATAATTTCCACAAACGTCAAGTGCGGCCTGTATAATTTTTCTGGAATCTGATTTATCCACATCTTCTGGTAACTTTTTTAAACCATCTTCAGTTAAATACCAGCCTTGTTCTTTTAATTTATCCATTATTATAAATTTATTTAATTCCTAATTTTGTTTTATAGAATGGAAATGTATTTAAAATAAAATAATAAAATAAGGAAAACTATTGTAAGCCTGTATTCCCTTATTAGACAGTTTTATAAGTAAATTATGTTGGCAGCACTGGACAATGAAACTGCTTCTGTCTGTAAAGGTGCTATAACACGAGCGGGTTGCTGTATAGCAATGGTAAACAGCCTAAAGCCCGCTTTGATTATTGCGCCACCAAGAATAACTGCGTATTTTGTAACTAAACAATTACAGTTTTTTGCGCTAATGCGATAAATTAGTTTCTAAATGGATCTCCTGATAACAATTGCTTTTACATCTTTTTCTATTATTATTCTCTCATAACTAAAGGAATAAATTCTCGAATAACTACCGAAATATTCCATTCAAGGTTCAGGACTACATAGTCGCAGGAACCAGCTTCAGTTCATAATCTATCGCCTGTTACAGCATACGTAAACCAAATTGTTAGAGTATATTATATACCATGTAAGCTATATAATTTAAAAATAATTAATAATATTTAATAAAAAGTGCAAAAAGTCGAGGAGACATCTGTTATAATTACTCAACAATTCTTTCAGAATGTAGATTCTTTGAAAGTGATACCAATGCTAATGATTTCATAAATTTGGTTTACATTATGGAGAGCACTATAGTAGTGTTGAAATGGTTTGCGTCTTTTATAAAATTTATTATATTTTGCGTATCTACTAAATTGATTGAACTAATGTAAAATTACGAAATATAAATACACCGATATTGTACTTTACTTTACTTACCATAATCAAATTTATCGCATATACAATAGACCGAACCTATATAAAGGCGAGTACAATTTGGAATCAATTTTGTTTCAACTGATGTTCCATTATTTTTATTAGACAAATATTGTATTCAACTTTTTGATTCAAATTGGATTCAATTATGATAAATATTTCTGATTCAATTTAGAATCAAAAATGAACCAACTATGATACAAAAATGAACTAAAATTTAATCTAAATTGAACTAAAATTTAATCCAAAATGAACCAACTAATTATGATATAAAAATGAACTAAAATAGAATTAAAAATTATTTAAATTTGAATCAAAATGAAATTAATAAATTAGAAACGAAAATAACGTAACGGAATCAGAAAAATTGAATCATAAGTGAATTAAAAAGTCAGTACAAAAATATACTCGCTTTGTAGTAGCTTGGTCGCTATGTTATGATACGAATAAGAACAGAAACTTTTCAATATTTTTATTTTGAAAAGTTTTCAAGATTATATATTAATTTTTTAATGATTTTTTAAGGTGACCAAGTTGACCTACAAGATTTATCGCTATCAACACATAATTTAAATTTAGTTATTGTCAGCTTTTTAAAAGTATATATGTTTTGTTGGTTGAAGGATTTGGATTGGATTCCATTGACCCATTGTGGACCTCCTAGTAAACAAGATTATTTTTGATTTCTCGGTATTACCGACCGTATCCGTATCGAACATTATATGTTATAATGTTTCTTCATTCTTTTAATAACTTACACAGTTAGTTAGAAGCCATCCTCAGCTCCAATTATGTTGATATTTAATTTATTTATTATATGGAAATTAACTCAACAAATTTATGAAATTGTAAGATCAAAATATGATTCAATATGGAATATAAATTTTACATATGATATAGCCTAAAATAAAATCAACGTTTTGCTAGTACCTTACCAAAATATTGTTGATACCAAAATTTTATAGTTTTACAACTCTTCGAAAAAGCAATGATTTTTCCATTTATTTGGATTTCTTTAAAATTACACAAACTTTGTGAATGATATCGTCATTCAGCCATGCAATTAATAATTATTGACAGTTCCAATTAAAGTTTTTTAATATTTTTTATATACATACTTCAATAATCAAGAAATTTTCTTTAATAAATGGATAAAGTTTTCCATTTATTAAAAGAATTTTCTTTTTAATAATTGGATAACAACAGAATTTCTAAAAATATTAAAACAATTGATAAAATATTGTAATTTTTGTTTTCGAAGGAAATTATTCAGTCAATTAGGGTTCAATTAAATCAAATAAATTTCGTTTTGATTTGTTATTTGGGTAACAAAATAACTAAAAAATATTATGTAAAATAAATAATTGTTTTAGTAATTGTTTATTCAGCTAAATATTTACAAAATTTTACGATTTTTATATGTAAATGAATGCAATGCAATACTTAAATTGAAAAAAAGATTTTTATTTACAACAAAATTACTAATAATTTAACAAAATGAGTAAAATTTGTGACCTATAAAATAGAAAGTATAAATTTAAATTTACAGGCCAATAAAATATCCCAATAATATTAATTGGATTCAATATTATGGATGATATTATTAGATTCAATTGAATGACGATCATATTTGGATTCAAATTCAAAAATGTGATATTCTGAACAACTCTAATCCAGGTAAAAATCTAATCACATTTTTTTAAGATGGTCACAGGATCTGTATAGGATTTCAGTTATTAGTCGATGCGATTCCACAATTGTTTATAATATCGGATTGAAAAGGCTTTAATTATTCACAAAACAAAAATTTAGGGACTTATAAAGTATCAAGATTCAGGTGTTAAGGAGTTCATAAAGTAGCAAGAATTCTTGCATCTAAATCTGCAAACATTTATTAGATTGGTTTTAAATGATGTTGCTTTGTAGCGGTTGTAGATCCGGATATATAACAATAACAGACGGAGAGAAGAACAGTAATATATCCTTAAGGTATTTTGTAATTCTAACAAAACTGTCTAATAAAATCGAGATATGATTCTGATTTTGCTGATGGTTTTAAAGTTTAAATCAATGATTTCATTTTTAAGTTTCCTTGTATTATAATTAACTTATAGTCTTGATTGTGATTGTAAAATAAAACTTTATAATTTTTATAATTTACCAAGAAAATTTATTTATTATTGCAACTAAGGATCTGTCACAAATTTTCTTAATATATGAATTAAGACATTTCTATAATTGATTTCTAGAATTCAATTAAAGCTTATTCAATATTCCCATCAAAATTATAAAGTATCAATTGTAAAATTTGTTTTAGAAGTTTTAGCTGATGCTAGATGGAGGGACCTTACTACGTGCAGAGTACATCAAGATAAATGTGTCTGATGTACGTGAAAAACAAAACAGAAAACATTCTAAAATTATCGCGTAGGTTACAGCTGTGTATACGAGGTACTGGCCTGGCCCATTGGCGGTTTAGCATTCGTATGTATCGTAGCGAAAAACAAACAATTTAGTACTTCATTTGATGGTAACAAGGTGCAAGTCAGGAACATGTTTTGTTACTAGCCAGTAAACGAACTACGGAAACAATACATTTTCTTAACTCCATGAAATCTAAAATAACATCATCCATGATAGGGTTAACGAGGATGCGTGGTATTAAAAAGGTTCTTAAACGTTAATTGAAATCCTGTAGCTCGCCAATCGAACCATACAACCATCAGAAAACTAATATACTAATTCCATATTCGTGTCATTAAATTTACAATCATTTGGCTATAACTTTCCATTTTTCATTTCTCAAAAACCCAACAAAACCACAAAATTCAGTATAAAAATAAAATATGTCCTTTGTCAACATGAACACTTTATATATTTAAAAATGTCCTTTATAGTTAGAAAACCACATTTTATTTTACATAGAATATTACTGGGTATATTCTCGTTATTATAAAATTATTATTATTCTTGTGTTACACACGATAGGAAAAACTTCTAAAGGATACCAGGATATAAATTATTTTCACACATTTTACAGTCGGTGTTATTTACATAAAATATATTTTAGCATTTCTGATAATATTTAGTCTTCATACCTTGTTTTTTTTGTGTGTATTTGCTTTTACTTTATTGAATTTTTAAGGACTTTTTATGTGTTCAAATAGTTACCGTATATGCTAATATATTAAGAGGATTTTAATTTTATTGTAAAATTTTACATATATCAATTTTATTTTAATATAATGGAACTTTTGATATATGATTAGAATATGAGAATTGAAAATTAAAGACTTAATGGGCAAAATTTTGTCACATAAAAAATATTCAACAACAAAGACGAGTTTCAAAGACAAGACGAGTTTCAAGTACCTACATCCAAATTTGCATCAAATTGCAGCTCTTTCTAATACTCTTCAGGTCCGGCCACCATACTATAGATCCAATATAAAAACAATTAGGTCCAGCTCCGACATATTCCAAAATAAAAACTAAATAATTTTATTCAATTTTTATTATGAAAATGTTTGTCGTAATACATTTTCATAATAAAATGAAGAAAATGAATTGATTTTTCAATAATTTATGGAAAAACAATTGCTAACGAAACTCAACTGAATAAACTCAAAATTTCTATTTAATAGAGTTACTTAAAGATAAATATTTCTATCCTTTCTATCAGTCTGAGTTTATGGCACTTAAACTAAATTGATATTTCTAAATTAAACGATTTATTAAACATTTTTGTATTTTGTTTTGTTTGGATATAAAATCTTTTAATATTTTCTAAATTATACTCTATTTTGATTCATCCCACTGAAAAGTTTAAGTGGTTTCATTGCACGCTGCATTAATAATCAGTGCCAAATTATATATAAAAATATACTGTGATTATAAAGTCATCACAATTTAATGTAGTCAATCAAATTAAGTGTAGTTCGTTAAAAGGATATTTTGTCCTTTTATGTAATTAAATTTAATTTAATATATTTTTGTGAGACGAGTGTAATTTCGTGAATAAGATTTTTGCGGTACAGCGAAACTATTCTACTATTTAAAAAAAAAAATCCAAATTTTTATTTAAATGGCACTTGATTTTCTAGTAAGCCAGAGTTTAACAAATCCATTTCTAATTCATATTTAAACCTCTGCTAATTGGATTATTCGCGGAACTATTATTTCATCTTTTCATCGACTTTTCTGGATTGATTGGTTGGTTTGATATGAAACTAGCTAAAGGTGACCACGTACCGAGGCCTCTTGGGCCTATTTTAACGCAAGTCGAAAGCTTCTTACGTCTACAAAACATCGAACTATCCCACTTCCCTTATTAACGAAATCAGACTGGGCGGTTTCCCACAGACTTCTCACAAAATAACATTCTAAGTGTTTAAGGCTTCTACAACGACGGACAAAGTACATAAGATTAAAATTTTAGATTCCTTGTAACTTGGAATTCTTGACATCCAATTATAAGTGTTCATTTATGTTTTAGAGTGCCATACGTTTGTACTATGTGAAACCACGTAGACGTAATTCTTCTATTTATTCTACTTGTGTTTGCTTGCCTAATTAAAAATATTAAGTTATTAAATATTTTACGCAGTAAAATTTCTAATTAGAAAGTAAATGTAAAAAAAAATCAAAGGAAATTATGAGTTTTTTAATATCAATAGAGTAAAAAGAAATATTTAATTGCAAAAGGATAGAATTCCACAATTGATATTCTAAGAAATTGTTGATTCTTGAATGAAATATGTTTACGTGCAAACTTTCTTGGTACCACAATATAGAAATTTGCTAAAGTAAAAATATCAGAAAAAAACTTAAGTAAAGTTCATTTATAATTCCAATTAAAACCAAAGATAATAAAGGATATTGTTAAACCAAACATTTCCATGAAAAAATATATAAGAAAACATGCGAAATAAGAAAAATTTGATATCCTTTAAAAATAAGTAAATATGGTCAAAGTTTAAAGGACTTTTTGATGTATTTCTGGATTATAAATAAAATATAATATTAAATTGATTTCTACAACTTTTTAAAGAGAAATATAAAGAAAAGGTCCTTTATTTATAAAGGATGTAAAAATATATAGAAATAATATTCTTCAGAGAAATCTTGTGCATATTCTTTAGTGTTTGCAATGGTAATGGAAGTTGTTGAGAGCGTTCTTGCTCGAGGTTTGCTTCTCATCTGGCAAGGTCATTTGCTGCTTCGTTGTCCTTAATGTTACAGTGACCCTGTACACAGCAGAACTCTACATTTCTGTTTGTATACTGTTTGTAGTGCCAAGTAGGATCCGTACACTTCTTTGGATGTGATAAAGGCTTTCGCAAGAGTTTTCATGGCAGCGTTTTCATAGACCAATCCAGCCGTGGGTCCGAGATTTAGGTTTCCCAGTATTCTCTTATCGGAATTTTATTGCGTATCTTCGATACAGTGACTATGTAAATACCAAGGTTTCGTAACATTTCTCGCTAGCGTCTTAAATTCGCAAGTATGTTTTCCAACTATGTTTCGTCATCTAGTTTTAGGCTCTACAATTTTTATATTAAAAAGTGCCATTTTAACAAACTTTCCTTTTTTTAATTTTACACAGAACTTTTTTAACAATCTCTCAGGAAAAATTTCTGAATTACAAAAAAAAAAAAACTTAAGGTTTTTTAACCTCATACTTTATCGTAGGTCCATAGATCATATAATTTTATATGAGGATGTGAAAACAATAAAAAGTTTTTGTAATAAAAATATGTTTTTATTTGGCAGCATGAAAATTCTATTATATGCAAAGTTCAAAAATGGATGGCAGAAAATTCGTTTTTTTATAATATATTCGAGCATAAATTGTGGCCTGCCTAGCATTTGTTTTGTTATGCTATAAAATATTTGAAATTATTGTTTTAATAATTTAAGATTTTAGGATATTTTTGTTTGAATTTTTTTATATTAATTTCGCCAGCTAGTCGGCTCAGTATTGATTTGTCGTATGCGTAATTTATTCAAACTCAGTAAAATGTATTTTAATGTTGAAATAATAGCAGATTTAAAATGGTGTGATAGGATCGATACCAACGAGCTGGTGAAACTTTAGGTTCCGCATTCAATTAAGTAATAAATTATTATTGTTTATTCACCACAGAATGGGATTGTCGTATATGACAACTTTCGATCAGTTTTTTTTTTCGTTCATACACGGTACGATAATCCAATATGAAAATAAATATAATTATTTTTAATTTTAATTTTGGTCAAGTAAAAAATTTGTATAATCGAACTGATGTTAACTGGTTAATATTAACGTACGACAAACCAATATTTCAACACATTTTTCTTACAATGAATAAGTAATTTTTCGCGTATGCAATTAGGATGTACGACAAATGCGATATCCTTTATCTCCGTAATTGTTACAAATATTAAAAAACTGATATCAGATATAGAAAGAGGTACCTTTAAACCTATAAATCACAAATTAGATTAAAATGGACAATTTGGCGTATGCGACAAACCAATACTGAGCTTTCAAAACACTGAAAATAAACTGAATCCGAAACAAAATAAAAAAATTCATTTTCTTTATGCTCATTAAATTTCTAAAACCTAATCAATAAATATCATAAAATTTCTTTATTCAAATCGTTTTAATCTTACCAATCAAAATACAAACAATTTGGCTATCATTTACAAAACATGATCATTAAAACCATTATTTTTTATAGGATATTCCAAAGATTTACAGATTTGTTACCAATATAGCCAGCCTCATTTTGTCAATTACTTTAATAGAAATTTAATCTTTTACAATGTTTAGTATGTAATCAATTTTAATGTACGTACATGATTTTGAATATTCTTTGAAATTCCGAATTGAAATTTAACTAAAAATTTATTCATATTGAAGAGTGAAGATATTTTAAATCTCATGGAATATTTAAATTTCCTCAATCTGTTTTCGACTACGACGGCAAACGTTAAAATCAGAAAATATATTTATTTTAAAATTTGATGGAATTGTATAGAAAAATGCCCATTATAAATGCATGAACGAATCAAAATATTTGGTAGAATAGACAATTCGACACTAAAATTGGGAATTATTGAGATAATTTTATGCGGCATTTAACAAATGGAAGGAATAAATTATAAATTCTAAATTTTTATGTTTTTAGGCATTTTTAAATTATAGTAGAAAATGTCTTTAGGTTTCAATTTGTCTGTCTGTCATTTTATTATGATTTTTTTTTTTCAAAACTTCAAACCAATGCAATTTGAATGATAAATGTAATTAGTTGATTCTTCCAGATTTTTTGTCCACGAAACCTTGGTTATTTATAAGTCTTGACCTGAATAATTTCCTAAAATATACTTTTTTTCTTCTTCAAATAATTAAACTACGACACGAGTATAATTACAGTCCGATTTTGGTGAGTGAAATAAACACTTGATGTGTTTGGAATGCTGTGATGAGACAGGACACCCAACTGAGTACAAAAATTCCCGGATTAAATATCTGATTCGTCAATATAATTTCATATTTACATTATTAAATTTAATATATTATTTAATTTTTAATTGGATTCTTTTAACATGGGCCGCTATTTCAAAATTAGTGAAGTGAAGTCAATACCAATCAGGGTACGAAAGAACTAAGAAATAGTTTAGTTTAGTTAGAGTAATGTAATATATAAACATTTAAGTTCTCAAAATACGTGAAGAATATGTAGTTAGAAAGGGAGTGTCACCCGTTCTACCAGTTGACTCCTAGTACTGACCCAAAGGTATCCCTTGACTCACAGGTATCCATTTTGTTACAATGCACCACTAAAATCATCTTTATTCTAACCATTTAGCTCCTCTCACTCATCTAAGAATGTGGATTCTCGTTATTTCCTCCAATATTAAATCTATAATACCAAAGCTCTCTTAGTCTGCTTAAACTTACTCACGTGCAGCATCATTTTGTAACACCAGACCCTATTAAAATATAGAATTTGTCTCATAATAAAATATGATTCCATGTGGCGCTATCTATTTTAACTCTTCTGTTTACGATCTTCGCTGAAGCAAGATGTCCAAAAAAAATGAACCACTTAATTAATTGGACCATTTTTATTAATAATTACAAAATAATTAAATAAAATATAGAAAGAAAATTATCGCAGATTTAATTCATTTTCTTTAAGTTTTTCTATCTGTAGATTGTTAGTTTGAATAAACTCATTTGAAAGCTAATTTTATATAATAAAAGTGGAATAATGTGTCAAGAGGTTCAATGCACAATTATATTGAGATAATAAATTTTGCAATCAAATATTTTTTATGTAATTTCATTTATAAAGAAAATATTTTTTTTGAAGATGAACCCATAAATTTTAAGTTGTTGATTTATTGTTATTTTTTTTATAACGAAAATTATTTGCTTTTAAACGTCTATTTTTAGTTACTAATTATTCAATTCAATTTATCTCTCATGAATAAAATTGGATTAAATTCTAATTGCGTCTTCGCATCAGAAACAAAAAAATTTTGACAATAACGTACTGCAAAAAATCTGATAAATTTAAAAAGATTTTAAAATTAATTCACCGCAGAAAAATTCCATTTTTCTTTACAGGTTGAAAGAAAAACAAAAATAGAATTTAAATTTCAATGAATAGCAGATAATAATTTAATTAATTAATATAAAAATTAGCGAGAATATTAAAAGAAATCTATTCAATTTAGTATTTATGATTATGGTTAGTTTTACGTTCAGGTTTAGAGGAGGCCACAAACAGTCCTAATAATCACTGCAACCATTTGGCTTATTGTGATATCGCTTCTAATTATTAGTTATTGAAAAAACCCGTACTGTTCATGAAACAGCGCAAGCGGCAGATCCACGTTTCCGAAGAAGCGACAACATAACCGTTTCACAGCCACATAGTATGTATGTTTGACTGCTTCGTTCTCGTCTTGACAGATCTACACACCTGGTCCACTGACAGTCCAATTATGTATACATACTTTTTGAGGTTACAGTGACCTGTATGGTTCTACTATTGTGCTGGAGCTCTTCGTTTGTTACTCCATTTTTGATTGTCCAGCAATAAATAGCTTCGAGTATTTTGCCCTTCACACATATTCCAGATTGGACAGATTTCTCCTTTTACACTGTATTGAAGTAGCAGCTTGAAACACAACATAATGGTTCTGGTCCAATAACTGCTAGCTTCATCTTTCAATTCTAATCAAGTTTTCATTTAGTTATAATTTCGTATTTAGCTATCAACTATTTTTTATGATGAAAAGTGATGTTTTATAGAGTGTATAGTAGACTATATAAATTGTTAATCCTAAATTTTAGTTCATGCTTTTTATCTGCGGTTATGAATTAAAATTTGCATCTAGCTAAATTTGATAAATTATTTATTTTTAACAGAATCACTGATACTGATAAAAATGCATCTTCTTTTGGATGTCAAGGATTTCTAAGTTGGTATTATTGACCAAATAATTATAAGTTTCTAATTTAATTCTGCAGAACTCCGAATGTACTAAAATAGTATTATTGTGTGGAGAGAATTGTGTGAATGTTCTTAGCTGCTGCTTAGAAATTATTTGTACGCCTCCGGATTTTGCTGTGTGAAAATTATACATTAATTAATTGCATATATAGAAAATGGTAAAATTACAATTATCTGTAATTGATAATATAAAATGAAGCAAACTGATCTCAATCTCTATTAATGTTTAACAAATATTACGTCAAAATTGATATTTCGTATCAGTCATATTCTAGGAGAACCTTACTTCCCGTTTTTCACAGAAGTATCGAATTACAGCACCAGGAAACTCGAGTTTGATACAATTACGAAATCCTTCGACTTACTATAGATAATCCCTCAACAACATACTCAGAGTTAGACCAATTGTGTCTAGACGAGGCTCTGCCGCCACTATAACCTAATCTAATCTACGTCATAATTATAGCATTAATTGAATTTATTTATACAAATTTAATTTCGACAGTAATTTCCAGTGGCTTAATAGATTGCTAAATGTTAAAATAGAAATGTAGTCAAAAGTAGTATTAAATATTTTTCAATTAAATATTAAATAGGAATGTGACAATGGACTTGACAATTGGAAATTTTTATATTATAAAGAATGTATTTTAAAAGTTTTTAGGTTTTTAGACAGTTAAGACCTTGGTAAATTTTGGTAAATTAAAGATTTTCCAAATTTTTAAATACAAAATTATATTTTAGATGAAAATGGTTAATTTGGTACTACAGAGCAATATATATTAAGAGAAGTTATGGAATAGTTATGAATAGTTGTAGTGGAAATATGTTATCAAAGTTTCAATGAATCACTATCAAAACTTCTGAATTATATAACTCTTGATGAAATCCTGGAAATCACTGTACACTTCATTTATTTTTTTGAATTTAAACTTCTTTAGCAACAGTTTGAATATTTTCTAGCTCCATCTGTTCTGTTAGATTTCCCCTAAGTTTCTTTAATTTATTAATATTGATTCCATTTTCTTGGAAGCCACCGAATCTACACAAATTTTTCTATTATTCTGGCAATTAATTATGTGAAAATTTATTTGTTTAGACACATTAAATTATATTTTAATTCACATGTGGTTTTGCTATTTCAGTATACCAGCTGGATTTAAAGTGAAATTTTCTTTGATTTTAGTTTAAAAGTAATTTTCTTTAAAACATAAATTTGGGTCAATCTAATTAAAATATTTTTTATGGTAATTTTTTTCATATTAAATAATATGTAAATTTTTAATTTAAATTAGTTATAAAGTAATACCATAAAAATTAAATTACATGAAGAGTTTAAATAGTTTTGCGTTTAGTTTGGTTACTTCTAATTATTATTGTGGATTAAGAAAATTCTTCTATGTTCGTGTAACACGAGATCACTTCAATTTATAAACATTTTGTTAGCTGGATATGTAATAGAAAATTGAAGATTTTTAAAGTTACACGATAATTTTCGTAACAAAAATCAATTTTCAAGAAGTTTTTCTTAATAATATTTTTCGTCTTACTGTATGAATAATTGCTATTAAATTTATTATCAAATTAGGTACATAAAATTACTGAAAAGATTTTGTGAGCGCAATGTCGTACTTGGTTTCATCCCATTAAACAAACTCAATAAAATGAACGCACCTTTTTTTCTAATCTTATCCTCACCATCAGCATCTAATATAAAATTGATGTCAATGTATTCATCTATATTACCGGCTTGGTAGCCAAATCTCGGGTGGGCCAAAAATCGTTTTCACATTTAGAAAAAATCATTATATATTTAGTTGCTGAAACTAAGTTAAACCAAAGACGCTCTAGTTAAACTCAAAAAAGTTTATAATTAGGTAAATACAACGCTCACTAGCGTGCCAGATTTGGTATAAAGATATTTCAAAATCTTCAAATTATTTCTATATAAAGACAATTTTAGATTACTTTTAGCAAATGGTCTGTTTGTAGCCTGATTTTTGGACGTTAAGGTTTAAAGAAAGGTGATGAACTAGTAATTTTAAAAGATGAATTTAGTAGTCCATATATAATCCAGTCAAAATGAAGATTAAATATTGTTTAGTAAGTAAAAGAGAACTCATGATAATCACATGAAAGTTTGACACGCAGGCACTGAACAGCATGATAGTTTGAAAATTGGCACTGCAAGGTTTTCTAAAAGAGTCCAACATTTTGATTGATCTATTCCCAAATCCTCTTATTTCCCGCTATCTTGTGAAATTGCCCGAGTATTTCGTGTGGGATTTTCTAGAGCCCAACATTTTACTACGTAACATTACTGAAGAATTAATAATTATTTAAAATCTAAACAAATCAGAAAGTAATTTCTGACCCACCCTTATTTTATAATAAACATATTTTTTTCTAAAACAATAATAATATTATATTTAAAGCACGTTTACACTAAAGTTATTTCCGATCAGACAAGTAAATAACAAGGAAGATAATGGCAAAGTAAAAATTAGAGTAAACGCAGATTCGGAAATAAGAACTGTAAAATTTTATGTTTTTAAATTACTTTTATTAAATCAGATAACTTTAATTTGATTTTAAATAATAATCAATAGTTTGATATCTACAAATAATAATTAGAAAAAAATATGCCAAAAATTGTGCAGCATTTATGCTAAAAAATCTACTGCTTTATATTAATTTGTAAGTGTATATGTATTTACTTATAGATAATTCCAAGTTTAATATTTAATGAAATTTATGTAACGCCTATTTCGATGTACCAATTTTATGGCGCTACAGCCCGTTTCGAGCCTCTCCAATTTTCCTTTTTCACCTTACACAATGTTTTATCGGGGACTTTCAGTTCTGTCCTTAAAGCAGTACTTTTTCGCCTTTCTGAATTGTATCACTTGACCGATTTCGTATTTTCTCTGGACTAGCGACAATGATACTCTTTTTAATTGGGCGTAGTATTCTCCATTGGATTTTCTTTTCAAAGCGGTAGAGTAGATTCGCCGTCGGCTGTCACTAGGATAGCATCACACTGCTTGGATATTTCTAACGTTCTTTCCTCTTGTACATTCACGAATTGATTCTAACATTAACTAATCTTAAAGTAATAATTTAAAATTCTGAAACTAATGGTTCAAAAAGAAGCTCGAAAACAATAGCATTATAAATTTCGATTGGGCAAAGTCGGCGTATACAAATACCTGTTGATGACAGTTCAAACAACTGAACTAATATGTTTCGTGTTCACCGTCATCGTCGTGAATTTACTCACTTTTATGTATTACCAATATATCAACTTTTCTTTGACATTTGTATGCGTCTCCGTTGCGACGGTTGTTTTGTTTTTTTGACCGTTAATGCAATTGAATAATGAATAAATCTCAAAAACTAATATCACTTAATGTAAACACACCTTAAATAAAAAAAATTATAAAGTGTTTTAGAGGTTGATGCCATAATAATAAACTTTATTGCATAATTCAAAAAAATGTGCTTTTAAAATATGTGCTTATAATTAAAATAATTATTATTTTATTTTTGCATGGACATAAAATTTTATTTATAATATTTCGTTTTATATTATGAAATTGATACAGAAATTTTTATTTTAATATTTTTGCTTTTCAACATAATAGCCAGAAGCAGAGCTTGTCACAAATCATGAATCTACTAACACCGCACAATAATTTTATATTCACCGGTAAAAATCAAACGCTGCGAAACAAGATTTCAATTTTTTGTAACTGCTATCGTTGTACTGAGGAGAGTGGGAAATTGAAAAATTAGTTATAAAACGTTTAATTTGATTTGATGAAATTGTAATTACAAATATTTTCGCACTGTCTAATCTATAAATGACGACAATTTGACATTTTCTGAATTTTAATTTGTAACCAAAAGTCAGAAGCCAGCCATAAATTATTGTAATTCGTTACTGGAGTTCCGAATAAATTTATTTTTTTATTATTTTTCCTTAAGTTTTATTGCAAATTTATTGCTAAAAAATGGTAATTTAGAAAATAAAAAAACACAATTGTATCTTTTAATGTCACTGACGCGATTTATGTGCGAAACAATTTGAAAATGTAATAATACAATTTGCAATTTACATAATTTATGATTTGAAATCAAGTAATTTTTTTTTTGTTTTAACCTAGTCAGTAATTAAAATTTTAAAATTTATATATTTATTTAATTGTAATTATGTCACCATAAAAAACTAGTTAATAACGAATGGAAGTCACCATAAGAAGACGAAGACGCTAGTCATGAAGATTTTTCTGTCAATATTTTTAAATATATTCATAAAAAATACGATCAAAAAAATTTGTTATACTTTGTTTCTGTAAGGGTCGATTTCACAGTGGAAGCTTAAGCGTTTGCTAAAGTTTAAGCTTTGATTTATTTTCTGTTTCTCAGTGCAGAAAATGCAGAAGACTTAATAAGGTTCAACTTAGCCCGTTTTGGTATTATAGAGCTTAAGCTTTAAATTTTGACAGTTTTTAAACACAATTTTGACAGACAAATATAAAATAAATTCATAGAGATTAAATCAAAAATGTTACATTAATTTGTAGGGTACGTTTACATTCACAATAACATTATTTTCAATTATAATTCACAATAATTCACAATTTTTTGGTTCATCTAAACTTAGGGTAAATTTTGATTGAGAAACCATCTGAATATAAGTTGCAGCTACATAATCAGTTAAGTTAAGCTTAAGCTTACACTGTGAAATCGTCCATAAAAGATTACTAAATTTGTTAAAAAATTATCAGTTTTTTAGATGTACTTGTACAAATATATAAAAGAAAATCATTTTCATTACAGATGTAATAAAATGTTAATGAAAATCCTCTTATTTATAGGTAGCCTAAATTATAAAAATAAAAAACCAATTTTATATGAAAAAGAAAATTAGGATTTCATTTACAAGTGGAAATATATTTTGGAAAATCTACAATTTTCTTTATATTACATTAATAACAATAAATAATAATAACTGACAAAATTATTGAACTTTTTATATTTTACTCTGATTTTATTTAGCAATTTTAGGCTCTAAATTACACTGAAATGATGATGAAGCAGAAGCCGAAATTGATATAATCTTGAGAAAGTCATAATTTCATAAAATGAATATAATTTTTGTAAATGTGATGAAAATAACCTAAATAATTTGTAGGATTTTATTTTAATAAAGTTTTGTAATTCTAAAATATTTCATAGAATTTTTCATATACAGAAAATATTTAAAGGCTTTCCAGATCATTTATTTTTTATTAAAAATTTATGGAACATTTGGGTGGAAATGAAGCTGTTTTCGTCGGTGCCATTTAATTTTTATATTTATTGTTCTTCATAATAAGAAAATCTATGCTATTTTGTTGGTTGTTGTTTCCCTCTCTGTGCCTAGCTGTAACCACTACAGAAACAGATTGAAGTAAGTTAACTTTCCATTTAAGAAATCTAGAAAATTGCTAGACACTCATTATTTTCAAAATTATTTAATTAAAAAATTAGAAAATTCAAAGTAAATTGATTTTATGGTTTATCAAATTATGAAAATTTTATATTTCTGTGGCAATGTGTAAGACTAACTTAAGTCGAATTAAGTGAAAATTTATATTTTTCTCTTCCTAATCTATTTTTTGTGCTATTCGCAGTATTTTTGGGAGTTATGTTTAAAAGCAGTCTGGCTTAAGTAATTTTTTAATAGAAATGCTTTCGAAGATGCAAACATAAAATACTTTACTACATTATATTTTTGATCAATATTTAAATTACTTAAGCTATTATTATAGCAAGTTGAAACCATTTTTACATATTTTCAATTCTCTCAAAAATTCTATATTTTCGACATAGGCTACTCTTACATGTTACCATACATTTAGTCCCGGAGCCTATGTCTCTAATCAGGCAAATGAATGCAACCAAAATTAATAAATTTTGATTCTGATATTAATAAAGGTTGTAATTATAATAAGGAAAATCGATTGATTTTAGTATTCAAGAAAGAATGTTACAAACAAATTACAAAAATAACCTAAAACTATTCGTTTCTGTATCAATTAATTGATTGTATGCTAAAATTACAATTTTATATTAAAAAGAAAACCTTTATAATAATTTGTAGAATGAAATTTTAATAAATTTAGTCCATTTTCTTATCAATGAAATTAGTATTCAATTCACGTTCTCAATTTAATTCCTTCAATTATTTTTTTTAAAATGATTAATTATAGACATTTTAATTATTTTCTGAATTTCTATTTATTTTTAGCATTTAAAATAAACTTTTTTTTGTTGTTGTTGTATATATGTTTTATGTATTTATGCTTTAGAAAGAAAGTTTTTGTTTATCATTATTGAGTAATTTAACATTTTAAATTTTTGTAGTTTATCAGCAATGACAATTAATTTAACATTATCGCACATCTGGGTACATTACATAGAAAAGTAGGTCATTTTCAAGCCCGTATTGTTGGCAATTTTTACGTATTTAAATTCGGCAAATTACAGATGTTTTTTATTTTAATATTCAATGATATTAAAGTAATCATTAAAGAATTCATAACCTCATAAGTCACAAAAAACTAGTAATTCGTAACTTTAGTTTTAATAATAACAAAAAATTATTTTGATTGTAGATGTAGCACGTAACTACAAATTTTAGATGTGGTACTCGTACCAAATTAACATTTTAATCCTAATTAAATTACTGACCTTAACAATAATTTTTTATAGGATATCCTTAAAGGGAATTGTTCAAAAAACAATTAAAATTCAATCAATAGTACATAATAATTAAGACGGTAATTAAGGACAAAGTAACGAAAAACTTTTGTGGAGTCCCTACCAGAAGGAGTAGTAACCAAAAAGTACTTGCAAAATAGGGGACAATGCTCTTAACATGACACTTAATGGTTAAGATACGGCGCTCCGAGGTAAACGTGTGTAGAGAATGCGGAAAGGAACATAAGATAATTGAACAGTTTTAGTCATTGTCCCTGTCTCATGCATTGGTACCGGATATGCTGTGGTTCTTTTCATATTACATGAACGAACTGCATGAAGCCGGTTTCTAAAATTATAGATCGAATGAGTTGCTGGCTTAGTTAGTCACCTCTCGGTTTGAGTAGTGTGAAGAATACGAAGGGAACAATGTGTCTAATTCTGGCCTAAGTGCATGAAACTCCCAGCGGTTCCTCTCCCCAATCCAATCCAAGTCAGTAATTTGTATAATTGTCGCTAATAGTCATAATTTTAATTTGTGACTCAAAAATATGCAATGGTTTGTGGCATATTTCTTCAATATATTATTAACTAATTATAAATAAATTTCGTTATGATAATGAACAAATTTTTAGCACATAAATTACATTATCAGCATAAATTTCCCCTATTTAATTAAAATGAAAAACTAATAATTACGTGAAACTTCCACTATTCAAATATGTTTTATTTGTGGTTCACCTAAAAGAAATCATGATAAAAATAATAATTTAATAATAATTTTATGATTGATTTGAATAATAAATCATAAAAAATTTTCATTTACATAATCATAGTTTTCATAAAATTACTAAGAAATTGTAAAAGGGAAGTAACATTTCCGTTGGCATATAGCAATATAATAACGCCGCCAATTTCTTTTAAAGGTTGAATCTTTTATAGAATGATTCACATGTTTTACATAGAATTGTTAAGAAATTTATGTAAATTTGTTTATACTGAAATCTTTTAGTAACGATTTAATAGAAAATATCTTAAAAATTTATAATTTTTATAGAAAATTTAATTTAATTTTTTATTCAGAATTTAATGAACTATGTAATTCTTAATATAATAATTTATTATTGTATTTTGTAATTTTTTTAGAAAATGTCTTCAAATAGTTCTTTAAGTTAAAAATTTTTTGAAACCATTTTTCATAATAAGAATTTTATGGGAAGTTGAAGGAAAAAAGGAATTGTAAAGAAGAATTATCTACTATCTTGCATCCCTATAAATTTTACCAATGACCTATATGAATATAACTTGGATTTTATTAGTTCTCATTCAAAGTAGTTTCTCCGAAAATGAGAAAACAGATAAACTAGCTGGAAATGAGAAAGCAGGCAAAAGCTACTTAGTCAAAGTTGGAGGTTACATTGTAATCTATAAAAGGAAACCTAAAAAAGTGAACAGATGAAACTCATTTCTAATGTTGGCTAGATACTCATAAAGGAAAAAGTATAAAGCATCTTTGGCGGCCCTAATCGATGTAGTTACTAACAAATACTTGCGGTTTAATATGGTTTCGACCGAGTTCATAACAAGCACTATATAATCGCTCATTTCAAGCAGTGAGTGATATTCGTGGTTTCAAAATCCCTGTCTCATTCTTATGAGTCACAAATGCTTTGTTACTAGTTTTTAAATGGATTATCTAAGGCAGGAGTTTGGGGATGGAAAAGGAAAAGGGTTTGAGACGTTAAATAACCTTATTTCTGACCAGTGAGCGCAGTGAGCGATTCGTTACCCTTATTTTATACATTCATCCATACATAGATTTAAAAGTTATAATATTTGATAGAATATTTTATTTAAATTATTAAAAAAAGAAAAAAAAAAAAACACAAAAAACCATAAATTCGAAACTATGAAGGAATAATTTAACTTACCAAAAAAAATATTATTTAATAATTTAATAATGATTCAAACAAATTGTTGCACAAAAAAAGGATTCCCTTTGTAACATAACAAAACTGAATAATTAATTTTTAAATTTATTTCAGAATTTATCAATTTTCCATATCAAAGCAAATCATAATTGAATTCCCTATTCACGGATTGGATTCGATAATGTATCACTATCACTAAATGTTGTTTAGTGTAATTAATTTAAAAACCGCTGTAATTTAATTTTATATTTTTCAGATTGCTAATAATCGCATATATTTCAATAACTGCTCGATGATAGTGGTTGCTATAATAATGAAGTGGTACGAGTGAGGGTGCCATTCCTAAAGCAAAATATATATTGTGTTTTTGAAAATATTGATTTTAATTAAAATATGAATATAATGATATCAAATGATTAAATTACAATTTTAAAACTTTTAGGTTATTTATATTATTTAGGATTATTTATAATTATAACAGGTTGTTTGACAGGTTATTTATTAATGGTTTAAATAGACTGTGAAAATATTAATTCGAAACGATGAAATATAAATTATTTGTGGCTTTGTATTATATATTTATATTTAAATTCAATTTATTGACAAAATGACTTCTAATGATTCATAAAAATGATATGATTTATATATACAATTCAAAAAAATTTAAACATTTCAGCTTTAGTAAGAGCTTACTCTTTTCCACTTAAGAAAATTAACTAAATATTACACAAAAATCATCACCGTAATGCATGAGCTCTTATACTCTGCTCTAGTCTGTTCTGCTGGAAAACTGCTCCGAGGATGTTAAGTCTGTTTTGTCAAACTTTAAAACCTTTGTATACGCAATAAATGAAGAGCAGCCCTGTCTCACAAATATTCACTTGAGCCAAACTTCCATCGCACACTGAAATTTAGAAACTAGTTTATTGCTAGATTATGTAATCAATTACCATCTCAAGAAGTATTCCATTTTAATTCAGACGGTGTTGGTGGTTGATGTAGGAAAGCAGCGAAACTGGGATAAGCTTTGCCGTTAATAAACAATTGCGCTGATTTATTTTTCCCATCTAACCAGTAAATAATTTACATCTACTCTTCATATTCTTCAATTTCTATTTATCTCCAAAGATTTCTTCAGCCAACCGAAAAAAGTTAGTGACAGGAATAAAAATCGATAAAATTTTAATGATATTAAATTTGAAATCATTTAAAGGATTTAAAAGTTTTTTTTCCCATTTTCTGTTTGTCAGAATTCTTTTTCTTGTGTATATCATGAACGTAGTCATCATTGATAATGTCTTTAGGGAATAAAAATTATGCTCTGCTATTACCAAACAATAAGTGGTACGTGTAAAGACTGAGGGGAGATTGTTAAATTCACATCGTGGTTGTTATAATGTCATAATATTGTTGGTTTCTGAAAATGTTTGTATATAGTTTCTTTTGATATACACGGAGAGAAAATTAATGGTTTGTTTTATATATTTTAAAAAAAATATTAATAAGTTTCAAGTTATGAATTATAATTATTTAAGTAATGTTACAAAGTACTCGAAAAGCGTAAGCTACACAGTGACGGCATTGCACGAAAGTAAATGTACAGTGAAATAAATTGAAGCTTAAAATCATAATAACTTATCTTACTGGAAAACACAACCTAAATTATGGATATATAAAGATATATAGGTTAAGTTTAGATTTAGGTTTAGAGTAAGTCTGGGCTACAGACTCAAACAGTCCTAATCAGCAGCCATTTGGCTTATTGTGATATCCCTTCTAATTATTCGCCTTTGAGCAAGTCCGTACGGTTGATGAAGCAATACACCTGCTTTAGTAACAGTTACAGTCGGAGTGACAGTTATCGAAATAGTGATAACAACACTTTCGAGATGTCGAAGTCATCTAGACATCAACTCCTTCTGTCTTTACACGTACCACTTATTTTCGTATACATCAATGCTTTCGTCTTCATGTTGACTTTAACCCACACACCTAGGCCACTCACAGTCACAGTGTAGATGATTTTTAATGTTATAGTAAATGACTTCTAATGTCAAATACAAGTGTAATCTAAGGTTTAAGTTGAGTGAGATAATGATAACTTTATTGCAGAGGAATTAATTATATATTTTTAATGCCTTTATACTGATAAAGAAATAAGTATTAAACATAACCTAAAAGTTGTCTTGTAAGATTCTTATAATAATATTATTTTAACCAAATTTTTTGTCTTAGTGCAACTTTTTTCTTTACTAAATACTAAAACAAAAAAATATAAAAATAAAAATTGTATAAAGATTTAAAAAGGACTATAGAATACAGAAAGGAGGGTCAATATCACTTTTCTGTATAACAACATTTTAAATTATTTATATACTATTTTCTTACCATTGTGTCCTATTTTAAATCATTTCTTGTTTATATTCTGTAGCAATTTTGTAACTGAGCAATTAGAGAAAAGATTATTTAACATTTTGTATGGTTAGCTGAATATAAAGTTGTCGGTTCTGAATTGAAGCAGAAAAAATATATTAAAACAAGATTAAAAACTGAATGTTTAAATTACCACAATGCAATGGACATTGAGTAATGAACTATGCAGAAAAGTTAAAACTATATTTAATGTTGAAGGGAAATTCTATTTATATATTACATAGAAAAGTAATTTGTGGTCTGTATTTTTTACTTGTGGATTAGTCGAAATTGTAAATTAATTGTTGACAGATTTAATTAAAACTGATTTAAGATTGTAGATTTAAAGCAAAACTTGTTGGATATTTAATTAAATTAGTAGATTTTCTTGAAACATAGTGAATGTATTTAACTGAGACTACGAATCATAACAAATAAACTTATGCTTCAGAATCCATATAAAATTAGTAGCTAAATAGTCCTGGCTGAACTTTAATCACCTTGGAATTTTTTTGTGATATTTATATTACAATTTGGACGTACAAATTTTATATGGATACTGCAGTATAAGTATAAGTTCCTTTGTAGTGATGAACTTTTAATTCTTTTAGAGTCCTGGGTGAACTATCCATGGAGCAATACAAAAATTACTAAACTAATCATAATATCTTCCAGTTATCATGAAACCACAAATTAATTTTAGCATAAATGTAAAATGTGTCCTTGTTTAAGTACAGTAAAAATCCTTTTACTAATCGTCTTTACTAAAATTCTAAAATTTATTTATGGAATTTTTTTAGTTGGTATTTTTATGTGAATATATTTCTATAAAATTATAATTATTTTTGTTACTGATGATAAAAAAAATTCTCTAGTTAAAAGGAAAAGGATATAAAATTATTTTCACACGCTTTGTTAGTCGTTGGTGTTATTTACATAATAGCTTTAATGTCTGTCCTTTATGTGCTAAATGGTTAAGAGGATTTTGTATTTTGTATTAGTTTTATTAGTAAAATGATATCCTTAAGGATAATAAAAAAATTATGTTAAATTATATTATGATAATTGAACAGGATTGATTAAATCAAATTTAAGTGTAAGTTTAGTTTTAGATGACTTTAAACCTGGTGAATAAATTTATTTAGGTTTTGTTTTTGTTTTCCTGATTTCAAAGTTAGGAAAATATTGATTTTAAGGACTCCACTTATATCTGATAATTTTATGCTGTAAACTTCTTATTTTGATGTTTTAAATCCCATTTTGGAATTATGAATGAATGTATTTATGTCTATATAACTTCAACGGAGCAAAGAAATCAATTTGAATTTTATATTATTTCTGTTTGGAAAAATCATCAAGACTGACCAAAAAAATTCTATAGTTATTCTTAATTTGGACAATTCTCAATATAGTGGTCAATGTTCTATCATAATAAGGATAAGCATTTATGTACCAAATTTGGAACCTTGCTCAAAGTTTAAATTAGGTTGTGTCCAGATTTGAAACTTATGGCTCATTCGAAACTTGGTACGTAAATACACCTCTCAATAGTTTCATTTTATACAGTCATTTTCCACATTTCATTGAATTAGAATTATTTAATAACATAGATTTTAAAACAATTTTTTTTTTGTATATTCTTCCTTAAACTTAGCAAACTTTTCAGATGAAACCCATTAGTCTGCTATAGCCATCAGTAAAGCGTATCTAAAGAGAAGTTAAACTAAATTTTTATTACTGAATTAAACAATTTGCCAATAATTCATTTATTTTCTTTGGATATTTTATGTTTTCAGTTTAATTTTATTTATTTTAAATGACATTTTATTGAGATACTTATCACTGTAAAAGATTAAGAGGTTCCATTGCACGCTGCATTAATATCGTTTTGTAAAAACATTAAAAAACTCAGTTCTATTTTATATCTGAAAAATGAAATATTTTATAAAATAAAATCACCACAAAGAAAATACTCTAATGCCACCAGTTTAATGGAGTCAATCAAGTTGATTGTTGTTACTTAAAAGGATATTTTATTTTTTTATATAACCAAAATTTAATTTAAGTATATTTTTAGGGACAGGAGATGAGATTGTGACATGAATGTAATTTACTGATGGACCATCAATTTTACAAAATTATAGTTGAAGGTTGGATAGAAGATTTTGTAAATTGCATTTATCATTTAATTCATTTAGTGTTGTGGTTTTATTGTTCGCTCTTCGAACTATAAAGCTGCCCATACATTGTACAAACTAGTTGTCAACATGTTATTAACATGTTCTATAATGTAAGATGTAAGGGCAGCATAATTTGATGATTTTATAAAAGAGGTGTTAATATAAAGTTAGTTCAATAAAAAAAAAAACAATTTAATAAATAAATAACCAAAAATTTCATTTCAACAACGAAGTTTTCATAAAAATAATTTTGAGATAAATTTTATTTTTACATTTGATTCCTTAGTCACACAATCATCGTAACTTTTATAAAGGTTAATCAGTTAATCAAATATCATTAAACAACATGTTTCAACCCATCTTTAAATATGAGGAAGTCTACTTCAAACTGTAAAAACTCAATTAATGTTGATTGAATTGAAAGGACTAGATTTAAAAAAGCTTATATCCATGTAAGACTAGAGTCAGGGGTCAACTATTTCAAGTATATTTGTTCAAAATATAAAGATGCCAAAAAGACTAATTAATTGCTAACAAGATTATTTTACTAGCTGAACAAAAACTAGGAAATAGATTTTTCTTAAAGGACTTTATTTAAGATGTGTTATTATTAGGAGCCAATCTCTATTACTCCGCAGTTCACTGAAAATAATTGGGTTTTTAATTATATATGTCCAAAGTAAATATATTTGTCGAATCTTTGGGATTTTGCAAATTTATAAATTATTTGTCCAAAAACTAAGGCTGTGGCCATGAAATTATCCTAAAACTTCAAAATACCATCAGTACCTAAATTACCATACCATCAATGCCTAAAGACTATTTTATCAAATTTTTAAAATATCTTTTATTCTTATCTTATCACTTTCGGTTTTTATTCTTTTAACTATATCAGTGAACTTTAACTTCAATCTTTCACAACTCTTAGAACCGTTCACGTTGATAACATTTTTTAAGGAACCCTATTTTTGGAAACTTTTATTGAAGTAAAATTATGTTTCATGGATGATTTTTTTTAATGGAATGGAATTCCCCATGAATTTGGAATGCAATATTTATGGGTTCCCTCGTTCTATATATTTTAAATGGGATCACCATTGTATAATTGTGGTGGTTCCTATTTTGTACGATGCAGAATTCGTTAATTATCTGAAGTTTATTGTAAAAATTGCCAAGTAATGTGCTAGTAGGTTCTTTTAATTATAATAAATTTAAATTTTTTCATATTTTTTTTATTGATTCATAATCGACCTTTTTATGTAATTTTTATTTATTTAAATTCTTTTGAAAATTGAGTCTTTTTAGGCGCTGTTTTCTGGAACGTTATCTACCACTTAAGAAGCTAATTGATTTAACCGGTTTTGTGTAGTTTGTGAAATTTTAACTTCATTTTATCTTTCATTGCATTATTTATCTTAACTTTATAGACACTTCCATTTGAGTTCAGCATTGTTGATAGTAACATTGAAAATTATATTTTTTTTAAATTTTCAACGCTCAAAAAATTTCGAAAACCCTTTCAAAAACACTGTCCGTCCAACTTGTTTTATATAACCAGAATCTTGAAAAACTAAATAATAGAAATATTAAAAACGTGGTAACAACCAAACCAACAACCTAACAACCAACCATCAAACTAAAAGCTTCTGCAAGAATGAACTTTATTGTAATTTGTAATATCGTAAATTATTGTACAAAAAAACTTTTCATTCATAAATTTTTATACACACTCACACGCACTCATCAAATATCCAATTCAAGTTTTTGCAATATTTTTTATATTTCAGAAGCTTTTTATTATTAAATTTTTTGAAATCAGCTGATTTTATGCATCACAAAAAAAAAGCTTATCTTTTATTTGTAATTTTTTATATATTTAATTCAGAGAGTCCACAATTTTATTTGCCAGTTGATTTACTCCTTTCAAATCGTTCGGTCGGGTTTTTTTTCGTATAGTATAATTAAATAAAATTAACCACGAAAAAAGGCCGCGCGGTGTAATAAATAAGTGCGTTACTCGCAGTGTTAATTCTATAAATAATTTTTTTTTTGAATTGTTGTGTGGTTATTTTAATTTTTTTTACCTTTTTTCTTGAATGCATTTTATCACTTGCGGTCAATGATTTCCACGAAAATTTTTCTCTTTATTGTAAATTTGTTGTGTTTTTAAAAACATGTTTCAGTGATTTTTTTTTGTTTTTGATTTAATTAAAGAAATTTTATGCTTTTGATTAATGTTGTGATTAAAATACTCTTTTAAATTTTGATTGAGAATTTAGTATATTTAATCACGTGTGTTAGAGAGAGCTACAGGTGTGCAAAAAAAAAAAAAAAAACTACTTTTTGATGTGTCAAATTCTAACAAAATTATTCAATAAATAAAATTTTTAAAAAAAGTTTATATTAAACTTTAAAGTGGAATTGTTTAAAGCTAATATAAAAATTTTCAGTAAAATTATTTTGATATTGTTTGTTAAATAAAATATTTGAAAAAATAAATAAATAAAAAAATCTAGTGAATTAAATTTATAGTAAAAAAAGTGAAATTTTTGAGCAGAAATTATAAATAAGTGAGTTTTATTTTTATAACTTTAATATAGCTTTAGTACAAAAAATTCACAATTTAACATTTAAATAAAGTTTTTCCATTGCAAATTTTCCTTTGATGAAAGACTGGGTTATTTAGGTGTGTCTCCTTGTGGGGTTATTTATATTTTACCAGTAATTATTATTAACTAAGACTTAACCCTAAAAAAATGAATTTCACTAAAAAAAAATGTCTGGGTGTTTTGTAAGTCGAGTCCAAAAATCAAATAAAATAAACGTCCGCGTAATTACCCGATTTCAATGACATTTCCAACAATTTGGAGTCGGCCGCTTATGGTTAACTAATATATGAACAGTTTATTTTCCGTAGATGCGTAGATTATTTGATTTAGGTTCTAGACTAGAGCCTATAATTATTATTAGATTTTAATTTTGTAATCTAATTTGTGACTTTAAAATTTGGTGTTGTCAGTTTCAGTGAGTCCCTATCAAAATTTCGATAAAATGAATTATTGGTGTCTTAAAATGTGGAATTTTTATACAAAGCGTCGGTAGGCTCTATTAATTACAGTTGAACATAAATTACTGTTGAACCTAACGATGAGTTATCTGTTCCGGCTATTAGCAGCTATTTTTTTAACTTGTTGTAAAATATAAGTGGATGAAAACTAATATCGCAACAAATAAATTTTCATAATTTCCATATAATAAATTGTAAATGAATAGCGAGGCTACCTCAAAAACTTATTTGGATATGCAAGCACATTGGCCAGCTAAAAGTGATTGATATTTTAAAAATTCAATTTTGTTAATAGTATTGAAATTTTTTGTTGTTCCGCACTATCAATGGCTTCATAATTTTTTCCCCAATCTTATTATCACATTTATCCATAATCATTTAAAGCTCAATCACTCTTTGTTCTAACTGTCACTCCTGACATAATATTCCATATCAAGATAAAAATTTGTTAACTTTTTATTTGTTAACAAACTATTAGACATTTTGACACGCTTACCACATGGTATAAAATTAATGATTTATGAATAATATTTTCACGAAATTTCTTCTTATGTGATTACTTTTATTAGACCACTAGAGGATATTATATATTATTAATTACCATGGTTGAAAATTATAATCATGGTGACTGTAAAAATGTATCGAATGTAACCCAGTGAATTTTGATAATACAAAATAATTTACTCAATATTGAAGTATTCTTTAGTAATTGATTCTATAAAATAAGTCATTATTTAAAAATATTTTAATTTTGGTAAAGTTTCATTATTAATTTCATAAAAATACTGGACAGGATAGAAATTTTACGGAAAATCATTAAAGGACACCAACTACTGAAGCCAGTCGATGGCTACTTACTCTCCTACAGCACATCAAGTAATTAACATTATTTATTATTAAAAATTATTTGAAATAAAATCGATTTTTAAATTTTTTGCAAATTAAAAAGACTTTTGCAAACCGATTACTACGTTACCACTACGTTAACCACTACGTTAGTGATATTGAAGCGTTCTAAATGATATGCAATCTTCGGTATCGTAAAGACTTTTCACTTTTGCTATTTCACTTTTTGCTAAAATTTCACTTTTGGTATTTCAGTTTTGCTAAGTGAATTTTGCATGATTTATGAATTTCTGCTATAGTTTTCACAATTTTTATCGAAATATAACATGTTTATGTACTACTTCGGAGGAAAGTAGCAGCGAACCATAAACTCCTATGTTAATTCGAGTTTAAATGTTTTGTTATAAATTTATTTTTATTCTTCTCTTTTCCTAATGAAATGAACCTACTAACAATATTGAAATTAAGAATCAATTTCATTCCAAAGCCTTCATTTTCTTGGTGAAGGGAAGGTAGTACTTATGTCTACGACTGGTTAGTTGTATAGGATAAAATACTCAATTTCTAACCAATTTTCTTCTTTTAATTCATTATTCGTTGTATAAATAAAATAAATAATTAAATAATTAAAAGGAAACCGTAAATTATTTGGAAAAAATGTTTTAAATAAAAATATCTTTGTGTATCTTGTTATGCTGCCGAAAATTCTGTTAAAAATTATTTACACATAATAAGATTTACCATAAAAGCATATTTATATTTAATGTAATTAAAATTGCTAGAGCTACTAAACCTTTCAATATTCATGATATGATCAATTTAAGCTGTGTAATCCACACTAAAATAAATCCTAGATCGCATAATCATTTCAAATAATCTCAATGTCATATAAAATTTATATTTCTGGTGTAATTTTGCGTAAATAATTTTTATATTCCATATGAGAAAGGAATTAACTTACGTCAATTCTTTGATATTATCCTTTAAGAATATTGTACTTAAATCAAAAATGTAAAGAATATTGTTGACCCAAATATTTCTTATCACAAACAAAATAAACCCCACAAACAAATAAACACTTTTCTATGAAATTTTATATTTTAATATCCTTAAGATAAGGACTTTTTTCTGATGATAATTCCACTTTTAGAATAAGAAATAATCTGATTTAACATTTAAGAAAATTTCTATATAAATTTATTTATATTTTTAATATTGCGGATCAGAAATAAATCACAAAAAAAGAAGGATTTTTATTCAATAAAAGGATATAAAAATAAAAGAATATTAAATTCTTCAGAAAAATCAAATATTTTTTAGATTCAAAATAAAATTCTGGACGTAAATTTATGTTATTTGGAAATTGTGTGGTGAGTAAATAAAAACCCCAAAATTTATTATAATTTATAGTACACATTTAAAAAATTCTTTGAAATCATTTTTATCTAAACAATAATTAATTTTCTAATTTTCTTAAATGAGATTGTGGAAATTCGTGCTTTTTTTCTTCTCTAAATTTCCATATTTAAATATTGAAAATCATTCTTATTATTAAGAGTTTTAAAATTTTGAAAAACCGAATTAATTTGGAATTATTTAAATATGATTTTACTACAGGGAATTAACGCTACATGAATTAGGACACAATTCGATTAGAGTGAGAAACTAGATCAGAATCTCGTTATTCATATTGCCTTATTTATGACAATAGATTAATATTAGTAATCGAGTATTTTATCAATCTTGTAGCCAAGAAAATGGAGGCTTAAGAATTAAACTGATTATTTGTTTAGATCAGCAAAAACAAAGCTTGAAGAGAAGTATTTTTAGTAGGTCCATTAACAAAATAATATGTTTAAATTTTAAGATCGGATTCTTGCATTATTTCCAGATCATGAGAAAAAATTTACTGTCCACGGTGGATTATTAAGCTCTGATGTTTCCATTACCAAAAACAAACAATTTTTAGTAATTAGACACAACTGCTTATTACAAGCAGTTAAATAAAATAAATATATAATTATTCAGAGAAAGTTGATTTAACAAGGGCTACTACTTAATTAGAGGTTCACAAATGCTACTATTGAAATTAAGAAAGATACTAACCACAAACTTTAGGCTTCGCAGTTATGAAAAGTTCGCTATTACTTATCATCACCGCTGTCACCTGTAAATTTAATGATAAGAGAAGCTACTGCTAATAGCTGTAAGTCATAAATTATGTGAAAAATCATTCATCAAAGTCAAAGTCAAAGCCATTAAAAAATACAAGAATTTAAAACAAATACAGAAATTTTGAAAATTCCAAGATTCTTTAAGGTCTTTTTAAGTTGAAGTTAGTAAATATATGGAAATAAAGAAAAATTACTTTAAGAATTAAATTAGTTAATAAAAGATTAAGAAATCTATACAACAATTTGAAATTATTTAAATAGTTACTAACAAAAAAATCTTTAAAAATTAAGTGACAAATAAATTTTGTCAACTTCACAGTGTCAGACAATTTTGTTAAGAAATTTATACCAATTAAAATTCCAATAGTTGTAAAAATGTTCTATTTCTTAATTAAAAAAAGGGATGCTAACCGATGGTTCGGCATTTGTTAGATACAGCACTTTCTTAAGAATTTCTTGATAAATTCATAAATAAAAGAAATGTTATACAGAATTCCAGATTTCTATTTATAATTTATTTGAACATTTTGACAGAGAACCACTAAACTTATCAGTATCAAATTAAGCGGGCATGGACATGTCCTATTTACATTAAGACAAAAAGTTAAACAAATTTTATTGAAATCGGATGATAATTATTTAAGAAACTACTAGGCACAACATTTTTCGATTTTAGTAAACTTGACTGTTGGAAAAGTCAATCAAAATTGATTTAGGCAATTTCCATTTTTTAAACCGATTTTTCCAACACAACATTTCATAGTTATTCAATAGCTTCGAGTCAAATTGGAGTAAGCTTTTATCATTATTAATTAAATTGGAATTAAATTAAAAATAAAACGTTTTAAAGTATTATGATTGCATTAAGTGTCATTCAATATCATAAACTTATCGATTTAGAATTTAGATCATCGTCGATTGTGTAAAGTTATTTTTTTTTTTTAAATTTAACGTCCTTGACAGCTTATTTTTTTTTAGAGATATATAACATAAACAGCTCATAATCCATTTATCAAGATTGCAATTTTCATTTACCAAAAACCATTTTTTAAACTTCTTAAATCCAATCCAGACTCGGTGAACATTAAAAATCTGTTTAATGATATGCTAATTGTGTTTCAGCATTGGCTTAACAATTGAAACAAAGAAACCGTCAAACTTTTACAACATAATTTAAATGATAATAAAATCGTAGAAAAGTGCGCTAAATCTTTTTTTATTACCAAGAAAATGAAAATCTAGTATCAATTACCGCGTCATTTCTTATTTTTATCATTAAAGTGTTTGTTTATCGTCAAAACTATTTCAATTTCTATAATAAATGACTCACTACTTGACTTCACTTATTTGTATAAAGTAAATAAATTACTAACAGATTAAACAAATTTGCGACTTTTAATCTACATTTTTAACTTGGGAAAGAAATTTCTGCTTTTTTTTAACAATTTTTGTGCCAATGGCAAATTCAGAAAACATTGTTTTTTATTGAAGTGGAAATTGTTAATAAATAAAAACAGTGAACAGAAAGAAGAAAACAACCAAACATAAAATTAAAAATTGAGAGTGAAAGTTCATTACTTCAAATTTTATGTCTCATGTGTTTAATATTTGTCTTCAACAAAAAGTTTAATTTACTTTACTTTTTATATAGCAAATAATTTGCGAAATGAACTTGAACAAAAAATGTTTTCATTATTTTAAGTTTGTTGGAGGGTCGCGTCATCTGTTGGCTAGTAAGAAGTTAGCAAAAATGATAAATGTTGAATTTTGCAAATGAATTGACACTGAAATAGATTTAGAGATCAATAAGTTAAATTTAACTTAGTGTCATATTAATGCAATATATTGAAAAAAAAGCCTCGTCAGAAATGAAGTTATAGTGAAATTCATAGAGGCGAAACGAGTGAAAAGAATGTATAGCACGTCAGAAAAAGTACAGGTCAGTCTGCAAAAACATGTATAAATAGATAGCGTTGAAAAAAATCTGAGAATCTGTAAATAAAAAATTGTCACAAATGAAAGAGATATCTGAATAGTAAAGTAAGCTAAGGTCTGTAACGTTGCAGAATATGAAGAAGTTAAATAATTTCGAAGTTATTACATATTTCTTAAATACGACTTCAATTGGACATTCAAAAAGTCTTTTTCTTGTTTTTTTTTTGCAATGGCGCTACATACCAATTTAAGCCTAGGCCTCTTAAAGACGTTTCGTGACATTTTGTTACAAATTAATTTGGACCTACTAATTTTAAGTATATGAATTCCGAATCATAGTTTTCTTTATATTGCAGAAACATTTAATTGCAACAAGGAAATGGCTTTAAATACTGAGACATTTGTTGACAGCAAATGATCTCAATGGATAGCATATTTCCCAGGTTAAAATCACTATTACACATTGAGAATTAGCAACATCGATGATTCGGTAGGGATTTAAACTCGGGACCTAATTCATCACAGCATAGCATATTATCAATACGCATCACCATTAATAATTTTCGTTTCTTTACGTATCCATAAATATTTTTCTGTTTCATTCTAACCACAAATTATTTTACTTTGAACAAACTCTAAACATTTTGCTCAAACTTAAATTTCATGTATCGTTTAACTGTGCATAGTACAAATATGGTTATAAAAGCATAAGAAGCAGATGAAATATCGGGTGGACTTTTAACAAACACACCTTTTCAGGTCATGCATACAATTGTAACATTCAACATAATTTTGCAAAACTCTATTGAATAATCAAGTTTATTAAAGTGAAATTGAATTACAAAAATGTTAAAAATTAAGCTCAAAATAAAAATTAATCATTTTTTTTTCTTTACAAAAGACAAGTAACCCGGCAGCAATACACCTGATAATTACATATTTATTTTTGGTTGAATCAATAAAATTGATAGCCATAACTGGAAATTTTGAACTGATTATGGAATTGGTACTAATAATGTATTTGTAAAAATCAAGTTTTGTAAAAATTTGAAAGTTCAAACAAGAAATCTATATAATTATTAACGATTATATTAATTTGTATTTCGTCTTATACATTTGATTTATCAAACTGTTGGTCTGTCTGTCTGTCTAAATATATATTTGGATTCATGATGAAGTTAGAGATGATGAAAAGTTAAACTATATTAACTATATGATTTAGAATCTCAATGCATGGAATTTGACTTCATTATCTAGGGATCTAGGCACTAAATATTTATTTGAAAATTGATTTTAATACTAAATTTCATTTAAATAATGACATTTCCATTATTAATTAAAAATAATTGTCTAAAAATAACAGATAGTAAGTTAGTAATTACTGTAGCTACTCAAAAGGATATTTGACCTCATGATCGCTAAAGAAATTAAATTTAATGTGTTTTGGTTTTGGAGCTCATCGAAGTGATTGAGAAAACATTTCAACTTTTATAATTTAAATTAAACGTTTCAAATATATTTAAATTCTTATTAATATTTTCTGTAAATAAATTTTCCTGCATTATAAGATAATTTTTAATTTGGTAAAATTCTTATAATGTTCAAACGATTCCATGCACGGAAATAATTCCACATGGCAATTTAATTTACACCACTTCAAGTAGGAATTTTCTGCAACAAATTGTATTAAAAATATTCTAATTTTAGTATTCTGTCGTTCTGTGCCAGATAGTTCACCTGTGCATCGTTTTATTAAAATTCCCCTGTTGAGTGAAAATTCTTATTTCAGAAGAGCTTTAAATTACATTAACCCTTAAAATACATCTGGCTCTCCAAGAACTTATTTTGTTCGTTACAACAAATTTGTCGGCGTAAAAAGAGTCCGTGTAATTCTTGTTTTGTATTTTTGAAACGTAAACAACGGACAACGTAGTACGACCCCACTAACACAATAAATATGCATTACCCAGCAGTTACTCTTGCCGCTTTGCCGCACTTGCCTTCCCGCTTTGAAATTTCAGATGCCGTCGGTGACGCTAATGGTAGGCATACTGAAAGCGGCATCAGTTGTATTTTTACATTAATTTATTTACAAAAATATTGTGTTGTGTTGAACATTTTTTTTTTATTAATTATTAAAAATGCCGCAATTAGAAGAAATCGATTTAATTTTAGTGTCTATTTTTTAAGACAAAGTGACATTTCAATCCGGCATCGCGGCAAAAAGTTGAAATAGAACCAACTTTGTTGCGGCAGTGCGGCACCATCGGCCATGGCTGCGGCGAGTTTGCCTACATCCATATATTTTCTAACATTTCAACTTTGTTGTGGCGCGGCACGAACGGCGAGATTAACTATACCATTAAAATTATAAGCCCAATACGTGAAAGAAGAATTGTAAGAAAAAATGATTTACGAAGTTAAAAAGAAAATCTTAATTTTAGGTAGACCAAAAAATCGCCCGCTCTAAAAGTTAATTATATTCTAAAAGTTAATTAATTTTCTTCCCTGTGTTTATCTATCATTCGGTGAATTTATGTATACAGATTTTTTTAATAAAATATTTTATCTGACAGGGACAAAGTGTAATTTGAACAAACTGTATATCTAATTTGTATGTAAATTTTCTTGACTGCACCATTTGTGCATCATAAAGATTTAAAGATTTTTTAATAGGAAATTTATTTTTGTTTTTATTAAAATTAATAATTTTATAAAATATGTAAAGAATTTCATCAAATTTAATATAAAATGATAAAATTATTCATGTCATTGGCAGAATACTAAAATTTATCTTTTTAACTTTAATGAAAAATCTGAAAGGAAATTTAAAATTTATGAATTTTTGTTTATATAATACAAAATTAAAGTTTCACAAAACGTAAATTTGTTGTATAACTAATTATTCACTATGATTTAAAGGTCGTATAAATTGTAGAGGTTTTTCATATTTTATAAATTTTGAACTTTAAATCGATACTTAAAAAATTAATTCCCCGGAATCCAACTGAGAGTTAAATAGAAGGAAAATATTGAAATTTGCAAATATTTTTAATAATAAAAGTATATTTAAGCTGGCATATTATAAATTGTTGTTATGGAATTAGTTTATATTAAAATTCATTCAGAAAATCTCTAAAGGTTCATTAGGAATTAGTCCATTTATATATTAAATTTTCAAGTACGTGTCATGTTGTTGCTGTTTATGAGGTATTCAAAATCTAAATCGTCGTCATTAATTTTTAAAGTGTCTTCGTGGGTCGTGGCTAAACATTTTAAATTGTCCTTCACATGAATATAAATTGAATTGGCAACACTACAATGGCGGCTGGCTAACAATGAAATTATAATAAAAATAAAGATAATAAATTTCGTGGACAGAATAGATAACTTTAAATATAGTGGATTCCAGTTAAGAATAGAAAATTATCATAAACCCTGTTTGGCGACCTCTATTATCACGCTTATACGGTTTTGCTACCAACAACGCGACCACCTGGCTTAGTTAAGATCCACCTCGGAACATTCAGAAACTTACCATTTCTGTAGCTTTCTTAATATCCGATAGATCGCTAAGGTTGTTGAGTTCATTTTGAATGAGATGTCTAGTCTGGCCGCATGTTTGACAATTGGTTAGTGTCCCGTGAAAACAGCTCTTGCTCTGGCTATGTCTCTTCGAAATGCTTTTAGTAAATTCAGTTTTATTTTTGTCGTACGATGCCACGTCTACTTGGTAGTACGGCACGCGGTTATTAGCCAAATACAAAAAGTATAGATAGATATTTGCTGAAAAAATTTAATACAAGATTTAATACAAGATCAAGAAAGTATGATTAAAATTAATTGTTACGATAATGGAAATACTAATTCTATTACGAGTAGTTAAAATAATTAAGAGTGTTGCATTGGACTTGACCCTAAACAAATGGATTTGGCTGAAATTTGATTCAGTGTTTTCACAGTGTTCTGTAAAAACACAAGTCAGTGTTTTTTTTACAAAGCACAGCTTATTACAATGGTAAACTACTGAATTACAATCACTGAATCACTGTTGGACATAAGTACGAGCTATCTGCTCCCCCTAGGTTGGCAGTTTTTAAATTTTTTTTACCTTTGTTAATTCTTCTCTAATTGTTCTTCATGAAAATGTTTTCAATTCTATAATTACAATTATTTCGAAAATTATACAAAAGAAAATCCTTGTTAACATAAACATTTACATAAATTTGTTCACTTGAAGTTTTTATGCTTTTAATCTGTTTTCAAAAATGAACAAAAGGAAAAACTTCTTAATTCATTTCAATGAGAAATGATCAAGATATTATAGTTCGATAATCTTCGTTCATTAAGGAAACAAAAGGAAACTATGTATTTAGTAAATCGTTATTTAAGAATTTTCATTTTTAATGTTGCTCGTTCTGTTGAATATTATCTTGGAAATTTTTGTAACATTTTGTATAGCTAGTTTTTGATGTTATTGTAATATCGACTATTATATAATTAAGTACTTTAAAATTTTAGCTGTTATAAGTTGATGCCTCTAATTAGGTTCATTTCTACGAATAGCTTATCTTAGGCGATATTGTTAATAATTAAAATTATTGTTATTAAAGGATAGAAGAGGGCCATGTACTAAATATTTAAAAGCTATGTACACAGTCAATTTTATTTAAGACAAATCCAGAATCAATCTCATCCTTAATGAATTAATTTAATTATTACATCAGTTAAATAAATCAGCTTCAATTAATGTTCATCGTATTGTCGAGAATTAATGGATTAAGCCTGGGCTACATTGTTTCAATCGGTTCAGTTTCGATTCGTTTCGCAAAGTTCTAATTTGACGTCTCCATATATTTTATATTAGAAATCGATTGAGTGAACACATAGGTCGTATCGGAACGAATCGAATCGAAAGAGTTTGGAACGATTGGAATTTTGCGAATCTAAAACTGAAGGAAGAGAAATGAAATTTTTGTTTCAAAAATAACAAAAACAAAATATATGTAGTTTAATCGATTGCGATCGGTAACTATGTGTTCAGTCTACTTAACCGTCGAATCTAATCGAATCGAATCGAAACTGAACTGAACTGATAGGAACAATGTAGCCCAGACTTTAGCCCAAATAGTCACGAAGTGTAAATCTAATAAAATTATTTAAGCTGAATTTAATTCTATGAACCTCTTGGACGGCGCTACACTCAATTCGAGTCTTGGCCTCCTCAAATAGGAGATATCGTTAAATTTTATTGAAATAGCATAGTTTGGTTATAGCAGAGAAAAAATTTTAATTGTTACAACCTAATGGCTTTTAATATATAGTGAAACATTTGTTGTCAGCAAATAGTCTGGACTGTTAGTACTTTCTCAGCTTTAAAATCACAATTATATATTTCAAATTTTAATATTTTACATATTTAAAACTGTTTCAACTTAGACCTAAATCAATGCGTCGGTCTGGAATTCTATGAACATAGCAGATCAAATTAGGGTTTCCAAACTTGATTAAACATATTTTAAGCTCGGACGAATAATTATATTAAGAAGAAACTTTAAAATGGATCAAAAAAATTTTGTGACCATCCTTTTATGTTAGAACCAGAATGACGCGGCAAGCTCTCGCGTCGCGTTTGACAACAACGCTTCAAAAGTAGAATGTATAGGCATATATGAAATTGCCCACAATGTAGCGTCGCGTTGTTGCGGCAATTTTGCCGCGACGCTTGAGTAGACCTACTTTCTACTTTTGCCGCTTGCCGCGTATAAATTTTAATTTCGAATGTGTCAATAAATTTATTTATTAAAATTTTTTAAATTCAATCATTTCAATTAATATTGTTTACAATTATTTTAATTTATAATGACATAATATCCATAGATATTAGAATTTATTTATTTTTTTCCATTAAATAAATTGTTTACAATTTTTTCAATGTGGTTTGAAAAAAACTCATTGCGTCGCTTTTGACTTTATACGCTTCAAAATTCGAAATTTCAAAAGCGACGCGACATTTTGCCGCGTCATTCTTGGTCAGGCATTATGAATCGTAGCGTTGAACTTGCGTTGAGTTTGTACTGTAGTTTGAAATTAAATTTTTAATCATAAATCTTTGTACAAAAGTTGTCATTACTATAAAATTTATTATTGAAAAATATTTTGTAATATAAATAATTAAATGTTAAACAAATATTTGGGAAAATTTATAATAATAAAATAGTTTGTATAGTCAAATTAATATGCCTACATTTCGTACTGAATAAATACCAGGAAATTTCCTCTTCACAGAGTGAATAAATAAACTCTGGTTCATAATATAAAACCATTTTTCTGAAAACATTAAATTTTATTGAAAAATTTTAGGGGAAATTGAAATTTATCAGTAATGAAAAAATTTATTTGTGTAGTTTACAATTTATATTAAAATTGTCCTCTTCACATCAGAAATATAAAAATTTTAATAATCTTTTTGGATATAAAGAAAAAAATTGTAACAAATTTTGGCACATTTGACTTTATTGCATGAATTCAAAGTAATTTTATTTATTGTCAATAGAAATTGTCATATAGAAAGCGATAAAAATAAAAAAACGCTGCTTTACAACTAGAGAACGTAGAATTATCTCAGATTTCTATATAATAAAAAAGTTGTAAATTTTATTATTTTATGCACCAAGTGTTTTAGGAGAAAACTTTAAATTAATAATAAAATATGAAAAAAATTTATGAGGTGGAATATCTTTTTTTAAATGTCTTTATTTTTCATTTTTATTTTTGTGTGAAATATGGAATTTTTTAAATTGAATTTGAAGAGAACATGTTGGAAAATATCATAATTTGGGTACATATTTTGGGCAATCGTCAGTCAATACAAAAATTGATTTAAATTACTTTTGTCCTGCGTACTGCAGTATTACAAAGTACCGCATGAGAAAGAGACTATAATAGTGAACTTCATTTTTAAGTAACATACACTGGCCAGAGCCAGATACAACTCTTTCGGCAGTCATACCTTAGCAAACTCAATGCTAAGCCACGAAGCAACCCAGAGACACGGTTCTTGAGGTGGATCTACTAAACTGCCTCTTTCCATCGCGTAACCTTCATTGGAGTCGCCGGGCATGTTGCTGGGGACTTGCCACTTATACCAACTAATCAACATTTTATTAGTATAAAATTTGATAATTATTAGTGTTCCCGTCAACAAAATACGGCCTACGTCACTGACAATAACTTTTATTACTGAATTGTATAGAAAACTTTTGTGAAGGATTCCCATTTATTATTGTATCCAGTATTGAATTTATAACATTTTTGTATCTTTTATGTAATACAAAACTTTAAAACATCAGCAAGAAGAAAAATACATTTTTGTTTCCACAAACAAACTTAATATCCTCTAATTCGAAAAAGGAAGAAAAAGAAAAGAAAAAATATACAGTGGACAGCATCACAAGAATTTAATATTGAACTGTATACATTTATCTTTAAACCTATGCCATGAAATTGACATTTAGTTCGATCAACTGTCACTGATTAATTGGTAATATTATTAAGTACATTGAACAATGTTGACCTTTACTTGGTTCTATATTTGTCAACAATATTTTTGCTTGCATAACAAAAATATAATGGCAAACTATTTCTGACATGAGAAGGAAAATGGGAAATATTAATATTTAGGAGCTTTCCTAAAATAAATTACAGTAGAATCCGAAAGATTGATAACGATAAATTTTTCAAATTACATTAATGAAGCAATTTATGTAATTAATAAAAATAACATTTAGAAGACCATATTTTATTTTACCATAAATTGAAGGCTTCATTTTTGTTATAATTTAAACAATTGACTATATTCAGAATTGACCGAATTCACAATTGGACGAAGTTATAAATGTTGTTAATGGATGCAAAAATCCAGTAAATCATTTCTGGTAAATTAACCTGGTACAATTGTGTACTGGGTCATTAGCTCATTCAATCAATTAGCCGCAAATCCTCTATTTTGTATAGGACATTTCAATCATCTTAGAATTATGTAAGAATTGACGAGTTGACCAGCTGACTAATATCATTGACTGAGAATATGTGTAGACAGGCGAGAATAGTTATTAATTTTTTTTGTACAATTTTAATGGAAATATGCTGAAAATAAGGAAATTAGGAAAATATGAAAAACATTAAGAAAATTTCATTCAGAAATATTTAAGATTTGATGAGGGTTTCTGTAAAGGTCAGTGAACTTGTATACTAATTTTGAAAAAAAATCTGAGTATCTCTATATATAGCCAACATGACAACACATTTTAACGTTTAACATTTAAGGTTGTAAATTTTATATGTAAATTTTTATTTTAAAATATAAAAAATCCTTCTTTTTTCTGATTATATCCACAAATATTATGGTAATCATCATAGCCACTTACCGCCATAATGTAGACCGCCGACACAAACTTATCAATCTTCAAAGTCTAGAGAGGCGTCGGGAAATAGCTAACATATAGTATATTTACATGAGTTTTAATATTAATGTACTTTCACTTAGATCTGTAGTGCTTTTTAAGATATAGTTTCATTGTACCAATTATACGAGTAAAACTATATCATAATTTGCATCGAATTGAGGACATAGACGTTCACAGTTTAGTGGTAGCCTGTTAATTAAAGCTTTAAGGTTTTGTTTCTCTTAATACTTCTCTTTTGTAAATGGACCTACTAAATTAATATCACTCTTTAAGCTTGTGTTCACTTATCTAAACCAATAATCAGTTTCATTCTTAATCCATTTCATTCTTAACATCAATTTCTTGGCAACTAATTTTCGATTATTAATGAAAATAATCAGCTTATTTACTGGCAAAAGTAATTCTAAACATTGATATGAACAAATCGACAGTAAAATCCAAAAAAATTACTTCAAAACTGATAGTGATTTTTCCTACGAAACGAACTTAATCTTGTCATAAAATCAAGATGTAATTTATCAGAAAATAAAGTTAATTATGATAAGAAAAAATAAAAATGTTAAATGATTATTTATTTACTGATTCTAATTATAATTAGACTACATCTACTACCAACTTGTTGAACATAAGATATCACTTTAGAGTATTAAAAAAACATTTTCATTCACAACATTTATGTCTTTTTTATCATAAATGTTACCTGATTTCTGGCTGCATTTCATATATAAGAGGAACATTTCAATCAAAATTAAATTCAGTTTTATTGTTTCTCAAGTAAAAGTGTTTGAAGTTAAATTTCGGGAAAAAGTTACAATGGAGAAACTGTCAATATTTTTGGCCTGTATAATAATTGCAGCTTTTGCAGAACTAACCAAAGCCCAACACTTCTCTAAAGTAGAAAATATATTTCAGCAGAATGCTACCATTAAATCTGGTGATATCATGCAATGTGAAATAACAAAATCAGATATAGAAGTAGACGAGACTAAAAATGAATTTTCGTGTAAGAAAAAAAAAACATAAAATTAATTTTATAATTAATATATTTAACTGAGAAAGTTTAATTTTTAATAGTTTATACATTCGAAAGTGTTAATCGAGATCCGACACACTTCCACCAATATTTTGGATTAAAATGCTTTTCATTTAAAGTAGCGGGTGGAAACAGGGTTGGACTGGCTATACAAATTGGACCGGGAAGTTTTGGAATACCGGCCCACTTTTCTCTACAAAATAGCAAAAAAAAAAATGCAATGATTATTCAAAATATCTTTATTAAGAGAAGATTACTATTTGCTTAAATTAATAAATTTTTGGTAAATTCAGAACTTCCTCTACATATTTCTTTAATTATTGCTTCATTCTGTATACTCATTAATAAATCTTTGTTTCCATTCATTATATTTAGCGCATCCACATGATCATCAGTTAATCTATTTCTTAAGTTATTCTTAATATATTTAAGAATATTGAAGGTACGTTCGCATTGAACTTGTGTAACTGACAACGTTAGCACAATTTTTATCATTTTATATACGTTTTTGTAAGCCTCGCTATACAAATTATACTCATATAATACTTTAAAACAACATACTAAGCAATTCTTGCATCGTTTACATTCACTCATTATTTCCGATTCCGGCTCCAACCCATCAATCTCCAACTCATAGTCTGCAACAACATATTTTTCAGACAGATTTTTCTTCAAATATTCCCATTTCTCTACAAAGTCTTTGTATTCCGCCAAAAAATCAGACATTACGAAATTAGAATCTAGTTTTTCCATTACTGCTCCTAGAGACTTAAAATTTTCTGCACAAACATTTCTCACAAAAAAATTGGGTTGCAAATATTGAATCTCATTAAACAGCTCTTCGTTATTCAAAAATCGTTCCTTAAAATCTTCCAATACTCGTTCATATATTTTTTTAAATGTTTCTTTTTCAAACTTTTCTATATTTTCTGTATCAATTTCTTGTACTGTTTTATTTTTGTTACTATTTTTTCTGATTACAGATAATTTTGATTGAATACTATTCATTTCAATTTCATCATTAATTGAATAGTTTTCAAATTTATTATTAATGGAATGAATAAACTTATCACAATCAGATTTTATGATATCAAATTTATATAAATCAGTTGATATAGTATCAACCGTCGCATGAATCATAGCTACTGCTTTTGATAAAATTAGATTGCCTGTCTGTAAATATTTTGATAAAGCAGTTGTACAGCCAAATAACTTTAAATATATGTGAGCAGTCAATACGGTTTCATATTTAAATAAATTTTCTAATAAATTTGAAGCTTTAAAGCGAGCATGTGAAGGAAAAGAAGAATCATTTCTAATGTAATTTAATGTCAAAGATATTTGAAAAAAAATTGATGTTTCTGGATCACCGTAATTTCCAAATATTTTTCGTAAAGCAGCATCTGTAGACCACCATCTCGTATTGCCGATTGCAGAAATAATAATTGTTGTATATTGTCGAAGCACAGTCATTCTTTTATATCCTTCTCGTAAAAAATTTATAATTTCTGTTATGAGTCCGAATAAAGAAATTGATTTTATGGTTTCAGACGTTATGTCTTTTAAAATTAGATTTAATTTATGTGAATAGCACCAAACATAAATTTGAAATTTCGTGATTTTTTCCAACCAGGTACGAAAGCCATTATATTCTCCACGCATATTTGAAGCTCCATCAGTGGAGCAACTAACACATTTACTCATATCAATTTCATATTTTTCGAATATATTTTCAATCAAATTGCAAAGACCTTTTCCAGTTGTATTATTACAAGTTTTCATAGCGAATATTCGTTCATGAATGCCACCTTCATAAACATATCTTACGATAACTGAACACTGTTCTTTAATAGATATATCTTGTGATGTATCAATTTGTATAGAAAACATTCCAGCGTTTTTTATTTGTTCAGCAATTTTTTGTTTAACCATTATATTTATTGTTTCAACAATTTTGTTTATTGTTGTTTTTGAGAAAAAAGTCAATTTAAATCCACGGCCTTTACATTTTGGATCTTTGAAGCGTTTTTGGTTTTTTATTAAATTATCAATGTGCAGTTGTAGTGCCGTATTATGTTGTTTAAGTAATAACAAAATTTCTAAAAAGTTACCATGATCCAAATTTATATTTTCAAGTGACAAGATGTTTTCATGTTTTCCTCGAAAACTTTGACCTCTTTTTCCAATCATTTTAACGATATTAATTACAATATTGATAACTTCTGTGTTATTTTTTATTTTCTGTTTTCTTAGGCTTTCCTGTTTTTCAAACAGTAATACATCCAAATTTGTAGATCCAATAAGTGTAAAATATGAAACAACAGAACTGTTATGCCTTTTACTATTTTGATGTTCAGATATTCTCTGATATACATGTTTCCAATCATTCATTCCTGTACTTTCGAAGGTACTAATGCTAGGCAAAGGAGCAAAACATAAGCACAATGAACAGAATAGTGATTTGTGTTCATTTGAAAAAGATAGCCATTTACGTATCGTACCATCTGATCTAAAATAAACTTTTGAACTATCAAAAAGCTTCGTTTTAGGTTGAACTGGATGATGCACTAAAAACTCTTTAACGGAGATATTCGTTGGTTTTGAAAATAAATTAAAATTAATTTTAGTTGTATCTCCTTCATTATTTGTATTATTTGCATCAATTTCTGTCTCACTGCTATCAGTTTCTAATTCAAATTCACCATCTTCAGCTTCATTTGCAATAATAGAGACATCATTATTTTCCATATCTTGATCATCAGATTCAGACGTTGAAATAATTAACTCATCATGCAGAGCTATAGCACTGGTAGAAGGTTTTTGGAAAAAGTGTTTTAAATCTTGTGATTTAACAGCTTGTTCAGTTAGTAACTTCTTTTTTTTTATTCTTAATTTTTCTGCTCCACCTTTTCTTTTTGGTTTTGAATTCATTGTTCTTGTAAAGTTCATGGATAGGAAAAAGATTTTGTTTTACTTTTACTATATTATAATATAATATATACTTAATATAAAATATTAATATTTTGGTATAACAAAAATTACAAATTAAATAAAAATGATTATACTGCAAATAAGCCAATATTTACCTGATAAATTCCTCACTGATATTTTTTTAAAATAATAAATAAATTTTGTTTTAAAGCACTATATTTTATTTTGAATGTAATAACTTGGAACACTTTTAACATTTGATTTTTCAGCACTAAGTGAACTTCGTTTTTCAAATTTTGAATATTTTCCAAAGTAAACTTTTTAAAGTTAAATTCAATTGCATTCCGTTTCCAAAGTGAACTTTGTTTTTCAAATTTAAATTGGATTGTTTATCTAATTAATTTTCGATTTATTTTCACCGTATCTATTAAATGCCGATTATAAGAAATTTTAAACATAGGATTTTACACCGGCCCACAATCGCTCAATAACATCGGCCCACAGGGATATAACCCGGCGTCCCGGTGGGCCAGTCCAACCCTGGGTGGAAATAATCTTATAGTATTAGCAAGTAGTCGTTATACTTATTACATAGAGGTCTACTTTACACAACAAAACGTAGCTATTCGCCATACGACTTTAGGTGTTTTGAAAAATTTGGGTAAAGGCGTAACTATTGATTCAGAATTTCGTGGTTTTTGGATAAAATGGTCGGATGATGTATTATTAGAAGTTGGTCGTGAAAATGAAACAATTCCATTTTTATATCATAGATTTTCGGAAAAATTTGTAATTAATTATGTTGGCCTTAAGACAATAAACAACGCTGGATACTGGAAAATAAATATTCGTAAGTAAAATAAATTAATTATGCCAAATATATAAATAAATAAATTTTCAATTTAAGAACCAAAATGCCCTGGTACAAATGTTACTGAACAACAGAAGAAGAAGAAAGCTGAATCAGATTGTTTTATTTTACATTAAAATTTCCATTCAAACTTTATGCGTTTTGCAAATAAAAATCAAATTTTTAAAATCAATTTAAAAATTTATATTTTTTTACGTTAAGCTATTCCGAAATTATCAATTAAATTATTAATTTTTACATTGATTCAAAAGTAGATTTAGTGGCCATAATGAAATGATGCCTGATTTATCAGTTTTGTATGATTTGTATATGCCTAAGGTGTGACTGTAAAATCACTAAATCAAGTCCACAAAAAATTGTAGTGTCTGTATTGAATACATGATGACCAAAGTAATAAAAATCACTCGGTTTGCTTATAATTTACAGTCTGCTATTGAAACAGTGTGATAATTTTTTCAGCGAATACAAAATATCGAATCTCTAAATTCATGAATATTTAATATTTAGTAATTATAAAATCAATAACTTTTGGAACTGACAGAGAAAATGAATAAAAACAAAGTAAATGATAGAATACATGATATTGTACAATCGAAGACTCATTAATAAATTCATCATCATCGTGGACAGAAACACAAGAAACAACAGTAATACAATAAAGTGAAATCCCAGATTGTCTTATATTCGAAGAAAATTAATTTCCGAAATTGTTATTCGGTTAGTTGTGAAAATTTACTATAGAATTTGCTGACAAAAAGCCTAAAGGTTATGAACTAAAAGAAATGTTGATTCAGATGAAATTAGGATAATGTTTAAGGTTTTAGGAAAATATTTTTCACCAAATACATAAATGTTTAATTACTTTTGAATTTGTAGATTGGGATGTCCATAAAGCACATAAATTTATCAGATTAAAAAATGGGAAATTTCAGTTGCTGCAAAGTATATTGAACCTCACCAATAAAATACAATTCAAAATTTCACATTTATTTTAGAGAAATCATTAGAATTATTGAGAATTTTTATGTGGTTATAAAAATGGAAGAAAAGAATAACTTTAAATATACTATAGTAAACGTTCTCGATTCTTCGTATTTCACGTTTTAATATTCTTCATTCGTTTGAACAACCAAGAACTAACCAAAATAGTAAAGAATTTTCAGGTAATCTAGTTTTAACACTCCAGTATTTTTGCATCAAATTCAGAAAACTAACAAAAAATATTTTTTTTTTTAATTATGTCCAAACTAATTATGATTTCTGAACAAAATTAATTATGATATCATCTTGATTGTTGATATTAACCATAATCTTCTGATCATGAATGATTACATTCTGTTGAAATTCGAAACATAAATGAATTTTTTTATTTTGAATTAGTTAATTTACGCTAAAATAATTAAATAAATTGAAATAAAATTATTGAAAGTTTAATTTATTTTGTGAATAAATTAAGAGTTTTTTATGAAAATTTTAATAAAATTACATATTTCTAATTTTAATTTGACATAGAAAAATGGAATAATGTGTCAAGAGTTTCAATGCAAAATTATAGATAATAAAATTTAAAATCAAATCTTTTTGTACAATTTTGTTTATAAAGCAAGTATTTTCTGAAAATATTTTTTTTTTTGTTAAACAGAACATTTTCTTATTGAATCTTTCTTTTTCGTTTTGCAAATCTTACGTACAAAATTTATATAATATTCTTTACCCAGCTTTAGGAAATATTTTTAGTTAGGAAACATTATTTTTAAGTGTATTAAACTAATTGTATCTCTTTTTTTCTTTAAACGTTGATGACTACTATATTTTAGCAAATTCCTTGCGAGATTGTTTAGGATGTAGTTCTAGTTTAGCTTGTAGTTTTTGCCTATTCTTTTTACTTTTTCAGGAATTTCAAATATTTTTAAATCCTTATGAATGTTTGCGTTCTTTATGTGCCATGGTGCTCCAGTTATTGTTTGTAAAATTTTAGACTGTGTTCTTTGTAGTTTTTCAATTCCATAATCCCAAATCGGTTTGATAATCATTTTATATAGTAGAACTTTATATGTGAGATTTAATTTAGATTTTTTGTTCAGAAACCAGTTCATGCTGCTTTTACCTTAATTTATATATAATTTTTACAATTATGTGTATTTTCTCAAGATGTACGACAGAACGAAAACCGGCATTTTACTAAAATTATATTTCGTAGGTACATATCGTATTCGGGACATAGGGAAAAACAAACATGCTGTAGTTGCGAAACATAAAATGAGATAGAAACTATAGCTTACTTCACTTGCAAGTGTCTGTAACGATCGCCAGGATGGCTAAGGTTATTGAATTCGTACACTAAACGGGAGTAAATTCCCCGGGAGCCAGTTCATGGTGGTAGCCTTATTAGGTAAGCCATCTACATATATCATACGGTCTCCGAATGCCACGATGTGCATCTAAGCTACGCGACTCATTATCTTAGTCTATTGCGCTAATTGGGGTCGGCGTCGTGGTTTATGTGTATATTATTATTTACTGCTCCCGTCAACAAAAAATTTCTGAAATTTGCAATTTTAAATTAACGTTTCTCTATCAACTTATCTAGTGTAAGTGTATTATTTTAAAAACGCGCCATAATTGTGAATAACGTGTCAGATGCTATATAACACGCCCCGGGCTACCTCACTGAAATTAACTTTTACAAATATTTTGTATAAAAAACTTTTGTCAAGGATTCCCATTAATTATCATATCCAGTATTGAATTTATGTATAACATTTTTTTATGTAATACAAAACTTTAAAACATCAGCAAGAAGAAAAATCCATTATATTTTTTCCAGTAATAGAATAGAATAACAAAACAACAACAACAACAACATTGAAACATTACGATACTTTATCTTCAAAAGGACACAGAAATATTTACAAACAAACTTAATATCCTCTAATTCGAAAAAGGAAGAAAAAGATAAGAAAAAATATACAGTCGACAGCATCACAAGGATTTAATATTGAAGTGTATACATTTATCTTTAAACCTATGCCATGAAATTGACATTTAGTTCGATCAACTGTCACTGATTAATTGGTAATATTATTAAGTACATTGAACAATGTTGACCTTTACTTGGTTGCTTGGTTCCATATTTGTCAACAATATTTTTGCTTGCATAACAAAAATATAATGGCAAACTATTTCTGACATGAGAAGGAAAATGGGAAATATTAATATTTAGGAGCTTTCTTAAAGTAAATTACAGTAGAATCCGAAAGTTTGATAACGATAAATTTTTCAAATTACATTAATGAAGCAATTTATGTAATTAATAAAAATAACATTTAGAAGAAAATGTTTTATTTTACCATAAATTGAAGGCTTCATTTTTGTTATAATTCAAATATTTGATTATGCAGAATTGACCGAATTCACAATTAGCCGAATTCACAATTGGACGAAGTTATAAATGTTATTAATAGATGCAAAAATCCAGTAAATAATTTCTGGTAAATTAACCTGGTACAATTGTGTACTGGGTCATTAGCTCATTCAATCAATTAGCCGCAAATCCTCTATTTTGTATAGGACATTTCAATGATCTTAGAATTATGTAAGAATTGACGAGTTGACCAGCTGACTAATACCATCGACTGAGAATATGTGTAGACAGGCGAGCATAATTAATCATTTTTTTCCACAATTTTAATGGAAATATGCTGAAAATAAGGAAATTATGAAAAACATTAAGAAAATTACATTCAGAAATATTTAAGATTTGATGAGGGTTTCTGTAAAGGTCAGTGAACTTGTATACTAATTTTGAAAAAAAATCTGAGTATCTCTATATATAGCCAACATGACAACACATTTTAACGTTTAACATTTAAGGTTGTAAATTTTAGATGTAAATTTTTATTTTAAAATATAAAAAATCCTTCTTTTTTCTGATTATATCCACAAATATTATGGTAATCATCATAGCCACTTACCGCCATAATAAACTTATCAATCTTCAAACTCTAGAGAGGCGTCGGGAAATAGTTAACATATACTATATTATTAAATGAGTTTAAATATTAATGAACTTTCCCTTAGATCTGTAGTACCGATTACGAGTAAAACTATCATAATTTCCATCGAATTGAGGAAGTAGAATTTAGGACATAGAGGTTTATAGTTTAGTGGTAGCCTGTTAATTCAAGCTTTAAGATTTTGTTTCTCTTAATGCTTCTCTTTTGTAAATGGACCTACTAAATTAATATCACTCTTTAACTTGTGTTCACTTATCTAAACCAATAATCAGTTTCATTCTTAACATCAATTTCTTGGCAACTAATTTTCGATTATTAATGAAAATAATCAGCTTATTTTTACTGGCAAAAGTAATTCTAAACATTGATATGAACAAATCGACAGTAAAATTTAAACAATAACTTCAAAACTGATAGTGATTTATCCCACGAAACGAACTTAATCTTGTCATAAAATCAAGATGTAATTTATCAGAAAATAAAGTTAATTATGATAAGAAAAATAAAAATGTTAATTAATTATTTATTTACTGATTCTAATTATAATTAGACTACATCTACTACCAACTTGTTGAACATAAGATATCACTTTAGATAGAATATTGAAGAAACATTTTCATTCTCAATATTTATGTCTTTTTTATCATAAATGCTATCTGATTATTTTCTGGCTGCATTTCATATATAAGAGGAACATTTCAATCAAAATTAAATTCAGTTTTATTGTTCCTCAAGTAAACGTGTTTGAAGTTAAATTTCGGGAAAAAGTTGGAATGGAGAAAATGTCAATATTTTTGGCCTGTATAATAATTGCAGCTTTTGCAGAACCAACCAAAGCTCAACACTTCTCAAAAGTAGAAAACACATTCCAGCAGAATGCTACCATTAAACCAGGTGATATCATGCAGTGTGAAATAAGAAAAACAAATATAGAAGTTGCCGAAACTAAAAATGATTACCAGTGTAAGAAAAATCCATATAAAAACATAAAATTAATTTTGTAATAAATTTTAATTTTCTAATGCGTCGTAGTAAATACAGTGGAAGGTATAAATGGAGCTTCGGTAACATATCAACCAGTTTCTGGAAAATGTTTTTCATTTAAAGTAAGGGCAGCACAAAATGTACTTATTGCACTTACCAGTATTCCTTATTATGTGGATACTGTTGATGTCTATCTTGAAGAAGATAACCTATATCAAAATATTAGGCAAAGTTTTGTAGGTATTGTGAAAAGATTGAAAAAAAACGGATTCACTACTGAGAAAGAATATCGTGGTTTTTGGATAAGATGGTTGGATGATGAATTATTAGAAGTTGGTCATGAAAATGAAACAATTCCATTTTTATATCATAGATTTACGAAAAAATTGGAAATTAATTTTGTTGGAATTATGACATATAAAGTAGGCGGAGCATGGATAATAAATGGTGGTAAGTATAATAAATTTTATGTATAATAATTATGACAAAAATTGATAAATTTTCAATTTAAGAACCAAAATGCCCTGGTACAAATGCTACTGCAGTTCAGAAGAAGATGAAAGCTGAATCAGATTGTTTTATTTTACAGTAAACTTACAATTCAAATTTTATGTTTTGCAAATAAAGATTAAACTTTAATTAAACGTTAATAAATTTAATTTTTTTTTCTTACTAAATACTTAATATGAATTGTATATTGATTCCGTTGAGTCATTCCAAAGTTATTTATCAAAGTATTTACAGATTTTTTATACATTGAATCAGAGAAAGTGTGCCGGCCTAGGTGGCCAGAATTTCGTATAAAAATTACTCGGTTTGCTTATAATTTTCTTGTCGCTATTGGAACAATCTATTAACTTCTTAAGCGAATAAAATTTATTTGTTCGACCAATTACCCAATTAATTCACTCGAAATTTTTTATATAATTTTAACTAAGTTTGTGTTTTGGACAAAATTAATTATGGTCTTAATATAGAGAGTGCTGGAAGATTGTTCCAGTAGATCTTATGCTCTTGTTCAATTCATCTACATAAAGTGAGGTTGTGGTGTCCTCTGGGTTTGCTGCAAAACAGTTCTGGTCCAATTAGTTTCGTGCTTGATCCAGTTTTCGCAAGGCAGTATGCCTCTGGGCTTGCCGCTAAGCGGTTCTGGTCCAATTAGTTTCGTGCTTGAGCCAGTTTTCGCAAGGCAGTATGCCAAAAGATATAACCATAAATTCATAATATTTTTGTTTAATTTATGGATGAACATTAATCGTTCTCCTTGTCATTAATTATTGTATTCTGAAATTGGATACTTAAATAAAATTTATTGAATTTTTAATTAGTTAATTTACTCTAAAATAATTCAATAAATTGAAATAAAATTATTTCAAATTTAATTTATTTTCTTTAAGTTTTTAAATCTTCAGCTTTTGCATTTATATTTCAAGAGACTTTTGATAATTTTAATAATTACATAATTCTAATTTTATATAGAAAAGTTGAATAATGTGTCAAGAGTTTCAATGCACAATTATAGATAATAAAATTAGCAATAAAATCTGTTTGTGCAAAATCTGAAGATGCACCCATAAATTTTCTTATAAATTTTGGATTTTTAATGGAAATAATTTGTTTTTAAATTTCTATTTTTAGTTAAGTAATAATTCAATTTAATTTGTTTCTTATGAATAAAATTGGATTAAAATCTTATGTGCTTGCTGTCTTCGTACTAATAAGACTTCGTATTATATTATAGTAAAATTAATTTAAAATTAAGACGTACAAGTTGAAATAAAAATAGGAGATGTAAACTAGAATAAATTGGAAAAGTGATAAAATAATGAAATTTGTATAAATTACAACGATTATTGATCCAATCAAATGTAAGCATTCATTCGATAAAAAAGTATGATATGAATTCATGAAAACTCTACGTTACAATATTTAACCGCTATTTTGGTAGGACTTTTGGTAGGAGGCTGATCAGGCGATGAGTATATTTAAAGACAAATAATAACTTTAATTATCATAGAATGTTGGTTTTCCTAATTACCAATATTTTACAAAACTTCCAGTAAATTAGAAATATTATTAAAAACATCATTATACTTTTTATTACCCGAAGAAATAAATTTTGTCAATTGACGATCACTCAACATTATAATCGAATAATCTTCATATGACGGAGTATGACAGAGTAGAGCTTAATAAAAGAAAAGATATTCGATATAGCAAGCCAAAACCTAAAACATTATTACATGAAGAGGTAATTGGCTCATGACGGTTGATGTTGTGTGAAAGGAGTAAACTTAATGTTCTATTTAATTCTTGTACTAGATATGAAAATAATCATCGTAAATTTGACAGTCAGAGATGTAAGCAAAAATTATAAAACTCCGCAATATCTGGCAAGTAGACATTTTTTGCGATATGTAGCCGAATTTACAATTTGATTGTGCCCATTTCCAAAGTGTAAAACGCACTTACGTCATTTGTTTTTTATGTCAATCTAGTTTCCCTATGAAACCAGACCTATTAAGACTGCAGGAGTATATTATTTTCATTACTACACATGTGGTATGTAGTGAAAATGATTTGGGGGATTCAGTTTATATTTTAAATTCTATATTTGTTACGTCTTCTATTATATTATTTAGTATATTAATAAGAGTAAAATTTCCGTGGCATGAGGGAATAAACGGTAACTAGATTGCCGATAAACTAGCTAAAACAGGGGCTTGCCGGCCCTTAATCGGTCCCGAACCCTTCTGCGGCATTTCTAAAAGCCTCATAATTGAGGAAATAAGGGAATAGGTAAACAAAGAGAAATCCACCTACTGGAAGAACATTCCAGACACACGCCAAGGGAAGCGATTCCTAGATTTCTCAGACAAAATGGCTAAATAAGTCCTCACACTCAACAAAACCGAGCTACATACAATAACTGGCCTTTCTTAATATCGTTACAATACATCTACTGAACACAATATTTCGTGTTTAGTTTCCATCTCTGTTTTATAATTAAATGTGACATTAACGTAATTTTATTTAAAAATTTTATATTTTTTCTGATGTAGCCTTGTAGATTCCACATTTGCTCAATTTTTTTTTTGTTAATAATACATTAAATAAAATTCTCTTAAAGATTTTCTCTTTCTCATCGGCATCCAATAAAAATGTGAAAATGTTGTGATTAAAATTTACTCTCAATAAAATTTATGATTTTAAATAGAATCTCTGATTCTGATAGACAAACATCGAAAAACGTTCTTTTTTTTTGGATGTCAAGGACGTTTAAATTGGGATCATTTAAGCGAACAGAATTTTATAAGCGGCTAAGCTATAATTGTGCACAGCATAGCGTACTATATTATTGTTTATATGTCGTGTTGAACCTGAATATTGCGTGTGAATATGTTTTTATATTTCTGTGGCAACATGCAATAGTAGCTTATGTCGAAAATACAAAATGTTCAAGAATCAATTTACAAAATATAAATATGATTTTGAAAAAAAGTATGAGAGTAATATCAACAAATTTCGAATATACAAGATGTAGAGAAATATAGCGAATTTAATAAAAGTGATTACAAAACCCAGGTTGGATTTTAGAAGATGCTTAAAATTTAGCTATAATGAATTAAGTTAATTTACAGAAATAATATTTTGCTTTTCAAAAAGCTTAAGTTACTTAAGCTAGTATTGAAAAACACTCCTAAACCATAACTAACTTCTAAGTTCACTTAAGCTACTTTTACAAAAAAAAAAAAAAAAAAATATATATATATGAAAAACATAATGTAGCAAAGTAGCTTATGTTCACTTAAGATTTTGATAGTTAAACTTATCATGTCGAAAATAAAATCTTATGTTGATTTAAGTTATTATTACAAAAAATAACTAGTAGTTTTGCTTGCACTTAACTTACATAAGCGTTGGAGTTAAGATTATTTTAATAAAAAAGAATGTAGACTAAAGCAAGACTTGAACACTTATATTAGATAAGCTGTTATTACAAATGCATTAATAAAATGTTGTTACAGATATCTATGGAAGTATAACGAATATTAGTAACGTGAATAGACCAAAAAATAGGTTAGAAAAAGAAGAAAAATAAAATATAATAATATCAATATTAACTTAAGTCGACTTAAGCGACTCTTGCATGTTGCGACAGATTTGTTGCTTATATTTATACCATATATATGAAAATTTTTAGATATAGATAGCTCCTCAGGCGTTTTGGTATTTGTGAAAATATTGTATTTAATTAATTAATAATAATAAAATTGGAAAATAATCAAAACAAGCGCAATTATCTGTAATTGATAGAGAATATATAAAATGAGCTAAACTGTCAATTTCAATTAAAATTTATATAAATTGTAACAGAAAATTTGAAAAAATATATAATTAAAATTTTTAATATAATTTCGGTGATTATATTTTTTATATAGTTTTTTCTGTAGGTTGATAAAATTAGAATATGAAATTACAGCATTGCAGAATTACAGATTAATATTAAAATATTCGAATTTATATTTGATTTTAAAATATATTTTATAACTTAATTTATTCATAATATTAATTTTAAATCTATTTTAGTTAAACTTATTATAATTCGATTTTTGTTGATTTGCAATGCAATTTTAATTTATTTTAGTTTTATTTTTTGTATGCATAGCTAATTCTTTGAAATTCTTAAATTTGACAGGACAAATTGCATTTTATTTCAACATTTGAAGAGAAATTTTGACATGTTTAAACTAAAATTTGGGTCAATATAATTTCATTATTTCTGAACATATTTTTCATTATCAGAACATAAAATTGTATAATTTTAGTATGGAAATTTAATGATATAAAGAAAATTAACAAATTTGCTTTGATTTTTGTTCTAAATTGTTTGTAATACTTGTAAATTTAGATTATCTTATTTTATAAAAATCAGACAGATGCAGATAATTACAAGTTACGAAAAAAAAAAAAAATATATTCCATGATCTCAGAAATTAAAATTTTTCTATCCTTTATACCGAATCAGTTAAGCGATAAATTGATAAAACATAATTTTAATTATGTAGAATTAGTTCATCAAATCTAATTCTGCTGTCATCTAAATATACAAAAAATTTCAACCTTAACGCTTTAAAGAACACAATTTTGTTCACGTGATTCAGCTATAGCTGAAACAATAGATCACATGATCAGCTCACTGTAATTGCAGTTGGTGTCCGCGAACGTGTTAACACATTAGCAAGGAACTATCGATCTAATAAATTTTTGGTCACTAGGTCCTAGTGAGATTGACGGCAACGAAAATGTTGAAGAACTGTCAAAAAATGGTGCTACTAGCAATTCTCATTATTCCAAATTCCAAGTTAGGATTCCCATTATACAACCGCTAAGAATTCTTTGGAAAAGTTGGAGGAAAAAGAATTCTTCAACGTTTTGGGGAGATGTAAATATCCAAAATTCTAGACACATGACATATTCTACTCAGGAAGCATGCAAGGAGATTACATTTAACGGAAACCCCAATATGCAGAGGATGTGAGGAACACAAGGAAATACTAGATTACATCTTCTGTTACTACGATGCTGTAAGATGTAAAAGATTAAAACTCTTTGAATTTTCTTACCTAATCGATCATGATAGAATGCTGCATGATGTGCTCCATGTAGAATTGGGCATTGCAGGTCTAGGTATAAGTGGAGGGTTTTTGTTAACCCTCCCTTCTTACACTCAAACCAACTAACCAACAATTTCAAATCATCTAAACATAACACAATCAACTACAAAAACGAATTAATTGTAAATTAAAAATCTAAATAATTCAACTAACATAAACACACCTTAAATAAATAATAATAAACTGTCTTGGAGGTCGATGCCATATATTCAACAATATTAAATTTTATTACATCATTCATAAAATTTACTTTACGCTTATAATTAAAATAATGATTATTTTATCTATACATAAGCACATAAAAAATTGATTTTTAATGCTTTATTGTTCTGCAATTATTATGCAAATTATTATGTAATAGAATAGCTAATAGTCAGAGAGAAGCGCATGCAACAAATCATCACTCTACAAATATCAAGCAACAATTTTGCATTCGCCGGTAAAAAGACATACAAAATACCGACCGATTAACTGAGGAGAATGGGAAAACATTTAACTTGATTTGATGAAATTATAATTACAAATTTTTTCGCACTGTCTTAATCTTTTATGTACTACAAATTGACATTTTCTGAATTTTAATTTGTAATTGAAAGCCAGGGGCAGTCATAAATTGTTGTGATTCGTTATTGGAGATTCTAAATAAATTTACTTTTTAATTTTTTCTATTTTCCGTTTGATTGTAATCTAGAATTTATTGCCTAGAAATGAAAATTCAATAAATGATTGCTGTAGGTTAATGTTGACAGCGTTATTTATGTATACGAAACAATTGAAAGACCATTTTGCAATTAACATAATTTACGATTCAGTAATTTAAATGTCAATAATGATTTATTAATATAATAGGAGGAAAGTGAATTTTTTCATCAGGTCAGATTTATCAGAAAAATTGAATCACAAAAACTACAAGAAAATTGATAGCGGTGGCTTAGTGAAGTGATAGTGTGGAATGCTGTGATTAGATATCGGGTTCAAATCCAGACTGAGGAATCGATGTAGTTGTATGTAAATTGATTAAATTTTAAATGAGTACCAGTAATAAAAATTTACAATATGTAATTGTAGTTTCAAAAGTAGTTCAAACTTTGAGACCATTTGCTGAAATGCTTCACTATTAAAAGCCAGTCCGTTTGATACAATTAAAAAATGTCTTCACTATATATTGAAGCTGGATCAGAATGTACTAAAAACTAATAGGTCCAAATTACAATAAAAATATTACGAAACTTATATCATTAATAAAGGCTCGATATGACCTGTACCGCCTATACCGCTCGATATGAACTGTAACTATATCAGTTTAATATATTTGAACTAACGTCGATAATTTCTCAAAATGATGATTGTATACTTTCCATTTCTAGCGAAATTAGTCATAATTTCTACAGTATAAATCATATTTTAATTGTATATCGCTATGAATATAGCATTTTTATGCCTTAGTTATGGACAATATTGCAAATTAAATTTCAAATCTTAAGCAAAACTTCTCGGCAAAATAAAGAAATCATTAATTTATACTTTAGATTTAGAAGAAGTTATAATAACATTTTCCACTTTTATGTAGACATAATATCAATTCCAGCCAATGTGTAGATACAAAAACCACCATAATTCAGTAATAATTGGATTTTAAGAGCATTAGAAATAATATTTTCATATTTCATTATCATATAGAAAATCTACGACCGAATGTTTTTTGATAATAATAATAAATAAAAACTGACAAAATTATTGAACTTTTTATATTTGTCTCAGATTTTATTTAGCAATTTTAGGCTCTAAATTACACTGAAATGATGATGAAGCAGAAGCCGAAATTGATATTATCTTGAGAAAATCATAATTTCATAAAAAGAATATAATTTTCGTAAATGTGATGAAAATAACCTAAATAATTTCTAGGATTTTATTTTAATAAAGTTTTGTAATTCTGAAATATTTCATAGAATTTTTCATATACAGAAAATATTTAAAGGCTTTTCAGATCATTTATTTTTTATTGAATATTTATGGAACATTTGGGTGGAAATGAAGCTGTTTTCATCGGTGCCATTTAATTTTTATATTTATTGTTTTTCATAATAAGAAAATCTATGCTATTTTGTTGCTTGTGTTTTCCTCTCTGTTCCCAGCTATAACCACTACTAAAACAGATTGAAGATAAGTTAACTTTTCATTTAAGAAATCCAGAAAATTGCTAGAAATTCATTATTTTCAAAATTAAAAATTTAGGAAATTTAAACTTAATTGATTTTATGGTTTATCAACTTATCGTTAGTTTATATTTCCATGGCAATGTGTAAGAGTCGACTTAAGTGAAAGTTTATATTTTTCCATATTATTATTTTTCTCTTCCTATTCTATTTTTTGGGCTATTCGCATTAATAATATTACCAGTACTTTGGTAGTTATGTTTAAAAGTATTCTAGCTAAAGTAACATTTTTTGTCTTATTTGTAAGTTCTTAGGTCTTGCTCGGATGCAAATTGTTTTTTTCTTGTGTGTAAAAGTAGCTTAAGTCCAAAATTTGTGGTAGTTAAGTACACAGAAAGTTATTGGTTATGGTTAACATATTTGAAACCCCATTAATTTATAATCAACCTAAAATACTTTACTACGTTATATTTTTGATCAATATTTAAATTACTTAACCTATTATTAAATTGCTATTTATTATATTTATTATAGCAAGTTGAAACCATTTTTACATATTTTCAATTCTCTCGAAAATTTTATATTTTCGACATAACCAACTCTTACATATTGCCATAGATTTAGTTCCGGAGCCTTTGTCTCTAATCAGGCAAATGAATAGCGATCAAATTAATAAATTTTGATTCTGAAATTAACAAAGTTTGTTATTATAATAAAGACAATCGATTGATTTTCATTTCATATTCAAGAAAGAATGTTACAAACAAATTAAACCTAAACTATTCGCTTCTTTATCAATTAAATATTTGTATGTTAAAATTGTCTAATAATGACAATTTTATCTTAAAAGGAAACCTTTATAATAATTTGTAGAATGAAATTTAAATATATTTAGTCCATTTTCTTATCAATGAAATTAGTATTCAATTCACGTTCTCAATTTAATTCCTTCAATTACCTTTTTTCTATCATTTTAATTATAGACATTTCAAATTTCAATTATTTTCTGAACCTCCATTTATTTTTATCAAAAGAAAGTTTTTGTTTATTTTGCTATTCGTGAGTAATTAAAAATTGCTATTTTTTTATAGTTTATCATTATCAACAAAGACAATTAATTTAACATATTGCTTCGCACACCTGGGACATTACAGCGAAAAGTAGGTCATCTTCAAGCCCATATTGTTTACATATTCAAATTCAGATGTTTTTTCTGTTCAATGATATTAAAATTTCTATAAATATATAAACAAATTTTATCTTAATATTTAATTTAAAATTAATTAAATTCTTGATAGATTCTACCACCATTTTTGATAATTTCCATATATATTTTGTTGAAGTAGTAAACCTTACATTTGACAGTGAAATCCAGGGAAAAAGTGAATAAATATTGAAAATAGCATTAGTGTAAAATATGATTTAAGTTTTGGGAAATAACTATCGGGCTATTTTTATCATAGCAATAAATGAGCGAACGTTGTGGTGGATATAATTTTTCTCCAAATGAAAGAGTCTCATCTGACTAGAACCTTGCGCTTCCTGTTAAACTTCGCAATTCCTGAATCCATTGAAAAAATTATTAAACCTTGACAAATTTCATTTCGAAATATTTTAATACGTGCGAATTATAACGAAGCCTTTTTTTTACCTAACAAATAATTTTGCATTTAAGTTCCTAATATAAAAAATAAATTATTGGCCACACTTTCAATTTCTAATTAAAATGCTAAACTAACGATCAAAAATGCTTGGCTATTGCCCACCTTAAAGAATCGTGATGAGAATAAAAAGAATGATTTTCTTATAAAACTTTATTAAATAATTATGATTGATTTGAATAATCAATCATAAAAAATTTCATTTGCAGTAGATTCAATTATAAATTACTATAAGAAATTTAACTTATTTTACAGATTATCGAAATTGTTTTATGGTTTTGCAAAAGGAAGCTAACCTTTCCGTTGGCAGTAGAACGATTTATTTTAAATAGAATTCTTAAGAAATTAATGGAAATTTGTTAAAACTTTGGCAGCCATTGAATATTTAGAAGAAAATTGTTGGAAAAGAAAATTTTTATATAAGAATTTGATTTATTTTATGCAGAATTTAATTTACTCTTGATTATTTATTATTTTTGAAGTGTCATTTAACTTTATTATAGTTACTAATAAAAAAATTGGAGCTGATTTTGTATAGAAAGTTGAAAAAGTTTTAAAGAAATTTTTACTATCAACAAATTGGCAGAAGTTTTTAAATTTTTTTTTTTAAAATTTTGATACTAGTCAAAGTTTCATCTAAGCCGTCAAATTGAAATTAATTTAATTTTTTAAGAAAAGTTATTCAAAAAATTATAAATTAAAACTTTTTGAGGAAAGAAAGTTTTAAAAGTTTTTCCAAAGAATAAAATTTTACGGATAAAATTTATTATCTTGTAAATTTATCATTTGAGATTCTTTAAACAACCAATTACAAGTCCATGTAATATTAAGAAAAAAGATTAAGAAAAAAGTTAACATTTTGTTCCTTGAATTTGTTGGTAAATCCTTTAAGTTTCATTTCCCAATTTGAAATTAAGATTTATATTTTGTATTTCAGTGTTTTTACTGTCCATCTTTCTCAACTTCCTTTGTTTTTTTTTTCGAAACTCCCAAGCATGTAGGCTACATAAAAGTGAGACTACGGAAATACTACATTATTATCACACAATATCGATCCACCCCACTTATTTAATTAATAAAATCGCTTTGCATAACTTCAGTTTATCAGCATCGTCAAAGATTTCTATAAAAAAATTGGAAATTCCCTAACTTCATTTTGTTTCGAATTTTCTACTACTTATAAGTTTTTTTTTCATACGATGAAGTACCACAGAATTTTTAAAATGATTGACAATTTATTAAAATAAATTATTTTGAATATTAATTAACTTTTTGGACATTTTCACAGTCCACTTAGGCCAGTAATGATTTGTTAATAATTTGTAAATATTTATTGTAATTTTTATGATTTATGTTCATGAAATTTTAATTAAAATATAAATTTTCAAAAATCTAAAGAATAAAATTCAGCGATAAATAATAATTGTACACCACCTGGTAAAACCACCTTTAACATTAATTTGTATTCAGGCTATCAATAACCTCCGAAATATTATAATAAATTAGGAGGTTTTATTTAAATTGACAGTATCTATAAAAACGAGATACAAATCCATGTAAATGAATTTTAATTATAATTTCGTTTTGGAAATTGATTAATTTTATAAAAGAATATAAATTTTTGACCACAAAGTGATCTAGTTTTTCTGCAGGTTATTAGTTAATATTCCCCACATTTTGTGGACTTTGCACAATAGGGTAAAAAAAGTTTTATGATTTCATTTTGTTCGTCTGTCTGTCTATAATTGCTTATTCTGTGGAACTCGAACTAGATTGGCTATAAATTCAAATCAACGCGATTTGAAATCTAAAATTCACTATTTGGTCTTGAGAGAATATGGTCGTAAAACAAAATGAAAAGTATCGTTTCGTTTTGCGTTATGAAAGGAATCGAATATTCTATAATGTTTCGTAACAAATATTGCGTTACATTTATTGTAACGTTTTGCAACACTGGTTGTGATTAATTGAAATATTTTCCCTAACGACATGTGTGATTAGAATTGATTGACAGTGACATTAACTGATATGCCCAGATCCCGGCCATCACAACCTTTGAAAAAATGGCGGGGTTTAATGTTTCCAAATTTTAATATTTTATACATGCGTCTATAATAATCAATAACTGATTTGAAATAAATTGAAAATCATAGAACACCGTTTAAAACAATTATAAAATTGCCCAGATTAGGGATTGACCATTCAATCTGAAGTCATTTTATTGTATCTGTTTTCCATTTAAATTACTATTTTACAAATTTAATTGAAATTATAATTTTTAATATTATTATTAATTTAAGGATAAATGATTCTCCTTAGCAGTTTTTTTTCGCTAAATCTCGGATAATTTGCATTAATAAAATGTCTTATTTCTCTGCAATGAAATTTATAACCAATAAATAAGAAATAAAAATCTAAATCTACTCTAGAATTTTCTTGTTTAGCCCCCAAGATTTCTAAAGCGAGAAAGAGTTAGCGGGTAAGGAAAAACTATCAATAAAACTTTATGGGCAAAATGAGATTACATTCTGAGATCATACAAAAAATATTTTAAAATTCTTAAAGAATTTCTTTTTTTGTGGTTAGGATTCTTTATGTTACAATATCATCATCATTGTCGTCATTGATGTTGTCCTTAGGGAATTATATGATGATTATGTTCTGTTATCACAAACACAAATCAACAGTGCAAGAATGACGTCAAGGCTCCTATGTGCCATCACATTGAAGTGTCGTTAAAGTTTTTGTAAACTCTTGTAGTTATTTTTCTGAAAAAGTTTTTCAAATTTCACTTTTGAAATACACTGAAATAAATTGTTAATTATAGTATAAACAGTTTAATTTTATGTAGTCTAATATTGTTTTTAAATTAAAAAAACCAAATCCAAAATATTAATTAATTTATCATTAAATGATTAGATATTCATAAATGTCATTTAAATGTCAAATTATAGAGTGAGGAGTTATTATTGTTATTATTAATAGCTTTTTATTTCAAACATAAATTATACAATTCAATATGAATTGTTTAGCAAGTTTATATAATTGGGTATAAGTCATCCGAAAATCTTCCAATTGATTCTATCATAATTTTCGCATTTCCAATTGTTTAAACTTGAAGTCGACTCTCCATCTTTTAGTTTGATGTCACACCTTTCATTGTTCATTCTGTCGTTATTTTGCTCCATCGATTGTCCTCTGTACAGAGGTGATTTGACCAGCACATTGTCATTTTAATGATTTTGCTGCTATACTACACTTCAGAAATTGCTCCATACATACTTTTCTTACGATCCTTATTCGTTGTCAAATAAAAACTTTCATAAACGATACTCAATTTAATTTTGATATGGTGAGGAGTAAATAGTTTTTTCTGAATTTCCAAAAGATAAAAAACTTGCCAAATTTTATATTTCACCAAACTTTTTCCTTAGTGTAATTTTTTTATATATAAAATTTTAATTCAAATATTTTCTTAGCTATTGCGTGCATAAATTTATATACAAATTTAGTCCTTCCTTTTGCATATCCTTACATTTTATAGAAAGTTCTTTAAAATATCATTCAGTTTCTTACAAACTATAATACCCAATGGAACAGAACGGAAATGAAATTATTTATAGATCAATGAATTTTCCTGGGGTACAAAAATAAATTTTAAATTCTTTAATTTATTTATGCTTTTCACTCTATTGAGTCCTGTTTTCTTATAGGATAAGAAAATATTATCAGGAAAAATTTGACCATTCATAGTTTTTATACCATGCGATTTCGTGAAACTATTACGAGTGACGAAAGTACGAGCGCATTTTCGATAGCTTCTATTTAAGGGAACCAACAAAATTACATTGAATTTGAGTTTGTTTACGCCTTGGAAGTAATTTTATTGGAATTGCATGAAATCGTCTATAAGGAAGCCAGTTTGAAAATGTTTCTAATTACTTAAAATCTCGAAATGAAATAGGTAAAAATAGTTTCCTATACAAACAACGAAAAATACAATTTGAATACTCCAGTATGGACTACATCAGATTATTTTATATTGTTTAGAAATTCTGTATCGGAGCAACAGAAAAAGATTATTTAAAATTTTGTGGTGGCATAGAAAGACAATTCTCATTGAAGCAGAAAAATTCATTAAAACAAATTGAAGATAAAAACTAAATTTACCACAATGCAATGGACATTGAGTAATGAACTATAGATAAGTAAAGACTATTTAATCTTCAATGGAAAAAAGATAACTTCCATTTCTATTTTAGTCCACAGAAACTTAATTTGTGGTCTTGATGGTCATTTTATTATACTTTATGGGAAATATGATTACAGTGAAATGTTTTCTAATTTTAACTTCTGGGAATTATTTGAAAGTAAATTATTCAAGTTAATAATAAAATTGTAAATGAATTATTTAATGATTTCTAATATTTTGTGTAAATGTTGTGGACTTCTGAAACTAATTAGATATTTAATTAATAAATAAGATTATATCAAATTAAAGAAATTTTACAAGACTTCGTAACGAAATTATTCACTCTGATTTTAATTAATTTGTTCAATAAATTATGTAATTATGTCTGTAAATAAAATAAGAGAACAAAAATTCAAAATTATCCGAATAAAATTTTTGTTTTATAAATTCTTTATCCGTTTTAGTATTTCCTAATAAATGTGAACAATTTGGCTTGTCTTTATCTTTCGAATACAAATTCTTATGTAAATTTATGCAATGCAATAAATTTAAGAATACATTCAGACACCAGGGATTTTTATGTCTAACAAAATACGAAAGTCTGGACAAAATGTATAAATTTTGTGACCCAAAAGAAAGTGAATATATTTTTAGAATTACAGTCCAATAAAACTGTCCCAAAACTTTTTGAAAGGATTTTTATTTTAATCCAATAAAGTTTGATTAAATTTAGTTCAAATTGAAATTTGTATGAATCTTTTTAAAGCCTTAGGAGCTAAGTGTATTACTCTGTAGACTGTTCTTCATTTTAATAGATTCATATACTTATTTGACTTCATATTGAATACTAATTTGCCACCCTATTATATATGCCTGCTTTACAAAAAATTGAAAATCAACCCCAATATTTTAGGGTGGTGAGAAAATCGGTATTTTTTTTTAAATTTCGCCATTAAATCGATGATATTTGATATCTTGTAATTCGGATATCAGAATGTATAATTAGTGGGATTCCCTTTTGTTGTCAGGGAAAGGGTTTTCTGCTGAATTTGAAATTAAATTAAAATCGTTTTGTAAAATAATTCTTTAAAGTTTTATCGTGAATTTCTAATTTTTGTACTAACTAAAATATGTCGGCAATCGTAGCAATATATTAAGCACTCCATCAAAATTGGTTGCTATTTCTATCATTCGTTTCGAAATTTCCTATTGCCTTTTTAACTATTTTAATGAATTCGTTTTTATTTTAATTAAAGTTAATGATTTGTCACTACTTGTTAATTAAAATTCAACTAAATTAACGCAGTTTGATAAAAATTATTAGTTACTTTTTCAAATTTTATGAAAAATTGAACAAAATTATAAATAATTTTATGTGATTATTTCTATAATTTTAAAGTTATTATATCAAAATTAAATTATAAGAATTTGTTTTACGACTTTTACATACTTAAATCATCGTACTTCCTTTTCGTTTTATCATATTTTACTTTCAAATTATAATAAATCATATTTGTTGCCCACAAATTTCAGGATAACATTAAAATGTCCTTGCAAATTTTTTTGCAACTGTTTCTACAATTCCATTTATTTATGGAATTTTACTAGTTGGACTTTTGCCGATTCTAAAAAATAATTTTTATTACTCTCATGGATAATAAAACTTCTGTAGTTAAAAGGATCACAAAATTATTTTCACACACGTTACAGTCCCTGTTATTTTTATGAGAACTTTATTCTTTATTACATTTTACATGCTGACAACTTTAGTTTTATACATTTTGTCTTCCTGGTGTTATTTTATTAAATTTTAAGGATATTTAATGTTATCTAATTTTATTTCCGTGTATGCTATAAGATTATAAATTTTATATATGATTATATAATTTATGTAATTAAAAATTAAGACTTTAAGGATTCAGAAACTTCAGTAAAATTTAAGGAATATTGTACATGTCGCGGGTATCAGTACTTATAATAATTTTAATGCAAATTTAATTAAGATGAAAGGAAATTGTAACTGATAGCAAAAATATTACTAAGAGTTTATGAGCAAAACACGAGGCCGAAATGGCGGAAACCTCGAAGTCTACGATGTAGCTCCTTCTGTAACGTAGTGAGCCTGACTTAAGCAATTGTACTGTTTCATCATATTACAAATGGTTGCAGTAATTAGGACTGTTTGGGCCTTACTATAAACCTTACATAAGCCTAAGTGTATGAACGGAGAGATAATTATAACTCATAGAGGAGCCTCAGCGCAAACGGAGTAGTTAGGATAACTAAGGAACTTAACTTAAAAAAAACTTAAACTTAAAAAAAAAATGTTTTTCAGTGAAAATTTATTCTGAGCGTTTTTAAGGTCAGTAGCCTCAGTCGGTCTACGCTAAAGTTTTCGCGTAATCTTTCATATTTTGTGAACCATATAATAATTAATATTTGACATGAATTAAATTTTGCACACATTATAGTGCCTGTAAAATTTGAAGTCGGTATTTCAGCGAGTCCATCTTAAAATCTCCAATTATATTTCATAAATTCAATGCTCTACATCTAAATCATACAATAATTGATACCCGATTTACATGAGATTTCATACAAGTTGATTCTGTCACAAATAGTTGGATATTCCTGAAATTTGAAGTCGGCAGCTTCAGTTGGTTCATGGGAAGGTAATATATGAGCATCTCAGTGTCTGATGAATATTTGATTTATGTTCTAGACTGGAGCATGTAATTATTATCCGATTTCAATGAAATTTGGTACAACAGTTCGGTTTGTGATTCTAGGTCTCTTAAACTTATGGTCGAAATTTTGAATTATATAAAAGATATTAATGTATCTATGAAATTTTTAAAAAACCAGTTTTTCTTAAGTCGTCGCGTTAGGCAGAATTAATTACAAATCTATGTTGAACATAAATCACTATTGAACTAGGTCCAAATTACAATAATGTTTCCAAAACTTAGAAAGTGAAGGCCATACTTTTATTTGAACTGTCATTATTATTAAAAATTAAATCGTATAGCATTTTAATAACTTTAATATGTTCTACCTCTTTCTAACATACATAAATTTATAATAGAATTTAAACTATCTCGTTTTTATATAAATTTCTCATTAATTTCAAACTGATTTTTACAAAATTATTAATTAACTGATATATTTTCTTAATTTTATTTTTTCAGAATTTCCAAAATCATCAAAAATCATGTAATCATAAAGAATTTTATATATTACGAAGTCGTTGAAGAAAATAAATATTGAAGTACAAAAAATAATTATTCTTAATCTACAAAATAAATCTTCAAAAAAAAATATTAATTTTCCAACAAAATAATAAAATGTCACAAATTTAAAGTTACAAGATTTTACATCGTCTCTAAAGAAATTCCTAAATGGACCAAGAAATTATATTCCTAAGCAAACAGAAATGAAATCACAAACAGGATATGACAAATATTTCGAAGAAGACTGTGAAATGTGATGTAGAAACTGAAATTTATACTTTCTAAATAGAATTTAAGAAAATTTTAAAAGAAAAGAAAGAAAATCCTTTTATGTAATTTATCCATAATGAAAGGATTCGTCCAATTAAAATATTTATTAAAATTACAAATTTTTCTATTAATTATTTTTGATGTTAAATTTCGATTAATAAATGGTGAAATATTTACATTGGGTTATTTGACTGGTTCACAGAGACGTCCAGGAAATTTAGATTATCAAAGACCAGGTAAATAAATATTATTAATTGTATACTTTTTTAATCAGAAAGTCATTATAAATTTAGTCAAGGTTAAATTAGTCAAGGTTTTTCAAAGGGACCACATAGCAGAATTACATAGTTTCATGGGATCTTTCTTCTATGCTGATAACTAGTATAACAAGGTTTAAACATCCTGTAATTCTGAAATAGAATTTCAAAAAATAATTACAGCTCCACCTAGTAAACGAAATTCATCGTAATCGGTTCCCGCATTTAGTTCTATTCTTTACCTTTATTACCTCTAAAGCTAACAAAATTTTTGGATGTACATTTACCATGTTTAATTACTCTTTAAAGTAAAGTGTAATATGCATCTATAATAAGCAGTATATCATTTTAGGTGAACAGATATACCATGATATTCTATGTTATACAACTCCTTTGTGACTTTCCGACCTGTGCGTAATATTAATTTTAGTATTCATTTATAAAGTTGATTTGCTCTTCTACATAAATGGGACTACCTCCTAACAAAACGACATATGTAGAATATACGAATCCGAAGATGAATCATATCTTGTGCGAATGTGAAGCATTGGTTCGATCCAGACTTAGTTCTGAACTAGGCTTTATGAACTCAATGGAATTAAAATCGAACCCACCCAAAAGCTTACTATACCGTTTTCAAAGTACTGGTCTTAGTGAGTTCCTAATTTAAGCATGTATATCACAATACGTTCAACAGTAGCCAAAGTGATTTGGAACAGCAGGACCTAACTCACCCTTATCTAATAAAATCTTAAGTTTAATTGCAAAAGTTTCTTTAAATAACATTTTCCAGAAATACTCTCGTTTAGAGGATGAATTTAAAATTATCAGTACAGTACAGTACCGTCCAATATTGTCAGATCACAATTAATTTTTTGAACCGATTAGTCACAATCCAGTTCATTCATATCCAACTCAGCAATCAAAATTTTTGTTTGTAAAAAAACGTTCAAAATTATGGCGGTTGGTTATGCACGGTTCGGAAGATTAAATTTGTGATCGTTTCATTATACACATTTGTAGTCTACTTCGTCTGTGACAGTTCTTAATTTTTAATTCTGTTAAATTTTCAGTGAAATTTAATTTATTCTCCGTAATTATAATTTTAAAAATGAATAATTCAGTAAATATAATTTTGATAATGAATTTTCTCATACACTTTTATTCCTTGGTTAGCAATATAATTTGTAAAATAACAATTGACAATTACAAGATTACAAGATTCTGATGTTTTAATTGGCATGTCTCCATAATTGAATTACACAATCAGAACAAAAATATTACATCGGTTCTACTAAAGTTTAACAAACCATAAATATTAAATACACACCAATTAAATAATTTTCTTTCCTTCAGGATTAACAATTTCTGGTGCTATTACATTAGCAATTTCTAAAGTAAATTCTGGTAAACTTAAAGATTATGGCCATTCATTAGAATTTATTGTAGCTGAAACATTTGGTGATGAAGTAATTAGTATTCGTCAGACAGCATCACTTTGGACTAAACAAGTTGCCGGTTATATTGGTCCACAGGAAACTTGTGTTCATGAGGGTCGAATGGCAGCTGCTTTTAATTTACCAATGATTTCTTATGTACGTACATAAAATTTTCTTTGCCACATTTAATAATTTATATTTCTATAATAAAAAAATCAACCTTAATTTAATTGAACATTTCTCTTTGTGTATTAATAAAGTTTTGTACTCATCGTGATACATCTATGAAAAAGGATTTTCCAACATTTGCCAGGACACGTCCACCCGATACACAAATATCAAAATCAGTTGTATCGCTATTACTTGCCTATAATTGGACACAAGTAAAAATTATAAATAATAAATTTAATTTTGTGATGTTAGAGGTTGGGGATAAATTTTACAATGCTCTATTTTCTTATACAGGTCACGTTTCTCTACTTGAATACTGTTAATGAAGAATATAGTCCAGTGGCAGAAACAATTTTATCAATTTTAAAAATATCTGGAGTTGATGTGCGCCAAACATTGACATGGAATACAATTTACCATCATGGTTTTATGTTGAATCCTTTTGATGATATTGTCGAAAAAACGTACACAAATACAAGAAGTAAGTTCATAAATATATTTAAAATGATTTGTTAATGGATTCTTCAAGAGCATTAGGAAATTTTTGTTTAGGAGTAAATAAATTTTTGATTAAAATAACATTGAGACAATTTATGTAGGAAATGGATATAAATTTTGAAATGTTTTCTGTATTTATGGGATTATGTAAATGATATGAGAATTTAGTTTACAAAACTGTTTATTTATGTTTAAATGGATTTAAGTTTATTTTACTATGATACATGCCGGAGATACAAAACGAAATTGTAAATTTTGATATTGTAGATTGAGAAACTTTATTTAGGTCAGTGCTTTCCGAATTTTTTAAGTTTAAAGGATTGGGAATTATTATTCTTCTCAGTAAACATAGTAGCTTGAAGTTTGCAATTAATTCATATTTTAACTAATTATTGTGTATCGCAGACAAATTAAGAAAATATATAAAATTTGGGCTCCAAATTTCCTGACTATTGGTGGTGCTAAATATGATAACCGTAACGCGGTGACTGCTGACTTCAATGATATATGATTGATAATTCTTACTAGTTCATTTCAGTTCTCAGTGATAGACCGAAATATCCTGAATTAGTCTGTGATGAGTTGGTTGGTACAATAGATCGACATTAATTTAAACTTTTTCAACTCATTTCATTGCCGTAATTCTTTAATTTTGAATGTTTGTCACTATAATTTCAAATTAGTTCTTCAGTTTTCTAATCATATTAAGTTTATTAGAAATCTAACCTTGAAATAAGGTAGACTTCAATCTAATAGAGTTTTATTCTATTGCAGTTTACTTAATTTTGGGACACTATTTCGAGCATCTCGGTTTAATGTTAAGTCTTCATAAAAAAGGACTTCTCGAGAAAGGAGAATATTTTGTAGTTGGTGTTGACATTGAACAATATGACACAGCATCGCCAGATAAATATTTACGTGGATTTTTGTTGGACAATGCTGATAAAATTGCTGAGGAAGCTTATAAATCTTATTTGGGCATATTTCCGACAGCTCCAATTGCATATGACGAATTCACTAAACAAGTAAGTAAATTTGAATTTAAAGATTTCTCTTAAGGGAATTAAAAATCTTAAATTTGAAATCATTTATTCTGAAAATGTCCTTTAATTTTGTTATTTTATAAATTTGTTGATATTGTGGTGCTAGTAAAAACGTTTTCAATTCAAAATATTTACACAAAAAATTATTTGTGATTAAATTAGGTTAAAAACATTAGAAAGTTTTTTGTCTGCAAACTTTAAGCAATATTTTTTGTATAAATATTTTGTCTCCTTACGATTAATAAAAAGATGATTCAAAATAATCAATAAAGTGAAACTGTTTTAATAATTCGAAATGAAGAAATTATGACAACAAAGTTAAATAATTAAAAGCATAAAGAAAATTGAGAAATTGGGAAAATTCCAATTTCCAAATTTAATTTCTTTTTTACATATCTAATCATTCCCTTCATAAAATGATTACCAATTTTGTTTAATTTCAGGTCAATAAATATATGGAATTACCGCCATTTAATTTTCCAAATCCTTTGGGCTATTTTGGTGGTGCCAAACAGGTTTCTACAAAAACTTTAATTATATTAAAAATATTAATTTTATGATTTCGTCAACATAGATTCGTGCTGAGGCAGCATATCTTTATGATGCGATTTTATTATATGCTGGTGCTTTGATAAAAGTCATTGAATCTGGTGAGAATCCTAAAAATGGTTCTGCTATTATAAATGCTGCGAAAGGGACGAAATATTTAAGTGCAATGGGGTAAGTTTTGGTAATAAATATTTATAGTATTTGAATAAAATCCACCCGAGAAAAATTATACTTTATTACATCATATATTGAATAGTCCTTCCAAGGATCTTCTATAAAAGATTTACTTTTATGAGTTTATTATATTTGATCAATTGTTCACAATTTATTGGTTCATTGAAATCTAAAAAGAAAAGGGGGAAATTTGAGAAAGAAAGATTGAATATTCAAAAGACTTTTTATATTACTTTTCCATAGTTTCTATCTCGTAGTTCGTTAAGAGTACATCAAAAATATAAAAAAGCTGCCAATAGTGGTAGTGAGCTGCATATTCCTTTTTTGATTCACTTGCAATTACCGACATATTTTTGTTTGGACTAAATTGGAAGTTTTCGGAAACACTTTTAGGTAATACTTTTACGAAACGATTACAAATTTATAAACAAAATGTATCCCTCAGACAAATTGGAGTTGGGTAAAATTTGATGTGTTTTCGGAATACTCAACTTATTGAATCTAATGTCCAATTTACAAAATCCTTTCTCCATATGGACAATAGTAAATTTTAAAATTAAGATAGAAAATAATGGGTTGATTCTCATGGCGAAGGTGTCAATCTCGCGGAGGGTTTTAAAGGATGTCCTTATTTTCAATTCGGAGATGTTTAATATAATGCAAAAATGTAGCTCTGAAGTTCGTACAATTAAAAAATTAGTTTCTTAATACCGTATTAATATATTTTTCACTTATACTATGCTAAATTGTGTCCTTAATAGTTACCACGTTTACATAGATGAAAATGGTGATGCAGCTGGAAATTACACAGTTTTAGCACGAGGTCGACTAATTAATAATAAAAATCAAACTGTTTATGGACTAATACCAATTGGAACTTTTAGTGCACCAAAAAGTGATTCAGTTCCAGTAAGTATAAACCTAATATTAAAAGTCATTAATTTTAATTTACGACGGTGCTAATTTTCTCTAACGACAAGAAGTAGTCACAAAATTAGAAACTAAAATTAGCTGTAAGCGTGGAAAAATAGAAACTTTTATTTATTTGGAAAAGTAATTCAGAATTGTGTTAAATTATATTTTTTTTTCTATTTTAATGCTTTCATTTTGCGAATTTCTAAAATAATTTAGAAACATGTTCAGGTAAGAAATGGCAGTAATAATCTTAAATATGTATTTGTTCTTCTGTCCTTTGAATAAATTGTACTAGTTGATTGGCCATGGGAGGCTGAAGAACGAAATAAAGCTCATAAACATTATTTCCACAAAAAATACAACAAAGCTGGAATCGTAGTGCCACCGTCAACGTCACCGTTATCGTCATCGTCATCGAACGGTGACCTTATATATTTTAAATTACTTTAAACGCGTTGAAAGGAACATTTCAACGTTGCCGTTTCCTTACTTTTGTGTGAAATTGAAGTTATTCAAAGAGACTTCTTAATTTAAAATAATTATTTCTACTATATAATTTGGTTCCTTGTTACGTCATCAACGAACTTGTTACGTCATCAACGTTGAGCTTTATAATTTCTTAAGCTGTGTATTTTACACAGCTGTTAATGCAACGGTGACTGTGGCACTATGATTCCAGCTTAATGCCAATGAACTTAATTGCGTTTAAAATAAATTCCGATAGGGCAAAATACCAACATACGTAAGAACGATTACGGTGCAATTCACCCTATAATTTAATTAAATATTTAAAATAAATAATACAATTTTTGCCGAAAATTGTCCATGTCGGCCTATTAATATGTCAGACTTTTTTTCTATCTCCCTTTCTCTTTTCGGATTTATACAAATTACGTAATATATACGTAATAATAATAACTTATTGTTAAAAGTTGCCAAATTTCGTAATAATTTATTGTCACAGTTGCCAAATATCATTCGCATTATATTTGAAATTTGAAAATAAATTTTTATAAAAATACCTACGCAAATTTTTGATAATAAATTTTGTATTTAAAGGATCTAAAAATGTTTCATGAATTTCCATGGATTGGTAATGGGCCACCAGTTGCAGAACCTTCATGTGGTTTCCTAGGAGAAAAATGTATTAGTAAGTTAAAATGTTAAATAAAAATTCAATTAAATTAAATTCCTTCAAAAGAATAGAAAAATTCATGTAAAAGTCAAAATATTTTATTTATAGAAATTCTTTGAATATAAAAGTCATGATAAAATATTGAAATACTAAACGATATTTTATTAACATTTCAACAATTTTATTAATATTACAATGACAAAGTATAAATATGAAAAAATTCCTAAATAAACTTATAGAATTAAATTTAATAACTAAATATAATTGAATATCCTTGTTTAGAAAAATCTTTAAAAAAATATAATTTAAAATTATTTATATTTAAAACAACGTAAAAAACGCTCCATTAACTTTCAATATTGAAATATTTCAATTTACAATAACACAATTTAAAGGAAAAATGAAATTCAATAAAATTATTGAAAAATTATAAAGAAAATTTATTATTTTAAATATAATTTTTCATTTAGTTATATGGAAAATGTACAAGTTCCTCAGAGCTTAATAAATTTCTTTGAATATTGTAAATGTTTTGTGGTAAATTTTATAAACTTTTTATAAAGAGTACTAGCCCAACATCAAAAATATTGGTATTACTAGCAATATCGCACGAAACATGTTTAATATTCCTTGTTGAAATTGAACAAAATTATGCAATTTGTCTTTTTTGGAACCTGTGCAAAAGACACTATTTAACAGGCCTGTCTCTAAAATACACAATTTAATAAAAAAACAAATTTGGCATCCAATTTCGAATTGATTGGATACTAAATCAATTAAAATAAGTGATAAATCAAAATTCAACTAAAAATATTGAGGACGAACATTTAGCGATTGGAACTCGTACATTTGTGTCTTCATTTTAGAATACGTTCATAGCCAGGAGGATTTTTCTTAGAGAATAATTTTACTTAAATCTTATAAGTGAATTTTTGTGTATGATTTGGTGAAGTTTCACTTGGACGCTTCACTTTTATCCATTTATTTGTGCTATTTAATATTTTATGTAATTTTATGTAAAAGTTTGTTAAGGAAATGGAAGTAATAAATTGAATCTCTTCTAATTTGTTGATTTCTTCAATGAAATTATTAATTTTACTTAAAGCTATTTATATAACACCATAAAATAGGTTACACTGGTGAAATATCAGCTGGAATTGCTGGTGGTGCTCTCTTGTTACTTGGAATTGTTTCTTTGGTATTATATCGTAATTGGCGTTACGAACAAGAATTGGATAGTCTTTTATGGAAGGTCGATTATCGAGAAATTCAAATGCATGAAAAAGAAGAAAATACAGGACAAAAGTTGACAAGGGTAAGGAAATAACACAAAAAAATTACTGAAAATAAAAATGTTGTTTTCTTATGCAGAATAATCATCCGCTGATTCGGACAAGTCAAGTTAGTTTAAGTTCAAATCCAGATGCTGATTTTCGTTATTCAACAATATTTACGCCAATTGGTTTGTACAAAGGACAATTGTATTCCATAAAGAAAGTGCGGAAGAAAAGCGTTGATATTACGAGAGAAATGAAGAAAGAATTGAAATTGGTAATTTCTTTTTTTTTGTTAAATGTATTTGAAATTGTTCCTCAATAACATTTTACAAAATCGATAGAATTATTTAAAATTTTTATAATTGATACTATTTAAAGAAGAATTTATTTGAAATTAATTTGTTAAATGTCATTGACATTTAAATTTCTTTGATAATTTGATATTCCATTTCTGCTATCCTCAATCATTAAAAACTTCCCTTTTATCAAATGACAATTGTATTTGCATCCTTGAATGATTTAAGCAAAAATATTACAAATATAAAATAATTATTTGCAGCTGAGAGATTCCCGACATGATAATATTTGTGCATTTATTGGAGCGTGCACAGATCCACCAAATATTTGCATAATCACAGAATATTGTACACGAGGAAGTCTGAAAGTGAGTAATGATTTTCTTCCTCCCATCCTAAATTCATATTTTTTCATTTTTTTTATTTCTGATAACAATTTTTAATTAAAATTTTTCTTACTAATTTATTTTCTGTCAAATTTTCATTGTGGTCTAAAACGACAATGACCTCTTAATGAAATTATGAATTAATATTCCACAATCCATTAAAATCTGTTCGGTGACAGGATATACTTGAAAATGAGGACGTCAAGCTGGATAACATGTTTATAGCATCAATGGTCGCTGATATTATTAGAGTGAGTAAAGAAATAACTTTTTATATTAAATATTTTCAATTTGATTTTTCCATTAAATTGTTACACAAAAACACAATTTATTTTCCTGATAATTGAAAATAATTTTTTTTTTTTGTAATGCTTTTGAATTTTTTTAGGGTGTAATTTATTTACATGAATCACCAATACGTTTTCATGGATCACTTTGTACATCAAATTGTTTAATCGATTCACGATGGGTTGTAAAATTAAGTGATTTTGGTTTGTTTGCATTTAAAAATGGTTCTGAGGAAATTGTGGATGGTGAAAATATTGTCACAAAATGTACAAGTAAGTAAATTGTTAAGTTTTTAAAAGTTATATTTCTTTACCAAAACTGTGTTAGAACTTCTATATCGTGCTCCGGAACTTTTAAGAGGTGGACCACCATCATTAGTTCCTGGTACCCAAAAAGGTGATTCCTATTCATTTGGCATTATCCTTTATGAAATGCATACACGACATGGTCCATTCGGTGAAACTGGTCTACAACCGATGGATTGTTTAAGAAAAGTCTTACAAGTTCAGGATCATATCAATCTTTACAGGTTCACAACTTATTCGAATTTTATTTAAACAAAAAAAAAATTGAATTTATCTAATAGATATTTTCTTAATCTAGACCTTCTCTGCAGCCACTAGAAACATCATTTGATTGTGTTCGTGATTGTCTAAAAGAATGTTGGTCTGAAAAACCTGAAGAACGGCCTGATTTTAAAATGATAAGAGCACGTCTTCGACCATTACGTAAAGGAATGAAACCTAATATTTTCGATAATATGATGTCAATGATGGAAAAATATGCTAATAACTTGGAAGCATTAGTTGATGAACGTACCGATCAGCTACAAGAAGAGAAAAAAAAGACTGAAGCATTATTATTGGAGATGTTACCACGGCCAGTAGCTGAACAATTGAAAAAAGGGAATAAAGTTGATCCGGAAAGTTATGATATGGTCACAATATATTTTAGTGATATTGTTGGTTTTACATCAATGTCAGCTGAAAGTACACCACTACAAGTTGTAGATTTTTTAAATGATTTATATACATGCTTTGATTCAATTATTGGTCATTATGATGTCTATAAAGTTGAAACAATTGGTGATGCTTATATGGTTGTATCTGGCCTACCAATACGTAATGGTGATTTACATGCTGCTGAAATAGCATCTATGTCATTGCATTTATTGAGTGCTGTTTCTGAATTTAAAGTACAACATCGACCGGCAGAGAAACTTTTACTTCGTATCGGGATACATTCTGGTCCGGTCTGTTCAGGTGTGGTCGGCTTAAAAATGCCCAGATATTGTTTGTTCGGTGATACTGTCAATACAACATCTCGTATGGAATCAACTGGTATGCCATTGAAAATTCATTGTAGTACACAGTGTAAAAAAATGTTAGATAAATTGGGAGGTTATTATTGTGAAGTGAGCTTATTCGCTGCATAATTCTAAGAATTGTTTTTTTAAGTTTAAATGTTGTTGCTTGTAGGACCGAGGTTTAATTGCTATGAAGGGAAAAGGAGATCAGAAAACTTATTGGCTATGTGGTGAGGATGAAGAATTTCGTATAAGACGCACTTATGAACGAGGTCAACGTCGTGGTTCAAGGGCCTTAAATAAATACCATCAAGGTACAATATCACAAAATGCTTTAACCGAAGCCGGTATTCGTTCATCGTTAAAAAATAAAAACATACCACGTAATTCGTTAGCCAGATCATCAAGTTTGGAATCACCAAAGAAACTAAGATTTGCTACAGGAAATTTATTAGAACATCATCGTTATCACAGGTATTGATGATATTTCATAGCTCTTAAGTTACTCTCCCATATTTTTTTCTTTATAACATTTCTATTTTTATTATTTATTTAAATTCCACACACTACAAACAACACAAATTCCCTAAACAGCTTACGCTGAATCTCCTAATTACTTCCTTCTTACACTGTTTCTATTTAATTATCATTTTTCTTTCGTTAGTTCAGTTTTGGTTTATGGTTTTGTTTACTAAAAAAATAAATTTTGCATAAATTATTTCCAAAAAATACTAAAATCATGAAAAAAAAAATGTCCGTCGTCCAAAAGTTTTGTCCATTTCAGTGACGATGCACTTTTAGAAGTTACTTCAGATTCAAGTCCACGAAAATCTAATGGTTTGTCATCAATAGGTGGTTCTGTTGTAGCAGCTACAACAGCTGTCAGTGTTGCTGTTTATTCAGATCTGAGATCATCATGTCCGTGTATCGAAGATTTTGATAAGAAATGTCAAAAACGTCCCAGTTCATATCCAACAGCAACAACACCATTACTTGGTAATCATATCGAAGTGTAATTATTTAGTAGATAATCGATTTTATTAGAAAATATTTAGCAAAAATTGTTATTATTATTAATTTTTTTGAAAGTATTTATGATATATTTGCTTTATTCGGCGCTTGATATAAACATCTCGTCAACTTGGATGTCACTTTGATGGTAATTCAATACCGGTGCATGGCACGTAATGTATGTAATTATAATAATAGTTATAAAGATATCGTTAAAAACAAAAAGAATTTGCGGAAACCAAGAATAATTTGTAAGCTATTGTAATGTCATAAAGTTTGGACGGGTTTAAAGTATGGCTTACTCAAAGTAGTTGACAAATCCCGCAGTTCCATCGTACGATCTCCAACATACGCAACGTTAAATCGAACAAGATTCGATAAAAAAATACCGATATAATTGTGGCTCTTAGTGGTTTTACATGGAATTCGAATCAAATTCTGATATGTCAAAATTCCGGAACGTTATTTTATTTTGTAGAGTTTGCGATTGTGTACTGTGGTGACATTCTGATAAATCAAGATTTTAAATTTGTTACAATTTGTTACGAATTTATTTCATTTACACAAGATATTTTCAAATAAAACCGAGTAGTGAAGTACAAAATTACGTAGCTATTGATAACCTAATTTTGTTTTTATATATCGAAATATAGTACTAAATCGCTTGCCATAGGTCACTATTTAGTCCATTATTTTTCATTATTGGGAAACTCGGGTACAAAAATAGTTAACTCAACGGGTGACAGTTCTCTATTAAATTAGTTATTTTTCGGTATTGCCAAACTCGGATACTAATTTAACAGATTTTAATCATTATGGGCATGGATCGGATGTCAATGTTTGTGTGTAGCCCTTAGATTTAAATATAAAATATTGTGAAATTGTGATTTTATTAATTTATTTAGAATTTTATATTGTATTTATTTGTTTAATAAAAATTAATGTATAAATTTAAGTTTAGAAATTTTTTTTTAATATATTTAATTGTGTTTTGTATAATTGTATATTTCACATTTGATTTATATATAAATCAAATCCTTCTTTATAAAGATGAATCTCCAATGTAAGCTTCGAATTGCAAAACTTTAAACTTGGACATTGAATAATGACAATAATCACCAATATATGATTCGGCGCCTGATACATAAAATCATCGAACCAAAGATTGAGAAATGCTAAAAAATTGATGCTAGTATAACTAGAGGTTAATCTGCAAGCATTTTTTGCAATTTTCATTAACTTAAAGTTGTAAAGTGTAAAAAAAAGTTATTAAGAACACTACACATATACTTGCCAAATGTAATTTGTATTAAAAATATTTTAATTTGGCAATACTTATTTACACATTTTTCAGTTATGGGTAGATGATCTGAATGTCACATTGAAAATTGGGTAGATTTTTTTTAATTGAAATTTGAAGATTTATACCGAAGTTTCAATCCGACGCTTACATTGCAGATTCCTCTTAATAAATATTATTTTTCTTTACTAGGAAGAATTCTAAACTCTTAAAGTATTTCTAAATAAAATGCATCAAAATTTTGTAATTGTTTACTTAAAACTATTAAAAATTAAATAAATATTTCATATTATAAACGTATTATTAATATTTTATTAAATTGTATAATTAAAATATTAATGTACCTAATTAGAATTAAAAAAATAATAATAAAAACTTAAATAAAAATAATAATTACTGCCACTGCCAGCTAATATATTTAAGTTTTGAATATTTTTTAGTAGTGTTTTTAATTTTTATAATAAATTATTAATAATAATAATTAAAATTTAATAATTTTAAATTGTATATTTAGATAAATTCTATAGTGATGGAAGACTCTAGTCCTTATAAAAAAAATATGTTAAATTAAATTTTTAATTATATATTTTATATTTAAAATATTATATTAAATTATAACAATACTTAAAAAATATTTACAATAATTGACAATTATTATTATAATTCTTAATGTCAAAATATATAACACTGTAATTAAATGTCAAAAATGTGTAAATTAATTGTTTAAATGAAATATAAATAAAAAAATAAATATATAAAATTATTATTTTAACTAGGAAAAATTCAGTAATATCAGTAATATAATTGGAGTTGCTCACTGGGAAGATCTCGAATAAGAACAAATAAACTTCGGCGTATTTGAGATCTTATAATGAATTTTAATTTTATTTATTATTAAAAATTATGCAAGTAAAATAAGATTAAATAAAATGCCGAATTTGTTTAACAGTTCATCAATATATGAGTAGTACTGATCAGTAATTGTGTATTCATATTCACAACACTGTTTAAATGATACGCTTCACACTATACGCTTCAGGCTTCATACTATACTTGAAGTTAGTTTTATTTGAATGTGTTCCGTTATAAGCATATACTGTGACGAATTCATAATGATCTTCTTTCTGTAGATGACAGATCTTTTTAAAACCCTTTCGCGGTAACTTTATTTTTTAAGGAACAGACATTTTTTTTGATAAAGAATCCATTAGATAACGCATTGTGACATTAAAATTGCTTTTACTCTAATTTTCATTTTCAAATAGCTTAGGAGTGGGAATAGGGTAAAGGGATTTATCATACTAGAGTAGCAGCTATGTACTTTGGGACAATGTGAAAAAATCTGCATCTAATGTGAGCAATAATAACAAACAAAATTCATCGGATAACATTCATAACTATTGGGATATTATATACCGACTTTGAAGAAGAAAACTTAAAGGTTTACCTGCTTGCTATAATATATGTAAAGAAAATTTCTTATATAATTCCAAATAAATTTTCTATCGTAAAATCTATTCGTTAATGAATAATATCGCTAATATCGACGTACATTTGTCGAACAAAATCACTGTACTAAAAAACCTACTTGCACAAGTAGTAATTAAGCATTATACTAACAGAATTTATTGGAATGGATCATAAAATGATAAAAATTACGAAATTTCGATACCTTGGAAGTAACAATTTCCTAATTAACAGTTTTGTCAAAATTGAGTTATATTATCATATCATAATAATTTAGACATGTAATAATAATTCTTTCTGCTGGTGGGTATCCAAGATATTGGCTGTTCTGTTACGAAGTCTTATCTACACTTTTTTCGCTTTCATTTTAGTTAACATCCATATAGAACTGCGCAGTTTGAATAAGATTTATAAATTGTGGTATGTATATAGAAACTTATAGCTTTTGACAGTTCAAAAAGAATTCTGTTACATATGTCATACTGGATAGAACTAAATTAACTTCAAAAATTGACATTTAGCATTAATTTCTTATAATTATTACAATTATTTGTAGGCAAATGATTCTAAGTGCTTAATATTTTTTTTTACAGGGCTTGGCATGGAAGTTCTATCTCTGAATTAACCCGTTGTTGTTCTTCGAAATTCTGCATCAACGTTTGGTATCAAAGTTCATGCCGATTTTTTATGTCTCGATATCTTAATTATAAACATGATTATCAAAAGGCTATTTATAGGATTAAAAAAAAAAAATAAAAAAAAAAAGATGTCGTTCCAACGAAATAACCAAGACAAAAAATATATTGCTTAAAAATCAATTTACTCGAAACTAATGCTGGTACACATAGAACCTTAATGTTCCACAGTTTCGATATATTGTTTTAATATACAAAATCTCCCAACAGCAAAATCGCAGTTATTTTAAAAAAATGTTCCATTAACATCGAAAGGGTTAATTTTCTTCAGTATGGATACCTTTTTTGTTAATTCCGAGAGGTATGTATATCTGCATATTATTTTAATCATCGTGTTCAGGTTAAACAGGTTTCACTGTCATATAATACAGAGTTGTTTTACGTATGCTTTCAATATGCTGAGTTTATTCCGTGCGGATGTCTTAACTTTCCATACTATATGGCTGTAATTGTAATTAGTGGAAGATTGCTTTGTTAAGCAGGTTTATATACTAGTTAGTGTCAGCACGACTACTTGTAGTCATTATAGTAGCTACTGGGCTGTTGTTAATCGTATGTTGTTATTTATTATCATGGAGAAATCCATGTAGAAAAAACATATTTAAAATTTACATATTTTCATAAGTGTTAAGCAAAGGAGTAGTGTTAAAGGAGGAAGTAGTGTCAATATCATATAAGATGCAGATTTCTAGTATTTTCATCTTAATTCTAGGCCGAATCTTTTATGGCATTTAGAAATAATGTTGAAAATTTTGAGAGCATTATATAATGTGAATCCATTGAACAATTTTAATTACTTTGGTAATGTAAATCAATAACATTTTTATAACCTTACTGCTATATAATTGAAGGAAAAATATTGTCCATAAAAAGAAAATGTATAGTGCTTTTTCATATATAGAAAGCAATTTCTATAATATTTCCCTTAATTGACGAATATTCAATAGATTAATTAATTTAATCTGTAATGTGATCGATGAAAAACGTTTGTGGTGATTCATGTAAATAAATTACACCCTAAAAAAATGAAAAACATTTAAAAAAAAATTATTTTCCATTATCAGAAAAATAAATTGTGTTTTTGTATAACAATTTAATGGAAAAATCAAATTGAAAATATTTCATATAAAAATTTTTTTTTTTACTCACACTAATAATATCAGCGACCATTGATGCTATAAACATGTTATCCAGCTTGACGTCCTCATTTTCAAGTATATCCTGTCAGCGAACAGATTTTAATGGATTGTGGAATATTAATTCATAATTTCATTAAGAGGTCATTGTCGTTTTAGACCACAATGAAAATTTGACAGAAAATAAATTAGTAAGAAAAATTTTAATTAAAAATTGTTATCAGAAATAAAAAAATGAAAAAATATGAATTTAGGATGGGAGGAAGAAAATCATTACTCACTTTCAGACTTCCTCGTGTACAATATTCTGTGATTATGCAAATATTTGGTGGATCTGTGCACGCTCCAATAAATGCACAAATATTATCATGTCGGGTAGTCGGGATTCTCTCAGCTGCAAATAATTATTTTATATTTGTAATATTTTTGCTTAAATCATTCAAGGATGCAAATACAATTGTCATTTGATAAAAGGGATGTTTTTAATGATTGAGGATAGCAGAAAAGGAATATCAAATTATCAAAGAAATTTAAATGTCAATGACATTTAACAAATTAATTTCAAATAAATTCTTCTTTAAATAGTATCAAATCTAATAGTTTTGAATAAATCTATCGATTTTATAAAACGTTATTGAGGAACAATTTCAAATACATTTAACAAAAAAAAATTACCAATTTCAATTCTTTCTTCATTTCTCTCGTAATATCAACGCTTTTCTTCCGCACTTTCTTTATTGAATACAATTGTCCTTTGTACAAACCAATTGGCGTAAATATTGTTGAATAACGAAAATCAGCATCTGGATTTGAACTTAAACTAACTTGACTTGTCCGAATCAGCGGATGATTATTCTGCATAAGGAAACCAAATTTTTATTTTCAGTGATTTAACATTTTTCGTGTCATGTCCTTACCCTAGTCAACTTTTGTCCGGTATTTTCTTCTTTTTCATGCATTTGAATTTCTCGATAATCGACCTTCCATAAAAGACAATCCAATTCTTGTTCGTAACGCCAATTACGATATAATACCAAAGAAACAATTCCAAGTAACAGGAGAGCACCACCAGCAATTCCAGCTGATATTTCACCAGTGTAACCTATTTTATAGTGTTATATAAATAGCTTTAAGTAAAATTAATAATTTCATTGAAGAAATCAACAAATTAGAAGAGATTCAATTTATTACTTCCATTTCCTTAACAAACTGTTACATAAAATTACATAAAATATTAAATATCACAAATAAATGGATAAAAGTGAAGCGTCCAAGTGAAACTTCTCCAAATCATACACAAAAATTCACTTATAAGATTTAAGTAAAAATATTCTTTAAGAAAAATCCTCCTGGCTATGAAAGTATTCTAAAATCAAGACACAAATGTACGAGTTCCAATTGCTAAATGATCGTCTTCAATATTTTTAGTTGATATTGGATTTGTGACTTATTTTAATTGATTTGGTAGCCATCAATTCGAAATTGGAAGCCAAATTTGTTTTATTATTAAATTCTGTATTTTAGAGACATGTCTGTTAAATGGTTGTTGTCTTTTGCACAGGTTCTAAAAAAATCAAATTGCACAATTTTGTTCAATTTCAACAAGAAATATTGCTAGCAAAATCAATATTTTTGATGTTGGGCTAGTATTTTTTATAAAAAGATTAAAAAATTTACCACAAAACATTAAATATTACAATATTTAAAGAAATTTATTAAGTTCTAAGGAACTTGTACATTTAAAATATTAAATTTTCTTTATAATTTTTCAATAATTTTATTGAATTTCATTTTTCCTTTAAATTGTGTTATTGTAAATTGAAATATTTCAATATTGAAAGTTAATGGAGCGTTTTTTACGTTGTTTTAAAATAAATTATTATAAATTATATTGTTTTAAAGATTTTTCTAAACAAGGATATTCAATTATATTTAGTTATTAAATTTAATTCTATAAGTTTATTTAGGAATTTTTTCATATTTATACTTTGTCATTGTAATATTAATAAAATTGTTGAAATGTTAATAAAATATCGTTTAGTATTTCAATATTTTATCATGACTTTTATATTCAAAGAATTTCTATAAATATTTGTTTGAATATTGAAAAACGTTTCGAGGGAATTTGTAAATTAAATTGATAACATTTCAAAATATAAATTTTGACTTTAACATGAATTTTTCTAATCTTTTGAAGGAATTTAATTGAAATTTTATTTAACATTTTCACTTACTAATACATTTTTCTCCTAGGAAACCACATGAAGGTTCTGCAACTGGTGGCCCATTACCAATCCATGGAAATTCATGAAACATTTTAGTTGTAACAATCAAATTAATGCAAAACAGAACAGAATTTATAATTTACTATGGGTGGAAAATATTGAAACAAAAATCAAATAATTTCTTATTATTTATATGTAGATGGTAGAGACATGGTCAGGCCTGCACTAATTTGGTTCTAACTATGAAGGGAAATTTAGTAGGGAAATTTAGTATATGTATTAATTTATTATAACAAAATCTTTTTGAAATGTCCCCCTTTTCATTTTAGATTTCAATGAACCAAATAGTTTTCATTAAACAAATAAATTTTCAGCATTAAATTGTGAACAATTGATCAAATATAATAAACTCATAAAAGTAAATCTTTTCTAGAAGATCCTTGGAAGGACTATTTAGTATATGATGTCATAAAGTATAATTTTTCTCGGGTGGATTTTATTCAAATACTATAAATATTTATTACCAAAACTTACCCCATTGCACTTAAATATTTTGTCCCTTTCGCAGCATTTATAATAGCAGAACCATTTTTAGGATTCTCACCAGATTCAATGACTTTTATCAAAACACCAGCATATAATAAAATCGCATCATAAAGATATGCTGCCTCAGCACGAATCTATGTTGACAAAATCATAAAATTAATATTTTTAATATAATTAAAGTTTTTGTAGAAACCACCAAAATAGCCCAAAGGATTTGGAAAATTAAATGGCGGTAATTCCATATATTTATTGACCTGAAATTAAACAAAATTGGTAATAATTTTATAAAGGTAATGATTAGATATGTAAAAAAGAAATTAAATTTGGACATTGGAATTTTGCCAATTTCTCAATTTTCTTTATGCTTTTAATTATTTAACTTTGTTGCCACAATTTCTTCATTTCGAATTATCAAAACTTTATTGATTATTTTGAATCATCTTTTTGTTAATCGTACGGAGACAAAATAGTTATGTAAAAAATATTGCTTAAAGTTTCCAGACAAAAAACTTTCAAATGTTTTTAACCTAATTTAATCGACAACAATTTTTTGTGTAAATATTTTGAATTGAAAACGTTTTTAATATCTGTTACTAGCACCACAATATCAACAAATTTATAAAATAACAAACTTAAAGGACATTTTCAAAATAAATGATTTCAAATTTAAGATTTTTAATTCCCTTAACAGAAATCTTTAAATACAAATTTACTTACTTGTTTAGTGAATTCATCATATGCAATTGGAGCTGTCGGAAATATGCCCAAATAAGATTTATAAGCTTCCTCAGCAATTTTTTCATCATTGTCCAACAAAAATCCACGTAAATATTTATCTGGCGATGCTGTGTCATATTGTTCAATGTCAACACCAACTACGAAATATTCTCCTTTATCGAGAAGTCCTTTTATATGAAGACTTAACATTAAACCGAGATGCTCGAAATAATGTCCCAAAATTAAGTAAACTGCAATAGAAAAAAACGATATTAGATTGAAGTCTGAAAGATTATTTCAAGGTAGGGAAAAGTTAGATTTCTAATAAACTTAATATGATTAGAAAACTGAATAACTAATTTGAAATTGCAGTAACAAACATACAAAATTAAAGAACTACAGCGTTGAATTGAGTTGATAAAGCTTAAACTCATGTTGATCTATTGTACCGACCAATTCATCACGGACTAATTCAGACTATTTCGGTCTATCACTGAGAACTGAAATGAACTAGTAAGAATTATCAATCATATGTCATTGAAGTCAGCAGTCACTGCGTTACGGTTATCATCTTTGGCACCACCAATAGTCAGGAAATTTAGAGCCCAGATTTTCAATATTTTCTTAATTTGTCTGCTACAAACAATAATTATTTAAAATATGAATTAATTGAAAACTTCAAGGTTCTACGTTTACTGAGAAGAATAATTATTCCCAATCCTTTAAACTTAAATTTTTCGAAAAGAACTAAACTAAATGAAGTTCCTCAATCTACAATATCATAATTTACAATTTCGTTTTGTATCTCTGGCATGTATCATAGTAAAATAAACTTAAATCCATTTAAACATAAATAAACAGTTTTGTAAACTAAACTCTCATATCATTTACATAATCCCATAAATACAGAAAACATTCCAAAATTTATATCCATTTCCTACATAAATTGTCTAAATGTTGTTTTAATCAGAAATTTATTTGGTCCTAAACAAAAATTTCTTTACACTCTTGAAGAATCCATTAACAAATCATTTTAAATAAATTTATGAACTTACTTCTTGTATTTGTGTACGTTTTTTCGACAATATCATCAAAAGGATTCAACATAAAACCATGATGGTAAATTGTATTCCATGTCAATGTTTGACGCACATCAACTCCAGATATTTTTAAAATTGATAAAATTGTTTCTGCCACTGGACTATATTCTTTATTAACAGTATTCAAGTAGAGAAACGTGACCTGTATAAGAAAATAGAGCATTGTAAAATTTACCCCAACGTCCAACATCACAAAATTAAATTTATTATTTATAATTTTTACTTGTGTCCAATTATAGGCAAGTAATAGCGATACAACTGATTTTGATATTTGTGTATCGGGAGGACGTGTCCTGGCAAATGTTGGAAAATCCTTTTTCATAGATGTATCACGATGAGTACAAAACTTTATTAAATACATGAAGAAAATGTTCAATTAAATTTAAGTTGATTTTTTTATTATAGAAATATAAATTATTAAATGTGGCAAAGAAAATTTGATGTACGTACATAAGAAATCATTGGTAAATTAAAAGCAGCTGCCATTCGACCCTCATGAACACAAGTTTCCTGTGGACCAATATAACCGGCAACTTGTTTAGTCCAAAGTGATGCTGTCTGACGAATACTAATTACTTCATCACCAAATGTTTCAGCTACAATAAATTCTAATGAATGGCCATAATCTTTAAGTTTACCAGAATTAACTTTAGAAATTGCTAATGTAATAGCACCAGAAATTGTTAATCTTGAAGGAAAAAAAAATATTAAATTGGTGCGCTCTTAATAATTATATATAAAAATTATGTTTCGCAACTTTAATAAAATCCTTTTATTAAAAGACTTTTATTTTCATATTTTAAAATGATTTTTTTTTTTCGTAATTCTAACTTCCGTTTGTCATATCCTGTTTGTGATTTCATTTCTGTTGACTTAGGAATATAATTTCTTGGTCCATTTAGGAATTTCTTTAGAGATGATGTAAAATTTTGAAACTTTAAATTTTTGACATTTTATTATTTTGTTGGAAAAGTTATATTTTATTTTTGAAGATTAATTTTGTAGATTAAGAATAATAATTTTAATTTTCTTGAACGAAATTGGATTTTCTAAAGGATTTTTTTAAAATTTTATTCTTTGATAGTATATGTATATACTAACCACGTGATTTTTGATGATTAAAATTCTGACAGAAAGATAATAAAATGTGAGACTAAGAATTTTGGGACTCAAATCTAATAGAATCAATAATAGATTTTTAGTTTTAAAATGTTTCCAGCCATTCTAGATCCACAGAATAAGTAAAAAAGTTAGTTTATTAATAATTTGGTAGGTAATTACATAATGAAAATAGCCTAATTTATAAATAATAAAAATATTTCTATGAAATTTATTATATAAATAAATTAGCAGCTTTATATTTCCGTCCAGGTTCGGTGAATCATGTAACAATAATTGATAGTAGCCTTACACAGAGGAAAACTCTATTTATTTAACATTTAATAATATCGCATAAATTATTTAATATGTGAATATTTTATTAACCTTTTTGGTCCCATCGGAACTATTATAATGACAACAAATGTTTACAAACTACTGGGGAAATAACCGAAAATTTTAACATTATATTTATTGGTAATGTAGTTAACATTACCAATAAATATCAATACAAATTCTTGGTTGATTCGAGTGGCGAGTTTCAGCCACACTATCGAGGAATCAAAGTAGCGCTTTAACACAATTCTCGTAAATACTAGCTCAGTGTTAAAGAAAAATACGTCATGTATGCCGTTTACTAGCAAGATCGTTTAGTTCGTTGAGGTAGTAGTTACCATGTTATCAAGGCAGTAATGTGTAGTCTTGGGTAGCATTAGACACATGCAAATGAAGTGCTCAATTGCCTTTTTTCATTAGGATCAATACAGCTCTACGACACGATTTCATGTACAGTGTTCTGCCGTTTTTATTGATTAGCAAACAAAAATTGCCTTATTTTTACTGTGTAATACCAAAATTATATAATTTTAATTTGCTACTTAAATAATCAGAGAACCAAGTGTGTCTGCTAATAAACTTTCTCTCGGGACACTGTGGCCTTAACTATCCACTCAATATTTATATATAGGTCACATAAATCCCGTTGTAGATTATGTAATGAGGTTAACGAGACTGATGAACACATTTTATGTGAATGTTAATGTCTTGCTATCACTAGAACCCGATTATTCGGTTAATGGTTTCTAGAATTCTAGAATATTGGTTCCAGCCCATGACGAACGTGAACGTGCTAGGCTCTAAAACAAACTAGCATGTGCCAGGGAGCTATAATTCTTAAGAGCACTATAATAGGTATTTTGGTCACGATGATATTTCGAGTATTTTCCTCCCAACCCTTTACTAAATCAAATCTAATTAAATTATTTTGAAGAGATGTATACGAAAATTTTTATTTGTGCTAATCGGTGATTAAAAACTGGCAATTAAAGACTTAATTTCTATAGTTAACATAATCCTATAAAACTTATTATCCTTAAACATACGGAAAACAAAAAATTAAATAGAGAATAAAGGAAAAAGTAATAAATGTTCTTAAAATGAATAAAGTAAATTACACGAAAAACCTTTAATATTGTCACAAGTCACAAGTGGTTACAGTTTTAATGTGAAACGTCTGGAAAATGTGTGAAAATAATTTATGTATTTTGATAATAAAACTATGAAGAATGAAGTAAGAAAAAATGTAGTAATAATTTAATAAAGTTTTGTATAATTTCTCTATAAAACTGGGAAAAGACCAAATAGTAAAATTATATAAATAAATGGAATTTTCGGAACATTAAGAAAAAAGGATTTTTAATATCAAATGTTCGTTTTCGACAAGGATACATTCTAATTTTATGTTTAATTTTGTGATATGATTTTGGCTTTCTTAAATAGTAATAAACAAATAATTGTAAAACTAATGACACGAAGAAATTATATTAAAATATTGTTTACTGAATTGGGTTTGAGATGTTTTGTAGTAATTTCGTGATTCTAGTAAACTTTAGAAGTATTCTCGTACTGCAATTCCAGACATCTTTAGATCGGATGTATTGATTAATTGAAGTTATAGAGGGGAACTTCACAAATTCATGCGCTTAGGTCAGAATTAGTCACATTAATTACCTCTCGCATACTAAATGATACACATGCCGCAAACAACTCTTTCGACTGAAACAAAGATTTGGTTTCCACTGCTTCATACAGTTCGTTCATGTAATGTAAGAAGCTAAAAATATGCGTTACAAGTGCATTTGACAGGGAGGGACAATGACCCCGTTAGTACGATTCCTCTAAAATAAAACCTATCTTAATATAGTGAGTTCAGGGCAGTTCAGCAGGATATTTTATAGTATTTTAGAACTGAAACGCTGAAGTTTCTGCATGAATCATTTATGATAAGTCCAAGCTTAATCATTATTATTTTGAAATTGAAAATTATCAGAAAAAATGATATCCATCGCTTCAATTTGATCAAATTTTAATCAGACTTTACTGGTATTAAATGGCATTTAATATTGTCCTTCGTTGCTCAATAAATATTCTTTGAAATAGTTTTGGGACAGTTTTATTGGCCAGTAATTTTAAAAATATATTCACTTTCTTTTGGGTCACAAAATTTATACATTTTGTCCAGACTATCGAATTATGTTAGACATAAAAGTCCCTGGTGTCTGAATGTATTCTTAAATTTATTGCATTGTATAAATTTACATAAGAATTTGTATTCGAAAGATAAAGTCAAGCCAAATTGTTCACATTTTATTAGGAAATACTAAAACAGATAAAGAATTTATAAAACAAAAATTTTATTCAGAAAATTTTGAATTTTTGTTCTCTTATTTTATTTACAGCATAATTACAAAATTTATTGGAAAAATTAATTAAAATCAAAACATTCTTGTAAAATTTATTTAATTTGATATAATCTTATTTATTAATTAAATATATAATTAGTTCCAGAAGTCCACAACATTTCCACAAAATATTAGAAATCATTAAATAATTAATTTAAAATTTTATTATTAACTTCAATAATTTACTTTCAAATAATTCCCAAAACTTAAAATTAGAAAACATTTCTCTGTAATCATATTTCCCACAAAACTTAATAAAATGACCATCAAGACCACAAATTAAGTTTCTGTGGACTAAAATAGAAATAGAAGTTATCTTTTTTCCATTGAAGATTAAATTGTCTTAACTTATCTATAGTTCATTACTCAATGTCCATTGCATTGTGGTAAATTTAGTTTTTATCTTCAATTTGTTTTAATGTATTTTTCTGCTTCAATGAGAATCGACCACTTTCTATGCCACCACAAAATGTTAAATAATCTTTTTCTGTTGCTCCGATACAGAATTTCTAAACAATATAAAATAATCTGATGTAGTCCTTACTGGAGTATTCAAATTGTATTTTTCGTTGATTGTACGAAACTATTTTACCTATTTCATTTCGAAGTTTTAAGTAATTAGAACATTTTAAAACTGGCGTTCCCTATAGACGATTTCAGGCAATTCCAATAAAATTCCTTCCAAGGCATAAACAACCTCAAATTCAATGTAATTTTGTTGGTTCCCTTAAAAGCTATTAAATGCACTCGTACTTTCGTCAGTCTTTAGAAAATGCTCGTAAAATTTTTCAAACTCGTATGTCGCATGACATAAAAACTATGAATGGTCAAATTTTTCCTGATAATATTTTCTTATCCTATATGAAAACAGGACTCAATGCTCAATGGAGTGAAAGTAGCATAAATAAATTAAAGAATTTAAAATTTATTTTTGTATCCCAGGAAAATTCATTGATCTATAAATAATCTCATTTCCGTTCTGTTCCATTGGGTATTATAGTTCGTAAGAAACTGAATGATATTTTAAAGAACTTTCTATAAAATGTAAGGATATGCAAAAGGAAGGACTAAATTTGTATATAAATTTATGCACACAATAGCTAAGAAAATATTTGAATTAAAATTTTATATATTAAAAAATTACACTAAGAAAAAAGTTTGGTGAAATATAAAATTTGGCAAGTTTTTTATCTTTTGGAAATTCAGAAAAAACTATTTACTCCTCACCATATCAAAATTAAATTGAGTATCGTTTCTGAAAGTTTCTAGTAGACAACAAATAACGATAAGAAAAGTATGGAGGGAGCAATTTCTGAAATGTAGTATAACTGAATAACAAAAAATCATTAAAATGACAATGAGCTGGTCAAATCTTCTGTACAGAGGACAATCGATGGACCAAAAGAATGACATAATGGACTACAAGAGATGAATCAAGAAAGGTGGGATATCAAACTAAAATATGGAGAGTAGACTTAAAGGTTAAAGAATTGGGTTTAATTGGATAATTTTGGAGCAGACTTATACCCAATTATATAAACTTGCTAAACAATTCATATTGAATTGTATAATTAATGTTAAAATGTGTGAAATAAAAAGCTATTAATATTAATGATAACTCTTCACTCTACACTTTGACATTCAAATGATATTTATGAATATGTAATCATTTAATGATAAATTAATTAATATTTTGGGTTTTGTATTTCGAATTTAAAAACAATATTAGACTTCACCAAAAGTAGGAAAAGTCAAATTTAATACTTCAATAAATTGAATTATAAATTATTATTTTCTAATTAATTAAACTCAACAGTCCTAATTTTTTTGTACGCCACATAAACTGAAATTGTTTATACTATAATTAACAATTTCTTTCAGTGTACTTCAAAAGTTAAATATGAAAAACTTTTCCAGCAAAATAACTACAAGAGTTTACAAAAACTTTAACGACACTTCAATGTGATGGCACATAGGAACCTTGACGTCATTCTTGCACTGTTGATTTGTATTTGTGATAACAGAACATAATCATCATATAATTCCCTAAGGACAACATCAATGATGACGATGAGGATAATATTGTAACATAAAGAATACTAACCACAAAAAAGAAATTCTTTAAGAAATTTAAAATATTTTTTATATGATCTCAGAATTTAATCTCATTTTGCCCATAAAGTTTTATTGATGTTTTTTCCTTACCCGCTAACTCTTTCTCGCTTTAGAAATCTTGGGGGCTAAACAAGAAAATTCTAGAGTAGATTTAGATTTTTATTTCTTATTTATTGGTTATAAATTTCATTGTGGTGGAAAAAATATATTCTCATAGATAATAAATTGAAATTTATATAAAATTTATTATCATTTTCCATACGGCAATAAAAAATTCATAAAAATATAAACTTATTCAAATGTCGTCATTTTAATTCGCGAACATTTTTGAAAATCATGAATGATGACTGATGAGTGGATCCAATAATTCAGTTATGATAATTTTTAGTTCTTTATGAAGAAAATTTGATTTAATATGACAAATAATTGAATTTATTGAATAGAAAATTTAAATATAGTGTGAAATTGATCCAATGAGCAGAAAAATAAGAGAAGATTTCTTTTGATTGAAAGTATTTATAAGGATTTATATACTAGATTTATTGTACCGGAATTGATACTGTAGCTAAATTCCTTTGTTACATATCAAAAACCAATAAATTTGAAAAGGATTTTTGTAAAAATCATCACTTTATTAATAAAGCACGCTTTCTACAACACATTTTTCAAAGAGTGGTAATGACTTTAATATAATAAAGTGGCAATCTTTAATATGAACAAGACTTTGACAACATTACAAAACCTGAATTAAAATTAGATCAGTTGGTGGTCCAAATCCAATGGGCAAATGTTCTATTGGGTCGATTGAGACTTTTGTTTACGGTAATTACCATAATACTCTTTTGAAAGTGACCTTACTTTGAATGAGTAGATTTGAGCATCATCGTAATTGAACTGTTTTAAATAGTGTCTGTACATGAATTTTCTAGCACCATCGTAAACAGAGCATTATCGTAATTAACATAAGTTGTAATTAACAATGCGATTTCATTCATTAATGAAGTGAGATGGGTCGAAAGGTGTCATAATGAATTAGTGTTTGGCTGGCCGATATAGTATACGGTACTTACTTTTATGTAGCCTTGGGAGTTTCGAAAAAAACACCAACCATTCAAAGGCAGGTGGACAGTATAACCACTAAAACAGCTAAATACAAAATATAAATTTTAATTTCAAATTGGGAAATGAAACTTAAAGGATTTAACAACAAATGCAAGGAACAAAAATGTTAACTTTTTTCTTAATATTACATGGACTTGTAATTGGTTGTTTAAAGAATCTCAAATGATAAATTTACAAGATTATAAATTTTATCCGTAAAATTTTATTCTTTGGAAAAACTTTTAAAACTTTCTTTCCTCAAAAAGTTTTAATTTATAATTTTTTGAATAACTTTCTTAAAAAATTAAATTAATTTCAATTTGACGGCTTAGATGAAACTTTGACTAGTATCAAAATTTAAAAAAAAAAATTAAAAAACTTCTGTCAATTTGTTGATAGTAAAAATTTCTTTAAAACTTTTTCAACTTTCTATACAAAATCAGCTCCAATTTTTTTATTAGTAACTATAATAAAGTTAAATGACACTTCAAAAATAATAAATAATCAAGAGTATATTAAATTCTGCATAAAATAAATCAAATTCTTATATAAAAATTTTCTTCTAAATATTCAATGGCTGCCAAAGTTTTAACAAATTTCCATTAATTTCTTAAGAATTATATTTAAAACAAATCGTTCATCTGCCAACGGTAAGGTTAGCTTCCTTTTGCAAAACCATAAAACAATTTCGATAATCTGTAAAATCAGTTAAATTTCTTATAGTAATTTATAATTGAATCTACTGCAAATGAAAATTTTTATGATTGATTATTCAAATCAATCATAAATAATTTTTATTCTCATCACGATTCTTTAAGGTGGGCAATAGCCAAGCATTTTTGATCGTTAAGCATTTTAATTAGAAATTGGAAGTGTGGCCAATAATTTATTTTTTATATTAGGAACTTAAATGCAAAATTATTTATTAAGTAAAAAAAAGGCTTCGTTATAATTTGCACGTATTAAAATATTTCGAAATGAAATTTGTCAAGTTTTAATAATTTCTTCAATGGATTCAGGAATTGCGAAGTTTAAAAAAAGACATATTGAATAGAAGTGGTCTGTATTAAATAGGAAGAGCAAAGTTCTAGTCAGATGAGACTCTTTCATTTGTAGAAAATTTATTACCACAACGTTCGCCTAATTATTACTTGCTATGGCTGATAGTTAATTCCCAAAACTGAAATCATATTTTACACTAATGCTATTTTCTATATTTATTCACTTTTTCCCTGTATTTCACTGTCAAATGTAAGGTTTACTACTTCAACAAAATATATATGGAAATTATCAAAAATGCTGGTAGAATCTATCAAGAATTTAATTAATTTTAAATTAAATATTGAGATAATTTTTTTTTATATATTTATAGAAATTTTAATATCATTGAACAGAAAAAACATCTAAATTTGAATATGTAAACAATATGGGCTTGAAGATGACCTACTTTTCGCTGTAATGTCCCAGGTGTGCGAAGAAATATGTTAAATTAATTGTCTTTGTTGATAATGATAAACTATAAAAATAAATAACAATTTTAAATTACTCACGAATAGCAAAATAAACAAAAACTTTCTTGATAAAAATGAATGGAGGTTCAGAAATAATTGAAATGTCTATAATTAAAATGATAGAAAAAGGTAATTGAAGGCATTAAATTGAGAACGTGAATTGAATACTAATTTCATTGATAAGAAAATGGACTAAATTTATTTCAATTTCATTCTACAAATTATTATAAAGGTTTCCTTTTTAAGATAAAATTGTAATTTTAGCATACAATCAATTAATTGATAAATAAACGAATAGTTTTAGGTTATTTTTGTAATTTGTTTGTAACATTCTTTCTTGAATACTAAAATCAATCGATTCTCTTTATTATAATAACAACCTTTGTTAATGTCTGATTAGAGACATAGCCTCCGGAACTAAATTTATGGTAACATGTAAGAGTAGCTTATGTCGAAAATATAAAATATTCCGGAGAGAATTTAAAATATGTAAAAATGATTTCAACTTGCTATAATAATAGGTTAAGTAAATTAAATATTGATCGAAAATATAATGTCGTAAAGCATTTTATGTTTGCATCTCCAAAAGCATTTCTAATAAAAAATTACATAAGCTAGAATGCTTTTAAACATAACTACCAAAGTGCAGCGAATATCAATAATGCGAATTGCTCCAAAAATAAATATTTATTTTAAAATATAAATTTTTACTTAAGTTGACTTAAGCTAGTCTTACACATTGCCACAGAAATATAAACTAACCATAATTTGATAAACCATAAAATCAATTTACTTTGAATTTTCCAATTTTTTAATTAAATAATTTTGAAAATAATGAATGTCTAGCAAATTTTTGGATTTCTTAAATGGAAAGTTAACTTATCTTCAATCTGTTTTAGTAGTGGTTACAGCTAGGCACAGAGAGGAAAGAACAACCAACAAAATAGCATAGATTTTCTTATTAAAGAACAATAAATATAAAAATTAAATGGCACCGATGAAAACAGCTTTATTTCCACCCAAATGTTCCATAAAAATTCAATAAAAAATAAATGATCTGAAAAGCCTTTAAATATTTTCTGTATATGAAAAATTCTATGAAATATTTCAGAATTACAAAACTTTATTAAAATGAAATCCTACAAATTATTTAGGTTATTTTCATCACATTTACGAAAATTATATTCTTTTTATGAAATTATGATTTTCTCAAGATAATATCAATTTCTGCTTCTGCTTCATCATCATTTCAGTGTAATTTAGAGCCTAAAATTGCTAAATAAAATCAGAGAAAATGAAAAAAAGTTCAATAATTTTGTCAGTTTTTATTTTTTGTTATTAATGTAATACCAAAAGTTTTATAGTTTTTCTTCGTGATACTTTTCCAAAAAAAAAAAATATTCCAATTATAAGTAAAATCTGATTAGATTCAGAGATCCGATATGGTGGTTAAATGTAAAAAGATGAATTTTTATCGAATTATATGATTTCATACTTTATATGAAATTAAATTCTAAACATTTGAGGTCTTCAATTTTGTTTATTTTGTAGAAAAAAATAATTTTAAATTATTAGTAACTATTCGTACTATCTACATATATATTTTCATATTAATTTAGAATACCAACATATAACTTACCAAAAAATGTTGTTATGTAAAGATTTAAACAATAATTGATAACCCTAAGAAATCAGATAAAAGTTCTGGGGAAAATTGAAAATCAGAATCATTATGTCCTGCCACGACACTAAAAGCTATTCATGGAACGGAAACCGTTTGTAGAAGCTGTGTTGAAGCTGACGATACAATTGAACAACTTTTATGTCACTGTCCTTCTCTGTGTAATAAAAGATTAAAAAATTTCGGTTTTTATAACTGAAAACCGAGCATACATAGAGCTCGTTCAAATGAATAGAAAGAAAGTTAGAACAATGGTAGGTACAGGTCACTGTTGTAACCTCAAAAAGTACCTACACATAATTCCACTATCAATGGACCAGGTCAGGTGTGGAAATTCTGTCAATACGAGGACGAAACGATGGAATATAGACTATGTGGCTGTGAGGTGTTAATGTCTATAAAATTTATACACCTCTAAGGGTTTATTGCTCCGTACAATATGCCATCTGTAGCATTTAAATTTATAAAATTCGTCTAACTCCATCGACGATATAGGCATTTGTGGTTAGAGACGCATTAAGAAATTAAATTTGAATTAGTAAATTTCTGATTCAATGATTATGAAGTCTTAACAATCATTCGGTGAATACTTCTGCAGGTCTTGTAGTTTAAGTAAATTAAATGTTCATTAAATCTATTTGTTTAACTCTTTAAATCAGCCCGAAATAATATACACATCTGCTTTCAATTAATATTTTTATAAATATATACTCTAATTCTTCAAGTTCAATAAATAAATTAACTACTGACTTAAAACAAACATTTTTTACATGCATTCGAATCGTAAATTATGTTAATTGCAAAATGGTTCGTTCTTTCAATTGTTTCGAATAAATAAATAACGCTTACAATTAAGCAAGCAATTATTCATTAAATTTCCATTTTTAAGCAATAAATTTATTTATATTTAAGATTGCAAACAAATGAAAATATAGAAAAAATAAATTTATACGGAATCTCCAACGAACGAATCACAACAATTTATTTGTAGCTTCTTCTGACTTTCGATTACAAATTAAAATTCAGAAAATGCCAAATTGTCGTATTTTACTTTAGACAGTGCGAAAAAATGTATAACGACGATTTCATCAAACCAAGTTAAACGTTGATAATTAATTTTCTCATTACCCACTCTCCTCAGTAACTACGATAGCCAGTTAGTAAATTTGAAATTTGTTAATCGGCGTCCGTCTTTTACCGGTGAATAGAAAATTATAGAGCGACGTTAGCAGAGTGATGATTTGTGGCATGTGCTTCTTTCTCTATAGCAATTAAATTATGTTGAAATTTAGAAATAACATTTTGCATATTAATTTCATAATGAAAAAATATTAAAAATAAATTTGTATGTTCATGTGAAAATAATTATATACTAAACATTTTGAATTTTAAATTATGCAACAATCGACCTCCAAAAATAGTTTATTATTTTTTATTTAAGGTGTGTTTACATTACTGAAATTTATTTTTAAATTTATTAATTTTGCAATGAATTAAATTCGTTTTTGTTCTCCCGGGAATAAAACTGCTATATTTTAGACCCTATTTAGTGGCACCTTTTCTCCGTATGCTAGTTAGCTTTAATTGAAATTGTTTCATATTTGATATTAAATTTGAAAATTTAAATTTATTTTATTGACTAATATTATTGAATTTACCCAGTTTTTTGAACAATTGCTTTTATATTATTAAAAGTAAGGTCATACTCGCTCGTTCGTAAGGTTACACTCCACACTCGGGTTTAAAAAAAGTACTTTAGTTACTTGGTTTAATATACTATGTTCTAGTATTTGATGACAGCAGATTGATAAGATTTGATGAAACTAGTTCTGCATCATAAAATATTTGCAATAGCGCTATAGCCCAAATCAAGCCTTGATCTCCTAAAAGACGATTCGTGACGATCCCTTTCTTTATATTGTAAAAACATTTAATTACTACAACCAAATGGCTTTTAATAGTGAGATATTAGTTGATAGATAGAAAATGGTCTCAACTGTTAGCATTTTTCGAAGTCTTAAAATAGCAATTATATATTGAAAATCTTATGACTCTGGTACTCCTTTAAAGCTGAGTCAACTTAGAACAACATTTATGTCTTGGCCTGAAGTTGAATGCGGGAGCTAATGCATCACAGCATAACACACTACCAGCGACGCTCATACATCATCAAATTTTTAAAGCTTAGCTTTATTCTCTTCATTCAACATTTTTAAATTGATGTTTTATAATTATAGTTTTTAAATCAGGCGGGATTTTAAATTCTCATATACCCAAAATTACAATTAAAAAAAACTTTAAATTGCAATTATCTGTGATCAATTTCTGGCTCCTTCAAATACTTATAGAAATGCTATTCTAAAAGTTTCACGCTGTACACGAATTGCAAATAAAAAAAATCGAGTACAAAAATCAAAGTAAAACCATTTTCATAATAAAAACTTATATTAATTCATCAGTGCCATCAAATTTTCATGATAGAATAACTCTAATGTCCAGTAGTCCAGTTCATCAACGTTCTATCAAAATTATAAAATTTCCTAAATTTATAATGAAATATGTTAATTAGATTGACCCAAAGATTGACCCTAATATTTTTATTTCAAATATGATTAAATTTTCTTCTGCCGCGTTTGTTCAAAATTATCTAATTTTATCAACCAAAAGGTACATCGAAATTATATTAAATTTTTAATTATTAAATTATTTAAATATTTCACTTATACAATTTATATAAATTTTAATTAAAATTGACAGTTTTTAGCACATTTTGTATTCGGAATTGCAGATAATTGCTAGGTTTTGATTATTTTCCATATTGTCTTTTTTTATTATACAAATTAAATGCAATATTTTCACAAATACTAAAAGCCTGAGGCGTTCGCTATCTAATAATTTACATATAAATAAGTAACAAGTATAAAAACATTCACGCATAACACTTTCAATACGATTGTATATAGTGTTATTAGTTACACAGTGTGTACTGCACAGGCCGCTTATAAAATTATTCGTTCAATGATACCAATTTAAATGTCCTTGACATCCAAAACGTTTTTCGACGCCTGTCTATCGTAGATTCTATTATAATTATTGAGAGTGAATTTTAATCAAAGTTTTAATTAAAAAATTTTATTAGATGCAAATTTTAATATACTAGAACTAGAACCATAAAGAAAGAGAAAATCTATTTATTAATATATTAACTAAATGACCTAATGTGGATGGTAAATTTATATAATCTACAAAAATATACGAAATAAGAATTAAAAATAAAATTATATTAATGTCACTTTTAATTCAAAAAAAAAAGAGTTGGAAACTAACTACGACAAAATTGTAGATTGCTGCGAGCTGCGACTATGGATTTTAATTACAAAATTATAATTATTTTCATAAAATTTCATTTACGATTTTAACATTACGATAATATATTTTTACAAAATAAAACTTCATGGATCATTACCTCTTTAGACTAACACTCAATGCTGGATTTACAGCTACATTAGGATTTGATTTGCCGCTAGTTTGAGCTACATTAATAGCTACTGAACACTACAGCCATGGCTTATGATGATATCTCTTATACGACATTGACTAAGCCCGTACTGTTGATAAAGCAGTTTCGGAAGGTCCGATAATGTAACTTTCGAGGCGTCGAAGTCGTTTAGATACCGTTTCGTCTTCATGTTCACCGAACCTACACACTTGGTCCGCTGATTATCCAATTTTATGTAGAAACTTTTTAAGGTTGCAGTGGCCAGTAAAGAAAACTACCATTATTCTGGTTTTTTTCTTCATCATTCAAAGGATCCCTGTTCGTGCGACACCATTCAATATTTCTGGTTCATTGATATTACAGGTAACTCTTTCATTCGCCAAGTCTGCCTCTTCGTTACCTTTGAATTACACATGGGCAAGTATCCAGGATAACATGAAGCTATTTTCTCTCCCTAGAATTATTATAGCTTGCAGAAACTTTTATACCAGTTTTGATTTTATTTGGTATGAGTCTAGGGTTGTTAATGCCGCTTGAGTATATGGTTATAGAATTATGTTTTGTGGAATGCGTAGGTTATTAGAGAACAGTGGAAAAAAGAGCATAGGCTTTTAGATTTAGAAAGTTTGCATTGTACGATCTTTTTTCATATATACTCCAGATACAGATTCAATTCCCTCTAGAGTAAGTAAAATGATTTGGACAAAAATAATAAAAATATAATCTTTAATTAAATTAAATGTCAAAAAAAATCATTACATTATTTCATGTTACCAATAATTCAAATTTATAAGTGTTGATACAGTGAATTTTATTTTACCAGAATATTTTATTTAAATAACTTTTAAAATATATTTATTTACAAAATATTATTTAACTTCTTTTTTCCATTTTTCTATATTTTAAAAATTGCGTAATTCCAAACTAGTTCACAACTCGAATTTCTCTTTTAACATGTATAAATATCGCATGCGGTGAGTTTTAATTTTAAAATTATTTTAAATTTATCAGATATTTTGCTGTACGTAATTATCAAGTCTTTTTTTGGTACGAAGACGTATTCAGTATTTATTCATGAGAAACAAATAAAATTGAATTATTAATAACTAAAAATAGAAATTTAAAAACAAATTATTTTAATTAAAAATCCAAAATTTATAAGAAAATTTATTGATGCATCTTCAGATTTTGCACAAACAGATTTTAATGCTAATTTTGTTATCTATAATTGTGCATTGAAACTCTTGACACATTATTCCACTTTTCTATATAAAATTAGTTTTAATATGAAGTTATTCACACTAACAATCTACAGATATAAAAGGTTAAAGAAAATAAATTAAATTTGCAATAATTTTATTTCAATTTATTGAATTATTTTAGAGTTAATTAACAAATAAATAAATTAAAAATATTAATTTAGGTTTCAAATTTTAGAATGTAATGATAAGCAAAACGAATAATGTAGAAAAATTATTATCATTTTATGGTTATACCAACATTCAAGATGAGATCATAATTAATTTTGTTCAAATAACAAACAAAAGTGAACTAAATTGGACATAATTAATTAATTTTATTCATCGAAAATTGAATAATGAATCATTTTTTGTCAGCTTCCTGAATTGATAATAAAAGACTGGAGCGTTAAAACTAGATTACCTAAAAATTCTTTGCTACTTTGGTTAGTTCTTGGTTGTTGAAACGAATGAAGAATATTAAAACGTGAAATACGAAGAATCGAGAACGTTGTTTTATAGTTTTCAAAGTTATCCTTTTCTTCCATTTTTTTTATAACTACATTAAAAATCTCAATAATTCCAACGATTCTATAAAATAAATGTGAAATTTTGAATTGTTTTTTATTGGTTAGGTCCAATATAGTTTGCAGCAACTGATCCGTTTTGAAAATAGTAACGTTAAATACAAATACAGCTAATAAATTAGTGCATTTATTAATTTTACTTAATTTTAGGTTTTATTTTTTTAATCCTTTCAATTTTAAAACAGTAGTTTCAATGTCTCCTTTAAAACATTCTGTAAACGATCATGAGTCTTCGTTATTTTTTAACGAATCATGTTCACTGTCATGTATTCTAGCATTTACCCATTTTCTCTGTAAATTCCTAAGATATTGGTTTCACAATTACTAAATATATTAAATATTCATGAATTTAGATTCGATATTTTGTATTCGCTTAAGAAGTTATCAGATCATTTCAATAGCAGACACTAAATTTTAGGCAAACCGAGTAATTTTTATTACTTTGGTCATCATGTTTTCAATACAGACACTACAATTCTTTATGGACTTGATTTGATTTTACAGTAGAACCTTACGAATCATACAAATCTGATCAAAAAAAAATTATAGCATTTTTTTTAGATCAGGCCACCTTGGCCACTACGCTTACTTTTGAATCAATGTAAAAATTAATAATTTAATTGATAATTTCGGAATAGCTTAACGTAAAGAAATATAAATTTTTAAATTGATTTTAAAAATTTGATTTTTATTTGCAAAACGCATAAAGTTTGAATAGAAATTTTAATGTAAAATAAAACAATCTGATTCAGCTTTCTTCTTCTTCTGTTGTTCAGTAGCATTTGTACCAGGGCATTTTGGTTCTTAAATTGAATATTTATTAATTTATATATTTGGCATAATTAATTTATTTTACTTACGAATATTTATTTTCCAGTATCCAGCGTTGTTTATTGTTTTAAGGCCAACATAATTAATTACAAATTTTTCCGAAAATCTATGATATAAAAATGGAATTGTTTCATTTTCACGACCAACTTCTAATAATACATCATCCGACCATTTTATCCAAAAACCACGAAATTCTGAATCAATAGTTACGCCTTTACCCAAATTTTTCAAAACACCTAAAGTCGTATGGCGAATAGCTACGTTTTGTTGTGTAAAGTAGACCTCTATGTAATAAGTATAACGACTACTTGCTAATACTATAAGATTATTTCCACCCGCTACTTTAAATGAAAAGCATTTTAATCCAACATATTGGTGAAAGTGAGTCGGATCTCGATTAACACTTTCGAATGTATAAACTATTAAAAATTAAACTTTCTCAGTTAAATATATTAATTATAAAATTAATTTTATGTTTTTTTTTCTTACACAAAAATTCATTTTTAGTCTCGTCTACTTCTATATCTGATTTTGTTATTTCACATTGCATGATATCACCAGATTTAATGGTAGCATTCTGCTGAAATATATTTTCTACTTTAGAGAAGTGTTGAGCTTTGGTTGGTTCTGCAAAAGCTGCAATTATTATACAGGCCAAAAATATTGACATTTTCTCCATTACAAAGTTTTTCAGAAATTTAACTTTCAACAAGCGTTGACTTGACGAATAATAAAACTGAATTTAATTTTGATTAAAATGTTCCCTTTATTTTTATTCTAGCCAGAAAATAATCAGAAAATATTTATGATAAAATGTTTTTTAATACTCTTAAGTCTAAACTGAACCTAAAGTGATACTATATCAAATAAGTTTGTAGAAGTATAGATTAATAGTTTTTATATAAACATGATTTAATATTTAACCAGTAGTTAGAATAACTAGTGTTGCATTGGACTTGGTCTGAAACAAATGAATTTCGCTGAAACTTTTTTTCTGTCCAAAAATTCAATAATAAAAAAACGTACGCGTACTTTGCATGTACGCGTTACATTTCCTAGAACAGTTCGTTAAATTTTTATGAAGTTTGGCATACTCAAACTGGGAATTCTCTTCTTGTTGCTTCAACGATTGAATCGGTATGGAAAATACCAGTGAGATAAAAAAACGCAAAGTACAAAACTTAAATTTAACTTTACTTTTCATTGCGATGCGCTGATAGTACTATTAGTATTTCTCTGAATTTTTTATTTATTTCTGTCAAAATTTTATAGTTTTGTCCGATATTTAGAGCCTCTTTACACTAAAAGATTTTCCAGACGATTTTTCAGACGACTAGTATAAATTTATACTGGTCGTATGAAAAATCGTCTGAAAAATCTTTTAGTGTAAAGAGGCTCTTATAAATTACAGAATTTATCCCAGCGTTTTTGCGGTTTTGAAATATATTTTTTACAGCGACCTTGCGATATTTATAAATTAGGTATAAATATATGGACATAAATCACTTTTGAACCTAACTACGATTTATCTGTTCCCCATAGTTAGAAGCTTTTTTATTTTTCTTATCATTCTTAAAAGTATAAAAATAATTTTCTGAGGAAAAAGATTTTGATTTTGACAAGATTAATTTTGTGTCATCATGATTAGATTAAAAATAAAAATCACAATCAGTCACTTTCACTAATCAGTTTCGAATGATGATAGTGATTGTTATAAATATTGATATATGTAGGAGCAGCACTTGTATAATTATTAATTTAAGGTATATAAAATTTATAAAAATTCGCAAAAACCTCCTGCTTGTAAGCCTTCAATTTATGATCAAATAAAATATTTTCGCCAATTTGTGTTTTTATTAATTACACATATTAACAGAAAATTTCACAACGTTAGAAACTTGATTAATGACTTTCATAATTGGAAGAACTTTATCGTTCTCCATTTAATTTTGCGGAAGATACTAAAAATTAATCTTTTCCATTTTCCTTGTCATATCAGAAATTTATTGCCATATTTGTACAGTAAACAAGGATATTGTTTAGAATTATAGAACCAAACAAAGGTCAACATTTTTTTTCAATGTACTTAATAATATTTACCAATTAATCAGTGACAGTTGATTGAACTAAATGTCAATTTTATGATTGTTTTTAATTTCTAATATCTTGAATTATCAGGTAGCAACTGAAAGAAGTAGTAGCAATCTTTTCTGACCTGTGAACCTCTACCTTAGTGTAGCCTGTTAATTCAAGTTTTAATATTTTTTTTTTTATTTGATTATAACATATTGGTATTTTTATATTACTTGCTTGTATTAAGCATTTGTGTGTATATTTACTGACATTTATTTGTTTTCGGTCATGGACTCATCAGAGCTTAATCAACTGTGGATAGTAAATTTTTTCTCATCATGTGGAAAAAGTACAAGAATCATAGCTTAAAGATTAAAGATATTATATTCTTTTTCTTTTATTAATGAAACTACTAACAATATTTCTATTTAACAAACAAATAATTAGTTTTAATCTTAAGCTTACTATCAGGTTGGGTTTCCGTCGAAGAAGATATACTCGTCATGATTTTAGAAATTTGACAAGTAGCATATAAAAGTTGATATGATACGTTTCAAAATTCTTAATAAATTCTTTTTCCATACAAATTAATTTTAAATAAAAATTCGTGTTGCCATACAAAATGTTGCTGACGATGCGTTTAAATCTATAGAAAATATTAATGTAATTAGAATGTTAATACAATCTTGAATCAGTCAAAACAATAATTTTATACTATTAGTTTATATGTTTCAATTATGTTTTTCGTATTGCACAATAAAATAATAAGTTTTTTAATGTTTATATTGCACGTAAATTAGTGTTTATTTAAAAATTGTTAAAAGATCAGTAAATATTTTGATAGATAATTTCGGAATAGCTTAACGGAATCAATATAAATGATTAATTGGATTTTTTATTTACAAAATATAAAGTATGAATTTGAAATTTTAATGTAAAATAAAACAATCTGATTCAGCTTTCTTCTTCTTCTGTTGTTCATTACCATGGGTACCAGGGCATTTTGGATCTTAAATTGAAAATTTATAAAATTTTGGCATAATTATTATACATAAAATTTATTATACTTACGACCATTTATTATCCAGTTTCCATCCACTTCTATTGTCTTAATTCCAATAAAATTTATTTGAAATTTTTCTGAAAATCTGTGATATAAAAATGGAATTTTTTCATTTTCATGACCAACTTCAAATAATTCATCATCGGACCATCTTATCCAAAAACCACGAAAATCTTTAGTAATTAATCCTTTTTCAAAAGTTTTTAAAACACCTAAAGTCGTATGGCGAATAACTACGTTATGTTCTTGAAAATAGACCTCTATATAATAATTATGACGACCACTACCACTTGCAAATTGTATAAGTACATTTTTTATAGCACTTACTTTGAATGAAAAGCAGTTTTCAAAAACTCGTTGAAATATTGCCGGATCTCGATTAGCACTTTTAAATGTATAAACTATAAAAAAATTAAAATTTCTCGATATCATTACATATTTACAAAATTCTTTTTATATTTTGATTTTTGATTTTTCATACACCAATACTCATCTTTAGGTTCGTCTACTTCTATATCTGATTTTGTTATTTTACATTGCATGATATCACCTGATTTAATGGTAGCATTCTGCTGAAATATATTTTCTACTTTAGAGAAGTATTGGGTTTTGGTTGGTTCTACAAAAGCTGCAATTATTATAAAGGCAAAAATATTGACATTTTCTCCATTATAATGTTTTTCAGAATTTTAACTTCGAACACGCGTTAACTTCAGGAACAATAATAAAACTGAATTTAATTTTGATCGAAATTTATTAGAAAATAATCAGTAAACATTTATGAAAAAAATACTCTAAACCTTAAAGTGATACTATATCAAATAAGTTTGTAGAAGTCGATGTCTAATTATAATTAGAAACATGATATTTAATATTTTACGAGTAGTTAAATAACTAGGAGTGTTTGCATTGGACTTGATCCTAAGTTTTTGAGAACGGAAAGTCCAAAAATGCAATAATAAAAAAAACGTACGCGTACTTTGCATGTTCGAACTCATATTTCTTATAGAACAGTTTGTCAGATTTTAACGAAATTTGTCATACTCAAACTGGAAATCTTCTTCTTGATGCTTCAAAAATTAGATCGGAACGAAATTAGATCCAAAAAAAATGTATATCTTAGATTTGAATGAAACTTCGTACATAATATGGTTTTATGATTGTACAGGCACTTGCATACAGGTAGAGGTTAGTAGCTTTAGTGGGCCCATGCTAAAATCCCTAATTATGTTTCATGTACGCTAGGCGTAGCTAGGCGTGTGATTTATAAATAAACGTAAAAGTTAAAATGTATGGACTAGGAACATTATACAGTCGGGGCGTAACTACGGTTTATCTGCTCCCCATAGTAAGAAGCCTTTTTATTTTTCTTATCATTCTTAAAAGTATTTAAATAATCTTCCGATGAATATCATTTTTTTGGCAAGATTAATTTTATTTCATACGAAAAATCAACTTACAGAAAGTGTGTTATTATAATTAGATTAAAAATAAATATCAGAAAACTTATCTAGAAATAGAAAACTCTGAAATAAATTCATAAAATCTTATTATGCGAGCAAATAAATGCAAACTTAATGCTAGAAATACAAAACTTATTATCGAAAATATTAACTCCTTGAAAATATTAAATAATATTAAATAGTCTAAGTACGAAACAATTTCAACAATCTTAGAATTATAAGGAAATAAAATAGTTGCAAGGAACAGAAATATTTTAATAAACAAACCGAAGATAGTGATTTAGAATTAGAAGCAACGATAAATAATATTATCACAAAAACAATCGATTTACATTTATAAAACACGAAAATAGATTAAATCTAAAGCGTTACAGGCCCATTTAACTAAAGTAATTCAACTAAAAACAATTCGTCTAAAAATCAATTTTTGAGTTTCCAAAGGAATAGCTAGCTTTTAAGGCAAAGAGAAACCGGGGTGACGCAAAGAAAAAAATATAAAAACGCATCGGAATATTTATCTCGTTTAGTAGCTAATTTTGATAAAATGGATTCTTTCGAATATATGAAATAAATTACAATTGTAACTAAAATTGATTTTGTAAATTCAAATTTATAATTAATGTCTTTTCTTTTATTTTCATATTGCGGCAAACGTTGAATTGCCGCTACCCATGTAGGTTCTGCTACAAACGTTGAATTGCCGATATACCCATGTAGGTTCTGCTACAAACGTTGAATTGCTTTAGTTCTTTAGTTTAATTGCTCCAGTCGAATTGAGTTTTAGTCCAATTGCAGTTAGTTGAAATTGTCTTAGTAGAATTGAGTATTAGTCGAATTGTTTTAAGTTGAATTGCCTTAGTTGAATGGGCCTAAAATCATAATACTCAGATTATTTTTCAATATTAGTACAAGTTCACAGCCTTTACAGCCTTTACAGAAACCCTCGTCAAATCTTAAATTTTTCTGGAAAATTTATTCTTAATATTTTTCATATTTTCCTAATTTCCTTATTTTTAGCATATTTCCAAGAACATGTACAAAAAACAAAAGTTATTTTAATAACATTATTTTTAACACATTCCGATAGTGAATGTGTTAAAAATGCATGGGCAGCTACAGATCTCAAAGTACTTGCTACTATCATGTTAAGTTTGAAACCGTCAGAGCTGAACAACGAGGTTGATTGTACCACTTCAATGACCGCATGGAATAAATTAAAAGACATTTACCAACCGATGAGGCCTGTTCGTAAGGTCAGTTTATTTAAAGAATTACTTTCGTTAAAAATGGTAAATGGCCAATCCATGACATCACGTGTAAATAAATTTTTTGATGTTAATGGTAAATTGTAAGAAGTACTTGGTAGTTTACCTGACGAAGTATTAACAATTTTGTTGTTATGTAGCTTACCAGAAAGTTACGAAAATTTTGTGGTCACAGTAGAAAGCCAAGAAAATCTATCTACATTAAATAATTTAAAAATAAAATTAATGGAACAGGACCAACGAAGATCAAACAAAGCTTCAGAGGAAGCCAATACAACGCAAAAATATGCCCTGATGGCGAAAAATTATAAATGTACTGGAAAAAATAATTATTTAAAAAAGAATTCGGTTGTTGGTACAAATAATAAAGAAAAAATTCGTGGTAAATGTTTTACATGTGGAAAAAGAGGCCACGTGGCAAATGATTGTAGATTTTAAAAAATCTAATATTGATGAAAAACCAGAATGTACATTTATCATATCGGTGTGCTCAGCAATAGACAATAACATTTTGGACAAATACCAGTGGTGCTTAGACAGTGGTGCAACATCACATTTATGTTATGATAAAAATCTGTTCTATAATATTAGTTTGGATTGTGGTAAGCAATATATACAATTAGCAACAGACAAAAGAGTTATCTCTAGTGGAATTGGAACAGTTAAAATAGAAACTGAACATAGTATTGTAACTCTTAAAGATGTTTTGTTTGTACCGGAACTACGAGGTAATTTTATATCAGTTAGCAAAATAACGAAAATTAAATATTTTGTAAAATATTATCACCATAATACTTCAATAAAAATAATGGTCAGCTATTAATGGAAGCTATTAAGAAAAATTGTTTATTTTTAACAAAAACTGACAAAGTTGTTGCTAATATGATTTCGAATGAAAGTAATTCTACGATGAAATGGCACGAGCGTTACGGTCACCTTAATATTTATAGTTTAGGTCAACTTAAAAATAAAGATTTTGGTAATTGGTTTCAATTTTAAAAAAATTTCAAATTTAGAGTGTGAAATTTGTGCCAAAGGCAAAATCAGTGTCAAACCATTTCCACTAAATAATACAATTCGTAGTAGAAACGTATTAGATTTAGTCCATACGGACATTTGTGGTCCTATGAGAGTCCGTTCCATCAGTGGATCTCGTTATTTTGCCACATTTATTGATGACAGAACCAGATACATCCAAGTTTTTTTTCTTAAAAACAAAATCTGAAATTTATGAAGTTTTTAAAAATTATAAAACATTACTTGAAAACCAAAAATCCACCAAAATTAAAATTTTGCGAAGTGATAATGGTGGTATGTAAATAATGCTCTTACTGATTTTTTAATACAAAACGGCATTAGGAGAGAATTGACGGTTGAGTATACACCGCAGCAAAACGGTGTAGCTGAACGTGCCAATATAACGTTAGTTGAAATGACAAGGTGTATGCTTATAGGTTCACAGCTACCAGAATTTCTTTGGGCTGAGGCAATATACACAGCTGTTTATATAAGAAATAGATCTCCATCAAAATTACTTGGTAATCAAACATCAATAGAAATATGGTCCGGCAGAAAACCAGTTATTAGCCACCTGAAAGTATTTGGTTCAAAACTATTGTTTTAAATAAACAACCTGAAAAATCAAAATTTAAACCAAAAGGTTTAGAGTATATAATGGTTGGTTACTCTGATGAATCGAAAGCATATCGTTTATTTGATCCTACAAATAAAAACATCATTAAGAGCAGAGACGTTATTTTTTTCGAAAATTCAATTAAAATTTTTAATTTAAATAATAATATTAATGATTATTTATTTGTAGATGCTGAAATTAATAAAGATATTGTAGAACTAGAAATTCCCACAAATAGTTCTGATAATGTAATGGTGCACGATAGCAACAGTGAAGAAACAACACACATGAACAACAAATTGGTCGTGGTCGTCCAAAAATTATACGTTCTGGAAGACCTGGTCGCCCAACTAAACAATTTAATATTTGTGGTAATATTATTAATGAAAATTATATTAAACCTGCAAGTGTTTCTGAAGCCTTAAGTGATGATGATGCAGAATTTTGGAAAAAATCTATGCAACTGGAATATGATGCCCTTGTGTCTAACAAATGTTGGACTTTAGTTGAGTTACCTCCTGAAAAACGCGCAATAAGCTGTCGTTGGGTTTTAGCAATCAATTATAATCATGATGGTAATGTAGAAAAATTTAAATCTCGTTTAGTTGCCAAAGGTTGCTCTCAGAAGTATCAAATTGATTATTATGAAACCTTTTCACCAGTTGTAAGGTATTCAACTATAAGAATAATTTTAACATTGGCAGTACAATATGAATTATTAATACATCATGTTGATGTAACATCTGCATATCTCAATATCAATTTAGATGATGACATTTATATGGTTCAACCTGAAGGTTTTGTTGATGCTAAAAATCCTAAAAAAGTTTAAATCCTAAAATACAGAAATCACTGTATGGTTTAAAACCATATGGAAGGCAGTGGATAATTGCACCAAATGTTATGATCAGCAACTCTATTAAATATCCTAATCTTATACAGGGAGATACCTTTATGATTGGTAACCCATCAACATCATTTCCTGCTAATCTTCCTGTTACCAGTACACTGAAGAATACCGATATGACTACAACTAATATAACTAATCCAACTAACATTCTAAATACCATAATTAGAACTAATCCTCCAAATAATTCCCATACTAATACAACTAAATCCTCCAAATAATTCCACCAATAATAAAACTAATACAATTAATCCAACTAATAAATATTAAGGTGACCCCACCACCTCTCCCATTTTCTTAAATCCTTTAATATCCTCAGTAGTTAGAATGACTATTAATTCGGTAGAAAATGGTGATTGATGATTGTGTGTATGCTTTGAGCCGGCTTCATCATCCTAAAATCTATGATAATGTGATGTTGTTTCTAGCATACTTACATGACGAACCAAAAACCACTTGTGTTCTGGGTAAAACAGTTACCAACATCAAAGCTTTAATTAAGTCCCATGGTCTTTTAATAGATCATAAGGTTCTTAGTAAATTGTATATTAATTATAATGTAAAACAAGGACTTTCCAGGGACGATATCATAACTGATTTGAAAGCTTATGAAATGATACTTTAAGTCGTGTCCCTATCAATTTAATAACAATTAATCCTGTTAGCTGTAGGTCAAATAATTTACCCGATAATTTATTACCAAATAATAATGTTAGAGGTTTACGAACTAAAACTTCTAAAGTATTCGTCAACTCTAAGTTATTTTTGCTCTAACAGAAACTTGCTTGTACTCTGGAATAAATTCGTTAGAATTATTTTACCATTCTTTTTCTGCATTTAGAAAAGACAGGTACAATAATAATAATAATTCAGCTAACTCTAATGGGATTATGCTAAAAGGTGGAGGTGTAATGATTGCTATTAAAAATAGTTTTAATATAAATGAAATTATACTTTCATAATTTCCAGATCTTGAGATTGTTGCAATTAAAATAGAACTCACTCTCAAATCTATTTTTGTTATCTGCTGTTATATTTCTATTAATTCGACATTAGAAATATATTCTAAAGTTTGCCAAGCTATTGACCATATTTCATCTACATATAATTCTGCCGTCAGATGAAATTTTTGTTTGTGGTGATTTCAACTTACCACATTTAACTTGGTCACCCGACGATAAGTACTGTTTGATAACAAAATGACTTTTAATCGTCATTTTGATACCATAATAGGCAAAGCTAACTCAATGTTGGGTTTCGTTAAGAGATGGTCTAAGGAATTTGATGATCCATATATCTTTAAAGCCTTATACTCATCACTAGTGTGGCCTAACTTTGAGTACGCAAGTCAAGTTTGGTCTCCTTTCTACAACGACCACATAGCCAGAATTGAATCAGTTCAAAAAAAAATTCTAAGATATGCTTTACGAAATTTTGCATTGGTCAAATTCACTAATTTTGCCTCCATACAGGAACAGATTAATTCTTTTACAAATAAAAAACTTTTGGATCAAGAAGATTAGTAGCTGATATATTATTCATTTTACAGGTTCTCAACGGTCAAATAAACTCATATTATGTTAAAAACCAAGCTAATACGCATTTTAATCATAGAAAACGGTTTCGGTCAGAAAACATATTTAGAGAAACTTATCACCGTACAAATTATGGGAAGAACCCACAATAGAATGTTTATATCAGTTAACAATCATAAAGGTCATACTAATCTCTCTCTTTCTAAAGAGATCAATAAAAAACAAAATTATTTTTAAATGTGCCATAACATTTGTTGTAAATTTATATTTTTTTAATCTGCAAAATTTTGATATATATATATAATCATAGAATGAAGAATTTGAAGAAGTTTCAAGCAGAAGAAAAGTGTAAAATTCAAAAATGAAAACTGGGTACCAAAATCGTAGTATATATATAATAAAATTCTCACTATTCTCAGTCCAGACATAGAGTAAATTTCTTTCTTCTATGGTCATGATGATCCGAGAGACATTCATACAACTGTATTCATGAATCATGTGTATGAAAATATATAAATTATGAATGTATACGTACCGAAAATTTCTTGAATTTGAAAAAGAATTTTATTTTATATTTTCAATTCTTATGGATTTTCACAATATTTTAGGGGTCTGCTAATATTTAGGGGTCGGTTAAAAGTTGAAAAGAAAGATATTCTTAAAAAATTTTAATCTTTAAAATTTATATATATTTATTTATTGAAAATACTGAATTTTATGATATATAAAGAATTTATTATTTTAAAGATATAATTATATATGGAATCGGTGATCGATGAGATTGTTCGTGATTGTATAAATTTGCCGTTACATCACATTTAAAATTATCAAAAATTCCGTATTTTCAATAAATAAATATATAAAAATTAAAATAAATTTTAAAGATTAAATTTTGTTAAGAAAATCTTTCGTAAAATTACATACATATTTTCCATACTGACGCTCATAAATCAACTTTTAACCGACAAGACAGATATTTCGCACATTTATAACTATAATTAGCAGACCCCTAAAATATTGCGAAAATCCGGTAGATTTGAAAATATAAAATAAAATTCTTTTTCAAATTTAAATTAAAGAAATTTCCGGTACGCATACATTCATAATTTATATATTTTCATTTCAAATTATATCACAATTTTAATAAAAAAAGCTGCCAAGTTGGAAGAGTGCTTCATATATCTTGTGTTCAATCACCCTTTTGTGGCATATATTCGCATCCCATTAAATTATACCATTGTAAAATAGCGGGGGTTGAGGTTAGAGGGTTGATTTTTTCGGTAAAGATGTAAGACTATATTATTAAGAAACTAATTTCTCAGTTTTTAAATCTACCCCTGCACATAGGAAGTGTAACTTATTTTATAAACACCCTCCCCCTTTGCAACGTGAAAGGGGTGGGGGGGGTTATTTCCATATAATTTCGAAATACTTTTACCCTCTCTACCTTATGTAGAAAGTACAATATCCTAGTTTAAATATAGAGGATTTTATAGCTATTTTAAATTTCCAAAATTCAAATTTCAAAGCCCCATAAAAACGTGGGGCTGCATCCGATACCCCCCATTTTTTAAAAATTTAATTAGATAATGTGTATGTACGTACTGAGGAAATGGCATTAAAATCCCATAATATATAAGCAGTGTTTTTTCGTGTGCATAAAAAGGGGTGTGTTCGACCCCTTTTTTAAGGGGGTTGCAATTGACTTATTTGAAAATGCACCCCACCACGACATACTTCCAATATTTGTTTACATTTCTTTAAAATTTTGTCAAAATCGGAATTGGTTTACTACTATTTCTAAGCATTGCAAAAAGAGCATTTTTACCCTGCGTACGGCGGACACAGAAATTTTTATCACGGATTCGGATTCCTTGATATCGAAAATGGATAAATCAATTAAAATCTCAATTTTTTTTTTTTTTGCATCCCCACCGCAAAGCTTCATATATCTTTAGATATATGAAGCAAAAATCTATACTTGTACTTTTTTGACTGAAAAAATACATATGTAGAGTGAGAAATTGCACAAAAAAATAATATATGAGTGTAAATTGTAAATTCGCAATCATAAATATAAAATGCAATACAAAACAATTACAAGTTACATTTGTTTTTTCTTGTTTAGCTCTCTATCTCCTCTACATATTTTTTAAAAAGAGAAATAAATTTATTCTTCTTTGTTCTTTTTCTTTCCTTTGGTTTTACTATATATATGCTAAGGCTCTGGTACCTAGTTTTTAATTTTTTTTTTTTGAAATTTTATATGTTGAATCCTCTTCAAATTCTGTACTCTATGATATAATGTATGTTATTATTAAATTACAGCAGTAATAAAGATTTTAAATTAATTAATTTTATAATTTTATTGACTTAGTTTCATAACTTCTTTTGAAACTCAACTGTTATAATAGTCCTACTGATACTGTAACTATGTGTTTAGTCTACTTAACCGTCGAATCGAATCGAAACTGAACTGAACTGATAGAAACTATGTAGCCCAGACTTTATGCCAACGAATTAGAAAATTCTTAATAAAAAATTTTCCTACAAATTAATTTTAAATTTAAATTCCTTTTCATATGTTCCCATACAAAATGTTGCTGAGGGTTCGTTTAAATCTTTAGAAATTACTAATGTAATTAGAATGTTAATATATCATAATAAATTCAATCTTCAATCCAGTCAACACAATATTAATAATTTTTTTAATTTTTATATTGCACGGAAATGAGTGTTTATTTAAAAATTGTTAAAAGATCAGTAAATATTTTGATAGATAATTTCGGAATAACTTAAAGGAATCAATATAAATGATTAATTGGATTTTTTATTTGCAAAACATAAAGTAAATTTTAATGTAAAATAAAAGTAAAACAATCTGATTCAGCTTTCTTCTTCTTCTGTTGTTCATTACCATTTGTACCAGGGCATTTTGGATCTTAAATTGAAAATTTATATATTTTGCATAATTATTATACATAAAATTTATTATACTTACGACCATTTATCATCCAGTCTCCACCCACGTCTATTGTCTTAATTCCAATATAATGTATTGGAAATTTTTCTGAAAGTTTATGATATAAAAATGGAATTTTTTCATTTTCATGACCAACTTCAAATAATTCATCATCGGACCATCTTATCCAAAAACCACGAAATTCTTTAGAAATTAATCCTTTTTCAAAAGTTTTTAAAACACCTAAAGTCGAATGGCGAATAACTACGTTATGTTCTTGAAAATAGACCTCTATATAATAATTATGACGACCACTACCACTTGCAAATTGTATAAGTACATTTTTTATAGCACTTACTTTGAATGAAAAGCAGTTTTCAAAAACTCGTTGAAATATTGCCGGATCTCGATTAGCACTTTTAAATGTATAAACTATAAAAAAATTAAAATTTCTCGATATCATTACATATTTACAAAATTCTTTTTATATTTTGATTTTTGATTTTTCATACACCAATACTCATCTTTAGGTTCGTCTACTTCTATATCTGATTTTGTTATTTTACATTGCATGATATCACCTGATTTAATGGTAGCATTCTGCTGAAATATATTTTCTACTTTAGAGAAGTATTGGGTTTTGGTTGGTTCTACAAAAGCTGCAATTATTATACAGGCCAAAAATATTGACATTTTCTCCATTATAATGTTTTTCAGAAATTTAACTTCGAACACGCGTTAACTTGAGGAACAATAATAAAACTGAATTTAATTTTGAGCGAAATGTAGATATTTATTCTAGCCAGAAAATAATCAGTAAACATTTATGAAAAAATGTTTTTCAATACTCCCAACCTAAAGTGATACTATATCAAATAAGTTTGTAGAAATAGATGACTAATTAAAATTAGAAACATGATTTAATATTTTACGAGTATTTAAATAACTTGGAGTGTTTGCATTGAACTTGATCCTAAGTTTTTGAGAACGGAAAGTCCAAAAATGCAATAATAAAAAAAAGTACGCGTATTTTGCATGTTCGAAGTCATATTTCTTATAGAACAGTTTGTCAGATTTTAACGAAATTTGTCATACTCAAACTGGACATCTTCTTCTTGATGCTTCAAAAATTGGATCGGTACGAAATTAGGTTAAAAAAAATGTATATCTCAGATTTGAATGAAACTTCGTACATAATATGGTTTTATGATTGTACAGGCACTTGCATACAGGTAGAGGTTAGTAGCTTTAGTGGGCCCATGCTAAAATCCCTAATTATGTTTCATGTACGCTAGGCGTAGCTAGGCGTGTGATTTATAAATATCGCAAGGACGCTATGAAAAACGTAAAAGTTAAAATGTATGGACTAGGAACATTATACAGTCGGAAAAAAAATGCAAGCGTAACTACGATTTATCTGCTCCCCATAGTAAGAAGCCTTTTTATTTTTCTTATCATTCTTAAAAGTATTTAAATAATCTTCCGATGAATATCATTTTTTTTGGCAAGATTAATTTTATTTCATACGAAAAATCAAGTTACAGAAAGTGTGTTATTATAATTAGATTAAAAAAAAATATCAGAAAACTTATCTAGAAATAGCCAACTCTTAAAAAAATTCAAAAAATCTTATTATGCGAGCAAATAAATGCAAACTTAATGCTAGAAATACAAAAATTATTATCGAAAATATTAACTCCTTGAAAATATTAAATAATATTAAATAGTCTAAGTACGAAACAATTTCAACAATCTTAGAATTATAAGGAAATGAAATAGTTGCAAGGAACAGAAATATTTTAATAAACAAACCGAAGATAGTGATTTAGAATTAGAAGCAACGATAATTAATATTATCACAAAAACAATCGAAATACATTTAGAAAACACGAAAATAGATTAAATCTAAAGCGTTACAGGCCCATTTAACTAAAGTAATTCGTCTAAAAATCAATTCTACTAAAACAATTCAACTAACTACAATTTGACTAAAAACAATTCAACCGGATAGCAATTTAACTTTTAAATTGCAATATATAATTTTAGTATTTTTTTTTTTACTTTTTTAATAATTTTATATTAAACAAACAATATTTCAGAGGACTTCAAATAATACACTAAACTAAATTATAAAAATTAGTAATGCAGATATATGGCAACTAATCGAAGGGCTTAAGAAAAATCAGGGTGAAATGGAGTTTCCAAAGGAACAGCTAGCTTTTAAGCCAAAGAGAAACCGGAGTGACGCAAAGAAAAAAATATAAAAACTCATCGGAATATTTATCTCGTTTAGTAGCTAATTTTGATAAAATGGATTCTTTCGAATATATGAAATAAATTACAATTGTAACTAAAATTGATTTTGTAAATTCAAATTTATAATTAATGTCTTTTCTTTTATTTTCATATTGACGTGTTTGCGGCAAACGTTGAATAGCCGCTACCCATGTAGGTTCTGCTACAAACGTTGAATTGCCGCTACCCATGTAGGTTCTGCTACAAACGTTGAATTGCTTTAGTCCTTTAGTTTAATTGCTCTAGTCGAATTGAGTTTTAGTCCAATTGCAGTTAGATTATTTTTCAATATTAGTACAAGTTCACAGCCTTTACAGAAACCCTCGTCAAATCTTAAATTTTTCTGGAAAATTTATTCTTAATATTTTTCATATTTTCCTAATTTCCTTATTTTTAGCATATTTCTAAGAACATGTACAAAAAACAAAAGATATTTGCTACTATCAAAGTACTTGCTACTATCATGTTCAGTTTGAAACCGTCAGAGCTGAACAACGTTGTACCACTTCAATGATCTCATGGAATAAATTAAAAGACATTTACCAACCGATGGGGCCAGTTCGTAAAGTCAGTTTATTTAAATAAACAATTACTTTCGTTAAAAATGGTAGATGGCCAATCCATGACATCACATGTAAATAAATTTTTTGATGTTAATGGTAAATTGTGTGAAGTACTTGGTAGTTTACCTGACGAAGTATTAACAATTTTGTTGTTATGTAGCTTACCAGAAAGTTACGAAAAGTTTGTGGTCGCAGTAGAAAGCCAAGAAAATCTATCTACATTAAATAATTTAAAAATAAAATTAATGGAACAGGACCAACGAAGATCAAACAAAGCTTCAGAGGAAGCCAATACAACGCAAAAATATGCCCTGATGGCGAAAAATTATAAAAGTACTGGAAAAAATAATTATTTAAAAAAGAATTCGGTTGTTGGTACAAATAATAAAGAAAAAATTCGTGGTAAATGTTTTACATGTGGAAAAAGAGGCCACGTGGCAAATGATTGTAGATTTAAAAAAATCTAATATTGATGAAAAACCAGAATGTACATTTATCATATCGGTGTGCTCAGCAATAGACAATAACATTTTGGACAAATACCAGTGGTGCTTAGACAGTGGTGCAACATCACATTTATGTTATGATAAAAATCTGTTCTATAATATTAGTTTGGATTGTGGTAAGCAATATATACGATTAGCAACAGACAAAAGAGTTATCTCTAGTGGAATTGGAACAGTTAAAATAGAAACTGAACATAGTATTGTAACTCTTAAAGATGTTTTGTTTGTACCGGAACTACGAGGTAATTTTATATCAGTTAGCAAAATAACGAAAAATAAATATTTTGTAGAATTTTATCACCATAATGCTTTAATAAAGCGAAATGATGGTCAGCTATTAAGAAAAATTGTTTATTTTGAATAAAAACTGACAAAGTTGTTGTTAATATGATTTCGAATGAAGGTAATTCTACGATGAAATGGCACGAGCGTTACGGTCACCTTAATATTTATAGTTTAGGTCAACTTAAAAATAAAGATATGATAATTGGTTTGAATTTTAAAAATATTTCAAATTTAGAGTGTGAAATTTGTGCCAAAGGCAAAATCAGTCCAAACCATTTCCACTAAATAATACAATTCGTAATAGAAACGTATTAGATTATGTCCATACGGACATTTGTGGTCCCATGAGAGTCCGTTCCATCAGTGGATCTCGTTATTTTGCCACATTTATTGATGACAGAACCAGATACATCCAAGTTTTTTTTCTTAAAAACAAAATCTGAAATTTATGAAGTTTTTAAAAATTATAAAACATTACTTGAAAACCAAAAATCCACCAAAATTAAAATTTTGCGAAGTGATAATGGTGGTATGTAAATAATGCTCTTACTGATTTTTTAATTCAAAATGGAATTAGGAGAGAATTGACTGTTGAGTATACACCGCAGCAAAACGGTGTAGCTGAACGTGCCAATAGAACGTTAGTTGAAATGACAAGGTGTATGCTTATAGGTTCACAGCTACCAGAATTTCTTTGGGCTGAGGCAATATACACAGCTGTTTATATAAGAAATAGATCTCCATCAAAATTACTTGGTAATCAAACACCAATAGAAATATGGTCCGGCAGAAAACCAGTTAATAGCCACCTGAAAGTATTTGGTTCAAAACTATTGTTTTAAATAAACAACCTGGAAAATCAAAATTTAAACCAAAAGGTTCAGAGTATATAATGGTTGGTTACTCTGATGAATCGAAAGCATATCGTTTATTTGATCCTACAAATAAAAACATCATTAAGAGCAGAGACGTTATTTTTTTCGAAAATTCAATTAAATTTTTAATTTAAAAAACAATATTAATGATTATTTATTTGTAGATGCTGAAATTAATAAAGATATTGTAGAACTAGAAATTCCCACAAATAGTTCTGATAATGTAATGGTGCACGATAGCAACAGTGAAGAAACAACACACATGAACAACAAATTGGTCGTGGTCGTCCAAAAATTATACGTTCTGGAAGACCTGGTCGCCCAACTAAACAATTTAATATTTGTGGTAATATTATTAATGAAAATTATATTAAACCTGCAAGTGTTTCTGAAGCCTTAAGTGATGATGATGCAGAATTTTGGAAAAAATCTATGCAACTGGAATATGATGCCCTTGTGTCTAACAAATGTTGGACTTTAGTTGAGTTACCTCCTGAAAAACGCGCAATAAGCTGTCGTTGGGTTTTAGCAATCAATTATAATCATGATGGTAATGTAGAAAAATTTAAATCTCGTTTAGTTGCCAAAGGTTGCTCTCAGAAGTATCAAATTGATTATTATGAAACCTTTTCACCAGTTGTAAGGTATTCAACTATAAGAATAATTTTAACATTGGCAGTACAATATGAATTATTAATACATCATGTTGATGTAACATCTGCATATCTCAATAGCAATTTAGATGATGACATTTATATGGTTCAACCTGAAGGTTTTGTTGATGCTAAAAATCCTAAAAAAGTTTGCAAACTACAGAAATCACTGTATGGTTTAAAACCATATGGAAGGCAGTGGATAATTGCACCAAATGTTATGACCAGCAACTCTATTAAATATCCTAACCTTATATAGTTAGAGACCTTTATGGTTGGTAACCCATCAACATCATTTGCTGCTAATCTTCCTGTTACCAGTACACTGACGAATACCGATATAACTACAACTAATATAACTAATCCAACTAACATTCTAAATACCATAATTAGAACTAATCCTCCAAATAATTCCCATACTAATACAACTAAATCCTCCAAATAATTCCACCAATAATAAAACTAATACAATTAATCCAACTAATAAATATTAAGGTGACCCCACCACCTCTCCCATTTTCTTAAATCCTTTAATATCCCCAGTAGTTAGAATGACTATTAATTCGGTAGAAAATGGTGATTGGTGATTGTGTATATGCTTTGAGCCGGCTTCATCATCCTAAAATCTATGATAATGTGATGTTGTTTCTAGCATACTTACATGACGAACCAAAAACAACTTGTGTTCTGGGTAAAACAGTTACCAACATCAAAGCTTTAATTAAGTCACATGGTCTTTTAATAGATCATAAGGTTCTTAGTAAATTGTATATTAATTATAATGTAAAACAAGCACTTTCCAATGACGATATCATAACTGATTTGAAAGCTTATGAAATGATACTTTAAGTCGTGTCCCTATCAATTTAATAACAATTAATCCTGTTAGCTGTAGGTCAAATAATTTACCCGATAATTTATTACCAAATAATAATGTTAGAGGTTTACGAACTAAAACTTATAAAGTATTCGTCAACTCTAAGTTATTTTTGCTCTAACAGAAACTTGCTTGTACTCTGGAATAAATTCGTTAGAATTATTTGACCATTCTTTTTCTGTATTTAGAAAAGACAGGTACAATAATAATAATAATTCAGCTAACTCTAATGGGATTATGCCATAAAGTGGAGGTGTAATGATTGCTATTAAAAATAGTTTTAATATAAATGAAATTATACTTTCACAATTTCCAGATCTTCAGTTTGTTGCAATTAAAATAGAACTCACTCTCAAATCTATTTTTGTTATCTGCTGTTATATTCCTCCTAATTCGACATTAGAAATATATTCTAAAGTTTGCCAAGCTATTGACCATATTTCATCTACATATAATTCTGCCGTCAGATGAAATTTTTGTTTGTGGTGATTTCAACTTACCACATTTAACTTGGTCACCCGACGATAAGTACTGTTTGATAACAAAATGACTTTTAATCGTCATTTTGATACCATAATAGGCAAAGCTAACTCAATGTTGGGTTTCGTTAAGAGATGGTCTAAGGAATTTGATGATCCATATATCTTTAAAGCCTTATACTCATCACTAGTGTGGCCTAACTTTGAGTACGCAAGTCAAGTTTGGTCTCCTTTCTACAACGACCACATAGCCAGAATTGAATCAGTTCAAAAAAAAATTCTAAGATATGCTTTACGAAATTTTGCATTGGTCAAATTCACTAATTTTGCCTCCATACAGGAACAGATTAATTCTTTTACAAATAAAAAACTTTTGGATCAAGAAGATTAGTAGCTGATATATTATTCATTTTACAGGTTCTCAACGGTCAAATAAACTCATATTATGTTAAAAACCAAGCTAATACGCATTTTAATCATAGAAAACGGTTTCGGTCAGAAAACATATTTAGAGAAACTTATCACCGTACAAATTATGGGAAGAACCCATAATAGAATGTTTATATCAGTTAACAATCATAAAGGTCATACTAATCTCTCTCTTTCTAAAGAGTAAGAGGTCAATAAAACAAAATTATTTTTAAATGTGTCATAACATTTGTTGTAAATTTATATTTTTTTAATCTGCAAAATTTTGATATATTATATATACTCGTATAATATAATGTTATTATTAAATTACAGCAGTAATAAAGATTTTAAATTAATTAATTTTATAATTTTATTGACTTAGTTTCATAACTTCTTTTGAAACTCAACTGTTATAATAGTCCTACTGATACTGTAACTATGTGTTTAGTCTACTTAACCGTCGAATCGAATCGAAACTGAACTGAACTGATAGAAACTATGTAACCCAGACTTTAGGCCTTTATTTAATGTTAATATCATAATCAATTCATCAATCTTCAATCAGTCAAAACAATATTTTTATAATATTAGTTTATATATATTTTAATTATGTTTTTCGTATTGCACAATAAAATAATAAGTTTTTTAATGTTTATATTGCACGGAAATGAGTGTTTATTTAAATATTGTTAAAAGGTCAGTAAATATTTTGATAGATAATTTCGGAATAGCTTAACGGAATCAATATAAAATAATTAATTGGATTTTTATTTACAAAACATAAAGTAAATTTTAATGTAAAATAAAAATAAAACAATCTGATTCAGCTTTCTTCTTCTGTTGTTCATTACCATTTGTACCAGGGCATTTTGGATCTTAAATTGAAAATTTATAAAATTTTGACATAATTATTATTGATAAAATTTATTATACTTACGACCATATATTATCCAGTTTCCATCCACTTCTATTGTCTTAATTCCAATAAAATTTATTTGAAATTTTTCTGAAAATTTATGATATAAAAATGGAATTTTTTCATTTTCCTGACCAACTTCAAATAATTCATCATCGGACCATCTTATCCAAAAACCACGAAAATCTTTAGTAATTAATCCTTTTTCAAAAGTTTTTAAAACACCTAAAGTCGTATGTCGAATAACTACGTTATGTTCTTGAAAATAGACCTCTATATAATAAGAAAAACGAGCACTTGCAAATTGTATAAGTGCATTTTTTGTAGCACCTACTTTGAATGAAAAGCAGTTTTCAAAAACTCGTAGATATATTGCCGGATCTGTATTAGCACTTTTGAATGTATAAACTATAAAAAAAAATTAATTTCTCGATATTATTAAATATTTACAAAATTATTTTTATATTTTGATTTTTGATTTTTCTTACACCAAGTCTCATGTTTAGGTTCGTCTACTTCTATATCTGATTTTGTTATTTTACATTGCATGATATCACCTGATTTAATGGTAGCATTCTGCTGAAATATATTTTCTACTTTAGAGAAGTACTGGGCTTTGGTTGGTTCTGCAAAAGCTGCAATTATTATACAGGCCAAAAATATTGACATTTGCTCCATTACAATGTTTTTCAGAAATTTAACTTCGAACACGCGTTAACTTGAGGAACAATAATAAAACTGAATTTAATTTTGAGCGAAATGTTGATATTTATTCTAGCCAGAAAATAATCAGTAAACATTTATGAAAAAATGTTTTTTAATACTCTAAACCTTAAAGTGGTACTATATCAAATAAGTTTGTAGAAATAGATGACTAATTAAAATTAGAAACATGATATTTAATATTTTACGAGTATTTAAATAACTTGGAGTGTTTGCGTTGGACTTGATCCTAAGTTTTTGAGAACGGAAAGTCCAAAAATGCAATAATAAAAAAACGTACGCGTACGCGTGCATGTTCGAAGTCATATTTCTTATAGAACAGTTTGTCAGATTTTAACGAAATTTGGCATAATAAACCTATGTGAATCTTCTTCTTGATGCTTCAAAAATTGGATCGGAACGAAATTAGGTTCAAAAAAATGTATATCTTAGATTTAAATGAAACTTCGTACATAAGATGGTTTTATGATTGTACAGGCATACATGTAGAGGCACTTGCATACAGGTAGAGGCACTTGCATATGAAGAATCCATGTTCTAATCTGCTACGGTTCATGGAGCGTACTTTATAAGATCTCTTCTTCTTATAGTTTAAGTTTTTTTTACAACGCTTTTTTTAAATAATAAAACTGTTAGAGCAGAATAATGCGCTGTTTCGAGATCCACTATTTTTTCTATCAAAATTTTGTGATTTTATGCAATTATTTATAAATTACACAAATTATCCTAGCGTTTTTACGATTTTGAAATACATTTTTCATTGCGACCTTGCGATATTTATAAATTAGGCTAAAATATATGGACATAAATCACTTTTGAACCTAACTACGATGTATCTGCTCCCCACAGTTAGAAGCTTTTAAATTTTTCTTATCATTCTTAAAAGTATTTAAATAATCTTCCTATGAATATAATTTTTTTTTGGCAAGATAATGTTTGCTTCATACGAAAAATCATCTTACAGAAAGTTTATTATAATTTTAAAAATAAAAATGAGAAAACTTATCTAGAAATAGCAAACTCTTAAAAAAATTCATAAAATCTTATTATGCTAGCAAATAAATGCAAACTTAATGCTAGAAATACAAAAATTATTATCGAAAATATTAACTCCTTGAAAATATTAAATAGTCTAAGTACGAAACAAGTTCAACAATCTTAGAATTATAAGGAAATGAAATAGTTGCAAGGAACAGAAATAAATAAACAAACCGAAGATAGTGATTTAGAATTAGAAGCAACGATAATTAATATTATCATAAAAACAATCGATGTACATTTATAAAACACGAAAATAGATTACATCTACAGGCCTAGCCTCTAGCTTCTAGCATATAGATGAAATCAAGAAAATGTAAAGAAAAACTTTCTGTACTATAACTACATATAAGAAAATTTAACAATTCTAACCTACTTGATCTATCCAAGGAAAAATCTGAAGAAAATAAAGAAAAATATACGAATATCAACCAAATGAGAAATGAAAATTGATAATACCACAAACTTCAACTCACCAGCAAAGTAATACTAAATACTACTACAGAAAATGAAAATTATCAGCTCAAATATAAAAACATAACGAAAATAAAACAGTGAGAAAATACATTAAAAAAATAATATACCCCAGCCAGGTTGGCCATCTCCAGGTTTACTGGACACAATCTACATCCCCCATAGAGAAAATTATGGTAAAGATTGTTATAATATTCATTAAAAAATTGAAAGCATTCAAATCAAAGTAATTTTTTTTTCAATTTTTAATTTTCATTTATTGCAAAAAAATAATTAATTAATTATTTTAAATAAATCCATTAATTATTATAAAAAACTATAAAAAACCTGGTACGACTTTCGTATATTTCTCTATTGAAATGAAAAATGACACATGATTATATCATTAATGGTCATTTAGGCATCGATTCCCCAAAGTGCACATAATTATCTCCTAAGAAATTTAATACTTATTCATTAACAATCAATCATGAAGTTCTTATCATTCAAAAGTGTGACCATCTTAGCTATAAATGCTATATAATTATTTTTCAATATTAATACAAGTTCACAGACCTTTAAAGAAACCCTCGTCAAATCTTAAATTTTTCTGGAAAATTTATTCTTAATATTTTTCATAATTTCCTAATTTCCTTTTCATATTTTCCTATTTCCAAGAACATGTACAAAAAGCTAAAGTTATTTTAAATTTTGCTCGCTTGTCATTCTGCATTTTTGTATTAAGATTTTTTTTGGTATTATCTTATCTGTCAATAAATGATACTAGTCAGCTCGTCGACACTTTATTCTATACGCAAAATAAAAGATGTTCGCCTTATTACCCGAATTCAAAATTAACCTAATGCACTAATGACCAAAAGCGACAATTCCATGAAAGTAAATTTACCGGAAAACACATAAATTACAATTTTGAATCCAATTATGAGTTCCGTCATTTCTTACTACGTTCAATTCTGAATTCGGTCTAATGTGAGTTTGATAAATTACGAATTTAGTCAATTTTGCATTCATTGAATTGTTGTATACCAAAATAAAAACCTCCTGCTTGTAAGCCTTCAAATTATGATCAAATAAATTATTTTCGACAATTTGTCTTTTTATTAATTACATAAATTAACAGAACTTGATTAATGACTTTCATAATTGGAAGAACTTTATCGTTCTCCATTTAATTTTGCGGAAGATACTAAAAATTAATCTTTTCCATTTTCCTTGTCATATCAGAAATTTATTGCCATATTTGTACAGTAAACAAGGATATTGTTTAGAAATATAGAACCAAACAAAGGTCAACATTTTTTTTCAATGTACTTAATAATATTTACCAATTAATCAGTGACAGTTGATTGAACTAAATGTCAATTTTATATCTTAGGTTTAAGGAAAAATGTACACTTCAATATTAAATCCTTATGATGTTTTTGACTGTATATTTTCTTATCTTTTTCTTCCTTTTTAGAATATCCATTCAATTTATTTCTCATTTAGAGGAATTTACGTTGTTTGTATATTGATTTGTGTACTATGGAAAACAAAGTATCGTAATTTATCAATTTTGTAATTTTAGTCCATTCATCTCATCGTCCTTCTATATTACTTTAGAAAAAATATAAAGGATTTTTCTGTTTGCTGATAATTTAAAGTTTTATATTATGGAAAAAATTGTTGTAAATTGAATACTTAACAAAAGTTCTATTTTATTTTGTATTATTTTTGTTTACGATTGATTTCCATTTAATTGAAAAATTCAAGGAAAAAAGCTAAATTGTGGAGATATTTGAAAGGATATTCTATATTTTACGAAGAATTATGGTTTAACTTTGTGTGTTTTGTGATAGATTGAAAAAATGAGAATCGTTAATCCAATTTTTTTTTTGGCATACAACTTGGTTTTGTGATGTAATTTAAGTTTCTCACAATTTTATACAATTTGTTATATAATAATTTGGTTATATAATAATTTTTCCAATAGTAATTGCTGAGTAATTGTAGTTGACAATGCGTGCGGCGTTATAGTGTTAATCGAATATCTTTTTTGCTTTAGTTAACCTAGCAAGGATTGGGGCCACATTTGAAGTAGTTATCCACGTATAAAATAAATAATCTATGTGAGGTATCTACAACGACAAGAAAACGAAAGGCATCGCACTGTAACAATAGCGCCCACGCGTTCCATACACAGTATTGCTTGTTCGGCGAGCATACGCTAAGGCTTAGACTGATAAATACAGAAATTGTATTGATTAAATTCAACCTGAAACCCTAAACGTTAAACCGCTAAATATTAAAGTGTTATTCTAGAATAACCGTACTACACAGCTATGAAAAGGTTTCTAATTGCAGTACTAGAAAACTCCTAAAGTTAGCTACAATTACGCAATCCTTCAATTTACATACTTAGTTAAAGTTAGTTATCAATAAAATGTTACTACCATGTACGCAATGTGGTCGCCGTCTATGTGAGACTTTGCGGCCACTATAACCTAACCTAACAATTATTAAATACCTAATGAAATATTGAATGCAATAGTTACCATTCAGAAAATAGAATTCAAGAATTCAACGAGAACTTAGGATGCAGAAGCATAACTGCAGTAATTAACATAAATTTTAATATTAACTGACAATTGCCTAAAATATGTACACAAATTATGATATTTTCCAACAGTTTCTCTTAAAATTCAATTTAAAAAATCATATTTCACACAAAAGTTACAAATATGAAAATTTAAAAAAAATATTTTAAATCATAAAAATTTTTCATATTATGTTAAGCGTTTTCCCCCAAAACACTTGGAGCATAAGATAATAAAATTTACAACTTTTTTATTATGTAGAAATATGCTATAATCTAATTTTACGTTCTCTACTACTTGTAAAGAGCGTTTTTTTATTTTTATCGCCTTTCTTATATGACAATTTCAATTCACAATAAATAAAATTATTTTGAATTCTTGCAATAAAGTCATATGTGCCAAAATCTGTTACATTTTTTGTTTATATCCAAAAAGATTATTAAAAAAATATGAAGAAGATAATTTTAATATAAATTGTGAAATCGACAACATTTTTTCATTGAAATGTTATTCATTTTTCTTATTCCCCCGAAAATTTAGCAATAAATTAAAATTTTATTTTGAATTTTGGTTTATTGGATTCAGTAATTTATCAATAAAATTTTATGTTCTCAGAAAATTGTATTTTGTATATAAACTTTTGAGTTTATTGGCCCCATCAATGGTGAAATTGCTGCTATTTATTCAGTTCGAAATGTTAGCATATTGAATTGACTAGAACCAGATGTTTTTTGATATATTTTACTATATTATTAATTATTTTCCCAAATATTTGTTTATCATTTAATTATTTATATTACGAAATATTTTGAAATAGTAAATTTTAAAGTAATGATAATTTAGTACAAAGATTTATGATCAAAAACTTATTTTAAAACTACACTACAATTACATTACTAATAAATAAAGCTCAACGCTAGAATTCATGGACACAAAAGTATTCTGATTCATTTTAAAGTTTCTTTTAACTAGTCTTGTTCGTCTGTACTTGGAATATCATTATTTAAGTTTGTAACCTTAACTTTTTATGTGCATTGTTCATAGATTTTGAAAGCAGCAGTGCCGGTGACGTATTGGTAGTGGTAGTGGTAGTTTTGAAAAATTTAGTCTCGGATTCAATTCCAGACCGAAGTATCAATGTCGCTCTAAGGTCTAAGTTGACTCAGATTTAAATGAGTATGTATAGTAATAAAATTTTCGGTTCAAAATACAATAAAATGTCACGAAACATCCTATCTGAGAAGTCGAATACTCAATATAAAATGTAGCGCAATTAGGTTCATATAATTGAATCCAGTTCAACGAAATTTTATTAGATTTGTTCTTCTTCACTTTGCTTTCGTTAATGCATTAAATCTACGATAGTACCAACACAGATTAAAGAACACAGTATGAACTCAGGTATTCTAGTGAAACGGCATGAAATGGGTCATGTAATGATGTAACCTATATTCAATGTCTGATTGATTCCGCATTTTATTTAAATAAAATTGAAATTTATCGTACCTAGTAGAACGGTATTGGAACTAGAACACTGTAATTGTTTAATTTGACGTCCCACAGAACAATCATTAGGTATGTTAAATATGAACCACGACATATAAAGACGCTTTCCAGCTTTTGAGAATTTCATTCATGGTGCACTGAATTAATACCAATATTTCTAGGTGTTCCATGTATTTGCGATTCATGGAAATGTATAACTAATTACAGCTATAAACTTACATAAATAGCTAAACAAAATTAAAGTGTTTAACTAGGTTACAGTCAATGGTTATAAAATCAAAAACCAGCGATACAAATAGCAATAAAATTATACCAAAATTTTAAAGATCAATAAATAAGTCATTATTAAATTTCCAACATCAACAGAAAGAGAAACAGATAAAATTGTATTTGAAAATTAAAATTACTAAATAATGATGGACTAAAAAGTTTTCTTTTGTTTCTATAATGGACAGATTATCAGACTAAAATATCTTGATCCTTTTTCATTGAAATGAATGAAGGATTTTTTCTTTTTGATCATTTTTGAAAACAGATTAAAAGCATAAAAGCTTCAAGTGAACAAATTTATGTAAATGTTTATGTTAACAAGGATTTTCTTTCATATAATTTTCGAAATAATTGTAATTATAGAATTTAGAACATTTTCATAAAGAACAATTAGAGAAGAATTAACGCGGTACCAAAAAAAAAATAGAATTAGTATTGCCATTATTGTAAGAATTAATTTTTAATCAATTTTCTTGATCTTGTAATAATTAACTTGAATTTTGATAGTGTGTAGGGATAAACATAATTTTTATTTAATTATTTTTATAAATTAACTATTTTAACAATAATTTTGTGATGCCTGCGGTGCTGGGTTCAACCGAGTTTTCAATGTCTCAGCTTTAAATAAGTATGTACCAGTAATACAAATTTAATATATATAATTGTGATTTGTAGACTGGGAAAATTGCTCACGATTGAGACTATTTTCTGACAACAAATATCTCACTTAAAGAAACTTATGGTTCGCAATCCGCTATAAAGAAACTTATGGTTCGCAATGCATTTAAAATTAGTAGGTTTAAATTGTAATAAAATGTCACGAAACCTCTTTGAAAATGCCAAGGATGGATTTGGATTGTAGCACCATTGGAAAGAGAAAAAATTACATTTCTAACATTTCGTACGAGACCAATCCACTATATTTTGACGCTATCAGCATTGCCACTGCTTGAAGTTAATAGTTTGTAATCAGCCAGCCAAATTTGTAGTTCTACTGCAAATTGTGCTGTGTATAATTCCCCAGAATAAAAACTATTAAAGCCAATTTATTTGCGTTTGGAGTGCGTTCTGAAATGTTTAGCAGCGGAAACTTGAAAAAAAAATAAGACTTCACTTTTAATTCTTTTATAAAACAGGACTCGTACTTTAAATTTAAATATTTTCACTTATATTTTGAAATATCCATTGAACTATGTTGCTATTATTTATCAGGATTAAATTCTTTTCATATAAAAAGTAATGATAGTAATGAGGAATGAGAAATGGAAGTAATGAAGTAATAAGGAAGTAATGAGGAATTTAATTCTATGTAAATTGAAAAATCAATAATTATTTTTCAATTAAAATAGAATTAAATTCCATGGCAACAAATTACAATCCGGCAACAGAAATAATTATATAATTAGTACACATTTTAAAATTTAATTGAAATTCAAATTGAACTTTCCTTAGTGATTATAAAATTTTAATCTCATTATCAGAGTTACTATATACTATATTTCTATTTAGAAATTTTTATTTTATCTGGCCATTTCAGGTTACTGATTTTTAAAGTATTAAAATTGATAATTGAATATCACAGTAACCTGAAAAGGCAATCTATTAAGTCCATAGGAAAATAATAACGAAAAAAAGAATTGCTGGAAAAACATTAATTTTAAAGTAAAACTTATAAATATTAAATTTTCAGTATTTTTCTTCAAATTTAATAAAATTTTCTTTTATGAGCTTCAATTTTATTTATTAAACCAAATTTACGTAATTATTAAAATGAGAAGTTGCAAAAAATCAGACTTATTTTCCTGTCGGGTTAATATTTGACATTTTTTGTAATTCAATTTCACTTTAATAAACTCGATTATTCAATAGAGTTTTGCAAAATTATGTTGAATATTACAATTGTATGCATGACCTGGAAATGTGTGTTTCTTAAAAGTCCACCAATATTCAGCGATTTTTCATCTGCTTCTTATGCCTTTCATAACCATATTTTTACTCTGCACAGTTAAACGTTACATAAAATTTTCTATATGAAATTTAGGTTTGTGCAAAACAAAAATTGAGTTTGTTAAAAGTTATACAATTTTATTGATAAAATCAATTACAGAAATATTCAGGTATAGTTAAATAAACAAAATTATTTTTTTGTAAATTAAAAATTCAAAAATATTTAATAGTTTCGGAATTATTTCCAGTAGAATTGTTAATATTATTAACCATTAGGTAATAAATATTTTACTAAGCGTAAAAAGAAAGATTATTAGAGCAACAGAGCGTTATTTATGATGGATTCGCAAACCAAAATCTGTAAGGATCTCCACACTGTAGCTAAAAGAATTATAAAAACTTTATGTTGTCTTGCTTCTACTTTGCTTTGCGTTACGACATTTTCGTTGTGAATCCATGGTAAGCCAAACAATCAATTTATAATTAAGCTTGAGCTCGTCTGGACCTGTTGTTATTCCGGATTCCGGTCATAAGAGTTAATATTGAACACATTTTAATGCATCCAAATCTGGAAAATTTCTTAAGACAAAATATATTTGAATATATTCGTAAAATCATGAAATTTATAATAAAAATGAATTTCAATATTTAAATGTCAAAAATATATAAAATTTTCAGAAAATTAATCACTGTTTTCTTGATAAAAGCGACCCCTATAAAAGCGACTTTTTATAAAAGTGACTTTCGATCCTTAAAATTCAGGAATTAATTTTCAGCTACCTAATTTTCAGGAATTTTTCCTAGCCTCAAAGAGTTTTGAAAAACTATATTTTCTTTTGAGGGCCTAGACCTCCCATTTAATAAAATTAATAATTTTTTTGCATATTCTTACCTTACTCGTCAAGGATTGATAATTCACTCGACTACCTTACCATGTTATCATGAAAACTTAAAATCATGATTTAGAGTAAAGGGGGAACGAGCGCCTTGATGTTATTACAGTTATGGATCACGGGTCCCGCGGGAAGTTATTTTTATTTGTTTTTTTTTTTTTTTTGCAAACGCCCAATCGACACAAGTGCATTCGAGGTCGATTAAAAATCGTGTCTTTCTCGCTAAAAATTACTTTTTTCGTAAGAGCTACTTTGAAAGAAAAAAAATGAATCATCATAGGTCGCTTTTATCAAGAAAACAGTATTAGTTGTAGGTTAAAAAAATATAATAAAATTATAAATTTTTAATATATAAATATTTTCTAATTTAAAAATATAAATAAATTTCCCAATCATCAGAATTTTATTTTACAACTAGCGAACTAGCTATAAAATATAAGATTTCTCTGAAGAATTCAATTTCCTTTTATTTTTTACATCCGTTACTAATGAAAAAAGAAAATCCTTTTTCTTTTTATATTATTTCTTTTCCATGTTAAATAAAAACATGCATAAATCAATTTATTAGATATTTTCATTTTATATTCTTTTAACCGTGCAATGATCAAGAAGTCCTTTTTTTTTGCCTTTGGTTATATAATTTATTTATGGCTTAAGGACATGTAAAAATATTTATTTAGGTATTCATTTTTGTAATATCATATTGAAAAAAGTGTTTATGGGCTAACGAAAAGAAATATTTGGGTCAACAATATTCATTACATTTTTTGGTTTTTAAGTGCTATTTTATTGTGCAAAAGGATTATTGAGGACTTAAAGTAAGGATAAAATTTACATTCCAATCTTTACAGAGAAATAAGAGACAAAATAAAGAAAATCGGATTATAAATTTTAGTATTGTATATTAAAATTTAAAAATGATATTTAACGAACCACAAAAATTAAATGATTTCTTTAAGTAATGCCTAAAATAAGCCTTCAATAATTGAAATGTAAAATTCAATAATTAAAATCATTTCAATTTAAGTAAATATCGAAATATAAATTTATTTAAATTTAATTCACAAATTAAATTTAATTCAGAATTCACAAATTTTTATTTTACTATAATGATAAGCGTTTAGTTTTGATTTGAAACTAGGTTATTGGAGATAACTTTGTAATTTATAAAAAAATTTTTTAATATGTCACAATTTTATTTATGTAAATTTTATAAACTTATTGCCGCCGGTGAATAAATAATTCTTTTTAAAATGGTTTCTATTAAACCTACAGCAAATATTTTACAATTGGTTATTTGAGACAAATCGTCAAAAATGGACTTATTATTATTGTATACTCTCCAAATAAATACAAAGCCTTACAAAACATCAAGAAAAAGAAAATCAAAACAACATAAAAGACAATAAAAGGTTCATAAGCCAACAAACCGAGCAATAACAAAATTGACAGATTTTATAGACGATTTTATAGTAGAAATGACAAACATGGAATTAAGCTTGTCATCTATAGTAAGATTAGGGGACAAAATTAACAACAAGAGGCAACAAAAGTTGACAGACCGACAAGAACGATATAGAGGAAGGATATTTCAGTAGGAACTTTTCGGAAACGATAGAAATACTTGGAAGGATATTGGGGAGTGCAAATATGTACTAACGTACTGCATTTTTAAATAGATTTAAATTAAGTATTACATTTTTTTATACTTACATTTACGTTGATAAAATTGAGTGAAATACAGATAATGATGATAATATTTGAGACATAGCTTTGAACAGCTAGGCACCGCACAATTATCTATAATGTTATATTTTTTCTTTAATATCAAATTTTGAAGTAAATTTCCAATAATTTATGTTAAACATTAAAAAACATATTTCCATTTCACTTTACAGCAAATTTTAAAATTTTACATCAAAATTAGGACTATATCAGCCCAACGACACCACGTTACAGGAAGTTAGGTGAGGTTAAACATATTTTAGGCATTTCTGTTTTAAATTTATATGTTAGTCTGTTATCACTTGTTCTTTAGAGTTATTAAATGGCAAAGAAACTCAATTAATTTGAAAGCTAAAAGTCTGTAGTGGATTCTTACAGATTTTGGTTTGGGAGTCCATCACAAATAACGCTCTAATCATCTGCCTTTTTGCGCTTAGTAAAATATTTATTGCCTAGGTAATAGCCAAATGGTTAATAATATTAACCATTGTATAATCACAAAAACTAATTAAACTCACCATCTTTAAAACATACAACGATTTTCTATACAAAATCTATTTTAACATAGTTATAATAAGAAAAATCATAAATAATTTCTGTAAATTTATTAAATTCAAAAATTCTATTAAAATTCCACAAAATTCATCTTTATACCAATAATCTTTCCAATATTTTGCACACCTGTAGCCATGTAGCTCACTCTATAACTCGCACATAGCTCAAATTTAATTAAAATTCAATAGAAATATATTTATTTTAAATATCACATAAAAATGTATAGTATTTATAAAATCAATTGAGCAACACTACAGGCCTCGCTGCGATTTTGGCGCCAAATTAATTTAATTATTTGAAAAAAAAAAACATCTACCCAACTTGAATGGAATTAATAGACTGGCAAGTAATATAAAATTGTATAATCTACAGATAAAATTAAAGCTTTTCAGTGCTGAAATCAACTGATTTGTAATAATATAGTAAATATTTTATATACACTGGAACTAAATTGAAAGTGTAAACAACTTTGAACCATAAACGAAAATCCATGAATGAAAAAATTTTACGATATTAGAGGGAGCTTTTTAATTTACTACTAAATCAATAGCTTTTTGTTAATTCTTGTAGATTTACATAATTTATGCCTTACAGAAGGGCGGAAATGTTCAGAATTTTAAAATATGATTTATTCAGGTGTCAACAGGAACGGGAGTTGGTATTTTGGGACGCCTGTAGAATTTTTTTTCGATTTGCAAAAAGAGAAATAAAATATAAAAACACATTTTTAATTTTCGATATTATCCGCCTATGCTAGCAAGTAATCGCAGAATTCATAAATTTTGTCACCCGTATAACTTTGACCATATTACGTCATTACCTCATTAGAAGCTCATTATGTTGAAATGAGTTTATGTAAAGTGTTATGATATAACCTAACTTCTACTACTATTTTCCTTAATCTCCATAGGGCTTGAGTGAAATATTTCCAATATGTGCGGTTGTTTTCAATGTTCTTAACTTCCACGAACTGCATGTCTTGGAAATTTCGGTGTTTAGTGTTCTTTATCAGGTAGTTTTTGTACAACCCCATTTTACTGCTGTCTTGTGGATTCTGAGTGTCCTGTACTCATCTCCATTTGCCGTGCATTCATCAAATTTGATACATTTTCTTGGCAACATCTTGTATATAGTTTTTCATTTGTTATCATAAGAAATAACCTGCCAACTAGTGAAATAAACTTTAAGGCTATATTTGTCTTTTTTTTTATTAACTCAAACTGTAAAAAGTGTAAATTTCAAAGTTATTAACAGTTCATTACATTTAATAATTGACATTTCGGGGAGTATAATAAAAAGAGAACTATACTAGAGTTTTGATTCGACACTTTGTTTATCGAATTTGTATGGAAAACATTAAAGAGGCAGCTTCCAAATGTGTAGACATAGACACTTATGAACTCAAGCAGAAATGGAATCCGGTAACGTTGTATTGAAAACCCTTATTTTTTAAAATTGTCGAAAGTATTTCAAACGATTTTAGTTACATAAACTGAGCTGAAATTTTAGTACGACATTAAATGCATATGTAAAAGATGCGCATCATTTTAAATGCCAGCTGAAAATAATGTCACTAACATCCCGTCAGATTACGAATTAGGTTTCTAGTAAGTATGAGTATAACAATCGTATGTATATGTAAAGACGTGTGGAGGCAAGATAAGGTATGAACTGTTGATTACCGTATCGTATCATAAGTATTTGATTGCACCATTGATTTTAAATGCTTTCTAATTCTGAAATGTAACTTCAATTACCTATTTAGATGCTTTAAAGGATTGGTATTTTCGAAACTACCCCACAAATAACCAGTCGTATCCTCTAATCTAATCGAACGCTACATCATTATCACATCTTACATCGTGTCGACTCATTCCATTTCCTTAGTATTAATGTAATAACTTGATCTGGCTTCAGTTTAACCATGTATATAGAAGGTTTTCCAGAAAGAAACTACCAGATTTATGTTGAATACAGGGGCAATGTCATAACAAATATTTCATTGTCTCATCCTCCACCATACACCAATAACAAGTCGAGAATGGATTAAGTTCTAATCTTATTGAATGATTTCTAAAAAAAGATGTTTTAATAGTTTTAGTTTTATATTAACCCTGAACACATCATTGATTACATCTTAATTATAAAAAATTCATCAAAAATAAAAATCACACAAAAATTTTCCACAAAATTATATTTTTAATCCATACAAATAAAATTCAAAAATTCTATATTAAATAACAAATATTTTTAAAAAGAAATAAAAACTTAATAATTAATTTATTAATTTTCTATAAAAAAATTTGACTACCCAATAAACAATAATTGCACGAAAAATATTACCTATCCATGTTAAAATTTTTTGTAATTTTCTACCTTTTGGTAGTGTCTCATCAGATTGTTTCAATAAAAATTTACGACATCCCCAAAAACCATGTTCATAAAAATCACCACTTAAAGCCTTTAAATAAAATTCGAAAAAAAAAAAAACAAAAAAAAATAATAATTACATAAATATGATTATAATTAAAATTTCATATAATAATTTTCCAACCTCTTCAACATCAACTGGAAATGTAATTTTATCACGATCATTAAGTAAATCTTTTAATTTAGTAAATTCTTTTGATATAAATATAAAACGATTATTTATATAATATTTTACACATTGCATATGATAAACAACTTTACGATGAACTGATAACACCCTGTATAAAATTAACATAATAATTATTTTTATTATTTAACATTTGAAATATAAAATATTATTTATTTTTTTTTACTTACATTGGTCCTTTACCAAGTATAATTAAAAGTAAATCAACGAAAGAACCAATAATTATATGATACCATAATTCAAGTAATTTAAAATAAATTTTATTTTGTGTTACTGTGTATCCATATGGCATTAATGCTAATTCAAATGGATATCTTGCAGCAGCATTGTCCACTATTATGACAGAAATTTGAAAATTAGAATTATTTTTTATTTCTTTAAATTTAAATTCTTACTTTTATATTGAATTCGTTTGTATGTATAATTTCGGGCAATTGAAATATCTTCAGCTAAATTATAATATTTAACTTCTTTGAACCTGAAAAATTTAGTTTTTATTTATAATTAATTCTTGATTTTTAAATATAATTGTACAAAATTAAATTCAAAACACAGACTTTAATTAAATATATTCGAATTTCGGATAAGTGGCGTACGAAGGTGGCTTAAACCTTCAATGATTTTTTTGTTATGTATATTGTTGCAGTACAAATAAATGTCACTTACGAATATTACATAAAAAATGGCTTCTTTTAGAATTGTTCTTTTAGTAGAACCTCTACCCAATAAGTTCATTCTGCGTACTCCTCTGGTAATTCAAAACACAGACTTTAATTAAATATATTCGAATTTCGGATAAGTGGCGTACGAAGGTGGCTAAACCTTTCCATGATTTTTTTTGTTATGTGTTGTTACAGTACAAATAAATGTCACTTACGAATATTACATAAAAAATTGCTTCTTTTAGAATTGTTCTTTTAGTAGAACTTCCCCCCATTCTGCGTACGCCTCTAGTAACCAATGGACACACTAAAACTACCGACTTTACATTTTCCAGGCAATAACAACATCAGGAAACTATAATGTGTGCTAAATTTAATTCAAATCAAAAAATAGTTACTGTACTTGTATATATGCTCTAGAACTTATGAAATATTATTCGGAAATTCTAGCATGAACCCACTGAAAGTACCGATTTCATCTTTGACAGGCATCAAGATGAAGTTCATTTCATTATAACTACTCTTAAATTAACTAAATCTGATACCCATATCCGGTTTGAAGTTTGATTGATCACGACGAATTAGTGACCAATATAAAAATTGGTTTAACATTCTGAAAAGGTCCAAGGCAAATTACTATTTTGGCAGAAAACTTGTGTAATGGATGAAGAATAATGTGACGAACAAGATTGCAGATCAGATCAAAATAGTTACTTTCTTGTTTCGAATTAAAAAGCAAGCTACATTATTTTTCTGAGCCATAAGGCATATCGCATCTGCGCAAGCTCTCTTATTTGATTTGATCCAACCTAGAATGTTACCATATACATTATTTTCTAAAAAAAATAATTTGACGTAAGTAGAACACCGTTAATCACTTATCTCACTTTCACTCTACATAGAAACACAATTTCCTAACACAAAAAAAAAACCAACCTTTTAATTGATGTCTGCCATCCAGTTATAATCAATGCATTTGATGTAATATCAACTGGTATTATATATCTGGGTACACTATAATCTGCACATATAACTTTTATGATACCAAAACCAGCTACAATACCACATGCATTAAAACCATTAATACCTTCGGTCCAACCAGGTAATGGACCATAAGCTGCATTCACAACAATACTAGGTCGTGCAATAGCAATTGGAAAATCATTAACATATTCAGATACTAAATCTTCAGCTATTGATTTCGTAAAAACATATGTATTAGCATGACGACCGAGCATTCTATAAACCAGAATTAAAATATTAATACTATTTTAATAAAAATTTGATTTAAAGACCTTTTCGTTACTGTACTAATTAAATCTTCATCAAATTTCTCTAAAACTTGATTTAGAATTTTCGTTTTCATTGGTGGTTCATAGGCTTTTTCATCCATTGGTACATCAGCAAATTGTGAAAATGCTGTCGAACAAAATATAAAACCATTTAAATTTTTCATATTTTTAGCTAATTCTAACATATGCTTTAAGCCAATAATATTTGTTTCAGCAATTTCATGTAAACTACGATCAAATTGTACATTTGCAGCAATATGAAATATTAAATTACAATTTTCAATTAATTCAATTTCATCATTTTCACTTAAATTTAAACCAGTTTTTGACAGTGCAGCATTTATCATTTTCACTTTATTTAATTGTTCCGGATTTGATGATTTCAATGTATCAAAAAGCTATTTCCAAAAAAAAAGACAAAATGATTTAATTTTTAATTATAATTAATTGTGATTTTCATTACGATAGTTTCAAAAATTTGATTTTTTCTTTCCTCAGCAGTTTTGCCTTTTTTTGGTCGTACAAATAAATAAATTGTAGCAATATCTGGACAACATCTTAATAATTTTTCCACTAAAACTTTACCAATAAATCCGGTAACACCAGTTACTAAAATTTTTTTACCCGAATACCAATCAGCAATTTCAGACATTATTTTTCACAGATTTTTAATTTATTTCACGGAATTTTTAGAGTTCGAAACTGTTCCAAACGATTTCCAATATTAGACTGACAACAAACCAAAAAAAAAATATTTTTTTTTAAATGATTTTGACAATTTAATGTAAATTTAATTGAAATACATAAATTAATTTTACAATTATATTTTCATAAGATATAAGTGAACATGGGAATAATTGACACAAAATATAGAATCTAAAATGAATTAATTCTTTTAATATGATTCATGGACTCAGTCACACATTCTAGCAGCTCGTCATACACTATGTCAACAAAATCTTAAGATCTTGCAATCGTGAACTCCTGCCTTGCATATGGAGCTAGTAACCAAAGCATTTATATAGCGTATTTGCCTGAGACCTTGATATACATGAACCTCGGATTGCTGTAACTTAAACCCAAGATGCTGGATGTCGTGTAAAGATAGAATCGAGGTATTACAGCTTAGTAGAAATATAATTTAGAGCCACTTTAGTAAATTAATTTAACTTTAGTAAGTAATTTAACACAAGGAGGATGATTAGAATGTAATCATCCAGATCCAGACTGATGAAAATTATACATTTAGTATTTTTGACGCAAAGGATTATGCTTCTCAATTCTCTTAAAATCATTTTGCCAAACCTTTGTTTAATTAAAGATGTATCTACAACAGAATAAAACAGTATGACATCTTATGACCACGATTTTAAACTTTGCGCCACACACAGGAATCATTTCGACATATTTCCTGGACCAACGGCTGTTTATAATCTAAACTTATCTAATCGTTAGAAATTAATTTTTAACAGTAGATGTCATTATAGTATGGAATACACATTATTATTGAAATGTGTCTTTATAGTTCATGTGTCTTGATTCATATAATTCTTGTCTTCCCCTATATATTTTAAAATAGTGCTTTATAATGGTTTATATTTGAATATTAAGTTAGAGGTACAAGAAAACTGAATTATTTATTTTAATTCAATGAATATTAATCTTTTTCCTGTATTTCTCTATATCATTAATTATTGGGTGGTAATGATTTTTCAATTGATTAATATTATATATTTGTTCTAAATTAAGTCTGGATAAATTTAAATTCAAATTTTAAATGAATATTTAATTATTTAAAAAAAATACAGTTTGATGATTTGAAAACAAGTTATTAGAAATTAAATTACTTACTGATTAATTAAAAATGAGCGGTTAATCAGACACAAAAATAGTCCCAATGATGAGGTTATACAAAAGTCTCTACTTCAGTCCTATAAACGAAATTAGTTAGAACGGCTTTATTTTACTTGTATATATCAATTGAAGCAAAAAAAAAAACATGACATGACTTGACATTAATCTCTTATAACGAAACGATTGGCATCTTCTGACTCATTTACTTTCAATTTTTACAACAAAATATCGTTAAAATTTCATGATTTGCCCTCTGAATTCCCTGTCTTATGATATCTGAGAACTTATCGTAATACAATCTATAATTAATATAAACTTTTCTATATTGGTTAGTGTCATTTAAATTAGATGGAACAAATTTATAAGACTTAACTTCCTAAATTTAGCAACGCTATATTAATATCTATTCTAATAAAAATTTATATTTTAGGGACTCTTAATACTTGATAATTGTGTCTGTACGAGAGAAAGTGATAAAATTTGATAAAACTGATTCATCTGTTCTGGAATGGCAAATGAAATGAATCAGTTTGAATCCTTCAGACTAGTTCAACTTTTATAAATCAGTTGATACTTCCCTGAAAATTTAATCCAGTGAAAAGTTTAGTATTTCTCTCGAATCTTGTGGTAAGTCCAACTTAGGTTTAGGTATAGGTTAGGTTTAAATTAATTAAAATGTACTTGATTATTTTATACTTCGCGGTTTGTTGTGATCTCTACTGTAATATCAGTATCAGTACTGTAATACTGTTAAATGATGGCAATTATATCGAGAAAAAATAATGTATTTATGTATTCGATGTCTAGCAAATCAAGAATATATCCAAATTTATAAGTAAAACTTTTACTGTACTCTACTGTCTTACTTTGAACTGGAACCAGTAGTAGAGCATGGAAGAGAATAATTAATAAGGTTTCGTCCACCGTTCAATATTTTACCATTGAATCTTTGCCTTAATATAATTTACATAATCTGTTTACAGTTCCGGTATAAATGCTTATTAAGTTTACAGTATTCTGTAAGAAATACCCTGCACTCAGTCTGTGTTCTGGTTTTCTTTTAATGAAGCTGCTGTTCCCATGACATACAGTAATAAGCTAGGAACTGCTTGAGTTATTCATGACATACAGTAATAAACGACGGTATAATGTCTATAAACTCTTTTTTCCCTAATATTCCAAATATAAATCTTTCGTGAGAACGAGCAATTTTTGACATTAACATCTTAAAATGACAGTTTACTATACCGTTGTGCGTTGTTTAGGTTATGTTTGATGAACTAACCTAAAATAATAAATAACAATAATTTACAATAAAACTCTACAAAAAATTATAATATTGCAATGAGGCTAACAAATTGAATTCATTTTTATTTGATTTCTTCACAATTTTTAACATTTTTCCAGAATTCTTTAGAATATTTTTTTTCCATTTTTCAAAAACTTAAATAAAAATTAAATTTACAAATTTGTTTTATAATCAAATTTGCTTGAGTTTTTCTTTCTCAAATTTAACAATTTTCCTTTTAATTTTTTTTTGTAAAAATATATATAATTTTTGAATATATTTTTTTTTCAAGTTTGTTAATTTTATTATTTTCTTTCTAATTAATTAATTAATAAATTTTTATTTGCAAAAAGGCTTTTTTTTATTAATTCAGACAATTATTTTAGTACAGAATTCTTTAATTTAATTTCACTTCTATTTGAGATTTTATTACTTTTTGGTAATTTTATTAATTTTTTGATTAATTTTGTTAATTCTAAGCATTTTGCGTACACAGATTTTAAAGCGTTCACATAATTAATAATATTTAATTTTTCTTTTATTTAATTTCAATATTTTTTTATTATAATATGGAAATATTTAATAATTATTGTGCGATTGAATAAAATATAAACCTCTAAATAATAAAATTTTTGAATAAAATTTTCATTTTTCAAATAATTATGGAGGTTATTTTTTTCATTTTTTAAAAATTATTATTGCTTTCAGGCGTTTTCTAATACATTTAAATATATATTTTAATATCACTATTTTTGTTCTTATTTTTATTAATTTTTATATTATAAATTAATTAAATTAAGGAATTTTTAATACTAAAAAGAACAATACTAAACTAGTAATAAATATGAAAATTAATTAGTTATTAATTATACATAAATAACATTTATAATAATGATAATATATTTCAATAAAATTTAAAATAATTTTCAGTTTAAAATTTTGAATTACTCCGTTCTGTAGCGTTAAGCGCTTTAAGAGTTTTAAAATTTGTGATTGGTAATTTTTGGGAATCCAGGCATTCAATTTAAAGGCAGTTCTGTTGTGAATAATAATATTATTTTTTCACTATTTGAAATAAATATGGAGAGTTGCAATTAATATTATTTGTTAATGACAATACATTTAATAACTGAAAGGAAAATTTAGGGTGATTTGAATAAAACTTAGCATTGACTTGGAGTAATCACTTTTGAGGAATGATAGTTTCGTACCTTGTTTCTGTTTCGCGTAAATAAAAAAAAACTCCACTTAGCGTTGCGGTTGGTAAAAATATTGGTGACTATTATAAGTCTGTAGTTCATTTTACAGTAAGGGTTACATACAATGTACCGATCTCTATTGCCAAATTATCCCAACGACATATATTTAGGTATGAAATATGATTTACTGACATTAAAACATTTCGATTTGCTTCTCCCTGATTCACGCATTTACTGCTCAATGATTCAACGAATTTAAGTTTGCATTTTCTTAATGTTCGCCTAAAAGTATGCAACACAATCTTAATTATTAATTTCAATTCGTTTATAATTATAAAAATTATTTACATTAAAAAAATTTAAATAAAAATTAATTCAATTTTGAGAAAAATATATTTTTTATAATAAATTATATTTTAAAAAGAGGCAGTTTTATGTTATAAAAATGAATAATTTCATTATAGACCAATTCCAATTTGTGTAGAAATCAAATTTAGAGGTTCCTAATTGTACATAAATATCTGGTTATCAATTATTTTATTAATTTGAAATAATAAAATAACTATAGACTATTAAAAGTGAAATCTTTCAAATTTTGATAAAATATTGGATAGATTAAAAATATTTATTAAAAATAATTTAAATTTAAACATTTTTCTGCTACTAAGGGTGGCACGAGACAATCTCAGTGCGGATGGAAAAGTGATCGTCGATATATAAACACTTACATTTTGGTATTATATATATCGAGCTGGTCCTGGAAAATTCCGATGATAAACAATAAATGAAACTAGAGTAAATTTGATTGATTTGTAAGTAGTATTAGAACTTGTAACACTTATTTTTTCAACATTTTGTGGTATTATAAATACAATTTTATCTTAAAATACTCAAGCTAAAAAAATTGCTTTTCAATTATAAATAAATTTTGTAACAATATTTATTAGTTTAAAATTTACTTATTTATTATTTAATTTTTAACAATTTAAAGAAATTTTGCGTATCAAAATATTTACTTTCTGTAATTATATAGAATTATAAACATTATAGACGTAGATTTTTGATATTTTAGTTTGGACATTCTTCAATAGCTTGGCCAATTGAAAAATTGTCAATCAACTTCTATAGTTTAGTTAAAATCTATCGTTTTATTTAATACTTTTCAAATTCAAATTGAGACTGTAAAAACAATTTGAAATTGGTATTAATAAATTGGAAATTATAAGAATAATTAAGTTAATAAAATTCTGTTTCAGTCATATTTGTTTCACCTTCCATGATAATTTTCATAAAAATTTATTAACAATCGTTTCCTTCGTAAATGCTCTAATATTCTTGGTCCATGCTCCAATATGCAAGAATACATGTTTAATAAAACGTAAAAGCTAACATTAACATTAACATTAATTATATTATTTGTTAGTATATTGATGGGCATTCACTGGAACTGGACCTGAACCCTTTTAAGAAGCCATTTTATGCAGGAGACAGGAAATATGAAAATATGTTTTAATTTATTTATTCGAATTCCCCAGGAAAGCGTCAGAGTAAATAGTTTTAATACTTCTCGAAAAAGAGAGTTAAAAAGGACATCTGAGCTTCCTTCATTCAATAACTGATTTTTTCAAGCAAGCCACTGCATTGCGATATCATTGAAATGAAATGGGATCTATATACTGTGGAGTAGTGTAAGAATGTATTTCACGATGAAGATAAGCAATTACTTAATAATTAAAATCAATAAAGAAACCCACCATAAAGTAAAATATAATTTAATTTTTTTTTTTTTTTTAATTCAGTTTGTTTCCTTATCTTATAAATTTTGCTTTTGTTACTTACGAGCTTTTATTATCTAGAAATAACAATATTAATTGAAATTGCATATCGTTAGGCTAATTAATATAATAGTCCTGTGACAAGATTTTACAAAATTGATTTTAAAGTGTGATATTAATCATTTACTGGTTTCCGGTCTTCTGTCAAGTCGTCAAGTCTATGCTGGACATTGATATCTAACCTTAGTTTAATTTGTATATATATATTAAATCTATTTGTAAGCAAATTAGCGAATAATCAATTTCAAATTTATTATTTCCAATTTCAAATATGTTTTAATTTAGTTATTTCAATTTTTGTTTATAGTTTCTATTTAGATTTTGGAAGTTAAATTACTCAATTTTAAATAAATTTTACGATTATATCAAATAATATAAATACCAGAATAAATCTTTTTAATATATAATTCAACATTTTCTATAATAATCTCCCAACAAAATTTCAAATCTAAATTTTTATATTATACAAAATTTCATTTATATAACAATTCATTTTAATATAATTTAAATTTTGCTAATTCTTTTTTTACGTAATTTGAAAGTTTTGCCAATTAGGAAAATTATTATTTTAATAAATAAATAATTTTCCAAAAAGCATAAATATATTTAACGCAAATGAAAATTATATTTATATAATTTTCATAAAATCTACTGATATCTTCTCTAAAAAAATATATAATTAAAAATATTGGAAGAATTATACAAATAACGCCAAACTAAAATTGTAACTACACTTTTTTTCATCATTATACAATTTTTTTATTTTTAACAAAATTTTTATAAATCTTAAAATTAATGATTTTTATTTTTTATATTATACTTTTGGTACTTAAGGCTGAAAATATTTGCTTAATATAATTTTTTTTTTGTTTTAACAAAATGGCCCATTTCACGACCAATTCTTTTAATTTGATAATATATAAGTTTACTATAAATAATTTAGACTGTCTTAAATGCTGCTTTTAAATATAAAATATAATTTCTTTCAGATGGCGAAAGTATAATATCTTTCAGTTGTGGCTATATCAATTTAATGAAGAAACGAAATTTCTTTTATTTCCCTTTAACTGTTCGTCTGTCTGTCCATCTCGGAGATAATAAAAAATTCTAAATTGTTCGCTGGCAGGTAGTATTCAAGTAAATGTAATGTTAATTACTAAAATTTCGCAATGTGCTTAAATAGTAGAACAAAAATGTTGTTCATTTTAAAGTTGATCCATTATAAGCGGCTGTAAGAAGCTGTAAACAGTCCAGTCCAGATATGGTGCCGAAACAAAAGGTACACCTGACAGTAAATTGGTTTCTATACGATCAACGGAGACATAAAAATATCAAACAAGAAAACAACTAAATTCTATTTTGACCACGAATCACTAAGAAGAAATTGGAGATAATTTTGTCCATGAATAGAACAACCTATAGGAAACTAATTGGGTTCCTTACTATGTTCACTGTTGGATCGGTAAACATGCGGTATCTCGCTTGAGATGCACATTAATAGCTTATGCCACTGTGTGGATGAAACACGCTGGAGCATCTAGTATTTGAAAACCATAGATTTGCGCGCGTCAGGCAGGACATGACATATTGCAAAATAATATTGGCGCCACAAAATTAATAGCGTTGCCCCAATGTTGGCCAGCCATGCTGGAAATTAAAATATGCTTTCTTCACAAGAATACAATTTTTAAAATAGCTCCAAATTTAAATTAGAAGCATTAATATTAGAGAGCTAGTAAACTGAAAAAACGCAGAAATTGCCGGATAGTTCACATAACACCATGCAATATATTCATGCTGTATAGTTTAGGGATGGATTGACTATATGACCTATTTTTTATACTTCATTTATCCGTTTATTCATATATCCGTTCGTCCGTTCGTCTGTCATGATTTATTCCGTTTATTCATCTGTCAGTCTTGTCCGTTCGTCTGCTATGTTTTATTCTATTGATTAAGAATGGAGAGAAACTTTAAACCAACACCACTTCATATCTAAAGGCTCTAACTTTGATCCTTCATCCGTTTTTATTTATGCCTAACTGAAAGTGCTCTAATTTTGATCCTTTATCATTTTTAGTTATGCCTTACTGAAAGTATATTATTAAAGTTCATTAAATTCTTAAATATTTTGTTCAAAGTGTAAAATAACAATTGTGCCCGCACAATATTTTAAAATATATTATAATTTTTAAATTTAACATATTTTTTTTATATTTTCGATTTATTAATAATAAATATATTAATTTTTTGTTTTAGCAAACTTATTTATACAAATGTAAATATATTTTTATATATAATTTAAAATATTTCTTAAATATAGAATTTTATAATAACTTGTACAAAAAAATCATAATTACTTAAAGTTAAACAATAATTTTTGTAATAAATACTTTTTTATATAATTTTTAATATTAATTATGAAAATTTATATTTATTTATATATATTTGAAGCGTGTATTTTTGTGTATTTGTTTTTTCTACAATTATTTTTTAATTTTCCTTTAAATTTTGATTTCTAAAAAAAAATTGTTTATATTGAATTTACGCTACAAAAGTTTTAAAAGGATTGCTTTAAATTTCGTTCACTAATATTTTTTTATAGGAATTCCAAGCCAATTTCCATGTCAAATTGGTAATTATTTTAAAGCAGAAAAATGCTTTTGATAATTGTTATATAGTTGGTTTTTTAAATGGTTTGTTGGTTGGTTAAAGTGGCGAACTACACATCCACTGACATGGAGTTCCAATTAGCGCATTTGCATCGTTTTGAAATCTCACTAACTCTCGTGATCACAGGTATTGTCGGTTAGTTGTTAGATCAACCCCGTGGCGTTCAGAAATTTGACAGTTTCCATAGTCCATTTCAGGGCAAGATCGTTGAGGTCGTTGAAGGAAAGGAAGACTACTGCCAAACGAATAGAACCTTGCTCTAGCCAGTGCCGGGCACTTGTATTTTTAAATACAATATAATCTTATTGACGTGGAGCGCAGAGTATTAATTTTTGTAAATACGATTCCTACATACAACTTTGTAAGGTGACCTTACCTACCAACTCTGTTGAAGGAAGTTATAAAACTTTAAAATAAAGACCAATTTGACAAGGAAAAAGTCTAATTTAGCTTGGAAATGCTATAAATATTTTACATTTTCTGTAATGTTTATATACTGTTTGATTTTCAATAAAGAGAAAATCTTCAAAAATAATTTCCCCTACGAAAAATAAGGGAAATTAAATGTTTTTTTTTTAAATTAAGTATAGTTCTAAATATTTAATATTCACTAATTAGTAAAATTAAATATATATCAATACTATTAAAAATTGCTTTAATGTTAATCCCCAGAGAACGATTGTACTTGGAAAATAATTATATGATTTTGATGCGCATTTGTTTTAATTTGAAATTGACAGCAACATAAATTTTACAGATATTATTTGAATCTTATGGCAAATAAAATTTCATCTTTGTCTTTTTAGAATGTTTGGTATCCTTAAAGAAAAAAATTAGATTTAGGTTAGCAAGCTAGAATAGATATAAAAAAAAAATAAAACCTTTTAAATCCTTTTCGTGATGGAGTAACCGGTGGGGTTTGGGCTGGTGTTGTTGGTTGTGAGCCACCAGATGATGAACAACGTGATGAAATTGACCATGATGAATTTGTTCTTGGTGCATTACAACCTAAATAAATTGCTGATCCTTTATCATCTTTAACATCAACACATGAACCATGGACGGATGATGGTGTTGAGCCAGCAGTATTAGATATATGCCCTATAATTATTGATTATATTTAATTTAATTTAAATGTAATACTATATGGATCAATTCATCGAACGCAATTGATTGAAATCGAAAGTAAATTGACTATTGGCTGAATGTTAATAATAAACCGAATTCATCAATTGTCCGAAAACAATACGCAGAGTAGCTATTCTAAGATCCGCAATGATCAATCAGTATTGTTTTTCAATACTCAATTCACATTCGGTCAATTGATCAATCAGTATTGATTTTTCGTTCAATTCGCTCAAGAATGTAAAACTTATGATTGATTTTTTAACTGACTATTTGCTTCAGTTGAAGATATAGGCCACTAGCACATGCTGTAAATAAGCGCAAAATGGCATATGTTATAGAGATTCATCTGGCGTCAGCATGTGACATCCCTTTTCTCACTAAACTAAACTAAACGTTCGGTAAATTGTACATTCCTTAATTTAGCTTTCTTTGAATTGTGCATTCAGGCGATTGTTATATAAAATAATATATTGTATTTGTGTATACCTGTATATGAGTATAATCCAGCTGGGCTACTTCTTGGTCTAACTCCCATTCCACTACCAGTACTAAGTGTACTACCACTTCTTTGAAGGCCTGGTTTTCGAGATGATGATTCTTCACTACTAGTAGTTGGTGATGTAGTTGTTGGTATTGTTATTGTTGCTGATGTTGTTATTGCTGATTTTTGTTGTTGGTGTTGTTGATGATGTTGTTGTTGTTGCTGTTGGTGTTGTTGATGCTGTTGATTCTGTTGGTGTTGTTGCTGTGGATTTTGTTCTTGTATTTCTAATACGGAATCTTCAGGTATTTGTATTGATGTACTGCTACCAATAGATTCGGTACGTACTGATTTACGATGATGTAAATGTTTTGGTGATGTTGGACAGGATTGAGCACCATTTGGTGGTTTTAAACGATTACTTGTATTACTACGTGTTGATGAACTACTTGTACGACGACGGAATATACCACCTTTATTTTCTGTATTACAAACACCTATCAAATGAAAATACCAAATTATATTTATTTATTTATTCAGCAAAGAGAATTTTATTATAATTATAGGAAAATGAATCCTATCGAAACAGTAAATGTTAACCTGTACAGATCACAAACAAAACTATAGGACTATAGGACTATAGCCCCAATATTTAGACCTAAGAAATTAGCCCAATATTTGTGAAGAAATTATTTGTTATACTCTGCTTATATAAATTTATATTCTTCATAAAGTATATTTTTCTTGTCTGCTTGTCTCAGTAATTTAAAAAAAATTGTCGGAACATAAAAATACGTTACAAATTGATTGAAAATGCCGATTAAAATTACCTTTTATTATTATATGAAACAAATAATATTTACATGAGAATATACCGCAGATAACTAAACTTTTTGATCAGAATTTATAACGATTTCAGTTTTCGAAAATATGATAGAAATTCCTGGAAAAATCGGTACAAACACTAGAGCTAATCAAAAACCAATTTTGAGACAATATTAAGAATAAATTAAAGAAAAGATCAGTGTTGTAATTAATGTGTAATTATGTCCCAATTATTGAGTCCACATTTTTATCTTATAATTTAATTATAAATATATAATTATTGTAAATAGAGATTAAATTCCAACGGACCTAAAGTTGCACCACTATCAATAATGTTAAACAGAATTTATTCCACTTCGTTGAAATTTTGTATCCAAAGAATTATTAGGTCTTCAAGTGAGAGATAATGTGAAATTAGACTAATCACCTAGCTTAGTGAAAATAAAATCGATTCAAGAAACTGAAACAGAGCCACGGGGAGAGGTAATGTGGAAGCCCTATGTTCCCCAAGGGAATAAACAAAAGAAAAAAAAGAGAAAAATTGGGTGGTTATATCATTATTTCCCAATTTTGATGCAAATGTATTATGTATTACCCATTTTATGATAAAAATAAAATAAAAATGTTTGCAAATATTTTATAAATATAAAATCGAAATAAAAAAAAATATATTTACTATGATTTAGATTTAGATTATTAATCTAAATATTTGAAATAAAATAAATACTTAAATGATTCAAAATTAAAGTAAATTTTATTTCGATAATAAAGTAAAATAAATAAAGAAAAAGAAATATTTTCAAAAATGTATTTATGTATAATTAAAATATAAAATAAAATTTAATAATTTCAAATATTATTTTATAATTTTAATTAGTAGCATAAGGAATGACTAGATAGAAATACTATATTATAATTTTATAATTAATTTTTGTTTTCATGGCCAATTGGAATTTCTGCTACATTATCAATTGCAGTTGCAGATATTTCATGATTTTCCAATTCAGTATTTTTATCATCATCAAGTGTTTTCCATTTATCTTTTGTAAAATCAATAAAAAATGAAACACCACCTGTTGGACATGTTTCGCCACGTGTACAATTCCCTTCACAAATATCTTTGTTCTGTAATAGCTCATCATAATTATCCAATGCTGTTACACATTTTTGACGATCTAATAATTCTAATGCTGTACTTGGAAAACGTTCTCGTAATCGTCGACGTTCCTAAAATACAAAATTTAAATATGCTTTAATATTTTCAAAAATATTCATATTTTTGTTGTTGTGGTAAAAACCTCTCCTAATTTAAATATTTCAAATTCTTGTAATTGTGTTTGAAAACCTAAATTTGGATTTGCTACTGCACGACCAGTACGAACAACTTTCAAAGCATCTTTCCAATTTAAATTTGTAATTGTCATAACGTAAGCTACACAAACGGTTACAGAACGTGACATCCCAGCCAAACAATGTATTAACACATTACCATCACGTAAACGTGCACTATGTATAAAATCATTACAAACTGAAAAATATTGTGATAAATTTTGTTCTGGTACATCAGCAGCCATAACACATAAATAATGTTTGTCCTGAATAAAAAAAATTATAATTTATAGGAATATATGAAACAAATTGTAGAATTTTAATCGAAATAAATTTGTGGATATTATAAATTTATCCATTTATACTTACCGCTAATAAACGTCTGGGACTGTCATGAATTGCTACAATATGACTTATTTGATAACGATCCAATTGTTGTTGATCCTTTGAGTCGCGATAATTGCCAACATATAGTCCTGGCAAGACCTAGAAAAATTATAAGATTTATTTGTTAAAAAAGATATTTAATGAGTTTTCATTTGTAACTTGCTTTGCCCATATGCCAGGACATTTTCACAACAAATCAAAATTTGTTTAGAAACATTTATTTCAAAATTGTTTATATTAAATAAATCCTGAAACAGATCCAAATTGAATCCAAAAATAAATCAGGACAGAATTAACAATACAATTTAAATTACTCTTTTATTTCGCAATTGTTAATTTCTTTTTGTTATTGTTTATTTTTTAGTTCCATTTCCATTTGTATAAATGTCAAAAACAAAACATATATTCACAATGGAATATGAAATGGAACAAAATATTAGGAATTGTTTTCCGATTGGAAAGCATTATTTTTATATCACGATTTTATAAACTAGTGCGCCATCTATTTAAATAAATATGGATGTGACAAAATTTGAAAATATTACAAAAAAGCTTCCTGAAATAAATTTAATGGCACGACAACGGTATTTAAAAAAAATATAATTAATTAATATTTTATAGAAAAGTAAATTAAATCTTACCTTGTTCATTCCATTTCCCATATTTCCACATTTATATAAATGCTATTTATTTAAAAAGTAATAATAATTTTAACTTCATGTAAATCCTCTTCAAATTGTAAAAATTGATTTGCCTGAAAAGATAAATTAAAGTTTTATAATTGTTTCACAAATTTACTTTTCATTTAGTTTTGGTTAGGTTTGCTATTTATTTAAAATTTATTAAATTTAAATAATTATTCTTGAAATAAATGTACTCATACACAATTTCAAACCAAATAAATTTAAAAAGTTAAATCAGATTTGGACATCTAACCCATATAAAACCGACATTAGCCATATACTTTAATGCTTTAATATACTGGTTCCATATTTATTCAAATATTTTTCATTCATATTATGGTATTTACAATTGTTAGCCGACGAAATACGGGGAATTTGTCCCAAATGGATGATCTAATTTTCAAAATTGGGTACAGGTAAATTAAGTTCATATGGACGTTTATGTAATTAATTAAAATCCGCATTATATTTTGGAGGACCACAATGTAAATATAACTATCAATCATGTAATTAAATTTATGATTTCGAAATATGATATAGTTTCTATATATATTTTTAATAAAAAAACTGTACCTATAGAAATAACTGAGATGCAAGTATAATATATATAGCACCACGAAACCTCCAAGCACATCATATGAGAATGCGTAGGGCTTTTTCGTAACAGATTCCAACCGTATAACCAGGTGTATAACTAGAACCACAGGATATCACATCCAGTCTTATTAAAAATACCTTCAGGTTTATATATAACCTGGACTTTGTAAAAGAGCTATAAGACAAGGGAATGTAATCTAATGTAATCTTTAATATAATACATCAATGTCAAGAGTATGCCAGTCCCTGGTGTGAACACTAAATATTGTTTCCGTAAACTAATTTCAATCAATCTCAATAAAAGTTAAAATGTCATTATAAGTCCATCAAAGAAACTACTCTAATGCTGGAGATGATAATCTTGTAGCGCCGCTTTGCCCTTACCGTTTCGAAATCTAAATAAATAATATCGGTCTTTTTTTAAATATATATATGGTATATATATATATATATATAGTCTTCGGATTAATAATTTTCGTATTAATTGTCTGTAAACCCACATCCACATCAAATAATTCCAGTTCATTACGGATATATTAAGCATTCATATGCTTCCACTCTTCCACATATTGAAATATATAAAAGGAAAATATGTTGATAACTCTGGGCCAATTTCAAAATGATTTATGAAACAATCTACCAAAAATTACCAACTATTTTTTTTACTGATATAATAAAGCTCCATCATTAAATCAATGAAATACTGAATAAAAATTTCTTAAAATAATTATTTTTATCCTCAAATTCTTTCTGCTCTCGTTAACTTATACTGTGTCCTTTATTTCATCTTTTACATCTTCACAATATCCTTGATTTGAAAACTTATTGGATACATATATCCAATAATTATCAATTTTCGTTTAATTGACCGAATAAAACCGAGCAATTAATTATTTGTACGATTATGTTTAGTTTTGTTAAATAAAATAAAAATATTAATTATAGTAAAAACAAATCGTTTTAATGTTCAATGTTAACCCAATACATAGATATTCGAAGTCCTTAATATTATAATAAAATAATTTTCAAGGTAAAAAGGATAATCGTATAGTTTTTGTTGTTCTATGTATTATAAAAGTTAACTATATGTGATATTGTTGAAAGAGAAAGACTTTCAGTATAGAAAAATTCGCATCCTATTTATAAAATGCACAAAATCATTTTTATTTTATTTTTTTTCTTCATAATATTTGCTTTCCTTTTCCTGACATACATAAATGTATTTCTAAGTACTCTGCCAAGAATAATATACTATAATGATGAATAGGAGCATCTAAAAGTAAAGTGCAATTGAAAGAGACCATCAAGCTATCAAAAAATTTTAAGTATTCTTTTTGATTTATCTTCAATTTTTCGAAGTATATATAGAAGAAGGAAAAAATTTACAGCCTACAGGATTATTTTTTATAATACTATATACAATTCAAATAAGGAAAATACAATATTTTGTTGCCTCACTTCATCTGAACTTTTAAATTGATATTCTTTTTCTAATATTTTGACGAGGAGTTATTGAATACTATATAAAGTGTTGTTGATTTCTGAACAAATCAATTTTTCTTTCAGTTTTGTTAAGTTTTTGAGAGGGTGGATTGGATATGCTAAATATGCAAAAAAAAATATTTAATTTGAGTCCGAGCACATTCATCCGGAATGGCTGTACGCAGCAATATGTCTCGATGATATATATGTATATATACTAATCATTTTCTGATTTCATTTAAGTTTGAAACATATTTAATTTAATTGGTGTTAAAAAAAAGTTGGTGGGTTAATTCAGTTGGTCTCTATCAAAATTACCAATAGTATTAGAGATTTAAAATTTTGTAGACATTTCTGATTTGATAGATTCCTAAAAAAAATGACATTGAGCTGTTTTATGTTTCAATAAACTCCGAGTTTTGGGTTATCACTAGAGACTAGGTTATCAGCTTTTCTTTTAGTTAGATTATAGAAATAAATAAATACATGCGCTTGGTAAAACCCATTTTGCTTATGATTTAGATAATGGGATAGAAAATACAGAGATACAAAAATCAGTTATTAATTTAAAGGGCAAACAAGATGAACAGCATTACGTGCTCCCTGCTTCTTAAAATTAAAGTAATTTCGAAAATGATTTGAAAAATCAGTGATTCGTTTCGGAATCGCAATAATCACTATCCGGACAGATCGAAATCTTGATACTTTCACAATTTCGATAGCTTCAGACTGCCGACAATTAAAAATTCTATTATGTTCAGAATCCCGACAGCCTTTTTTACGGATTCTGAACCGGACGTAGAAACCGTATCTAATTTATTTAGACATGAAAATTAAATTTTTAAATTATGTATTGAAGACAACATCAACGAAATGAATACAAAATTGTGAGGAACCAACCTGTAGTGCTTTAGTTTCATTAAAATCTAACGAAATGTTGCAGTGCATAGTCTAATTTTGCGTATGCGGACATTTTAATTAATTAAATTCATTAATTGGTCATGTAACACTTCTCGTAATATATTAATAATATTTGTCAGATTAATGAATTTTATAGATTTTGTAAATTTTACTATATTGTCGAAGGAAATCTCTCCGGTTTTTATGATTTATATTTTGTTTTGATATTATTTTAATTTCTTATGATTTATTTATATTTCTAAATTTTCTATAAATTTCAAATCAAATTTCGCTGGGTGATGAAATAAATAATTAAATCCATTTCTGTCTAGCTTTTAATAGCAATAATAAACATATCTGATTTGATTTGTATTATAATTATATATTATATTACATTAAAATAATTACATATTTATTTTTCAAATTATTGTAAAATTGTTATGTTAAATAATAAAATGAACACGCAAGCAAAATAAATTAAAGAAAAAATTGGTTTGAATTTGAACGAATAAAATTGATGTCTAAATCAGAAAATAATAACATTTTCCCGGAATTTATATTAAGAGATGAGATCAAATAAGATTATCGTGGGTTTAAAATTATATATATAATCTGATACGACGAACATATCCATGGTCATTGATAGTTCTATCTCTATTCTCGTAAATTCTCTATTCTCGTAAGAAACTTGAATTTAAACTGAAGAAGTATACTATTCAAAGCACGACGTTTTCCTCTGATATATTTGTACACATGGCTCATTAAATTCATAAAATATTTCCAGACAAACAAGCCCACCTAACCTACAACTATAACTATTACAGCCAACAACGTCTCGATGATACTATACTATACCATCATTGATTATTTGATCATTATTTGAATGGTTAAAAAGTGAAAATATGATTGTACTGACTGACTGGCTGACTCACAGAATCCAATAACAATGTAGAATATTGTAATATTTTTTCAGGATGTTAAAGAAACTACATATATTTGAATATCAGAAAAATTTTCCGCAATTAAACTTACTAGCTTGGATAATTTTCAATGAACCACAAAACATAAGATCCAATTATTTGAAATAAAATACAAATAAAATATTATTGTAGGCCATCAAATAACAATTTTGTATATTAAAATGTAATTTTCTATCCATTGATTTAAGGATTAAAGTTATAAAAATTATTGTTAATATCCAAAATATTATTGTAATAAATGCGTAATAAAAATATAACAGAAATTAAATACTAATAATAATTCCATCATTTAATCAAAAATTTACTACGCCTTAATTAGATCTGTAATCTATGCCGTCAGTAAAATATTACATTTAATGATTATTAAATTATTTTGGCACAACATAAAAATAAATGTAATATTGAAAATAATATAATTTTTCGAAATTAAATTTCTTTCTTAATAGTAAATTGCTTTTTAATAAAGGCATTTTTCTTAGTGTTGTGTTGCCAAATTTCATTTAAATGGAAATTGAAATTAAAAACGTTTTTGTATTATATTTAATTATTTATAATATGTATTATTGAATAAATTATACTTTCGATTGAAATTTTAAATTTGGTGCAACGTAATATAATAAAAGTTAGAATTTATATTTCTTATGATTCCCGGGTAATTCCTAATTCGCAGACAAACAAGTCATAGAATAACAATTTCCATAAAAAGATGCTATTGAAAAACTATGCTATTGAACAAATACCACAAAAATAGTACTATTAATGTGAATTATAATGACGATTTCATGGGGTTTATGCACCCATATTTTAGTACCAATCAACCAATTTAAGGTTCTAACTTTTTCTGTTTTTCTTTCTGCATATGATTCATAAAACAGCAGCTAGAAAAACTGCACCTTCGCGTATTGAAAAAACCTAAATTGCATTTAAAATCATTGATAAAATAGGTTAACCTAAGATATGAATTACTAGAAATCGTATTTGTAATCTGGACAGGTTATTAGGGAAGAAATTTTGATCTTGTTGTTAAAATGAACCTTTGCATACAATTACCATCGTACTAGAATTTCAGGTCCGTTTAATGGAACTAAAATCCTTTAAAATACTTTGAACGTTTTTTGAAAGTCAAAGTTTTCAATACACGACGGCAGAGAGATCTTCACTTCAATGTCACGTTTATTGAGTCTGCCTAATCATTTTCATGATTAAATTAAATATGTCTAAATTCTGTCATGTCTTAATCACATAAAATATGTGTACATAAAAAAGGATATTAACTAACTCCTAAGTAAGAATGAATAATGAAAAGTTATTTTAGGCTCCATTTTTCATGGTGCGTCAATCGTTTCTTGGTTGGTTTGTTGGTGAAACAGTTTGTCTAAGAATTAGCAGTTTAGCATCATTTTGATACCATACTCATACACACTAGTGAACCTGAACCGTCGCTGAAAATTAATTAATAAGGATTGTTTAAGACCACATTTTGGCCTCCAGAAAAGTAGGACGATTACTGGTGAAATCGTTTAGATCTTTTTATGCGTAGTTAGCAAGAAAACAATACCTAACGCTTGAAATCGTTCCTTAATAGGCTGGTTGCTTATAAAATGCTCAGACCGAATTATACCCTCAGTCTGACACTGAAATCTTCTACATTTCATGGAGCATCAATAATCCGAATAACATATTTTTATATTTTTAAGAATTGATATATTCTATAAGTGATGGATTGTAAAAAAATTACTTATAAATAAGATTATAAAACTTAAGGTGGATTTACTTCTAGTTGAGCTAATAATTAAATCATGTAAAATCATCTTTATAAATAAAAAATATAAATTGAAAATTGGCTTTAAAATGTTTTTGTAACTTGTATCACATTAAATATTTAATAAAAAATGTTTGTTATTATTCTGAAAACACTAATTTTTGAAAAAAAAAAAAAAAAAGCAGAAATATTAATTTTTAATGAATGTAGTAAACAAGGAATTTCCATTTAAATCCGATATGAAAATATTTCATGGTCGACAGGTAATAGTAGGCAGGTAAATTTAATGTATAAATTACAAACTTCGGAAATCATAAATTACATGAATTTAAAAAATAATTGTAATATTAAAATTTTTATTATTTTTTTTCGCTAATTTTATATCAGAGTGGCAGTTGATTGACGAAATTATTTATGGAATGATTTTTTTTTTGTTATATGCTGACATTGAGTAATTATCTCAAGTAAGTAACAGGTAAAACTTAAATAGTCAGAAGGTGTTAATGACTAGTCAGAAGGTGTTAATTAAAAAAGTTATGCTAATCTAGAGATAACACGAAACCACTTGTTTCCTAAAACAGTCATTTTTCTTCCATATTGATCCACTGAACATATCGACTTCAAAACAATATCGGTACAATAGCTTGTGCAAAATTCTAGATCTCTCGAAATTATGACAAATGATTTTGAGTTATTCCCATTTTTTGCAAACATTTCATAATTTTTTCATAAATTATTCCATAACTACTCGTAAATAATGCATCCTTTACTGTCCAAGAAAAATGGGAATTGATATGGTAGAATATTAACCTCGTAAATGTTGAGAAAGAAATTGAAAATTAGAAGCAAATTGTAAGGGCAAAGTAAATTTAAGACGGATTGCATACGGCGCACCGCACTTGGCTATGCTAAAGAAAAATGAAAAACATCATGTCAGTTATTAAAATTATTCGTTTATTTTTGGCCCACTATTGATGACTTAATAAATCTATCGATGACCAAACCTTTCAAAGTGATTTCTATGTAATAATATCAAGTTTTGTAGAATTATTTTTAAATACAAATTACAAATTTATTTTTTATATACTCTTCATTATTTTTCCATCGCAAGGTCTACCATAGCAATTGCATTTGCTTTGTTAAATGACAATTCTAAAAGTATTAACATAAGGTTTAGAGTTAGGTTGAGGTGTCAGATAGTCCGAATCACAGTAGTCATTTTTAGCTTGTTGTAATATGAGTTCTAATTATTCGTCAGTGACCAATTTTGTAGCATCTTGAGATACAACAAAATAGTTCTGGTCCAATAATGTTGTTATTATTAAGTTCCATATTTTGGCAAAAAGTTGGCTTCTTCATTACTTTCACAATCCAAGTTTGCGCTTCTAATGCCGCTTAGTTTTCTGATAATATCGTTATACATTTGTTGACATACTTCCTTTATAGGTTTTCGTATATATTTGGAAAACAGTGGAAAACGATCTAAAGCTTTTTATAACCTTACACATTGTGGTATTTTTCTGTAAACTCCAGATCCTACTCCTTCGATTGTCTGGGATCCGTCAGTATACTATTCTAATTCTGTTTCACCCAAATTTTTTTCTTCCCAATTATTCCTGTCCGGAAAGACCCTTTCGAATAGATAACATGCTAAAAAGAAATAATATCTATTGGAAGTTATGTTACGTTGTTCGTGTCGACTAATACCGCACAGAATTGTTTAAGAATTTGGACAGATTATATCAGTTTCCAATATAAAACTGGTATTATTTTAAAAATATTTCAATATTCCCTGTCCAGTTCATTATAAAATAGGACTATACTTTAATGTTAATATATTATTCAAAAAAAAAATCTAAAACCACCTGTTAAGAAACCATATATAAATAACCAACAATTTCTAATCGCTAACCATACGGGAAATTAAAAATTAAATATAAAATTTATGGCATCAATAATAATACTAGTAATAATATGGCGGAAAATCTAAAAATTACTAATTCACTTTGTTTTGCACCATTTTATTTTCGAATCAATATTAAAGTGATAATAATAAAATAAATTTTATTGATCCCCAGGAGTTTTATATATACGAAATACGACATACGAGTGTGTAATATGAATCCAATATCCTTGTATATCTAACTATTAAATTGCAGTAAAATATCATATATCCTTGAATCCTTGTAGTTTTATGTTGAATTATTTTTGTTATTTGAAATATTCATGATGATATGTCGATATATATTCGAAATTTTAACTACTACAAACCATGGAAAAAATTATAAAATATTTAATTATTACAAATTAAAATAAAAACAATGCTATAATTATAACTACACAGACGTATAATTACAGGTAATTTGAAATTTGTATATACCTAAAATATATATTTTTAAGCCAATTTTATTGCAGCTAATAATACGCTATAATAAATACTGTTTTCGCTAAAATTTACATCATCGAGTTTGAATAAATTTTAAGATTTACTGTTGCAGGGTAGATTACACAAATTTGTTGTAGTAATTAGCAGATTTGGTCTTTATGGAACTCTAATTGGTTATCAATTTTATAATTTCATTTTCGAGTTTATATTTATATTGTATTTGGACAAATAGTGTAATAATTCTGTAAAAGATGCTATTCAAAATTGAATACAAACAAGTAAATTGCTCTTATTATTATAGTAATAAAAATATGGCTTAAAAATATGAAACGTTTTAAGAAATAATAACCAAGAACATCAAAATGAGATTATATAAAACAATAATTAGATCAGTTGCTAATTGTTATATAATGGAGCTGAATGATGGACATTGATACGTTCAACCTACGAATTTTCTAAAGGAAAACATTAAGACACATTTAGGATACAGTAACAATTGGCCAAAATGAAAAGAAGAGCATCAAACGATGAGTTAAAAACAATTAAAAATGATGAAGATATTGTAAAATTTATAAAGGCGCAAAAAAATAGATGTGCAGGTCATATTCAATGTATGAATGAAAATATAACGCCAAAGATATTGCTAAACACGAAAGCAAAAGGTAGGAAAATGACAGGACGACGAAGAAAAAGATAAATAAATGAGATATAGAAAGCAACCTAAAATTAGAAACTGGAAAAGAGTTCCCAGGACGGAGTATAACCGAATTGTGAAGGAAGCCAAGGTACAAAGACGACTGTAGAGGCTAAGGAGAAAGAAATTGTTTTAGGTATATAAATGCTAATCTTTCAAAATTAATTTCGAAAATGGTAAGATTGTATTTTATTTACCCATATGATCTGGCATTTCCATTTTTCTAAATTCTATGAATATAATAATTCTTGGAGTTTTTCCGGCCATCTTGAGATCTATAATAGATATTCTTTCTCGACGACGTTTTTAACTATATTAACCTTTTTCATCTTAATGTGAATAATTCATTTCCATGATCTGTTTTCTTATGCTATCTCTGGAAATGTAAACAGTACCATTATAGCGGTAACACCTTTCATCATTTTTAACATTTCTTACGATTACCACCACTATCGTCGCTACGTCTCATATTTTGTGTGAGACTTGACACGCGGTTGCAAATTACAACAACTTCATAGGATATTAATTTGATTTGTAATAAAATATAGGCTCATCAATATTAAACTTAAAATAAAGTTTGTGTTAGATAAAATTCTTTTCTACTTCCTAGATGATTTTATCAAAAATAGCGTAACCTTGAATAATACCATCACCTTAGAAGGGTTCCAAATGCCGCGAAAGGTTGTATACCACTGTCCTAGAGATTTCATAAATTTTACACAGCTACTCGAATTTCAATGTAAATATAATTAGTAGAAAGCTCATTCATTTTAATTTCATTGTTTAGTTCTGATCTTTTGTAATACATGAACCTTTAATTTCTGACTTGCCTATTGTGTAGTCATTTTTACATACAATTTAAAAAAATATTCTGCCTGGATTTTTGAATAACATTATGAAATATGAACAAATACTTTTAATTATTATAAAATCATAAAAATTCTGAAATTTTTCATCATCATTTTATCTAATGAAGACTGTGAATCATGACGACTAAAATTATTTGAAACAAGGACATTATAATTTTTATTTTTTTTTCAAAATTGTTTTAAATATAAAAATATTTTCTTTTCATTTCTATTTTTATTCTATACGTTATTTTTCTTTCATAAAAATTTTGTTTTTGTTGTACATTTAAATCATTTTCCATTCCAGAAAACAAAAAAAAAAAAATAATATGGAAAATCTGAACGTGACAATAAGAATTGAGATTTTATAGATAACCCAACATTAAATAAATAGAGCCAGCAACAAATAATTATTATTATATGAAAATCTATTTTTGAATTTTAAATGGTAAAAAATTACTTAATCTACAAATTTATTGTTTTAATAAATCAAGATTTTTTTAGTTAATTATGAAGAAATTATATTTATAATTGATAAAAAATACAAATTATAAAATTATATTTTTGGGAATTTTTCATGTCTGAATTTCAATTGAATTTGGTTAGTTAGTTTGTGTAGCTTCTTGTGCTCGTAGTACTACAACACATTAACCTATCCCATTCAATTATTAACGAAACCTGACTGGCATTTACCTGTTGATACTCACAGATTTATCATAAAATAACTAGTTTGGTTATTTACGGACGGGAAGCTCCAGTGAGTTATCTTCCTCTTCGAAAACCATATACATGAAGACTGTTTAAGCCCTAATTTCGCCGCGTAATAAAATATGGCTCTAGTAGCAATACCATTATAAATACAAATAATTGATTTGTTCATATGATTTGTTGGCTACTGGTTCACCTCCAAAAATATTTTGTATGTTAGCGCATGCTACTTTCCAACGACACTATAATGACTCTTCGTCCACATCGTTAATAACTTTTTCACCATTTTGATAGTGGGCAAACTATTTAGTAAGTGCCCATGGTGTTGTTTCTTTCCAGCTCGTACGCTTTTTCATTAGTCATCTAATCCAGATATCAATGCTTCACAGCCATATAGTATTTTATGTATTACGCCGTATTGTCCTCGTGTTGACGACTGGTCCGCTGATATTCCTGATTGTGTGTAGGTGCTACAATGACTTTGTTATATATAAGGAAGCCTTTCCTTTCTATAAACTAACAATTGTTTTGCATTTATTTGAAGTAACTCTAAGAATGTATAGCTTTAAGTGTGTTAAACTTCTAACGCGTGTTCTTTTGTAATCACAAAGATTTGAGTTTTTTCTCTTGTAGCGTCGTGAAGAAGCACCTTCTTTGGTTCCAATTCATTTCCGATTGGTTCCGATTCAATAAGGTGGCTCCTTCTTTCGCTAAATCATGTTTAGTAGTTTGTATAATTCTTTTTGTAATGTGAAATTACTAATTGTTTTTTATTTTATATTTAACAAAACCTTCAGCTCTTAAGTTAAAACATATCCTTTTACACAATAGATTTGGGCAAAAACAATATGACATAATTTTCCTTTTGTAAAATTTTTCTATATTTCAAATGCATAAAAGCACTTTATATTTGCAGCTGTCATCCATAATTAATACAAACAATCTTAAGAAAAATCCAAAAGAATATAAGAAATATGAATATACATGGATTCATTATAGTGTCGCGTATCAATGTCCTTGATTAATTATATGCTTTTATAGAAAAAAAACTTTCTTTAGTATATGAAAGGTGACAGTTTAGTGAAACGCAATAGAAATCACAATAATAATTTTATTTTTAGTATAAGTTTTCTATAAATATTACATCATAATAATTATTTTCCTAACCCAGTAAAATCACTAATGGAAATGATATTAAATTTCAAATTAAATTAAAATTATATATAATTATTTGTCATGAGTTTTTATATAATTTGTTGTATAGCTAAAACGAAGGCTGCTATTAAATAATTTCATCCTCTACAAAAGGATTCATTAAATAATTTCACACATTTTAAATAAAAATACAACAAATTTTTTCAAGGAGACAAGAATAATTTTTATATAATTAAAATTTGCATATTTAAAAGTTTAAAAAATTATCGTTTTGGATTTCAAATTAGGGTACGATTATAATTTAAGGGTAAAATAATTCTATAGATTTTAAATTAGGGTAAAATAAATAATTAATATTAATCTAATGTTTCACAATATAAATTATCCATCACAAGAATATTTTTAAATTAATATTAAATTCTTAATTAATTTACATAAAAATAATTTAATGAAAAATTTGAAACGATAATTATAAATATTGATTCAGTTGCCGGGCGTACAACTTTGCTGTATAAAGTCGTTAAAGAAGCACGCGAATTTCATATGAAAATTGTGGAAAATATTACTCGAAAGAAAAAGTTAGAATATAGAAAAATAATATAAAAATACTGGAAACGTTGGTCAACTTCTACCTTGCTTTTGCGTTGATGTCTAGTATTTTGAATCGCAGATATGGAATCCGGAAAATGCGTAACGTCCCAGTTATTCTCAACGGCAACGCACTTCAGGGAAGCATTTACAACGTCGTTATAACCACTCTCAAAGTTCTGTTCATTCGTTAATGACATAAAACATATGATTTTAATAAAAAAAAATCCGGTGATAACTTTAGGCGCGTTCAAAGTTAAATTTTATTAACTTTCTCCGTTGTGAATATTTGGGATATAAATGTTTGAGTTTATATGAGTTGAACTTTTTTTAGGCAAAGTGCGTTGTTCTGTATTGGCCTGTTACGTATATGTAGAGCGTCACTTGGGGGTTTAATGTTGATGCCAATGTAGAAAGCTATTATGGTGAATTTACATGTCTATAATTAAATATTTAAAAGTTCTCTAAAGAGAGCAAATAAAGCTTACATTATTTATGGTAAATTTAATAAAGACCGAGGCGACTATAATATAAGTAATAGCATCAGAACCGAAGCCGATGGATAATCGAAATTTTCAGATTATTTTGTTAAATAGAAACAATTGAGATTGTGACCTTATTAATTTGTTGTGAAAGAAATATTGCATGCGAATACCTTTCCAGAAATCTGCAATTGTAATTAATTTCTTGAATATTGAAGGACCAAAAGTATTAATTAAATATTAAATATAGAACAATAACAAAAAACATTTTATTCTGGAAAATATTTAATAATTTATAATTTAAAACCATCCAATAAAGTTAATTTTTAAATAATTTATGACTACATATAAAAATTTTAATATTTAAATAATTTATGAATATATATAAAATTTTGATTATAATAATCAACAAAATTATATAATCATTATTAGTTATGACCTTTTAACTTATAATTTAATAATTCCTTCTACAACTAATAAACAAATCGACTAAGAAATAATTATTAGATGGTTTTGTAGGGTGTTCTTTATTTTAGTTTAAACTAATGGAAATTTAAAATAAAATTGGTTAATGCTGATAAATGCCTTATTGAATTTTTCGAATTACGTCTAGAATAAAATTTCAGCTAAATGTCCTGTTCTGTTACCTGTTAGCCTCACAAATGCAACCTCTTCTTATTACATATTTCATCACATTTTCATATACATTTCAACCTGAATTTCATTAATTTCGTCACGAACGTATCGATATTTAAATGGAAATGAGTCTGACCATTTATTACGATTTTTTCAAGAAAATTATCATGAGCAAGTTATCTTATTGGTGTCTGTACAGCGTATAGTAAATGGTTTTGTGGAAGAAGGTATTCCCACAAAGTTGTTGTTTTAACTCCAATTTATATACACCGGCGACCGACGCCCAATTCATGTTGATGGATTGTTTTCAAAACTTTATTGGACAGCAGCAATTTTGTTAGCTGATCTATGTTCTTAGCTTATCTTCTACAGATAATCTTTGTTCAAAATCATTCACTAAACTCAACGATAAATAATGGTTTTTAATGGCACATTATTTATATTAAAAATTTCACGTAATATTCGAGTTGTCACAATATTTGATGATTGATTTTAATAAAAGTTTTTACGATTAAAACACGTCAGTTTATCGAATATTAATTTATATATAAATTTGCACGTCTATACTTCTTATTAACGTGATATATATTGAAAAGGTGTTCAATATTTGAAAAACTAGTGCAATATTTTGAATTGAGAAAATGTGGCCTTAGAATATGTGGACTAAGAAAATAAATATTGACATATTTTTTAATTTTTTTTCAGAATTTTTACAAAAACTTGATAAAATTTAGTTTTGGCAACTTTTTACTATCGAAATTTACAATTATTTGTATTTTATTTGTCGACATTTTTAATTTCGGTGTTTTATAACTTAAAGGTTATAATTTCTAGTATACTTGTATGAGTAACTTTCAAAATATATAAATATCGCACGTTTTCAACTAAGTACGTTCAAGGTTATTCCAAAATTTAATTGACCTAGAAAAGTTTTATCCAAAAACCAAATAAATATTCAAATTTTTACCAAAATTATTTAGTGTTTTTTATGTTTTCATTTATTTTTACAAACCATTTTTTTTTTCTGACTCTACCTCGAAATACAAATTTTATGATTTTACTGCATTTACATTTTTCATGAAGAAAAACTTTTAAAATAAAAATAACTTTTGTTGGTAAGGACTAAGCAAGAAGAACTTCGAAACGAGTCCTTTTTTTGTAAAATAATATTTATTTATTTTTAATAATTTTGTTCTTAGTTTCAACTGATTTTATCATACACAATGAATTTTACATAATTTGCAGTTTTAGATTTATTATTTTTTATATTAAAGCAATTTTCCAATAAATGAAAATTTTTATATGGAAATTATATAATTTTTTTTGGTTGGAAATTTTTTATATGGAAATTTTTAAATGATTTTTAAAGAACAGAATTTAAATTTGTTTGAATAGAAAATAAAGCCAAAAATCAATATAAAAAAAATGAATTTGATATTTTGCTATTATAAATTTAGTCCTTAAAATAATGACCTTTCTGATTTTCCTGAATGTGTATTAATAATAATGATAATTGAAATTTGTTGAAATTATCAAGAAATATCGAAAATATTTATAGAAAAGTTGATTTTAATATTTAATTAATTTATATACAAAAATTATTTGAAATTAGTCAAGGAATAATCAATAGCAATTTACAAAAATTTATTAATTAAATTTTGCTTATGAGATAAAAAATTCATATAAAAATTAAATTATTACATTGGAAGCATAGAATTTCTGATTATATCATTTTCGGATATTTTGTATATCCTTGTTACTTCCTATTAAATTTGTTTTATACTAAATACAACCACGTATTACTAGAAACAAAAATATTTTAAATAAAACATTGAAACGGAAAATGTAGGATATTAACAGGAAATTTACTATAATATAGTAAAATTTTTATGAAAATTTTATAATTTAATTTTAAAGTTTACTAGTATTTTCTATTTTGTAATTTTTTTTATGGTATACAATTTATGCCATTAATAATTATTAGACAAGAGAATTTATATAGTTTCCATAGAGGAAAAATGTGTTGAACAAGACATTACTGTGTCATTCATTATTGAACTCGAATATTACATGTGGTCAAAGATTATAAAATGTATTAATATTTAAAGGAGGTTTAAATGAATAATTATTTCTAATTTAAAGGAGGTTTCTAATAATTGTGAATTATGATGAAGTTGATGTTGAAGTATATTTATTGATTACCCAGAGTTAATAGCCCAATTAGTCTCAACGCAAACACGGTTATATTTATGTCAACAAATATAAAATGCATGGGAGCAGTTAAACACAACACGAACATTCACAACGCAACGCATATGAATTACTAAAACGCGTTGAGCACGTTGACAACTAATTTTGATAGCCAAATTTATAAATTTTTATCAATATTATATTCCGAAAGGGTCATTCTTGTGAATTTAAAGATTTTTTTTTCATTTTTTTAATAGCTTTAAAAGCTATTCGTATTCGTCGTTTTGCTGGTATTCGTCGTTTGATTTACAGCAGAGTCTCTCCGGTGCGTAGAACCGAATGTCGAAAGAAGATGGCGTATTGGTTATATTGTGCTATGCTGTGATGTATTAAGTCTCGGGTTCAACTCGGGTTCAAGTAATAAAAATTTATAATATATAATTGTGATAAGACTGCGTAAAAGTGTTAACGGTTGACACCATTTGCTGATAACAAATGTGTCACAATTAAAAGCCATTTAGCTTGTTGTAATCAAAAGTGTCTTCATTATAGAGAAACTTATTGCTCAGAATCCATATAAAATTAATGGTTCCAAATTGCAATAAAATGTTAAGAAATTTTTATCATTGAAATGAACAAGGCAAATCCTTAATCTATACAAAAGTCAAGACATTTCTAGTCAACGAGTTTCTTAACTAATACGATTTGCTGCAAATTTAACCATAAAGTCCTATTTATAATGTTTTGTTAAATTAATATAGTATGTTCTTGTTGTGACCTAAATTCAGTTCGCCCCTAAAATTCAACCATTAACAAATTTAATAATCCATATATAATGTTAAAGTAATTATTAATAGCTTTTTGCTCGAGTAATAAAAATTTACTTACTCCTAGACAAGGTTTCATTGTATCCGGAACGAAAGCAATATTTGTAAAATTTTAAATGTAAATAGATTTAGGTTTGATTAAAAATTTAGTTTCTTAGAGGTACAAGTTAAAGGTAAATTAGAAAATATTTTCAATAGTTTTATATATTTAACGTAAATGAAAATAAAATGAAGGACTAAAATTTTATTGTCGATTCGTCAATTGAGGACGAAACTAAAAATAATTATTTTCCAAAATTTTAATTATGTATAAATAAAAATTCCGTATAGCAACTATATAAGAACTGAATATGAAAATTACCATTTAGGTTAACACGGATTTATTTAGTATATGATGGTTATGGTGTACTATATCGTTCACATTCTGTTTCTCCCGAAAAGGTTCCTAAATTTTGTTAACTTGGACCGATACTACTAAATACTATACTAACTTTGACTAAATTCTCTGGGTCTGAAAGAAAGTTATATAAAAAAACTGTGAAAGTACCAGATTATGTTGTCATTTGAATATTGACTTATCTTTGTTGATTAGAAAAAAAATAAGTAAGAGAACCTCAGCTGACCATTACCAACATCCGCAGTATTATTGGCAACATAATTGGTGTTTATATGAGCAATTATTGACAAACTTTTATATATAAAATTTGTCTTTTAATTATTAATCAATGAAAGCTGATCGAATAAGTGAACTTTATAAATAAAAATTGATTAGTTATGGTTATGGATATGAGAGTACAACCTACAAAGACCTGTAGAACTCTTATCAGAATAATTTCTTCAAACAGGTCAATCAGTAGTTCAAAGATTATATTCCATTTGTACATCCCAACATTATAAATAAAGATTAGTTAATAAATATTAAAATATTATGTTAACAATTTTTACCACAATTTTTTGGTTTTTGAAATGTTAATTTTGAAGAAATTACCTTTCATATAATATTTAACAAAAATATGTCATCACATTAATTTCAGTGGTTTTTTCTCCTCTAAATTATCATATTTATAAATAACCTTTACCGATTAATTCACATATCATTAAATATTCTACTAAAACGAAATTTCCCAGTGGAACTTGAAAATTTTATTTAGGATTTTGTGTTTTTTTTTTTATTATATTTTACTGGTAAATAAGATTTTCTTTTATCCAAATCATACCATGTGGAAATGTTTGTTTTGAATCAGCTTTTCACAAATTTTTAAATAAATAATTCATAAGGTCATAAAAAAATATAAAACTGTTTCATTTTTTTACCAGCAATTTAAAGCCTTCAACATTTCATTTTTTTTACTTCTTCTTGTTTGATATTTGATGAAATTGTAGATAAAAAATTCTGGTAAATATAAATTTTATATTGAATTTGTTATTCGGAAGTTTTATGAACATCAAGAAAAAATGATTAATTATAAATTTAATTACATTTTAGTAAATAAAATTATGATAAATATAGTGAAAGTTTAAAACTAAATGATAATTCCATGCTATTCCAACTGCCAGCGATACACAGATGATCCATTTTCCGACAGCAAATAAACTCTTTCCATTTCAGCCCACTGAAATATTAATATTTAAATGGCCGCTGTGTAAAAATAACATAATCATTAATCTTTTAATTGAAGGCTTTATATGAATGATTGGACATATTAACTAGTTTCATAAGACATGGTTCAAAAGACGAGCAGAACCGAAAGATTTTGTAATAATATTCAAAATTTTAATTATAAAGATGATTTCAATTATAATTTTTTTATAGCTATTTTATTATGGTGAAATTAAAATTTTTGTAAAACTTTTAATTGTGATAAAAAGAACATTTATTTATGGTTAATTGATTCCATTATTTGTGATTTGAAATTTATGTTACTTCAGGGATAACATCGTTATTTATTTGAAGAGTTTATTCATATCGATAAAAAAGATTACGATCTCAATGTTGAAAATGAAGAAATAGTTTGGAGGAAACCGTTCAAATATAAAGAATAGAATAAATTACTTGACGTTGAGTAACTACACCTTCACAGATAATAAAGAAGAAGAATAAATGTTTTATTGTATTGATATAGTTAATCCAATCGTTGATACTCTTATTTTATAAGAATATGGGTAATCAAAATATTTTCGAGAAGTTCATGCTAATCCTAAGACGTGTTGTTGGAAAAAAGTTAAATTTATATATACTCCAACGAATAGCAAATTGAGTTTTTAGTTATGGTGGGGTTTAAAGTTAATAATTATTCTAAGATATCGAGATCATTCTAAAATATTGTACAATTCCTGTATTCGTTATTCATTATAATTATTTGTCATTAATAATTTTACTATAGAATTAATATAGAAACTAAAACATTTCTTTTTAAATTGAAAACCATTATTTTTTAAGAAAAAAAAGACCTCCAATCGTCACAGATACTGCGAAAATTAAAATATTAGCTATACTATACAGCACATTTTTCATCCCAAGCTTCAGTTTAACTCGTACATCTTGGTAATAGCAATAACAAAGTGGTCCTATTCTGGTAATTTGGAAATTGGGAAAGATATTATCCTAAATTTTTTATTTTTATCACTTTCACAGTTTTCCAATTTTTCAAATTGTTAGAATAGAGAGAGAGTCATAATTAATATGGATTGATTATTAAAGGATAAATCGATAAATATAAACCCATTAATTTATACTATGTATCTATACATCATAGACCTGGGAATGTATATTTATTTATATTTAATTTCTTACATTTTGAATAAGTAAATAATTTTATAAACTTTATTCAATTTGCATTCCTATTTCATTAATTATACATTCATTAATTTACATCTCTATAAAGTTATTTGTGATAACTAACTGCCATCTATTACAAATCACAATGTATAGCAAGAAGCAAATTGGTAATGTGATTGTCACACTTTTGGTAATATTTTTAGCGTGAAAGCTGCTAACTAACATGTCTACTAAATTTCATTAAAATCAGATAAAATTACATGCTCTAGAGAACATAAATGAAATATACTTTGGTAACTAGACTGCTCATATATTAGTTTACCATGAGCTCACAAAATTCCGGAGCACCAAAAAGATGACAAAATCAGCCTGTGTGTGAAATATCAATAAAAATTTACTGACAATATTGCTGTAAGATTAGACCAATTGAACTTATAAAATATAATTGGTAATTATAATCGGTAACACGTGCTCAATCATGAAATGAACCTCTGTACCAAATCTGAGATATATTATTCTCTAGACCAAAATAAACACATAAACCGGAAATTGACACACTGAATATACCAATTCCGTCATGGACGAGCATCAAGAATAAAGTTAGGTTGAACCTGTACGCAAATTATCAATAAAAAATAACGACCGGTTCTAGAATATGTTGCTGTACATACGCACATGAAAAACAAGTCTGATACAACACTCCTAGGTAACTATTCGTAAAATATGGTTCGTTACGTTCCCTGGTGTTCAAGGTTTGCATAAAAATGTCTAATGTTGATTGTTTATTTACCATGCTGATATATATATAATTTAGTTCAAATTAAAATGTCACAAAAAATAACCAAAAGTCAGTATTGAAAGTAATCCTAATAATTAATTAACATAAATTATCTTTAGATACAAAATTCAGCACCATACTTAATAGTATAAATTACCCTCTTTCAAATGTCTTTAAATTAAGAGTATCCTTTCCTAAATAAATAATTGTTACATAATGTATAAAAAAAAAAACTTAAGTTAACCCTTAAATAAATGTCATCCTTAAATTATTATTGACATTAATTTTTTATTTTGGAACACTACTAAACGAGGTTAAAATGTTAATGCGTAAAAATTAACTGCGTATAATAAGAGTTCACTAAAACGGTATCAATGTAAAAAGAAAAAATAATATAATTTTTTTTCAGCAAATTCATAGTTACGAAGTATATATAGAATAAAAATTGTCAATAGTTGTAGTCTGTAGTGTATAGAATAAATATTTTTACATTTCAAGGAAGGAAACCATAGACACATTGTTTGAAGGGATAGGATACTACAAGTTCAAGGATAAAAAACTATATATACGAGGGTTGTTTGAAAACTTTTAAGCAACAAAGAAAATTTAGTCGTAAAATAAAAAACTATGTAACATCAGATCAAAACAAGTCCAAAGATATAGTATTAAATGAAAATTGAAAGGAGTGAAAACGCTGATGCCATAGGAATCTGAACAGGACGAGTTTACCATTATTCTGTATATGATGAATTAAAATTTAAAAAGTTTTGAACAAAATTCGAATTTCTCAAGTTTGTTTCAGACGTTTTAAAAAGAATAAAAACCGATTTTGTGCATCCATTAATAAATATGGATGAAATATGGATGAAACCCCACCATACGTTATATACACATACAGCAATAAAAACAATGGTTAGAAGCTGGTTAATTTCATGTACACTAAATAATCCAAAAACAGTTCTATCAGTAGGAAAGGTTATGGCATCAGTTTTTTTTTTTTTTGGGACTCAAAAGCAATTTTTTGTCTCGATAATCTTCAGAATTGTAAAACAATTAACTTTTATAAAAGCCTACCGGTTAAATAGATTATAAAAATTAAGGAAAAAATAAAAAACTAATTTATCATCAAGACAAATCCACGAGCTCACAAAAGTGTTTTAACCATGACAATTAAAGTACGGTTTACGTGTTCATGAACTAACAACCTTCTTTCCGAAACAGGGAAAAAATGGATTTCTGGAAAGCGTTTTTCGAGCAATCAAGAAGCAATTGATGATGTAGGTAGATGATTAATTACAAGCCTTGATACAAATCATTATTTAAAGTGGTATAGAATTGTTAGATAAATGGCGGACTAAGTATGTTGAGCTTGAACGAGATTATAATCCCTTTTTTTAGTTTTCAAAACTTTTCCAATCACCCCTCGTAATTACATAAAAAATATTGTTTGTGAATTACACCTAACAATTTTAAATATATATAAATGTTAAAAATAGCAAAGTTTTAGATTATTTTATATAAAAAATTATTAATTCATCATTAAAATAATTCCAAAATATTTACATTATCTGTAACTAAAATATGTTTAGAATATTAATTAAGTAAATAATATAGGATATTTTTAAATATAGGACTTTAATATAGGATTTCAAAATTTCTTGATTTTTTATTATTGCAATCATAAAAATTGTTATTCCAATCACGTTCTTTAAGGAATATGAAATATATTGAAGTTAAATTTAAAAATCATTTAAACGGAAATTTTAACATTAAGAAATCATCAAAAAAAATATATACCTAATAAAAACTATTCTACTAGGTCATTCATTATCTGATAAGATAAAATTTTGTACTGAAATTAACAATATTTTGGCAAATTGTCAAATATTTTTTTTGCAGAGATTTTACAAGAATTTTTACATCTATAAATAAATGTATTTTTTTATTATTAAAATAATTTTTAAGTTGAACAATTATTATATTTATTATTATTAGTATTGTGTAGCCTATACATTCAATGCGGTTTCTATTTCCAGAAAAAATTGTGTAAAAAAAGAACAACTTAAGAAATAGGTCATTATGAACCATAGTCGTGAAATAAACCAGTTAAAATAAAAGAATGTATACTAAAATTCACGTATTTCTTAATGTTCGGGGGAATGTACTTCCACTTTACATTCGCTAAATGTAAAAAGTAGACATAGATATTTGTTTACACGCTGTTTATTAGGGATCTATCAATTCTACTAGTAACTCTGTTTATTGGGGATCTACCAATGTCTACTATTCACCCGACATGTAAACTACCAGAAATATGACTGGTACATAACTGCATGCGATAAGAACAAGAAAACATGGCCGTCATAAAGAAAACAGGCAACCTACTCAAACTGAGGGATTGGTGAACAATTATTATATTGCGGCCACACTTGAAATCCTATTCAACCACTGACGCCGTAGCTACGAGAACAAAATATGAAAGAAAACATATCACACATCATCTTCAAGTGCTCAGCACTAAACGACCTACAGATATGGTTTGGTTTCGGAATGCCACGATGTGGATCTAAAGTCCCTAGCTTAACCAAGCCATCAGGTGAGTGGTAACAAAATTATGGTAACAATATTATGCTAACGCGCTAATTTCGATCACCTTCGTTTTGTACTAGACTCGCCACTACACCAGCCAACCAACTAAAAATCATGTTATGATAGCCAAGGAAATGTGTTAAATCAAAATAAATCTTGTACAAACGGAATTGATTTTTGTTTCTAAAACGTGTGTTACTTTCAAATAGTTAGGTTATCGGTTCCTAGACATTAAGTTATCGTTTCCTACTAAGTTTACTCAAATTGAAATGAGTACTTAACTACTAAAATATAATGTTATTTTATAGTAACGTTCGTATTTTAATTCCAAAAACAAAAATCTTAAAGATATTTAAATCTGACATTCAATGCGCCACCTAGGGTACCAAAAGATAATTAATTATTTAAGCAAGATCTTATAACGTTTTTAAGATTAGAAAAGATTACCATCACATAAAACATTTGATTAGCTTACAATAAATGTTAAAATGTTGCTGATATATTACTAAAATTCATATCGCAGTCTTTTCCTAAAATCTTCATATTAAATTTCACGGAATTTAGAAAACACCAAATCCCTCTTTATATAATATTATTTTAAATTCTAATGATTGACAACACCAAAAGTATCAATACATGAAAAACAGAGGTCGCGCTGCAAAATCGCATATCTGCATATTTTTCAATTTATACTGAAATAGTTGTCTCCTTTGAAGAAAGGATCTACCAAGAGTTAACGTATGCATTTACTATGTCAAATACAGGCTGGTGTAAATTGTTACTCAAAACGTCCAAAAATATAATATGTAAAATATTTTAATATTTCTGAATATTTCTGATTTCTGAATTTTACTAGTCTGTTATATTTTTCTAATGAAGCTTGTAAATATCAATGTAAATTTATGTTTCAATAAATTCCAATATAAAATCAATAAATAATTTATAATCAACATTTATTTCATATTTCAATAACGAAACATAATACAAATTCACATTTTGCAGTCCATAGAGGACCATTATTTATTGTAAACTTTAAATGAGCAAATTTGAATTTGAATTTCATGTAATTATTTATGAAAACAATTTTACAAATTATTAAAAGGGTAGGTTTTTTTTTTAAATTATAATAATGAATAATTTAATATTAAATTAAATTTAAGTGGATTTAAAATTTAGTTGTCATGTCATAATTATTGACAGATAAATTATAAAGTTTTGACAGTTAAATTATAAATTTTTCAACATTTTATGAAAAAATATGTTTTCTATGGACTGCGGTCATTTTGAATATGTCGATATCAAAATAATATAAAGTCGTTTTTTCCGGATGCAGTGATGGTCATCCCAGTAAAAATTACATTAGATATCCGATATCTAAAATCGTATTCGGTGGAATGAACGTACAAAGCATGATACTCTGGAAATTTCATCAGTTATACCTTATACGTTTATACAAAATCCAAAATTTTACGAATTATTTAAATTGATTTAAGTCAAACTTTGATATAAGATTTGAAATGTCATTCTGAATTGCAGAATGGGATCTCTATTGTCTTCTTAGTAGTGACACTTGGATATATTCTATCTACTGTCATTTTGGTGGGTTATCTAATGCCTAATCAAACCGACATAAGGTATCCAATACCCTGTATCATTATCTTCGGAATGTCCGGCGGATACCCAATGTACCTTTTTCCTACTCCATTCTAATATAGCCCATAAATTTTTAACAAATTTAAGCAAATTATAAGTTATTTTAAAAAAAAAAAAATGAAGAATTCAAAAATATTAATTACAGTACAATAAATTACATTTTACCTTCGTTTAACCAAAATCCAACACCATTTAACAAAATCCCTTTATATTTTCTTTAACTATATAATAATTTCTGCAATAAATATAGTATCACAGGTCATATCTTTAATAATAATGCTTTAGGGATAATAAATAGGTCAAAAATATTATTCTACATATTTATTTATTTCTTTGGGAATGTATTGTTTTTTAAGTACAGGGATGAATATAGATTAAGTATCCGTATACAATTGGTTATTTTATTATTGTTTGTACACAATGTCACCCAAGTGACTTTTACAAATAAATGTTGTCTATTATTCGACATTCATCATAGACGTATAACTAAAAAGCCCAATGGGATTTGTTCGAATTGTTCTCTGATAGAATTTGTGGTAATTTTAATTTGGATTATAGTTTTTGTAGAAAAATATGTAATGATTAATATTATGGAATTAAAAAGAATTACAAAAAAAGACGAATTTTGAGAAACGTACCGACATTTATAGATGATATTTAGAAATGTACAGGTGATAATTTTCGTACTAATATTAAATGTATGATCATTTTTTTATTAATGAGTTGATCAATAGCATTTTAACTCTTCTGTTTCAGTAACTCTCCCTCAACTCTTCCCATTTCAAAATTATAAGTTGATTAATTATTATTTCTATCAGCTTTCTTCCGGTTAGCACATCTTTCCAAAGTTCAGTTAATAAAACGTATTTATTTTACGAAGAGTTATAAAGTGGCGGCTGTATTAAAAAAATAAAAAAAGATAACCTCCTAAAATTATCGAGTAGGCACCCAGCTATGGCTACGACTGTGCTGATCAATCGGCAAAACGCCACAAGACTAAGCATCCCGTTTAACCAATCGTTATAAAACAATTGAACACTTCATTTCCAAGTACAGAGTGAATTTCTTTCTTCTTCTACTACCTTAAGGAATTAAATAATCTAGCAATTTCCTTAGCGTCACTAGATGGATGATCGAAAATAACTTCTTATTCATGCATAAGATTTTCTATAATATGTGTTAGCAAAACGGTGCTAAAGCTCTACTTAGTCCGAGACAGTAGAGTCCTCGAAACAACCACACAAACAACGAGGAGTTGTAGAATAAAGTTATTATAATTTAATGCCTTTCTCAACTGATAATAATAAAATTATTATCAGTTGTAAAATTATGAAAGGAAATATTTTATTTCACAATTATTAGTATATAAGTTCGTTGCTGATGATGGCCGAAAGTATTGTGATGGAAAGATGGGCGGAAAAAAAATGTAAACTCCCCAAATAAATTTTTCTTTACATTTCCAAATCCAAAAATATGAAAAAATACTCATCTAAATTTCTCTGCGCAGCAAGAATAGTTGTCCATTGAGGTCGTTATACATTCTTGTTGGTAAAATCACATCTGGAATTTTGCTTGTGACATTTCTGAACTCTGATTTTTGGGCTAACCCTAGATTAGCAACAAAGAATGACGATGTCGTAGTGCTAGTGTGATATGATGTGATTCATTAGGTCTCGCGATCAACTCCAGACCAAAACATCGAAATCGTTCTAAAGTTATTCAGCTTTAAATAATTATAGTGTGTCTGAGTCGAAGTAAATTTACAATGTAGTGAGCACTTTGTCATACTTTTACTTTGGTTTATGATATACGTACTTCAATTAATTGTATGCATAGTAATTTAAATTTCATATTTAAATTTATTTGAAAACAAAAACATCTTCAGTTCATTTATAATTTCATGTTCACCTTGAGATAAATTTATTACTTTACATCCTTTTGTTATTTTTATAAGATTCATCTTTTTTGATCACTCACAAACAAAAAAGATAACAAATTTGTCATTCTTGAAAATAAATTTATTTTTTATGTAATTTCATTTCTGGGACAGTTATAAAAATCCCAACATATGACAAAAATGGTTGTTTTTCGTAAAACATTTCAAACCTTTTCATTTATATAATAATAAAAAATAAAAGATTTAATTTTGTAATATTTTTTTTTTAGATATTCTATTTATTTAGTAGACTAACAAGAATAAAAATCTTTCATTTATATGCAAATTACGACAATTAATTCATGCTCTATCTACAATCTTCCAGTTGAGAAAGGATTTTTAGTTAGCGTAGCAACAAAATTTGTTTTTAATTGTTATTTAGATTATGAACAATTATGATAAATAAATAAAATTACAGAATGATAATTAACATAAAATATGCTTAGTAATAAAATTACTTGTTAAAATAACATAAATATTTATTTACACCAGTGATATTTAAACTATTGCCCGCGAAAGCATTGTTATAGTGTTGCCATGTCGTCGTATATGAGTTCATGAATTTCATAAAAAGTAATAAAGGAATGAAAATGAATTAATGATAGATTTGAATACTAAATTAATCCTAAAAAGTGTAAAACTTAATTTAGTAAATTAGAATTTGCATTAGAAACGAAACAAGTAAAGATTGCTGATTAAAATGGAAGTCGTCCAAAATCCCATGACAATACTAACATTTAAAATTCAAACAATTTTAAAGTCCTAGCAAATACTCTATAAAACAGCAACTCTTTCTACCAAAAAATAGTATTGGTTTCCAACCCGGAACTTCTGCTTCATAATTCGATCAGTGACACAAAATGTATTCAATCATTCGTCTACGCATCCTATATATAATGTTTTCCTCGGATCGCCGATTGACGTATCTTAAAAGCATGATACTGATACCTCAGTATTGATGGTCCTGTTAAGATCACGGTCGCCAGATAAACTGCACCTGAACTTGAAAGGTATTTCTTGGTAACTACTTCTCTCGGGACGGAACAGCTTAAAATTTTTGTTACTTTCTTACAAAATTATTAAAATAAGTCGAGATTATGAACTTGTAAATATTTTGAATGTTCGATATCATTTCAAATATCTCTGACGGTTCAAAATAGTATCGTTACTAAGAAATTATATACTGCTAGAGCATTGGCTGTAAAATTCTGAAATGAAATTCATTTTCACAAAATAAACCACACAGTAAAAGTCTAGATATCGACCTACTTTAAATTAGTTGTTATGCACAAAATAGAATTTTTGGGTCGCAATCGCAATGCAGAAATGATGGAATTGCCATTTTATAAACTATTTTAATGTAACCAAAATTTCACTTAATACTAGCTGCAGTTAAATAAAATATAATAATAAGAAACATATCTTAATCTTACTGTCAAGAAAAAAAGTTTTATGTCCCTGAATAATTTTATAATTCTTAACTCAAAAATAATTTTTATATATTATTTAAACAAAATAAAAAAAAAATTATGTTTAATAATTTCCACAAATATACAAAGTAGAATAAAATCTTCAAAACATCAACTCTTCCCTTCACAACTGTCACTTTATTAAATTGTAGTGGGTAAAACAATAAAAGGACTTCTTAGTAACACCTGAAATTTATATCGCGACATATACAAAATTTTTATATTATTTTCAAGATTTTACATTTGGTTTTTTTTTATTATTATTGTAATAAAAATAAAATTATTTTTATTCTAATTTACATAATTTCTAAAAATAATATTTTATCCTTTTGGAGGTCTTTGAACGCTTTACAGAAATTCTACAAGAAAATTTTGCTGGTTTTTCAAGGATTTTTGCAAAAATTATATATTAGGAATAATTTTAACCACAAAATATCAAAAATATTACATTTTACAAGGAAATTTATGATTATTATTTTAATATATATAATTTTTATTCGTTCGTATGATATTTGTTTGAAAGGATATTCTAAAAAAAAAGGATACAAAAAAAAAGTTAATATTAAATATGGTCACGCACAAAAGAACTTGATAATTTTAATTTGTTTTGATGTTTCCTTAATAATAAATCTAAAATATGCCAAATTTATGAAATCAATAACATTATTTTTAATAAGATAATGCCGAGTTCAAATTGTAATGGTGGTAGTACAGTAGGACACATTGGTCATAGTTTTATATTTAAATTTTCACATTGACAATTGACGTTTTGTGATCAAACCAAAAAAAAAATTATAGTTAACTCTGAAAATTATGAATGGCTTGTCAATATTAGTTAATGCACGAGAACTTACTGAAACTGAAAATTACATAATTTGTAAAACTGTGCTATTTAACGTATCGTATTAGATCAGACGGTAGACAAATTGAACCAGGCTATCACTAAGAACTATTAAATATATAGGAACATAGCATCTGTGGAATTTAAGATCAATTCGACTTTTGGATTCCCCATGAAATTATATAACAAATTACATTAAATTGGAAAAACTTTTGGAGCATGATTTATCGAAAAATATCGATGCTTCAGAATTCTTTTTCTAATTAGAGAGGGTTAAGTGAAATCCAGGTATAGTTTACCTAGTAGGGCATCAAACCAGAGTGTGCCGACGTTAACCTTAATTTCGACTACAATGCTAGAATAAGCAGCAGCCAATTTTAATGCCACATTTAAAGTTGGAATTTCCCAACTTTTTATGCTGGTAATGATTCACTATTAACTCTAAAATTCACTAATATTCAAGAGTCAGCAAATCCTATAATAGTTAAAGTTATTAAATTTGATTAATTAATTATACCACGAATGCCCATAGCCATTACAAATACACATATTTTATATTCAATTTAAAATAGTCGCGTCGTTTGAACCGACCTTAGTTGCCGTGGAGGTTATTCACGTAGTCATTTTGGGTCAATTTGCTTTTATTTTTGAGATTTCAGAATTTTAAAATATTTTATGAATTTAAAATTGTTAGCACACTCCAACATGCCAAGTCAACTTGTCATTAATTTATCAAAAACTGTTTTAAAAAATTTAAGAAATAATAAATAAAACTTTTTAAATAATTGTAAAAAAAGTTTTTCCCAAAAATCAGTAATCTATGATAAAATTATAACAAACCTCCAGAAAACATACAAACTAAAACTACTGAACTTAACAATATTTGCCAATTCTGCAAAAATAATATCGGTTAACTATATAATTTTGTAATGACAGAAATTGATAAGTATGTCCATAACAAGACTTCTAATTTATATTCACTATCATTAATTTATTTACAACTCTAGTTTACTACCAAATAATAATAAAAATAAAATTATTTTATCTTCTAATTAAAATTAAACCCTAAAAATATGAGATAACTTATTGGCGAGTCCATCACTGAACTGGACATATTTTTAGTAATAGATTATTTTTAATGAAAAGTTGATAAAGTAAATACCAAGGGGGACCAAAACTGATGAGCTAATCAATTTGGAGACTCTTAGTTTTTGAATAGAGTTGGTTTGGAGTGTTTAGTACTTCGAGATCAGAAGAATAACCGATAACAGAATGTCGGACAGACGTTCAAAATGAAATGTACTAGCACAAAAAAGAGTCCATAAACTTCTTTACTACATTATTTATAGTGAAAAAGTCTCCAGTCAATACGAGGACAAAAATTTTAATGGTGAAGACTTGAAGAGTTTTAATGACATGCCTTTGCCTAAAATTATAGGTTTGATTTTAAATAGTGTCGATGTCGACACAAATTTCTATTAAAAAAAACTTTGAAATTAAACATCAGTATAAAAATTAACTTTAAATAAAGATTTAAAACAAAATTTATAAAATATTAATGAATTTTACCCACCGGAATAAATAAATATTAAATTTATTTGAAATGATAATGTCGTGTTCATAGTAAAATTATTAATATTGAAACAATTATAAAACAAATATTTGAATAACTTCGATAATAATCTATAAAAAAATATAAAAAATATTGTTAGAAAATTCATAAATATTTAAAATAAATGTTCTACCGGGTGACACATAATACTAGGCTACTAATTGACCCATATAAGTATCACTTTTTGTAATTAACTATTAAACATCATCGTAGTTTAAACCTAAGAATTTTCATTATGGAAATTCTCGATATTTTCTTCAAGCTATCAAATTTCAAGCTGCAACATAATTTATGTACTCAAACACCGATTTGTTAAACTTCAGTATCTTAACTATATCTTCCCCAAAAAATAGTGCGCCGTCAAGACACCGATCATGATCCTTATGTTATTTCTGTTGAGAGAAAACTGCAACCTCGTATTTTTCTCATTTATATTAAAGGTTTCATCCGCTATTTAGTTGAACAGACTGTAAAGCATTCGGTAAACTAAATACAACAAAAAGTATACCGCTTTTTAGCTCCAAGTATTGGTTTAAGGTTTGTTTATATCCTAATCCTAAATTCAAAATTAAACCTTACAATTTAATTTACTCAGTAATTTCATTTACATAGTTAACCAAAATCTAATAATATGTTATTAATATTCTTTATTACTCAATTATCCTGACAGCTCTGACTGACCCAATATTAAATGTAAAGAAAGCCAGTTTACCCATTTCCTAAGCCGCCAATTTATTGTCTGTGTGACTACAAGAATCATGAGCTAATTAGGTAACAAAATTAAATTTTCATTAGCATTCATGGTTAGCCTACTTTAGTTAATTGATAAATTATTTCATAAAAAAATATTTATGAGTCATAATCATAATAAATTTAATAAATTATTTCTGACCAAAGAAATTGATTCCTAAAAGAATTTTTATAAATATTTTAATTAATATAATTCCAATTTTTAGCACATAACATTTTAATGAAAATTAAAATGATATTAGCTGTTTTGAGAAAACTAAATTCCCTTACCACTAATCAGAGTTGGAAATAAAAAAATGGATGAATTCAGAAATACAAAAAAAAATGAAATTCTAAAGATAAAGGTTTTCTATACAATTCAAACCTTTCACTGTGCATAACGAATACGCGAGCTCCTTGATATGAGCAGCAGATTAAGAGTTCGAACAATAACTCGAACATAAAATGAGATTATAGCTTCAAACAACTTGTATGTAGAATGTGCGAATACGAAGAGGAATCTACTGAATATCTTGTGCAAATTCGGGCACGATTTTATAGATCCAATGGAATTATCGTCGTACTTATACAAAAACATATTGTACATTTTTTTGAATGTGCTGCTCTTGGAAAGGATTTTAATGTAATGGTTATGATATATCATAGGCTCACCAGTGGTCGTAATGATTTAATGCATCGGTACCTTATACATACCTAAGCCTTTATCTATCTATCTCTCCATCTATCTAAATCCCTATATAAATTATTTGTAGATTATGTTTTAAAGGAGTTATAATCCCGCTACGTTTACGAAAATTTAAATATCCAGCTCGATCAAAACGGCGGAACACATACTAAGTATGAAGCTATAAGCCGTTGATGTCTATACGACTACGACGTGACGGTTGTACAGTTTCTTCAACATAACAAGCCCGTCAGTGACGAATAATTAAAATAAGATATAACAATAAGCCAAAAATTTCAGCAGTAATTAGGACTTTCTGTGGTTAACTCTTACTCTAGACATAACATAACTTATTCAAAATTATCTCCTATATGCGGCGGTACAGTTCAATAAATTTAAAATTTTAATTATACGAATTATTTGTTCTAGAATAATTATTCGCCCAACCAAAATTATTTGTTATACAGCTTTAAAACCGTCCGTTTTTCGTTTCTTTCGTTAGATGGCGCTTAAAATAAACTACGTATATTCAAAATACTTGATCTTATACACATAATACTTTTTGAAGGACTATTCGAAATAACATTTTACAAGTTTAGAGTGGATATTCAAAACGAAAACTGTCCATTAATATAAAACTAAATGCACAAATAGTTTAGCTGAGCCTGCGTCCATTTTATACGTAGTTTTGACATTATTTTAAAGAATTTTTTCAAAAAAAATGCAAATTTAAATATGGTACAACATTTTAAATATTTAATACAATTTTTTAAAAAAATTGTGTGTTTTTCTTTTTATAATAAATAATTAAAAATGAATAAAAATTTCATTTTTATTTGTATTTTAACATATTTTACTTAACAAACATTTTCCATAACATGAGAATTTATATAATTTAACAACATATTAAAAGTCATGTCCATGTCATAAAAATTCCTTTAAATTCTTTTTTCTTTTTTCTAATATTTTTATTTACCTTTTTATATTATATTTTCCATCGTGGTTTTCTTTATTGGTTTCGGGGCTGATTTGTGGTGTGGTTGTAATTCTTAATAAAAACGTCTCGTCACTTTACTCACATTTTCTATATTTACTATATATACACACAAAAAAAAAAATTATGATATTTACTCAAAATATATACTCAAAATCATTTAACCTTAATTTTTTAGGTTACTATACATAATTTCTGGAGGATATTTATTATTATTTACAAGGATATACCATCAATCACATATACACCTACGCTATTTATATTTCCGTTTGAAGAATTTTTCTTGAAGAAAAGAAGAATTTTCAATTCTAATTAATCCTTGTTATTATGAAATTCATATTATATTTTATATATTTTACATAAACGTATTTGTAAATTAAAATTCATATTTTTTTTTGTATACTTTTAACCCATAAGGATACAAAAAAGAAAAAAGAAAAAAAAACGAATTCACTATATTTTTTTTTTTCAATATTTTGTTTATTATCCTTGTGAGGATATTTTTAGTATAAGAAAATAAATAATAATTTTCACACGGTTTCTTTTTCACATATAAAAAGGATAATTCTTTTATTTTACTTATATATAAAATTTTCTTTGTTTTGCAGTTTGTAACTATATAAAAATTTTCTTTTAAAGGCTAATATAATTTTCAATTTTTAATTCTAATACAAAAAGAATTAATTAATTAATTTTTATAATAATTAAATTTTTAACAAATTTCTTGACGTTTTTATTATTATTATTATTAATTTAACAATTATATTTCTATTTTAACAAATTTAACAAATCCTTAGAAAAAAATTTTAAACACTTTTTTACTAAATTAATTTACATTAAAAAAAAATAAACAGAAACAAACTATAAAAATATTGATATACAAAAAATTGAATATTAATTTCCCTCAAGTCTGGAATGTAATAGTAAATAGCCCAAAGGATATTTTCCTTGTTTTTTATTGTAATTTTGTATTTTTTTTATGTACACAATTTTATTTATATAATATACAACAACAAGAAAAATAAAAAAAAATATATATAAAACTTAAATATTATTAGATAAAAAACAAGAAAGCTAGACCGAAAGTTAAACGAACTAGAAGTAGACTGAATGGCTCGCTTTCATAATATTTTCAATAATGTACAGGAAATTTTTCCAAATTGCGAAATTTTTATAACAAACAATAATAAAACCTTTAATAACAAAAAAATTGAGTAAATTGGGAGAGTTAAGAAAAGAGAGACATATAGCGTAGCAAAAGGTGGCTCCTGCCTGTCCCTGCCCTATCCTTAAATTAAACGCTTAAACCTTAAAAAAATTGAGTGAATTGGAAGAGTTACGATTACGAAGAGAGAAAAGAGATTCTTTGTTTACATATAACAAAAGGACATTTTTTTATGTGAAGGTGGCCCGGTGGGTGGTTGGATATTGAATAAATTGAAGGTGGTAGATTTGTACGCTAAATAGGACAAAGAAATGACATGTGCTTGTGGTGCTGGATTTTTGGATAAATTACAGAGAATTTGATAGATGGAAATTGAAATTGTGATTAAAGAAAGCGATATAAAAAGAGAGAGAGAGAGAAAGTATAAATGAAATAGGGCTACCAGATTTATTTCATTATAAATTGTAAAAGAAAGTTATAATAAATTTTTAAATATAGAGTATATAAAATTAATTGTATTTATAATAATGTTTCGATGCAATAACTCACCAAATTTTGTTCACTTATTTCATTTGCATATTTACTAAATGACTTTTTCTCCTTCTAGTAGCGTTATAGTCTGCGGTGAGCCTTCTTCTACTTATCTCTATATTTCTTTCAATATTGTTCTCGGCGCATATCTCACATATTTCTAGGTCGACGTCTACCTCTTGTTCCCATGGTTTTCGTAAATAAAATGTAACATTAAGTTCTTTTTTTGTCCCTGGCCATGTCTTTTCGATTTAATAAATTTAACTATATCCTCGTTATATATTAATTTAGAAAGTTATACTTTATATATCCGGTTAATATGACATACTAACTCTATTAATTGATGTGTACGCAATTCTTTAAAAATGTGTTAGACTATAGTCACTCTCAGGTAAGCCATGGCTATCCTCTCCTTCTAGTAATCATAAGTTTTCTGATATTCTATTAAACATTTGAACCTACTAGGATTATAAACAATTAAATCTCTTTATAGTGAAGAAACTGTAATTACAAAAACTAATTGGCTTTTTAAGTGCAACAGTTTGTCAACCACATTTTTCCCAGTGCGAAAATCAATTGCAACAAACTATTTAAAGCTGGATATCTGGATTCCATTACCTTAAAAAATGCATCACAAGATCTAGCAACACTAGAATAACATCTAGGCTGTCCCCTACTTAAGTTATGTTAATAGGGATGCGTGAAGATCCATTAGGTTAAGAAGAGTGCGTATGGATCCATTATGGTCACTATATGACAGATTTTAAAAACTAAGCAATAATCCTATCAAAATTTCTGCTTACCCTTATGAAGAGAACAACTTTCCACAAAGGTATAGTGTTGAAAGATCCGACCAACCCAAGTATTAGAACATGACGGGATCAAGTCTATGAAATGTCACACAATATATGCTCCAGTGCTGATACTATAGTTTCATCTCACAGCATCATAACCCATCCATGGCAAATCACACAGTAAACATCTTTACCGATCCAACAATGACCAGTAAAGACTCCGAATCAGTTTCCTACAGATTGTTTTATTCAGAATTAATTACGATTTCTTCTTAGATAGTCGCAGCTCCCTCCTTAAATCAAGTACGTATTTAATTTTTCCATTAAATTTGATGGGTAAACAAATTTTTATTAGTACTTAAAATTTACTCCTAGTTTATTTATCAACCTTTATTGCTATGGGGTTATCAAACTTTGTATATTCAATTATTCATTATAATAATTTCAATTTCAATATTAAAAATTCTGTATATAATTTCAGATTCAGTTTTACTTATAATTTAATTGTGGGATTACAATTTACATACAATCTAATATTTTATTTATACATTGTGGAAATTTTGTGTTTTTAAAATTAACCTGGGTTTATTAATATAGAAATAGTTATATAACTCAACTTCGATGCATTGTAATATTCATCGTACATATTTATATCTAAAAGCAAGGAGTAAATTCCTTTATACATATTGGAATTTTATGATTTTTAGAGAGAAACCTGCGCATTAAATATAACTCAAATCTGGGAATTTTCATAGACCTGTACTATTCTATATCTAATATTTGTGTATATAATAAAAAACATGTGCTCATTTTCTGCAACACCAAGAATTTAGTTTGCATATTAGAGAATTTTGAGATAAAAATATATTTTTTGTTGGTATCTTTTTTTTGGTTTTACTTATCCTTAACAAAATCATACTGCAAATATTTGCATTGAAAATTAATAGAAAATTTATATGTAAGCATTTTTAATAAGCAATTTTTTCGATATTATTCCCAGAACCAAACATTAACTTTAAAATTACAAGAACCTACCATAACTCCTTCGCTAAGAAGTTACCATCTTAATTCTATCAGTTACGGAAAACTATATAACTGAATTTGAAAATTAGGTTAGATTAATATATAAGGGAGTGTCATCACAAACAGTTGTGGTCAACTCAAAGGTCATATGGCTTATTGTTGTCCCTTATTATATAAGATGTTAATTAATCCAGTACATGATTAGGAAGTACAGATACACTGCAATATCAATTGCCCCGGATGTTTTAACGCGCTGATGGAAAATGTTATCGGAAAACTTCTTTCCGATTTACAACATGGTAAGTTCTTGAAATTTCACAATTTAAATTTGGCAGGGGAAAATGATTATTACAAATGCTTACTTTACTATTAATTTCTATTCCTAATATTTAAAATAATGATTTTGATAACTCAAGTTAATCCTGAAGTTCATAAAGACGTTCAAATTTCAGAAAATATACGTTCCACCATTTCATGTACGTGTATAGAAAAAATCTGGACACTGTATATAGTTTAATTTAAATGTTTTATGTAAGCGTATACAAATATTCCAAAGAACACTTCGCTTCATTGCAATAAGTTGTAACTCCCGTCTCCCGCTTTTGTAATTATCTGGAAGTAAAGAACTAACTTTCTATATATTTCTCGACATCGACAGAGATTGGACAGTTTTTCAATTTGCAGCATTTTTACATATAAATTTCGAACACCGCCAAATATGTTGATGGTACAATAAAGAAAGTAACTTTTTACAGCAAATACCATTGTCCTAAAATGGTTCACAATCACAATAGCGGGAATTGATTAACCTCAAAGTGTACACTAGCTAAAACACTGGTGTTTGTTACTTACAATATCATTAATACTTTCAATATACACTTGGTTGGTTGATTTATGTTAAGGTGGTAAGAATTACGAGACCCCAACGCACATAAGCACGTTGGTCCCTCCAGTCAAACGCTGCATCATTGTTACAGCGTTTCGATCCATCCCAATTCTTTAATGAACAATATCATCTTGATTGGCTTCAGTTAAATATAAGAAACTACCCAATTTTCCTAATTTTATTGCAGGTTTTCTAGGAATCACATGTCCCATTGAAATTGCTGTCTACAATCTAGATGTTGCCTTGTTCATTTTTAAAATTATCTTAGCCTTCTTGTGATTATAGAATACTCCAGAACATTTTTGTAAAAGTACAACCGTTCTGATTTAACTTGTTATATCTAATGGCCCAATTTCATATATTATAAACCTTTAAAGAGGCATCAGTAGCATCTTTTCTTCCTAGTTCATTTAATTTTTCATTTCCTTCAATCATACAATCATAGAAGCTTTACATTATTATGGTTTGCATTATATTAATTTTACATATATGTATTTACCAATTTTAATTATGTTATGATATTAGGATTTTAAGGTCGCTTGGCTATCTGAAGATATACTTAACCTAAAAATTTGTTCATAAAACTAAAATTCAATATTCTTCTAAATCAAAAGAAAAAATTATTAGTTATTTTATGGCTACAACAGTATCAAATCAACCAAAACAATTCAATGTCAATGTCATGAGTAAATTACATAAACATAAACTTATTTAAATTTTCCAAAAGAAAACTCTATTTTTAGATTTTCTTGTTAAAATTATAAATTTATTGATTACAAATTTGTATGTACTAGAAATGAAAACTTTGATTTTGTAATAATTTTCCATTTTTCTATAAAAAAAAAATCAAATACGGCACAGTTTTGTCTAGTCAGTTAGGCACCATAAAATATCATACTTTTATACAGAGCAAATTGAAACACGTAACAAGATGTATCCAAAAGGTTATAAAAAGTTATGTTGACTAAATAATAAAAAGTTATTTTAAACATAATAAAATCCTTTTTGTGTATCTTTAAATTCATTTAATTTTTTATTATTTGTAATTGAATTAAGTTTTATTATTGAAATGTTAAATTAACAAATAAATATTTTGATTTAAAGTCATTTTCTACACAAAAATTAAAACCATTTACAATTTCTACGTAGCAATAATTATTTCAATTTTTTTCTGGCTCAGAGTTAATTACCAAATATAATTTTTAAATGAATTAATCTTTCTATTAAATTACATAGTATGGTACATATAAATAGAACTCTATATTTAAAAATACTGATATTGAACGAGAATTCCAGAAAATATTCTAATTTATATAATATTAATTTCCAAAGTAATTTATGAAGATGGATAATTTTGAGCGCCAAGGAATAAATCTTCTTATAATTTTCTAAGTTGCCGGTATTCGATGGTTGTTTGGTAAAAGTGGCAAGTCTTAGAGAGAACCTGTTCAACACTCCAATTATCGCTTTAGCATTATTTTAATATACGTCTCACTAGAAAAGAGTTAAAGTTAATTGGAGTTGTTTAGATTTACTTTATGGCATTCAGAAAGTGTAACTTTTCCTGGCTCGATCGTTTAGTTCGTTAGTACGTACCATGAGTATAATATCTGAACCTGGCCAGCGCTGTGCACTTGCATACGAAATGATGAAGTATGTGATTGCATGCATTCGATACTCACATATTATAAATGTAAGTGTTGTGCCATTTATCCTTCATAATAAGGTCCAAAATATATAAATAATTATATTCTAAGATTTATTCAAATGTATATTACCAAAATGTATATTACAAAACTCAAATAAATTTAAACTTAATTCACAGCTTGGCAGGATCAGGTCCTTTTCGTTAGACCCCAGCCATGAAGAGTTTTTTTAATCAATACTTATTTTCGAAATTCATGATATGACTCGAAGTTTCAATTCCTGTCCTTTATGGTAATTAAAATAAACTGTTTGATACCAAATAATTTATTGAAGTATCTAAGACTGTTAAATTCGTCCTTAGTAATATTATCACAAGTTAGTTTTGTGATAAAATTTGGGGTAGCAATGATTCCCATTAAAAATATCCGATTCCAGGTCATGTAGGATTTGAAGGAAATGAATAAGCGGATCTTTTGGTAAAACATGGGGCCGGGGAGACATTCATAGAACCAGAACTATTCTGCGGAGGATCACACTGTTATCACAAGTCGCTTTAAAAGGACAAAAAAGTGTGATCCTAGGAAAATTATTCGAGTAGGCGAGCTATGGTATGATACATTTGAAGATTTTCATATCTGGCCCATCAAAGAAACGAGCTGCGGAGATGCTTAGAATGAATTGGAAGAAAGACTGGACTGGTACGATTATTTAAAGGACACTGGAAATTTAAGAAACATCTACGCAGACTTGGACTATTAGAAGACGAAGTTAAAATACGAGGCGCTAACAAGAAAACGCTTGCAACATGTCGGTAGTTACATAGTAATAACCTCAGAATAGTGGTCCTTGTCACTCAAGCATCTGTATTATTTTATCCGGGCTTGAGAAGTTTCGGATAATTAGAAAAGCTAATTTACAAAATAAGTCGTCTACGTTGAAATCTAATGTTATCTAGAATCTAGTTGAAATCTAATGTTATCTAGAATCTAGATTCTAGATTATTCGAAAACTCGCTGCTCCTAATATAAAAGATACTTCCAACATACATGATCTAATACAGAACTCCGGATATTGTTTTAAAAAGTCCCTGTCAAGGCTAATAACTTATAAACAAAAAGGATATGTTGAAGTAGACACAGGACAAAATTTGAATTTGTTTTGCTTTTCAATTTTTCTAAACAATAAAATTTAAAAACTTATTTTTATAAATATTTGCTTTGGCCACAATCCAAAAATAGTAAATAAATATTAAATTAGAAATACATAAAAAATATATAGGTAGTAAGTACATAGAAATATTTGAAAATTAATTATCATGAAATTAACTATTTAAAAACATTCCATATTTTCAATCAAATATTAATTTTTTAAAAAGACTGAAACTGAATTATTAAAGATTTAAAAATACCTGTTGATGACATGTTCTATACCAGTTGCATTTCATACTGGACCATCGAGATATTTGGAATTAATTAGTTAAGAAATGTCAATGAAACGAAAGGCGATTAAAATAATCCATGTAAACCTTTTAAATATAATATTAATTACTTCAGAAAAATTCCAACTTTAGCTTTGGCAATTATTATTTTCGGTGATATTTTATATAATGTAAAACACCTCTGGTCAGCTATAAACTTCTTCACAAGGTCTATTGAGATTGACTTGGATTGTAGAAATTAAATTTGGTTTGTTCAAATTATATTTATGTACAAGCATAATTCCACATTTTTGGATAATTAAACTTTTCAGAATTATTTAGGGTGCCACGATCATAAGAGAAATAAAAATCTTATCACTGCTCAATTTAATTATTTTACTTTTCATATATTATATTTAGGATATAATGTTATTCGCCAACATTGTGTTAAGTTAAACTGGTAAGCATGTTGATAAATAAAGCTGATTCAATATACTAATCTATATATTCTGAACTGGACAATAACTGCCTGTAATTGGTCGAAGAATTTTTGTTTTATTTACTATATGTTTATTAATTATCTGTTCAAAAACAATTTAGACATAACTTAAAATAATTCCATTTGGCTGAAATAGTATCATTTGCTGATTTTTCGAAGCTATAATCCTATAATGATGCAGGTATTTCATCAGTTGTACTTGTACCTTGTATACGATAAGTTTCTTCAGATGCGCCATCTCCTTCATCAGTCACTACATTTAAAAGAATTTCTCTTATATTATGAAAGAATATAAATAAAAATAATGTATTAAAACATAAAACTACATAAAAATATATATACATTCTAAATATTTTTCAATAGATTTAGATCAAATTTAACTAGAATTGGTAGTCCTATAGATCACTAGTTATAAAAATCTAGTTTAAATAGGTTTTACATTTCTCGAACAAATTTCATATATTGCAGAAATGTTTGATTTCAACGAGAATAACAGTTGAGTGAAATACTTGATCTAGTTAAAAGTTTTGTTTTTATTTTTACTAATTATTCAACTAACTTAAATTTTATTTAGAACCAAAATTGTTTTAGTTATTTAACAATAAAAGATTAAAAACAATTTTGATATCCATAGTCTAATATATGAAATATATAATGAATTTAGTTACATTGAATGAAAATCTAGTTAGAAAATACTGAAGAGCTAGAAAATTTAATTGTAAAAAAATCAAGAAAATATGTATATTATTTAATTATATATTTGTACATTATATACTTTATAACATTCACTATATATTAATTTTAGAAATCGAAAGTTTGAATCTAGTTAGGTTTAACTAGAAAAAAGTTTACTGTGCACACATAACAATTTAAAAAAATCAATGAGGCCAATAACTACACTACACTACATTAGCAATACCAAATTAGGAATATTATTTTGGTATCTGAAACGTGGTCTTTCATTATCATGAAAAAAAATGTGTAATTTTTAAATATTATTTCAAATATTCAGCTTTATTTCTGCACATTTATTGCTAAATATAAATATAAATTGATGTCCATTCCTCAAGATACATAAATACTGCTGCAAATTAAAATATTACATATTAAATAAAAAATTTATTAGTTATAATTAAAAAACTAGTTAGCATAAATACATTTAGTGACATTTGTATTGTAAATTGTTCGGTATCTAGTTTGTTAGCCAAACGAAATTAATTATTTTTTTACTGGGTGTGAGTGTGGATATCACAATCAGTGCAGCCAACCATGCAACATAATAAAAAAAATCATGCTGTCAATAAAACCAACGTCAATCAAATAGACTATTTTAGATATAGTTTTTATTTGCATTTCTCGCATTCATTCAATTAAAATTAATTTCATTTCGAATTCCCTTGAATTTTCATTCAAAATCAAAACAAATTAGTTATTTTTTGTAACGTACAACATGTTTCGAATGCCTACATCTATTGATCCAGCTGAGGAACGTAAAAAAGTCCGTGCAGCTGTAAATTCCAATATAGCTACTTTTGCAATATTATGTGCAGCAATTAGAATAAGTAATTTTAAATTCTTTTTATTTTATTTATAATTATAAATTTATAATTTAATATTTATTTTCAGCTCCAATACTTTTACAAAGGCTTGGTTTTAACTAAACAAATAAACATAACCTAAAAATTGTAATTTTTTAAAAATGTTGGAAAAACTAGTCTAAAATAAAAAAATACTTTAATTCATAAGTTGTTAAAACATATATTTTTAGTTTACTTTTTTATTAGCTTATATTGAAAATAGTTAATTTACAAAAAATATAACACGTTCTGGTTCTACTCTGTTGGTTCTTTGACTTTTTCAAAAAGTGCAACAAAAATCCCATCAGTAAAATCATCTTGAGGCAATGAATAAATACAATTTTTACCAATTCCTTTGTATATATTATTTCCAGTATTTTTCCACAATTTACTCAATTCTTTTTTAGCATTTAATAATTTAAATTGTGGACATTTTTGTAAACATTTTTTGACAACTTGTTCATTTTCTTCTTCATAAATTGAACATGTCGAATAAACAATACGTTTAACATTTGGAAATTCTGTCATTGCATGACTTAAAATTTTTATTTGCATACCAGCTAATTTCGAAAGACGTTCATCATCTTTTTTCTCTTCATCTTTTATCAATGATATGCGATTTTGTTGACCAGACCCTGAACAAGACGGATCTACTAAAATATATTCAATACCAGGATAATCTTTAGCATCTAATTTAATTGCATCTGCTTGAACTGGTTGTATTGATGTATCTGCATTTGCATGATTAATCATGCTACATAGTATCTTAAATCGTTCAAGATTTTGTTCAATTGCATAAATTTTACCAGTATTTTCCATAATATTTGACATATGAATTGATTTCATACCTGGTGCAGCACACATATCTAAAACAATTGAATTTTTTGGCGGATTAAGTAATTTAGCAACCAAACAAGTAGCACGATCTTGTAGGAATACTTTTTTTTCTTTCGTCAATTCATGATGGGCCCAAAAACTTTTACAATTAGCTGTAAAAACAAATAATTCTGGTATATGAATGTCAACTAAGTATTCATTATCTTCTAAATCATGAATAGCTTTTAGATAATCATCATAATTATTTGTTTCATAGCTACGAATTTTATAATGATTTTTTTCTAAAAATTTTAACATTTCAGAAATGCTGTATGTATGCGTATTGATCCGGATATAACGAGGTTTAGAATTTAGAATAGTTTTATCATCTTCAATAATATTACTAACATAGTTTTGTAATTTATCGTGATATGATAGTATAGTCTGTACTGGTTTCGATTCACCATTTAATTTTTTTGCACCAAATATTAATTCTGTTATTAAAACACGACCCAAATTCGGATCCAATCGAGGGTTTTCTTCAAGGATTTTAAATTCTTAGGAAAAATTAAAGATTAGTTCAACAGTATTTATTTTTTTTAAAAAAAAGTATGCAAACTACCTTCAATAGCACTTTCAATAACATTTTTATTTTGTGAATATTTACTTAAGAGGGCGACCAAATTTGGTGTTTTAACATGTTTTTGTTCAAATATTAAACTTTTTATTGATTTTTTTTCATTAATAGCCTGCCTGAAAACTTGAGAGGCTTTTTTATATTGTGTTGGTACTTTAACGGAATGATTGAAAACCATTTTATTTGATTAATTAATAATTTATTTTTAGTCAATAAAAAAACACGTGCTGTTTGCAGTAGCAATTTCAGTTGTTTCACTCAAAGAAAAAATAAAAACATCAAACATCACAAAAAGTAAAAATGAAACATATGGAAAAGAAATATAGGAGCTATAAGCCAACAGCCTTAAAGCAATTATCCCTATAGTCGAAATAACCTAAATCATGCAGTTTTTTGAGAACCTTATTTCGAATACTTTGGTATCTTCTATTATTTCGAGTTTTATATTCTGATTTTAATACGTTCGCCACTCATGTACCGACCATAGCAGAAATTTCCTTCCGTCGAAAAAACTCCTTTCCTTTTTTGACATGTATGTTTTGTATGGAGTTTTTTGCGTTGTATGGTGTCTAAAAAAAGAAATGTATACCTGATTTCTTTTTTCTGTATGTAGTAGTGAGCTTTGACAATTCAGACATTTTACAATTTAAATTGTAAAACTAAATAAATAAATAAAATATTAATAAAAATGGAATCGGACACAAATAGTTTTGTAATAGCCTCTTATGACACAGACATTTATTATGATATTTGTGCAAACAAAGTGAAATTATTTTTAAAAATGACGTTGTCAGAAAAAGCCACGATGCTTCCGGCATCTGTTGTGATCTCAAAAAAGCCATGCGACTTCTCATTATAGATGGCGCTTATCAAAATTTATATGAAAAGGAAATTTCCAAAACTTATGGTGGTGTGTGTAAATTTCTGCTCTGGTCACAGCATCAATGTCACGTATATATAAGATTGCATTTTTCTCTGTCATGTACGTCATGAAATGAAATTATCTAAAACTTTGCGGTAGTTTTCGGTAAATAATTATTTCGGTAATATAGCTTCCAGTAGTAATTCAATACGACTTTTAATTTGGAATCAGTAATTAATTCATTAACACATATGTTTGTTAGCTACTGAAAAAAGAATCTGCAAAAATATTTCAAGAGCTATTCACTTTCGTTATGTCTCGGACAGGAATAAATCAGAAATTAGATTACCAGGTTTACTGGGTTATAAGATTTGGTCCACACATCAAACGAATTCTTACATAAGATTAACCATACGTCAGTTTGGCTTTGTTTATACTTGTCATGCAACAACACCACAATAGGTGGTATCAAAACCACAAGCAGCGACTGTTGTTTGAAAAATATAAAAACTCTATAAATTGAACTGAAACCAAAGATTATTATAATGTAATAAAGATGGATAGTTATTTAATTATTCATTATGAAACAGCAAAGCTTTCTTGAACTAAAGGATCAGCGAAGTTCGGAGATTGACTGGTATGATAGGTGTATACTTATGTTTCATTGGCCTGATTGATTAATTAGTATAGGTTAAATTGTTCATATATTCGATTAAAATAAGAACCAGTAAAATATTTTATCACTTTTCATGTTATTGAATTGAAGAACAAATATTGTCCATAAAATGACACATAATAGTGTTGTAAGTTTAATAATCAGCAGCACCTATTATAATTAATATATTTCCCTTCATGAACAAATTAACATTCAAATATTATTTTTGTTTTAGTAGTTATATTTTTCTATATAAAACACAGTATTACTTTTTTAGCTTTAATATTTTTAATATTTATTTAAATTTTTTTTTTTTTTGCAGCAGTTAGTTAATATATTTTTGTCACGATGATTTTATATTGATAATTGTGCATATTAAATTGTTTTAGTGAATATTGTAATTTCAACTGTTATATAAATTGTTTGATACACACTTGGTTACGAAAAGAACCCTAAACCCAATTAAAATACTGAAATTTGACATAACAACACTTAATTGCGCGACAACTCCAAAATACATCTGTTGATATATATATGAAAGAAAATATCTATTGATAACTTCACATAGGTAAATTCTTTTTATAATGTTGTGATTTATTTTTGTTTGAGTTATAAAAAAATCAAAAAAATCAAATTCAGAATAATAATAATAATTAAGAATGAGCCAGAATTCATCTTTAATGACTAATTTACATTGCGGCTTAATTTTTCAGAAAGAAAACCAAGAATTTCTCATAATTTGTGTACTTTGTAATAAAGAATTCTATAATTATTCAATATTCACAGAACATCTTGTTCATAAAATATGCTCAACAAATGGTAATATTTATTTATAGACGATTTTTGATTATCAAAGTTATTAATTATACTACTGTTTTAGTTTCACCTTTGCTTCAACAAACACTGAAAATTGAGAAAGATATTATTGGTAATCTATTAGTCCAACCAAAAATTGAACCACTGGCAAATGACAATACAAATTATAAAAAGAAACAAGTGAATAATGAATTCTCAAAAAAATTGATACCTAAAATTGAACCGATAGAAATTCAAAGCGATAATGACGAAGAAAGAGTACAAATGAATGTATCTTCAAATTCTATCAATCAAAATGTCACCATTTTTACTGAAATTCCAAAAGAATCAACAAAAATATCTCCAACGAAACCCATAAAACGGACACGAATTATAAAAAAGAAAATAATATGGGATCCGGATGATCCAAAAATTCAATTGTTATGTGAAAATTATCAGAATAGTATACCAAAAAATCAAGCTAAGAAATCTAAAGATAGATTATTATTACATCCTCCAACTCCATCAAAACAAATTACACAGTTGCCAAATAACGTACAAACAACAAATGTAAATAATAGTAAACAATTATTGGTTAAAACATTTCAGAAACAATCACGAATTGGAAGCACACCCAGAATTTCTGAAAAAACGAAATCAAAAAAAATTAAACGAATTAAAAAAGTAATTTGGGATCCCGATGCACCAGAACAAGATTTATATAAATCAAAAACAAATATTGATAGAACTTAGAAAGTATTAAAGTATCTTCACAATGAAAAAATAAGAATTTACATATATAATTTATTTTTCTTAATATATTACCTTGTGGTTAATATGGAGATTATAATTCAAGTAGATCGAGGAATTATAAATATATTAATTTACCGAAATAAAAACGGCTAATATGAAAAAAATGTACATACAAATGTTTTTAATAAAGTTTCTTTGTATATTTCAATTTAAAAGTATATTCCTTTCTAATATTTTTGAGTTTTTGCACAAGCCACCTAAAGAATTCTATATAGTCAATATATTTAAGGTCATAATATGTTCACTGATTCTCTCTTGTAAATTTTAAATTGCCTAGAATAGAGACAGCCACATACAGATTTTTACCAGTACGGGTATATAAAGTAGAGAGGTGTAATTTTGTCAATTAAAGGTATAAGATTATTTAAACCTATTTAGCAGTTCTTCTCAAAGTTCTTAATTTTTGTCCACTCCACTTGCTATTAAATTTCGAAAGAAAATGTTCATAAAGCGATAGTGACTATTTGAACCGTTCGTATAGCTTTAGTGTATGTGGGCGTACACAGTCAGACAGACATCACCATATTCGCATTTCGGGAACAACTCAATTCTTTACTTAAAATAATTCGAAATTCATTCAAAACCATTTTGAACACATAACATATTGAGACCAAATCAATCAAGGAAGGGAGGAAAACGAAGAAACTAGTGCAATTATGTTTGCAGGACAATATTTTTTATATAAAAATAAAAATTGTTTCAACATCAAAAATTAAAATTAATCTACAATATTCATGTTCGATTGCGTCGGATTGGATACCAAAATCTGAAAAAAAAAACTTTGGGCTGCAGTATATTCAAAAAATATGCTCTTGGCAACACTTTAATATTCCAGAGAAAAGAGCCAAGGCTGATGGGGATGGCTGTGCTGTCACATTTTTATATTTTCCCGCCAAAATTACTCTAAAACTATAAAAGATTACAAGAAAGAAATAACATCTAATCTAAATCTACTAGGATTGTAATTATAAAAGCATTTTAAACTTTAATAAAAACAATTTAAATTTTCTTTTTTAATAATACGTGTGAAGTGAAATTACTTATTGATATAAAAATGTCAAGTCCTTTGGACCAAACTCCAAAAACTCCAACAAGAGGTAATTTATAATAATAATGCTAATGTTGTTGATAAAATTATATTTTATAATTTTAGAAACCCCTGTCAATGAAGTCGATACACCATTAAGAGTGGGTAGAGCAGGTAACAATATCGATAATGTTAGTTTACCTCCAACATCACCTGGTGGTTCAACTCTGCCACCAACAAGTCCTGGACGTGGTTTAGGCTCAAATATGAGCGATATCGATTTAAGTTCACCATTAAATTATGGTACACCAAGGTAAATTACAATTCTTAGTTAAATAATTTTAATGGAATTATAAATATATTTTATTCGGTTTTAGTTCAATGGGTTCAATTAGAACTCCACGTTCTGGAGTACGTGGTACTCCACTCAGAGCTCGTCCAGATATACGAACAGATAAACGTATGCGACAAGTAGCTATTGGACCAGATTCGGTTAAAACAAAAATTATTTTTTATTTAATTTCAATATTTTTATATAGGTAATTTATTTAATTTTAGTTGGAACCAATACCTGAACGTCAAGTTGAAACTGATCAAATTTCTGAAGTATCATATGGTCCACAATTAGTTATTTGGGGTACAAATGTGGTCGTAAGTCAATGTAAAAGTAAATTTAAAAATTTCTTACTACGATATATTGATCCGAGTGCAGAACAAGATGAAATCTCAGAAAATATTGATGTAAATGAACCATTATATTTACAAAAACTTGAAGAGGTTTGTTAATAATAATTAATTTGAACCAAAATAAATAATTAAAATTAAATATATAATTATATTTTAAGATTCATACATTAGAAGAACCATATTTAAATATAAATTGTTCTCATTTAAAAACTTTTGATGAATCATTATATCGACAATTGATTTGTTATCCACAAGAAGTAATACCAACATTTGATATGGCCGTAAATGAAATGTTTTTTGAAAAATATCCAGCTGCTGTATTAGAACATCAAATACAAGTACGTCCATTTAATGCTGATAAGACACGTAATATGCGAGCATTAAATCCAGAAGATATTGATCAATTAATAAGTATTAGTGGTATGGTAATAAGAACATCAAATGTTATACCAGAAATGCGTGAAGCATTTTTTAAATGTATAATATGCAGTTTTTTTACAACTATTGAAATTGATCGTGGTCGTATTGCAGAACCAACATTATGTACAAATTGTAATACAAATTATTGTTTTCAATTAATACATAATCGTTCACAATTTACTGATAAACAAATGATTAAATTACAAGAATCACCAGATGATATGGCTGCTGGTCAGACACCACATAATGTTTTATTATTTGCACATAACGATTTAGTTGATAAAATTCAACCAGGTGATCGTGTTACAGTTACTGGTATTTATCGTGCTGTACCAATACAAGAATCAGCAAGGGCAAGGAATGTTAAAAGTGTTTATAAAACACATATTGATGTTGTCCATTATAGAAAAGTGGATAATAAACGTTTATATGAAGAAGAAGATGGGTAGGTTCATTTATCATATGAATATTATCACATTAATATTTAATGTTATTTTATAATTGTCTTAAATTAGAGTTTTCCAATGTTCTATTAAAGCTAACCTTCAGGCTTCAGTTCAAGGTTATCTTTCTTTTAAAATTTTAGTTAAGCTTTTTTGCGAATAGTAGTTAACATAGTAATTTAACAATATTAATTGAAATCTTAATTTAATTAGTCCTAAACGATGAACATTTGTACTTTTTATTTGTTTGATTATTCGTAATATTTTTTACGGTTAACATATTAAACATTAGTAATTCATATATTTAAAATATTTTGTGTTTTATTCTTAGGAAATTAATAAAAAAATGACTTAATTCAATTTTTATTTTAGCAAGGATCATATATTCCCACCAGAACGAATTGAATTATTACAAACACTTGCACAGAAACCTGATGTTTATGATCGATTATCTAGAGCATTGGCACCATCAATTTATGAGAATACAGATATTAAAAAAGGAATTCTATTACAATTATTTGGTGGTACAAAAAAGAAACATTCCACTTTAGGACGACAGAATTTTCGGTAAGTTTTTTATTTACAATTATAATTAAATTTTGAAATTTAATGTTTATTTAACAAAATTTATATATAAATATATAGATCAGAAATGCATATCCTACTTTGTGGTGATCCAGGTACATCAAAATCACAGCTTTTACAATATGTTTTTAATTTAGTACCAAGATCACAATATACATCTGGTAAAGGATCGTCAGCTGTAGGTTTAACGGCTTATGTTACTAAAGATCCAGAATCTCGTCAGCTTGTATTACAAACGTAAATAGCATAATTTCTTTTTTGTTTCCATTATAATTAAAAAAACTTTCATTTGTCATGTTTATTTTAGTGGTGCCTTAGTATTAGCTGATAATGGTGTTTGTTGTATTGATGAATTTGATAAAATGAATGATTCAACTCGTAGCGTTTTACATGAAGTAATGGAACAACAAACATTAAGTATTGCAAAAGCTGGTATTATTTGTCAATTAAATGCACGTACATCAATATTAGCTGCAGCTAATCCAGCTGAATCACAATGGAATAAAAATAAAAATATTATTGATAATGTTCAGTTGCCACATACATTAATGTCACGTTTTGATTTAATATTTTTAGTATTAGATCCACAAGATGAAGTATTTGATAGACGTTTAGCTGCACATCTTGTTTCTATATATTATGCTTCACAACAAGAAGAGGAGGATACTTTATTTGTAAATATAATCTCTAATATTTCTAATCAATATAAATTTGTTTATATTTTTGTATATTTTTTTATTTTGTATTTTGTAGGATATGAGTGTGTTAAGAGATTATATTGCTTATGCACGTGAACATATTCATCCAATTTTATCTGAAGAGGCACAACAAAGGCTTATACAAGCTTATGTTGATATGAGAAAAGTTGGTGCTGGACGTGGTCAAATTTCAGCATATCCCCGTCAATTGGAAAGTTTAATTCGTTTATCTGAGGCACATGCTAAAGTTCGTTTATCAGATAATGTTGAAGTACAAGATGTTGAAGAAGCTTGGAGGTAATAAATTCATTATTTTGTAAATTCATTAATATAATAAGTTTTTTTTTATGATCTTGAAGATTACATCGTGAAGCTTTAAAACAATCTGCTACAGATCCGTTATCTGGAAAAATTGATGTTGGTATATTAACTACTGGCTTATCAACAGCAGCTAGAAAAAAACGGGCTGATCTAGTTGCTAATATTAAAGAAAATCTTAAAAAGAAAGGAAAAACTACTACTGTAGCTTATCAAAAACTATTTATGGAAATTAAAGAAAACTCACAAATCGTATGTTTTAGTTTTTAAACGTTTTAAGTTATTATATTTAAAAGTTATTTAATTTTTTAGTTGATTACAAGAGAACAGTTCGAAGATGCCCTAAAAGAGATTCAAGATGAAGGAGTTATTGTAGTTATGGGCAAAAATAATATCAGAATATGTTAATTTAAAATTTTAATTTACTATTTTGTAATGTTTTATACTATTTCAAATAAAGTGTTTATTAATTTAATTAATGTTCCAAAAATTTAAACGCCATGTTAAATAATGCCATATACAAAAGTAATACAATTTGTATTACTGTTATCACTTTTCATACTCTAATTTAGTTAGTTAAAAAAAAAAAAATTGTTTATTTTAAGAAAAATGTTACAACACCAGCATCCTTATTAGCGTTATATAGGTTAGATTGGGTTTAAAGTAAGGGTGGGATATTCCTATATTCCTTCTAATTATTCGTTACTAATCAAGTCCATACTATAAAGCAAAAAAAATTGAGAATGAATTTTATACGAATCGATCAGGTATGTAATTCGTAATTGTATAACAATTACGAACTAACATTTCCAAAAATTTACTATTTAATTTTTTCATATTTAAATATGACGATTGATATAAATAAGAATATTAAAATTGAAATATATTTTAAAGATTAAGATTTTGTAAAAATATTTACTCCGAAAAATAAAACTAATAACAATTTGCATAAAAACAAAACTTTTCTCTTACAAATGCACGCTTATAAATTAACTTTTAACCGACAAATAAATAAATAAAATAATTTTTTTTTTCAAATTTAAATTCAAGAAATTTTCACCAATAGCATTTTTGTCTGTTAGAAAATAAAGTGGTTCCATTTTTTTGTTCAGCGTGCTATATCTGGGTATTATTTGTTTGTGGTTATAGTTTGCTTAATAGAGTAAATCATATACAAATTTCTTAAACAATACATATTTAACTTTCAATACAGTATATATTGTTTAGTTCTAAATGTCCTAATTGGATAAATATAAAAAATTCTTAGGGATTCCTCCGATAAGCGGATACGAGATGACGTAACATAACGATATATTTTATGACTCGGACTTCGAATAATGCGGTCATGTTATCCGCAAGTGCCATCTAGTGGCCGTAAAATGTATTACAAATTTTTAAAAATGATATTTTTGTTATTTTCAATTATAAAGGTATTTTTAAAGCTAAATTGTATGTTCCTTCTTATTAATCAAAAACCATTTAAAGGCGATTAATGCGATAGAAGTTTTATTACCCATGCAGATTTGATTCGTCATAAGCGAAAAAAAAATTTAACAATAACTTTGTGAGACAAGTGCGCTTCCCGCTTCGAAATTATACTGGTGAAAATTAAAACAAAAACACAGAAGTGTGATTTATGCTGAATAGGTTTATTTTCGTCCATCATTGAATTGTCAAAAAAAAATTCATGAAAATAATTTAAATGTGATATTATGCGGTAAAAACTTTAGATAATGTAATAATTAAACTTTCTTATTGACATTGTTGTTGAGTAGAAGGAACATGTTGAAAAGACGGGATTTTCTTGCCCGAGATGTGCTCAGACACTTATAAGACGATTGAGGCACAGTCTCTAATGAGGCATCATAAACTTACTCTCTATGGTACCGCCAGGTATCGCATAAGATTTGTCTTAGTGTCTAGCAGCACTAACATCATCTTTAAATATAGTCACTTGACTCCTTGCTCATATATTTTTGAAATATAGAATAATAACTTCGAGCAAAAAACTGTGTTGAGTTGAGATCTGTAAATACATCCCACCAATTCCATTTTGAACACACGAGACTTCCTAAACAGTCAGACGGTCAGACCCATTCTCATAATTTGAAATAGATCTTAATTGTTTATTTTATTATACAAATTAAAAAATAATTCTTTCATTCTTTCGAATTCTTATTAATAATTGTTGTCACACATAGATGGCTTTTAAGTTAAATAAAAAATAAGTTGGAAATGAAACGAAATTTTACGAATATGGAACATTTGACATATTCTAGAAATTTTTATTTTTGATTTCAGTTTTTGGAAAAACGCTGATTGTTATTGTTCCCAAACGTACCGCTATTGTAAAAAAAAAACATTTTCAAATTGTGTAATAAATATACAGAAAAATAAAATTATTCTCTAGTTTTTCACATAAATAGTGTCGTGTTATAACCAATAATACAATTATTTTGAAATATTTTCCAAAAGTAAAGTAATTTAAATAATTAATAAAGCTTCACTACAAATAGAAAATAAATACTAAAAAGGAGGAAAAAATTTAATTATTACAACATGTCTGTGATTGGTATTGATTTTGGTAATGAATCTTGTTATGTGGCAGCCGCTAAAGCTGGTGGTATCGAAACTTTAGCTAATGATTACAGTTTAAGAGCTACACCGTAAGTATTACTACCTAAAATATTTTATTTATTTTGTTAATTATCTTGTATATTAATTTCCTTACATGGTTTTTTCATATATGACTGCTTATATATACGAAGAATAAAATAGTCATGCTGAAAATAATGAAAATCAATAATAACCTTAAAAAATATATAGTCGTTGAAAATGCCGTCTAAATATGTGAACATCTGCTTTTTAACTATATTAGATAAAATTTATTCACCTTTCATCACTTTGGTAACAAAATGTATTTATATTACCAAATTGATAAACCATTTTCCTAATATTGTATTATCCAAAAATAAAAAGAAATAATATGAGAATTTCTCTTGTTCTCATCGTGCATATAAAATGGGGGCGCACTCTTAACATAACCTATAAAAAATAATATAATTTTACCAAAATTACAATATCTATCGTATCTTTTAAATATATATATTATTATTTATCATTTTTATTATAGGTATATTATTTAAACTAGAGTTTAATAATTTATAAATTCATTTATAATTGAAAGAAAAAATAAGTAATTTTGTTAGGTTATGAAATGTGGAATGACCAATATTTTTTTTTGACATATTTATGGCAGTCTGCAAGGGTTTTGGAAAGTTATAGAATTTTCTCGAAATTTCCATGTTCTTTCATGTTTGTATAATTTGTTAATTTTTTTTTTAATGTTCTAAGTATATAGGAATCTGTTTTTGAAATTGATTAAAATAAAAAGCCGCATTTAGTAGATATAATTATATATTATCAACTTCCATTTATTATTATATTTTATTTTAAATATTATTGTAATACAATAAAATATTTCAATAGATAATGTTAAAAATTATGTTAGTCATAGAATTTTCTTATAAATATAAATAATATAGGCATATAATGCATAATAGTATTTATTGTATGTACATATTTTGCAGTTAGCTAACCTTCACCTAATTTTTAAAGTATCTAATTATTGTTTTTGCATTTTTATACGTATTAGAAATTTTATAAAATAAAAATTACTTATTGGAAATTGTAAGAGATTAATGGCGTTATAAAAATGTTAAATGTACAAATTAAAATAATAAAAGATTGTATAAATAAGTATAAAATATTTGACAGTGTTATTATATTTATCATTCAATATTACACAATTTTATTAAGAATTCATTAATAATTATTAATAATTAATAATTATCTAAATTACAAGAATTTACAGTCCATACAAGCACCAAATATCGTCGAGTTTCACTATTTTCTTAAATAAATAAAAAAAAAAATTGTAATCATATCGTAATTCAATTATTCAAAGCTCATATCAAAATGTGTTATTCTGTTTTGTACTATTTTGTAATTTAAATTAATTTGTAGTATTTTAGTCGAATTTGGTTGGATACATGTATTTCAATAAAGTCTGCTTTCGTGTGAGTTTCAATGAATTCTTAGTTTAAAATTTCTACTTAAAATGCTTCAAATTTTATTTAAATTGTGGTAATTTATAAGATTATTAATGGAAATTTATGTAGTTTATGTAGATAATTTGTAGTTTTTATGATTATATATTTGAAGTAATATATTAAATTTTCGATATCTTTTATATTTTTTATTTTTGAATTGTTTAATCTAAAATTTTATTTAAAAATTCCTCGGAAACTGATATACATAAATAAGATAAAACTTTAAAATTTCTTGTAAACCCTTAGTTATTATATTAAAGTTAAATGATTCGACTAGCAAATGTAACGTAATTAAAAATTAAAACATTGATTATAATGATAGATGTATCTTTAATTTAATTCTCATAAATAGTTATTACTAATATATTTAAACTGATATTTATATTATTAAGAATTATGATGATATTTTTATCACCCTTTGACATATTTTAACTGCCTATTTCTTATATCAACAGCAAGAATCAATTTAAAAAAAAAGTGTTTTACTCTGACTTCTTGGCGATTTCAAAACTATTTTTTTAAATATATAATTTTCTTTGGTTATAGATTTGAAGAAGTAATTATCTTCAATAGAAATATTATTGTAAAATACCCCAAAATAGTATCCAGTATGCGAACCTCAGTAGAATATAGAACATTTACGGTAAGAGAGTAACTGGAAAGCTTTGATTAAGTAAAATAGAGCTTTCAAGTTAAATTTATCAAGCTTCTTGCATATATAAATTAATTTTGAAAATTCAAAAATAAATTTATTGACCTTCTTCACCAAAAAAATGTGTTAAAAATCACATTAGCAGATTAATAAATTGTGTTCAATAGAAAAATGGAAATGCATTTGGAACAATAACTGAAATATTTCAAATATATTATTTACTCTAGCGTCATATAAATTTTCGATTATATTGAATTTAATATTTAAGATTACCACTAAATAATTACCAGTAAATTTAATTGTCCCCAAAATCATGATTCAAAATTAAACATAAAAGTCAATTCATATAAACGATTATGTCATTGTTTATAATCATCACAGACAACCTCAAACAATAATAAAAAGGAGAACAAAAATTTACCATTTTACAAAAAAAAAAAAAAAAAAATATATTTAAAATACTAAAACAATCAGTTAACAAAATTATTTATTATTTATTGAAAATAATAAAAAAACAAAACAAACCTAAATCCCACACGCTACTATAAAACATTTTTATTTTCTTTATAGATTAATATACTTTTATTTTAACATTTGAAAACACCGGTCAACAAACACAAGTTAAAATGATGTATATAAATCAATTTGCGGCTTTACAATTTTGACTAATATAAATTCAACGAATGTAAATTTAACGAATGAACGAACAATTGATCGATTTCACAATTAAATTAATATAAATTTATCAAATATACAATTTACGAAATATATAATGACCTAAAGTAAATCTATCAAAATAAACACAATTGATCGAAGATAAATTTACAGTGAAATGGCATATGAATTAGTTTTATGCATTTTGATAACTTGAACATTGTTTTATTGTAATCAAGTTATCAAAATAGAATGAAACCAAAACTCAAAATTTTTTATTGTGGGATTTAATCTCAAGTTATCAAGATTAAATCCCACAAGCATAAGTTTTTTTAAATACACATATTTTGCAACCAGAAAGTATACTTATAATTCTTTTTGGTTTTAAGGAAGTATTTGTATTTAAAAAAAAAAGCTTTCATGTTTGTGGAATTCAATCTTCAAATTTACGTCCATACAAAAACTTTTATATATAAGTTTTCTTTATCTCTTTAGTCAATTTATCCGGTCTATTCTGAGTTCCATCATTTGTGCATTCGGTCCATTAACCGGATACTGGGTAAATCAATTTCCGTTGTTCATTCAAATAAATGAATTCATTTAAATTTATATTTTATTTTCTGTCAGAAAACTTTTGATAAACTGTGACAATGTTAATATTAAATATCAAAGTATTTTTTACATTTTAGAATGAGCACAAAATATTTTAAAACATATTTTCCAAATTTAATTTTTAACAGAAATTTCTATTTTATATATATTTTTAAATTGCAACCCCTAATTCGTTTCTAAATCACAGTATTTTATGAGATATTTAAATATAAATATAATTTTACCAATAAATGTGTTTTGTGTATTTTTAGATAAATAATTTATTTGAGATTTGTGATTCATATTTAAACTAAAAAAAAATAAGTATTAGTTATGTACAAGTGTTTTTTTTAGTCAAAATACATACTTTACATGTGCGTGCTAATTGAATATGTTTAACTAAATAAATTTTAAAATTTGGGTGAATGGATAAGTTTCTAATAAAAAAAATCACTGGACGATATCATTTTAAGTTAAGTGCATTCAAAGTTTCATATACGCCGTTCAGAGTGACATTTCTCCTCTTAATGCTATTGTGCAAATAAGGTTGAGTTGTTGTATTTATTCTGGTTCGCTTTAAAAAAAAAACCAATCACGAAGAATATTGAAATGTATTTGAAATACTTATTTAAATTATTCCTTAATATAGAAGTCGTCTCCACTCTCGTCTCAGTATTGACTATTCGGTATGATTGAACTTACCGGCAAGAGTTTCAGCGAATATATTAGGTGTGATTAAACTTGTTGTCGACTCGATTGCGGTGGATTATGGCCGACAACACAGTTTTTTAACACCGTTTTTATGGAATTATTTTAATTTACAATTTTTCAACATAATAATATTCAAAAAGTGTTGTCGCTTTTTTAACATTAGACTCGCCTAATAACGAGTCCACTTCATACCAAATATTTCGTCTGTCGAGGCGATATTCGTATAGCGAGGCGAATGTCAAGCATTATAATTAAATTATTTTGTGGTAGTATATTTAATATTTAAAGTACACACTTGAATATTATTTAACATTACAATAAATATACATTTCGCAAGTACTTCGTAAATAGTTTTTGCCAATTATTTATCATTTAATAGCCCGAGCAGAATCAAATTTGTACGCAGCCAACGTACGCAGCCAACATAAGAAAAAATATTTACCGAACACAATCAAAAGTAGTTTTGCTGCGAAAAACCTACCAATTTACACTAACAATATTTTTCTACCTGATATTAATGTGACATTTACCAGCGTACTTACGGAAAAAGTTAAAAGTTGGTTAACTTTTTTCTCGATTCTGCGACGAGGCTGCGTAGGCTGCGTTTGTTATAATCGGTTTCATATATTTTCATACATTTTAACTTTTTTTGGCATTTCTTATGTAGGCTGCGTATGTATTCTGCGTTGATTCTGCTCGGGCTATAACACCTTCAACTGTCATTCAAGTTGTCAAACTGTAATTTGTACTTCTTCGAAGATTCGAAACAAACTTAAAACGTTTACTTAAAGTAATTAAAGAATAAAATTGAAATCGACGTTTAAATTAATCAAAGAATAAAATTAAAAATTGATGATTTTTCATATCGGGTATTTTCAAATCAAATTTATAGATACCATCAAAAATTGTATTCTAGTATCACAGAAGCCACACAACAGAAAGACGTGGAAAATTTGAATTTAACTTTGATATTTTAATAGTGCCGTCTATATTTAAAGAAGTTTTTTTGTTTTTTTGATTATTCATCATTTTATGTAATAAATAAATAATTTTAATTCACAAAATATTCTTCTTTTATAATCCTGCAATTCCCATAAATGGTTAAATTAATGTTACCTATATAAATATAAAACCATAAAAATTTTAGTGACTCAAAATTCAAAATTCCCATATGTTCTAAAAAAAACACACATTTAGAATAAAATTTCAATAAGAATTTTTCAAAAAATTTACAAAAATATTTTCTTTAATTATATTTTAATTTCGTTTTTTTTACGTGATATTTGAAAATAAATAATTTATCTTTTAAAAATCTGTTTTACGGTAGAATTAAAAAGAATTGAATTAATTTAATTAAAATATTCATTATTAAAAATAGAAATAAGTAAAAATAAATTTTGTGTATATTTATATAAATAAAATATTAAATAAGTAAGTAGTAAGCAGTAATAATAAATATATATTAAATAATGTCTTCCTTCTCTCACCCACATTAATTGAAATATATATTATGGAAATTTTGTGAGCGTTTACACTTTTTATTTATGCTTAAAATGTTTTTAAATCAGGTGTCGGCAATATTTTCAAAAAGTTAGCCGCAAAAGAAGATTATTTATTTGCGAATAAGACCTGAAAAAATTAAAATTATCGAATTGAAAATGAATATAAATTATATGAAAAAAAAACCATTTTGGTAAATAAATAATATTTTCTATTGATTGGAAGTAATTAATTTGGCCACAAGAAATTTTTAATATTATACTCGTAATTTCTTTTAAACGTCAAAACAAAATCACCAATAAATAAAGAACTAATCATACAAAGACACCTATAGTCAGAATTTTCTGGTTTCCCGGTTACTGCGGCATTTAAGCAAATTTACGGATTTATTTGGAAAAGAGAGCTCGATAAGAAAATCAGTACACTACTAATGTAGTAGGTAACACGCGGAAATAGCAGTATAAGGTCGTTAACGAAATCTAGGAATAGAACTATTACTAAAAATTATTGAATCATTGAAAAAATGATAGATTAAAAAAAAGAGAAGACAGTTGACAAGAGTATCGAAAAAGAGGACCGTAATTGGTCCGCGGTTTATATGTGAACAATTGCTATTTTAAATGATTATTGAATGAAAATAATTTATTGTTGGTTGTTTTTATATAAATAACGCAACATTTATTGTTTACCATTTCGCCCATCAATAGTACCTACTAAATTATCGGTACAAAAAACTAATTTTATAAATTATGAAACTGGTCGAATTGAATTTCAGAATTTTACAGCCTTTATAGTGGCGATAGCCTGAATTTTGAAATTCATAAGTAAACCGTACACGTTGGATTCATTTCTACTTGTTCGTCGTAAATTTTTCCATTCCACTATATTAATTATCTATATCTATACGAAAATTACCGGAGGCAAAGCAGTAAGATCCCTTCATTAATATAAATATAAGTGGAATGGATAAATTGCTCAATTTCTGAAGGCAACTAACTGAAAATCTTGAAATCGTTTTTTCTACTAATTTCAATTAGTAGAAATATTAACAAAAACAAACACGATATTTTTACCGAATAATTTTTCCAAATATTTTTATATTTTGCACACCAATTCAAAAAAAGAACAAATTTTTGTTAATAAATTCAAACCAAATTACATCATACTTTCAATATAAACACGAAAAAAAAAAAAAATAACGTTAAAGATTATGTACATTTAATTATGGTATAAAAAGGTTAAAACCTGATAAATAAAATTGATGACAAAAATGTAATTTAAACTGCAGGTATATAAAACACAAAATTTAATTTGATTCTTTGGTCTTGTGAAACTTGCTGATACCATAATTTAAAAATCTCTAGAGAACACAATTTAGTTAGGATTCATTCAATTTAATTTCACAACATATAATATAATTTTATTGAACGTATTTAGTTGTAGATCAATGTATAAACTGAAAATTTAATAGAAATAATTACATTTATAATTATTTACCTCAAAGAATTATATTCAATTATAATTTATACACCTTAATTCTAATTTAGTTTATTAAAAAATAATTTTTGTAAGAGCACACCATAAATTATATTTATAAAAAGTCGATTTATCAAAAAAAAAATTATTTATATTAAATTACAGGCGAGTCTCTATTCACCCAACAATGTTCGTAATTTCTGATACATTACAGCATTTTGTACGTTTAGGTATATTTAGTATGTCATAGCTTGACAACAACTATATAAAGATCGAGTTGTCTATAATTTAGTGAGTGTATCAAAAATTTTGAGGCCATATCTAGGTGAATGACAACTGTCAAAATTTAAGTTTCATATTTAAAAAAGTTATATTTAATTACATATTATTATGTACAATTGGTGGTGATACAATATGTTTTCATACCACAAATTCATCGAAGAATTAATCAATGATTCATAAAATGTATTTTTTGCGAATTGGAAAGAGAACTAACTTATAAAATTTACCAAAACAATGCTCTTTTTTTTGTAACTTAAGTGCACGTTCAGAGTGAATTAATTGAACGGTATGTTGAAAGCTTTAAAATTCTAGTAAGTTGAGCGAGAGCTGATTTTAAAGCACAATGCTGTACAGGTTTTGCTGTTTGATGCTGAAATAAAATTACCACAATTATCTGCTAATTGATGAAAAGTGAGAGGCAATTTCAATAGAATTGAAAAACTAAAGTAATGAATGTAGATCAAAATATGCAACACAAAACAAAATTCTTCGCGTAGTTAAAGGCTCTACTCTGCACACTTTCCACTTTTCTCATAGCGTGAAAAAGTGCCGCTTCCAGCATCACAGCTTCAGCATTGCTCATAGCTTCACTCAGAACGTGCCCTTACTTACATTCAATCAAAAATGTATGTTCGGTCAATTTTCAATTCGGTCAAATTACATTAGTTCAATTAGCAATTTCATTAACTATGAATTCCGTCCGTTATCAGCAAATTCTAATTAATCAAATTTTAAATTTAATGAATTCCTTGTGTAAATGATAGAGAGTTGCCTGTAATTATTTCATGGCCCTCACACTCTCACAACAACATCAAAATATGCAATGACATAGCAATCAAAATTCGCAGAAAATATTTGAACATGTGGAAAAAAAGCTTTTTGTTACACATTTATTTTTCAAGTTTGCGCTAATTCTCAGTTTGTATTGCTGCTAACAACAAAAATTTCATTATCTGTAAATTATACGCCCGGTACTAGTACATTTATATAAGTAAAGTATATAGTTATCAATTATTCTTGTAAACAGCCTATAAATTAGACTTTTCTAGAATTATTTTTTGTAGAATTTCGTTTTGATTAATATAGTTAGTTCTATAAATAGCTATAAATTTTTTAGAGAGTAAAGTTCGATAATTTACGTAATTTTTTTTTTAAAAATATAATAAATTAGAAAGTTTATCGCTATTATATTTACACAGCTAAATCAATAAATTCTTAAATAGTTGGCCAACCGAATATTTTCTTGGAGAGGGTATGAAGGTTCTAGACATAAACAGCTTTCGGCCAGTTTAGCAATTAGTTTCAATTAAAATGCCAAACAATAAATATAAATTTAATGAAAAATCAGAACATTATTTACAACGGATTGTTCTTAATTTTAATTTTCATTGCTAGTAGTTTTTACTACAATATTCGAGATTGGAAAATATGAAGTTGTCAATGCCAACGGTTTTTGGGAATTAGAAAATATTCAATTATCCCACAAAAATCAGGACTCAATTCCCATTATAAAAATATATATAAAATATAAATATTTTTGTAAGTTAAATTAATTGCATTCCTGTTTTCACCTATTTGCTTCAAAGGGAAAGATTTGACTATAATTGGACTAAAATAATTTTCAAGACATTTTATATAATTGAATTGTAGCCACACAAATGTTTGAAATTGTCTAGCTAATTCATTAGGTTCCAAATTGTCTAGCAAAAATATGTAAATAGCTGAAATCATATAAAGAAAAACCTTTGTCAATACAATTTTGTTCGTCTACAAAAAGTTTTATTTAAATTTCTATATTTATCAGATTTAATTAAGGCATCTTTATAAATAGCTTTATTAAATATAATTATATTTTTGAATATATGTAATACAAATTTAGAATAATCGGTAAAAACTTATGTAGCGTAACGTGGGTTTCCACAAAAAAAAAAATCTTTTAGGTTTCTATCCGTTGCGGATGTTGTCCACTAATTATATAGCTTATCTCTTGAAATCACCATTCTAAATCAGTTTAATGTAGATATATTGCGCCAGTTTTCTAGATTCTTCAACCAAATTATTCTTTTTCTGCCTCGGTTTTATATAAGAATTCTCAGGTATCATTCCACGAGCTATTCAATTTAAGTGTGTCGGTACTGTTTCCTGGTCGCGCTTTATATGCACATTAATTTAAGTCTAAGTAGATTAGATGTTCTTCGTGTTGGAGTTTAGCCTGTGTTTCTTATACCGATTTTCATTATCTCATATTCTAATTTTCAGTGAAGCAACTTTTTCTAGTTTTATGTCCAATTTGTACGACTATAATTTACATGACAATGTTGTTACTGAACATTTGATTTGTATTGGAAATTTAACGAATTGTTATAAAGGCCGTTCCACCGTTCACATATCAAACATACGTTCCACACTAAAGATTTAACGATTTATGGACATATAAACGCAATATTTATTTATAACCTAAAATATTGTTCAAAAATCTTATTTTTATTCCGGATTTTTTATTATTAACTTTTATTATTTTACAGATCATGTGTTGCTTTTGCTGGCAAAAAACGTGTTTTAGGTGTTGCTGCAAAAAATCAACAAGTAACAAATATGAAAAATACAATTAGCAGTTTTAAACGTTTATTGGGACGTAAATATAATGATCCACATGTACAGCATGAACTTAAGACCATTCCATATAAGTTAGAACAACGTTCAGATGGTGGTATTGGTATACGTGTTAATTATTTGGATGAAGAACATGTATTTACACCGGAACAACTTACAGCAATGTTATTTACAAAACTAAAAGAATCATCAACAACTGCCCTCCAAGCTCAAGTATATAAACAAAATATAATTTCTTAAGAAATAATAAAATTTATAATATTTTTTTTTTAGGTAAATGATTGTGTTATCACCTGTCCAGTATATTATACAAATGCAGAACGTAAAGCATTATTAGATGCTGCCTCAATAGCTGGCCTAAATGTATTACGATTAATGAATGAAACAACAGCAACAGCATTATCATATGGTTTTTATAAACAAGATTTACCAGATGAAAAATCAAGAAATGTTATATTTGTTGATTGTGGTCACGCATCCCTGCAGGTCAGTGCATGCGCATTTACTAAAGGTAAATTAAGAATGATAGCATGCTCATGGGATCAAATTGGTGGACGTGATTTTGATTATCTATTAGCTGATTATTTTGCTAAAGAATTTCAAGATAAATATAAAATTAATTGTAAAACAAATGCTAGAGCATATTTACGTTTATGTACTGAAGTTGAAAAAGTTAAAAAACAAATGTCAGCAAATAGTACAAAATTACCATTAAATATTGAATGTTTTATGGATGAAATTGATGTACATTCAAGTATACAACGTACAATAATGGAAGAATTATGTGGACATTTATTTGATCGTGTTGGTAATACATTACGTAAATGTTTACATGATTCAAAATTAACATTAGATGAAATTGATTCAGTTGAAATTGTTGGTGGTTCATCAAGAATTCCAGCAATAAAATTATTAATTGAACAGGTAAAATAAATATTTAAATTTTATTATAAAACGAAATTATTAAATGTTATTCTGTTTGTCGGTATTATTATTATAAGTCCAGTTAGTCTGAAGATAAGTTACGCAGGAATTGAATCAATATAAAATATATAGTTTTTATTCTACCAATATAAAATTCACAACGCATCGCAAAAGTTGCATAATTATAATTTTCAACGCACGTTGAGAACCTTGACAACTAAATTTGACAAACAAATTTTTATCAAAGTAATGTTTTTGTGAAAGAAACCAAAATATGTATACGATAAATCTAGTCGGAGTTATTAATAACGCACTACTGAAAGTTTTGGACCGCATACTACGGCGTTAAACCACGTTCTAATTGTTCCATCTACGTAATTTGCGTTGAGACTAATTCCCATCGTATATTTAATTTATATTGCCAAACCCTGAAATTAATTATCATAATTTTTTATCAGTTTCTCTTAACACATGCCAATTAATGTCAAATGTAATAAAATTATTATTTTACTTTAAAGATTGTCAATTTGTTGATATTTAATCATCCCGAATGCATTTTAATCCTCGATGTCTGTTAATTTCTAACATTCTTTTAAGTTAATTACCGGACTAAATGGACATAAGTGCAAATTAGAGAAGTTATCCTATAAGTGTATAAGTAATTACCCTTTCCATTATCAAAAATAATTATATGTTTAAAACTTGTTTCAAACTTCGTAAATTAATATTTTTGAAAATTTCCAATTTACATTATATAAAACTTGCTGAAAAGTAATAAATAAACATTCATTAAAAAGAGAATGTAATATTTATGTAAGGCTGTCCCTGATTTACAAATATATTACCAATTCCTTGATTAATTGTATGTAGAAATGTAGTATAAATCAAAATTTCGAAGATAAATTGTCGAAATATGTTTGGAATATTCTTTTGTTATCTCAATTTTCCACACTCCCATTTAATTTATAATTTTGACTTGAAAATTAAGTGATTTTCAACAAGTTATACATATTCTATTATAAATTTAAATTAATTTTATTTAATATTTAATTTTTAGACATTTGGTAAAACAGCTAGTACAACTTTAAATCAAGATGAATCTGTATCACGTGGCGCTGCATTACAATGCGCTATTATGTCACCAGCTGTACGTGTTCGTGATTTTTCTGTTACTGATATACAAAATTATTCAGTTAAAGTTAGTTGGGATGGTGAAGGTAATTCACAGCGTGGTGAATTAGAAGTATTTCCACCATTTCATGCAGCACCATTTAGTCGTTTATTAACATTATGCAGACGTGAACCATTTAGTATGCATGTTACTTATTCACAAAATATACCATATCCGGATCCATTAATTGGTGTTTGGCATATTAAAGATGTTAAACCAAATGAAAAAGGTGACGGACAAGAAGTTAAAGTTAAAGTACGTATTAATCATCACGGTATTGTATTAATATCGAATGCATCAATGGTTGAAAAAAAAGAAGTTGAAGAAGCAGCTACTGTTGATGGTAGCGGTGAAAAGGAAGGTTCTGTTGAACCAGTACAACCAGCAACAGCACCTGGTGCTGGCGAACAAAATGAACAAATGGATGTTAATCAAGAGGTAAGTTAATTAGAAATTATTTAGTTTAGTTTAATTTTATTAAATTTTGATTTATTGCCTAAAAGTTTCATTTTTTTTTTAATTTATTTGTTGTTCAATTTTGTTAGAAAAATAAAATAAAATTGCTGAGCTTTAGATTATCAAAATTGATTTTAAAATGAGTAATTGGGAATATTTTTCTTTAAGTAATTCTTTGATTCGAAAAAAAAATATATATATAAATTTTGTTGGCTAATTTTGACAGATTATCAATAGATTCTAAACTTTTCTATAATATAAAATGTATGTTTTCAAATTAAATTAGTTTATATAGTCAAATCATAAATATTTTATGCAGTTCCAAATGTTTTCAATCTCTAGTTCTATTATTCTCATGAAAATTGACTTTTTAAATTAAATTTTAATTATAAATAGATTAAAATTAGTATTTAAAAATTACACTATTAAAATATTGTTATAACTTAATTAAAAAAAATTTAATTTTTTGTAGTATTTTTTTTTTTTTGCTGTATATATGATAATTATATAAAAATTTATTAAAATTTTTTTAAATTCAGTAGAGCATCGAAAAATTTAAATGGAACACAAATTATAATGCATTGATAATTAATAAAAACAAGTATTTTCGTACTGCCAGGAAACGGTGCTATTAAAAGCGTTCCAAACATTTTCGATTCCTTTAAAAATCCCATAATTAGTTAATATTTGTCGATGACATGTTTCATCCGAAGCGTACTAGAGCATTTTTGTAGTTTTTACGGAAAGCGTGGCATATAAAGTACTAATAATGCAGGCACCAAAATCTTATATTATCAATTAGATATTTTAAACTTTAGAATGGTGTTGCTTTGATGTTTCTAATTCTTCTACATCCTTAGGACATAGTAATAGAAGATTTAGGTATTTTGTACTTGTACGTATATATATAAAAAGACATGGGAGCTAAATTTTAGTAAAAATATATGAATTTACTTGTGAAAACCTGAGAGGATCAGTTAGACCTGCTTTCGCCATTAAATGCTGCGCAGCTGCAATTCAATTTATTGCCTTCTGTACATTCCCTAAAGAAGATTGATTTCTACTTATATAGCATCGTGGAGAAATTATTTCGATTATTTCACCGATTTAATTTAATCTCTTTAGAACAGTTGTAGAGCACAGTCCGAGGCGTTCAGTTCAAAACAAGATTTTTATTGATAAAACCAAAAAATTTCGTGAGTACTAAAAGTAAATTAGTCAAGAATGCTGCTAATAATGTAAAAGTAGAATTTCGACGATCTCTTTCAAGATTATATACAGAGAATGGAGTGATTATTAATTTTAAAATTAAAAATTGCATATAAAAACTTTACTAAGTGATTATTTGTTTCAATTTTAAATAATAACTTGGTTTTTCTTACTATACTTTAATAACTTGGTTTTTCTTACTATACTTTATTATTATTTTGATTTAATTCTAAATCTTTATCGTTATAATAATATTAAAACGTCAAATAACATAAATTATAGTTATTAAAAAATTGGACTGTTGTAAAAATTAATAGCACATACCCAAATTGAGCCGGAAAAAATCAAATTTTCTGTTTGGTTAAAAATTTGTGGCTGAACGAGGCAGAACCGACAGAAAACAAGTGTTTAAAAATATCATTTACTTATTTACCATACTTTAAAAAAAAAAAAAACCTCATATTTTTGCACGCATTTGATTGTTGAAATTATTTTCTAATATTTAAGGTAGTAAATTTGATTAATTTAAATAAAATATTTCTTTATTTCTACGTAGTTAAAAAATATTGATATCTGTCAAAATGGTTTAAATATTTTCAAAATGAACTGGCAATTATATTCATTAAAAATATACTCCCATAAAACATTTTTCTTTATATTTAAATTAATTAGAAGAAAATTGTTATTTCATCTCAAAAAAAAATTTAACATTACAAAATTTTCAAAAATCGATTTTACTTTACCCTCCACAAAAAAATTATGTTTTAGTTAATTTGTTTTATTATTAATGTATAAAAAACTGTATGTGTGTAGGATTGTAATGATGATGGTGGCACAAATTATGATAATTATGATGATTCACCAACAGCCTCATCACCTAGCGGACAAGGGTGGGCCCAACGGGTCAAGGGATGGTTTAGTGCGGTACGTTCATAAATAAAAACTAGAAACAAAAATTTCAAATTAAAAAACTTTTTTATTATTATTTTTTCTTTTTTTATTGTATATTTTTTTGCAAAATATTTTGTAATTCGTTTTTTTTTTTTTTTTATATAATTTAATTTAACTTTATTTTCTTTCTCCCTCCCCCATATTTAACTTTACTAACCTTCAAAAAATATTTTTTTTATTGTAATTATGTTTTTTTTTGGAGACCGTCACTCTTGTGCCTACCCTGTGTGCTCCACGAATATTCATTAAAATTAATATTTAGAAAGAAATATATAAATTTTTTATTCATATTAATTAAATTCTATTTTTTTTTTTTTTTTCATTTTAAAGAAAATTAATTTTCAGCAATTTATTTTGCAAGCTTCTTTATAGTTTAATTTTGCTAGTTTTTTTTGGATAGTGAAATTGATTTTACTTTTTATTGTTATTTATGTTAATTACATTTTTTTTTTGTAGGAATTTTTCTATTATACAAAATTGATTTAAAATTTATTTTTATATATACAAATGAATAAAAAAGAAAAAGGTGATGGATAAAAGGGTTTTGCTGGCTGTTTGGTTGATGATTTATTTCAATTTTTGTTGTAGAATTCTTTAATTATATTATTAAAATTAAAATTTCAATAATTACTGGTTGCTACACATGTGGAATTGAAAATATTAAATTATGGGATATATTTTTTTTTAGTATATTTGATTTATTTTTAGTTTTTTAGAAATGTAATTGTATTCGCTTTTATATATTTTTTTTGTAGTAGAATTTTTGTTTTTGCATATTTATGTTAACATAGCTGCGATATTGTTTTTGTCACCACCATCATAATTTTTAAAATCAACATTAATAGATAACTATAATAGTCATATTATTTATGTTTTATAATGGCTCTTATGATTGAAGTCGGTTTGCCTCGTTATTCGCCTCTCGACTCACGGACACAAAATTTGGTATAATTGAAGTTTTTATATTGAAAAATTGAAATTAATATTAAAATAATTGTGTTATAAAAACGTTGTTAAAAAATTGTGTTACATGAAATGTGTAAAAAACATCAAATCTTACTTTAAAAAATAATTTTTAACACCAATTTTTTTTATAAAAACGATAAAATCTTACTTAAAAAAATTCAAACTTTAATTTATTGTAGTCTACAGAAATCGAGAGCGAGTTCAATCATATTTCAAGTTATGTAACATAAAAATTATTGTCTCATGTCGTTGTTATAATCAACGATATAGAAATATATGGATGGAGGCTAAAGTTATATATATGTTTGTATATACATCAAATTTACCTCAACAACAACATTAAAACGTAATAAAAATATTTTAATACATAAAAACGAGTTAATTGGAAAAAAAGAACTACTATAACAGGCTTCTTAATACTTTTAATATTTCACCCAAATCTAGGCTACCGTCTTTTTAGGTAGAATATTTAGATATTATAAAAATATAAAATAATAATGTCATGACACAGACTGCATATGTAAACATGTTTATGAAGCAAGAACTATTAAATATTAAAATAATAATAATATTATAAAAATTGTATTTAATTATTGATAATTGTCTTTATAAAAATTGATTGAATTTCGTTGGGTGAGTTCTGAAAAGATCCATACGATACCAACTCAGTTTCAAGTTTCAATTGATGGTCTAAATTATCTAAAAAAAAAAAAATTGCTTTTTTTTTTAAATTTAATTTTTACAATTACTAAAGACATTATTAGATTTTAATTACAAAAATACAAGTAGCTATGCTATACTGTCTAATTCAAAAGTCGAAAAAAGTGAAATTGTCATGTGGGACGATTTGATTTTGACAGGCTAGCTTAGCTGATAGAGAATAACATTTTTTCTTAATTTATCAATTTTTTGATATATGGAATTTACTATGTGTTAGAAAAACTTGAAGCTTCAACATTGAACAACATAACGGGCGATCCTCCAATGTAAATATTGAATTCTATATCTTCCCTGTAGTTTTTTAATTGACGCCTAAATGGTAGATCTATAGAATTATAACTCTATAAGCGTGAAGTTGGTAGTTGTCTTTGTGATAGTCGTGGAAATTTAACCAAGTCATTAATATTTAATTTGAGTTAATGCAATTTTAACGTATATGTGTAAATATTTTTAAATGATTTTAGGACAAAATTCCATACATATTTTACAATCTATTAATTCTTCGAAAACATAATTTTCGTTTTTTGACATTTTTAACTATCAAAAATACCAACAAAAAAAATTGAAATAAACGAATCGTAAACAATAAATTTTCCAATATTTTCCCATATATAATAAACATTTTCCTAATATATTTTTAATCATTGTTGTAGTTGTTGTATATAAATAAATTTAGTACTTTTGTTACCAATAAATCCAAACCATCATGTCTTTTCGTAATTATTGTTATCGAAAATGTGCTAGTGCTTAAAATCGCAGTGAAAATAGAATCATACAGAGAGTAATATATAAAAGTCTTTTTATTTTCTTGTGGCTGGATGTATCTAAAATATTTATTGTATGATAAATGTGAATTCCCTGTTTCCTTTTTTACTATGTATTGCAATAATTCTTACATATGATATATCTCAGTTTAAATTTTAGTCATAACGAGTTTAATATGATTATACATTATAGACTGAAGCTTTCAAAAAATGTTAAAAGAATTTCAAATGATTTTAGTTCCATTAACTGAGTTGAAATTAATATTAAATGCATGTAAAGATTTCATCATTTTAAAACCATGATCAAAATGGCGACATTAATAGTGTACCCACCACTAGTACAACCGAATGTATAAATAAATGTGCTGTAAAATAAATGAATGTATAGACTCATTGATACGATGAAAGCTTGATCTACCTAGTTATCATATGTTTATACCTATTTTCACCACTGATAATATCTAACAATTTATTTGTATTAAAGATTTAAGTCTGTTAAAAAAGGGTTTAACGTACCAACAAAAGCAACAACAAGAAATATTAATAGTTGAGATGGTTTTGCTTAAAATTAATATAATTTTTTTTTATATTTTTAATTTGTAATTATAAGCAAATTTTTTTTAATTATTAAAATATATGATAAATAATTATATTTAATTACGTAATTATTATTTTTTTTATAACAATTAATAATTATTGTTAATTTTTTTTATTAGGGTACTGCTGCTGATCAAAAGAAAAAGAAATCAACAAAATATATTGAATTACCATTAGAGGCAAAAACTCATGGTTATTCAACTAATGATATAACAAAATTACATAGTGAAGAGGCTAAAATGATTGCTAATGATGAATTGGAGAAATCCCGTGTTGATGCTAGAAATTCTCTTGAAGAATATGTTTATGATATGAGAGAAAAATTACAGGTAAGAAATAAATAAATTATGTATTTTATTTATTATTTTTGTAGCGATTTTTACGAGTTGATTTTACATTCCTGAGAAACGAGAAACATTAACTATATTATTGCTGATTATTATTTAGTAATTTAAAATTGATATTAAATTTTTATTTTTTATAAATTTCAATGCCTTTTGTAATATTTTCTAGTCGTTGTGACAGATCTCAATTTGTGTTAATTGTTTTAGTCTTCACCGGCCAGAAAATAACATTTGAATATTTAGCTTCAACATAAAACCAGCTTTTAATCTGGAGCATTTATATTTAAAGTTGGACTATATGGTCCATATTTGAATTGAATGATTATTAATATTTTGAAACACTTAATTGTAGATCTAGTGTTCTTCGCGATTAATAGAGTTTTCTATTAATTTGGGTCGAGTGAATGAAATTTGAAAGGGATTTCGTTGGAGAAAATAAAATCTCTAACCAATTTCGGTCAAGTAAATAATATCGTACTTTTACTAGCATTTAAATGCTTTTTTAGGACTGTCAGGGCACGAGTGAAACTATGAGCGGTGGTGACGTTATGTTATATACATATTACAGAATGGAGCAAAAGTTTTTGTTAAAGGAAGAAGATTTTGAAGCTCAATACTATTACACTCTGCTGTACAGTTTTTGGTGCTGAGCAATAACAGTTTAATATTTATATGTATTTATTTTAGTTTTTGAAGTTTTTCATTATTGACAAATTGACGCATTATAGCGAAAGGTCCATACGTGGGAGTTAGCAATTTCGATTTTTTTTTGTTTTTTTTTTTTAAATTGGTGTTTTAAAAGTGAAGATTTTGAAAAGGCATTAGTTTTTACTAGATTTCCTTTGTGTGGGACCAAAGAAATAAAATTACCTTTAATTGTGGTAAAGTAATGTAGATTAAAATATGTAATACAAAATAAAAGCTTTACTCTGCGTACTCTATGACAAAACACATCTTCCAGAGGGTTACTCTGAACGTACACTTATGGTGAATAAAAATTTAAGCATTTACTTATATATACTTAAAATTTCCAGCAAATACGTATTAAAAGTAAGTATTTTCTGGAAATTATAAAGTATACTCAAAGGTTCACGAAAAACATCCCATCTCGAGTCCTATCCTAATGTTTTCAGTTCTTTGTTTTTTTTAGTAACATTTTTTATAAATCTGAATAATATTTCTAACTGTTTACTTAAACGTTCTCAAGCTAGTCTGTAGTATAAAATAAAAACCGGCATCTAAAAAGGTATTAGTGCGAGGGGAAAATTAATGCATAAAAGACTGCCTGGGTATGTCAAGATCAAGACCTGAGTTTTAAAGTATCAGTAATGAGTAATGTATTATGTGATTATGTTTTATTTGAAGAAATCGTGGATATTGGATAGGGGTATTGGCATACAATTATTTTGTACTGTGAATTATATTTTACATGTTTTTGTTTTGTTTATATAATGGTACATCTATGAGAGTCCAAATAGTGGCCTAATGTTTGGTGGTATCCGATGCGCATATTTTCCTGCTTTTAACTAAATTGCTCTATTTCACTCCTTCCCAGTTTCACTAAAATCAAATTATTAATATTTTCACTTTTTATTTACATTATTTAGGAGGGTGGTTCTTTATCACGTTACATTGTCGAATCAGAACGTGCATCACTATGTAATCAATTAAATGATTTGGAAAATTGGTTATATGAGGAAGGTGAAGATTGTGATCGTAATACATATAAAGATAAATTAAATGTATTACATCAACAAACTGATCCAATTAAAGTACGTTGTCAAGAATATGAAACTCAACCGCAAGCATTTGATGAATTGGGACATGCTATACAATTAACCCGAAAAGCTGTTGATGAATATCGTTCTGGTGTACCAAAATATGAGCATTTAACTGAAATTGAAATATTAAATATAAGCGAAGCAGCTGATAAAACACAAAAATGGTTAGAAGAAACACGTGGTAAATTTACTAGAAATCCAAGAACATCAGATCCACCATCAAAATTCAATGATATTCGTCATGAATATCAAACATTAACAACATCTGTTAATACAGTTTTGAATCGTGCTAAACCAAAACCACCAACACCACCAGTTAATAAACAAAATGAACAACAACAACAACAAAATGGTGATGTTAATAATGCTAGTGATGATAAAAATAATCAACAAACTACAACACCTGAAGATTCTACAATGGAAGTTGAATAAAATAAAAATAAAAAAAAAAAATTATTAAATAATCAGAAAAAAACAACAAAATGAAAAAGAATTTAATATTGAACAAAATAAAAATAATTTATAAAAATTTTAATTTTTATTATGATAATAATTTTCAAAATTTTAATTATATATAAAATTAATATGAAGAAAAATTATTTTAATTTTCTAATTGGAACGCGCTCCGGCCCTATAAATGGAAAATGTAATTAATTTTTTTTTTTTTTTGTTTTTACTTTGTGAATTTTCTTGAATTTCTCATTTGTATTTAAATAAATATTGCGCGTTAATTTTTTTTCTATTTAATTTTTTTCTACTTCTGTGGAGAGTTTTTCTTTTTTTTCATAGTTAGAGTAAATTAAAGTAATTTTTTTTTTCAACAAAAAAAAATTACTTTTATATTAATTTATAGAAAAGAAAATTTATATAAAAATTGGAAAAATTAATTTAAAATATTATATATAAAAAATTATTAATTGATTTTAATATATAGGGCATTTGATAAACATTAAAAAAACACACACACACACAAAATTGGTGAAGGATTTTCTTTTATTTTTGATATTAAAAATTCCATTTAATTTATTCTCATTAATGCAGAGAATTTCAGAAATTCTAATAATAAATTTCACAATTTAAAAAATTTTCAATATTACTCTTAAAATATGAAATCTTAAATAAATACAAGCTAAAGATTTTAATATATAAATTATAAATATTTATATTTCTTTGAAACAAATCAGCACCACATTTTTTTTATTCAAATTTTTTTACACAAAATATTTTCTAAAAAAAAAAAACTCTTGTACATTTTTTTTTTTTTTTGTAATTTCCACAATTGTTAAAAAAAATCTTTAAAAAAAAAAACTATGAAAAATAAATATGTTTTTAAAATAAAACATAAAATTTTGAAAATTTATGATTTATTTTAAATATCGTAACAAAATAAAATATAGAATTATAAAAAATAAAAAAAAATAAATAAAAAATATATAATTGAAAAATGCAGAAACTTAAAATATAAATAATAAAAAATATTTTTACAATAACCTAAAAATATTTTTGTTTTTACCTAAAAAAAAAAATAAATAAAAAGAAATTATTACTTTAAAAACGAAAATATATTAATAAATTGTAAAAGAAAAATTACTTATTTTTTTTTTAATTGCAATGGATAAGGAGAGATATAAAAAAAAATGCAATTTAACATCAAAGTATATTAAAATATGGTTAATTAAAGAAATAAAATCTCTGCATAAAATTAAATATATATGTAAATGTAATTGTAATAAAAATTAATTGACAAATAAAAAGAATAAAAGAAAACCTAAAGTTTAAGTATTTTTTTTTTTTAGGTTTTATTATTTTTATTGGAAGTTATGTATTTAATTTTCATACTGATCAAGAAATCGAACATGGAACAAAAATCAAGTATCTGGGAACAATAATTCAAATCTGTGCTGCAAACTTCACTGAAATAAGGTCGAGAAGAGAGCAATCTATAACAACATTTAATATGATAAACATTTTCTACAAAAATGAAATTAACCTAAAACTAAAAATCAAATTGTACTTATGGCCCAGCCCATACTATTATATTGTGCAGAAACCTGGACATTGAGAAAATGTGACATTAAGAAAATAGAAGCGTTTGAATTTTTTGGGTTTATCGTGTAATACTGAAAATGGTTAGTAAGATCATATAACCAACTTGGAAGTTCTACGCAGACGGAAATAGAAAAAGTACTCAGAAGGGTGCAACATTCGTCCGCGGATAGTAACCTGAAGAAGAAAATACTTAAATTGTGTTTTAAATTAAATATTAAAACAAAATACAATAAAACAAGATTTTGGTTACATTTAAAAAATGTGAGCTTATATTTATATTGACGGATTATTTTTTTCAGAACTGAGAAGCCGGAACCAAATCTGTTAATTTAGTAATTGTACAATAAGCAATGCAAGTTTTTTTTACCCGGAAATTATTACTTCTAGTTTTTTATAATTTTTAGGTTTCAATTGTTAATTAGTTGTACAATTTGTTTTAGCTTAGACATTTATTTAATACCTTGCTACTATTAAATTGAAAATTTAATTATCTATACTATATGTAGTCGAAGAGACACTTCAGCTGCTCTTTTTGCGTTTGACCTCAGATAACATTAATTTTAAATATTTATTTATATAACAAAATTTCAGTAAACCCTAATATCAGAAATCTGAGGCATACGGTCTTTCTAAAAGTAAATAGACATTCATCATTATACTACATCCATGATGAACCTTTTAAGTGAATATAATAAAATGTATATAATTAAATGTCTAGTAGACTTACACTTTTACGGAATAATATTATATTAACAGGCAAATTACTGATAATGTTACCCTGAACAGAGACATAATAATGTCAAATATGTATTGAGTATGAATGACATATTAAGTGAGTGATAAATGTTAATAAACCGAGTTAAATTTTTGAAATAGCTGAAATGAGTTCTATGTAAAGTGTAAACAAATAAAAAATATTAAAAATTAAACAATAAGTAATAAGATTAATATTGTTATTAATAAAATTCGAATAAATAAATGAATTAACATTAAAACGATTAAAATGAATAGTTTAAAAAAATGTAAATAATTTGACAATTTTATTTTGGATTTACTATTTACTTTATATAGGTATACATATTTTTTAGATGATGATTCCAAAATAAATTCTCTTATCAAATCACAATCAGAACATAATTTAGATGAAAATGATACAGAAATAAAGAATAAATTTAATATAAAACCAGAATTTTGTTCTGTTGATGATGATGGATGTAAATGGAACTATAAAATTGCCAAAGATGACGATTCGATGAGTGATGATGATATTGAAAAAAATCAAATAAAATCAAAAAGATTAATTCTTGTTTGTGAATTTTGTGGTAAGCAATTTCAAAAGTCAGCTGAATTGAATAGACATAAAAGATTACATACTGGTGAAAAACCATATAAATGTAAATATTATGAAAAAAGATTTTCATGTAATGCTAATTGTATTGTACATGAACGTGTTCATACTGGTGAAAAACGATATCATTGTGATAAATGTGATAAGAAATATACAAATGCAACATCATTACGATCACATAAACGTCGACATGCTGGAGTAGTATCACATCTATGTGATTTATGTAATAAATATTTTGCTACTTATATGCATTTAGTGAGGCATAAAGAATTATGTGAACCGCAAGGGAATAAAAAATAATTAATTATTAATTTTAGTAGCGTGGGTCGATGCGCTGTAAGGTGAAATTGTATTCAGCTGCCGATGGGGGTGTAAAACGGGCTTCAATTCGCCCATTTTTCAAACCAACTAATTAATTATTTTAAAAGTATAGAATAATTTTGTATAATACATATATAAAATTAAATATAATAGGTTACAATTTACAATTAAAATTTCAATAAAGAATAATCTATAATATAAAATAAAATACTGAATATATCTTACTTTTACTTACAACTTTGCGAGCAGTTATTATGGATTAACAACTAACTGTGAAGTGCTGAAATGAAAATAATTAAAACAATGGCAAGAAGCCTGCAGCAATTTGAATCAGATAATTTCCGTAGATTCACGATCGGGTAAGCGTAAGCGTAAGACATTTTAAATTAAATGAAACACCATGAAAAAAGGAACAAATTTAATTGCTTAATATTAAAGAGCTTTTTTTGAGTGTTGAATTAGCTATCGGATTTTTTATATATTCTAAGTTTGGAATTTCTTCAGGGTTAATATACTATACGAGCGTCCAATGACATGTTTTTTTAGTCCATATCACAAAATCTGTAAAATCTATCGTGAATGCTTTACATTTAATATTAGTTGCTTAGGAAAACATTTTCTTTCCATTTTATTAGACTAATATCGAAAGTTGCTAGTATTGCTCTACATCTACATACAACCGCTTGTGATTCAAATCAGATTCCAAGATACATTCCTAATTTTTTACAATGACCGGTTTAACCAACTCCGTCTTTTATATTACCCTCTTAGTTTAAAAATTTTTCGTAATTCTGCAAAATCTACATTTTACTATACATTTTTTTACTAGCATAATTAATTATAAATTTAATAAACATATAAATAAATTTAAATAATTTATTAATTTAAAAGAAGATAATTATAGTTAAAATTATTCTCTTTCGATATGTTTTTACATATTTATTCTAGACCACCCTGTACTTATTCATATATATTTTTAAATATAAAATAATATTTTAGAAAATGAATGGAAAATTCAATTTAAATACTATATAATTATTATTAATTTTAAAAATCAATTAATTCAGAAAAATAGAAATTATTGACATAGCTACAATCTTCTACAAGTTTCATATATCCGTTACGGAAGTTGGTGTAATTGACTTAATTGCTGCTAGTGCTAATAAATTTAATTGTTTGATACTTCCCAACGATTTTTCCCTCTGTAATACCAATTGTTGTATGGTGTATTTTTTGTTTTAAATATCGTTCAATTAAAATTCTACGTTGTTTCTATGTTCTGTTCAGACCGAGGAATAAAATGAAATGAATTGTATAAGCTATAAGTCCATCTAAAAGTAATGGGTTATTTTATAGAAAACATTAAGGATTTTTTATTTCTACACAACACAACCTCTGTAAAGAGGAAATGATTTCACCCAAGAGTTTTTAGAATTATTTTATTTGTGTTAAACCAATAATTTTACTAAATTTAACTAATTATATTTAATAACTTTGTTTTGGAAAAACAAAAACCATAAAATAAATTATATTTCTATTAAAAATTATATTGTTTCAAAAATTGTCGTATCTACCTATTTTACCTACCTCTCTATACGTAACAAAAAAGTTACCGAGTCATTTCTGATGCCAAATAAAACTATAAAAACAAAATTATATTTTGTGCAAAAACAAAAAACAAAAAAAAAAAACTAATTGGAAAATAATTTCGGCAGCAAATATGCCTTTTTAACCTTGATACATTTTTAATATGTACACAACAATATAAATGGCAATTGAGTTGAAAATAGGTTAAGAATCACAACTTAACATTTATTTTAATATCGATTATTGTTATACGACATTTATTTAAACTTTTAAACTCAAGTTTTTAAGTTTGTTCTTTTTTTTCTAAAAGTATAATCGATTTGAAGGTGTTAAAGATACCATAAAACATAATAGACCAGAAATTGAAATATAGTTTAGTACTGGGTGGCCCAAATGTTGTGCATTAGTATATAAGTTACCCTATAAATTTTAAAATACAGTAAATATTTAGAAAAAGCAACCTTACAAAAAGCAACTATTTGAAAATAGCAACCTTTAAAAAAGCAACTGTTTTTCGATTCATTTTTAAAAAAATATTTACAAAAAGCAATTAATCAAAAATAATATACAATAATATACATTTCTGCTTATAAGGGATGATGAGCAAGAAAAAAGCAAAATTAACACTTCAAGAAAAGTGCGATATTCTTGCAAAAATTGAGAACGGAGAAAAAAGTAAAGATTTGTCCAAGTTTTATAATGTTAACAAAAGTTCCATAACAAGAATTAAACAAAATAAACAAAAAATCGAGAACTATGTTGAAAATTCAGTTTTACAACCAACAAAAATTAAAAGGATTTCACCAATTTCTGTTCCTGCAGTAGAAGAAGCTTTATATGAATGGTTTGTAGCTGAACGTTCAAGAAATAACATTGTGTCCAATGAAGATTTGCAAATTAAAGCTCGACAACTTCATTTAAGCTTAGATACTACAATAAATTTTGAAGCTAGTATTGGCTGAGTACAAAACTTTAAGAAGAGACATCTCATTCGTTCTTTAAAAATCTGTGGTGAAAAACTCTCCTCAAATGTTTCAGATGTGCCGTTATTTATAGATAACTTTTTAGAAAAAATAAGAACTGAAAATCTGCAACCCGAACAAATATACAATGCCGATGAGACTGCCTTAGTTTTTAAAAATTTAAATAGTAGAACATTGGTAACATTGTATGAGAAAAATGCTCCAGGACGTAAAAATTCAAAGGAAAGAATAACCATTATGCCATGCACTAATGCTACAGGGCAGCATAGACTACCATTAATGATGATTGGTAAGGCTAAGAATCCCAGATGTTTTAAGGATGTAACTTTACCAAAAATGCATTATAGAGCGTCAAAAAATGCTTGGCAGACTGGTTATTTGTTTAAAGAATGGTTTTTTGAATGTTTTGTACCTGAAGTAAGAAGGAATTTAGAATTACATAATTTGCCAAACAAAGCTATTCTTTTAATAGATAATGCTTCTTGTCACTTATGTACAGATGAATTAACAACAAGTGATGGTAATATTTCTGTTCTATTTTTCCCCCCCAATACAACAGCTATTCTTCAACCATTGGACCAAAATATTATGAAGTCTTTGAAGCAAAAATATAGAAAAAAATTGCTATGTAATTTATTATCAATGCCGGGTGACTTTACGCACGATAAAATTAAGCAAATTAGCTTGAAAGACGTTGTGTTTATGATAGTTGATGCCTGGAATGATCTTAAAAGATCAGTTTTGGTTCAAGCGTTCAAACATCTATTTGCTACAAATGAAGATCAAATCTCTAATGTAACACTTGATCTGGATATGTATGATGAAGAAGATAATATACCATTAGCACATCTTTATCGTCAACTTTTACCAAACGAAAATATTTCAAATGATGAGGTTATGGAGTGGGCAGTTGGATTGAATGAAAATTCAAGGTTAACTACAGATGATAATTTAATAGAAGATTTGGACAATAATTTCGCTCAAGAGACGTTAGAAACTGAAGAAGACAATTCATACAATATCAATGATGTAATTAAGTCTTTAAATATGAGTGTTGATTGGGCTGAAAGAAATTTAGAATTGAATGATATAACATCTTTAAGGAAAATTAGAGAAAAAGTTGTTATGAAGAAATATGAAGTCGAAAGCCGATAATATTAAAAAATACGTAAAAACATCACTCATCCTATATTATGTCCATTTAATAAATTTGTTTTAATTTTATTCATAAAATTAATTAATTATAGATTCACTATAAGTAAGGTGTTTACTAATATTTGAACAATTGTTAAAACTATCCTTATTTTGAATTAATATTTTCGCGGTTTTCTGCATTTTGTTGAAATATAATATATAATAAGTCGTTTACATTTTGTTTTTTTCTTTTAAAATGTAGGAAAAAAAATTGCATACTTTATTTAAAAAAAGCAACAAAAATTTGAAAAAGGCAACATTTGAAAAAAAATCGATTCAGAAAAGTTGCTTTTTCTAAATATTTACTGTATTGAGAAAAAAAAAATTAAAAAATCGATTATATTTTTTTTTAGTTCAAAAACTTCAATATTCCACCTTTCTGCATATAGAATTTCAGGATGTATCACAGTTTTTATGTACTCAATAATTGTTTCTGTCTTGTCTATGCACCACACGATCTTTCAAATATATTGCCTGATATCGATCACTGGTTTAAGATTAAAGCATTACCATGATGATCTTCAATTTCAATTAGGCCTGATTACCATTCCACCATTTATACCAAACTGTACAGCGGAGTAATTACTGTTCGTGCTGATCAGTTGACCTTGAATTTGTTACAGGTTGTATTTGCCTATTTCACCGATCTTAATGCACAATAATTTCCATGACTAAAAGTATCGTTATATTCTAATAATTGACTATAGCTTGATTTAAAGGCTAAAATTCGAATAATTTTTCTGAAATTTGTAATTATTAAATTTTAAAAGTTCATTTTGAATTAAAACCTTAAAAAAGAATTTGAAGAAAAACGAATTAAAGAAACGGAAAAAAGTTATGAATACAATTCTAAATATAGTTTGGAAACTTATGATGAGCCACCCAGTATATATTATTTTTATTTTTTGTTTGAAAGTATGTCCATTTAAAAGTTTAAAAATATTTTTTTTTATATCAAACTTTATAAGCCAGCTAACAAAAAAATATTTGTTTACATACTTAAATTTAACTTTTTATTTTTATATTTTAAATTATTTAATATATAATTTTTAGGGATTTCCTTGGAATGCATAATAAATAATACATTTTTAAAGGGTGTTTCATTACTTAGTAAATTATTCAGTACTAAAAACCTTTTAAAAATCTATTAATTCATGGATCACGCGTTTATATTGGACCGTGACAGTTTCCAAATTGACCCGCTATCCATAGCATATTTCTTAATAACGATATGTGGAATTATTGTAATAAATAGCTTGAATTAAATAATTGTGACAAGTTTGAGTAGAATAATTGGCAAATCTGATATGAGTGAAGGTAAGACAAGAAAGAAGGATTATTGTGAGTATAGAAGCTTTAACCTTTAGTATGTTTGGATATATTGTTTTACCATGCATAATGGCAGACCTACGATGTGTTTGCTCTGTAATGTGCTGTGTTCAGTGTTTATGTACAATATTTTAAAGCATTTCAATAAATACTTAACACGGTTCATATTTCTCCTATATTATTGGGTTTTAACTAAAGGTTAAACCATCAGTTCACCAGCTATTAAAGTTATTATCTACACAACGTAATACACTAGAATTTTTTTCAGAACTATTTTTTGCTTTTTGCTTTGTTTCTGTTATAATATTTTTTAACTAAATTATTTTTAAATGTTAGCTTTAAATATTTGCCACTTGTTATGGTCCGTTCACTGAAAAGTTCTTCCGTCGCTGATAACCGGCTTATAACCCTAATAAAATCACACTTTAACATATTATAGTATATTTAAATTTAATATTAATCACAACAATAATTTAAATTTTTAAATATAGTTTAAGTAAAATGTATTATATTCTATAATTTACAAATCCAAATGATTCAGTGACCTCAATTACCATAATTTAAATGTAAAAAATTAAATTTTGTTTGTTTTAATTATAAAATTTAAAGTAATAGCATGGAAATTTAGCATGGAATGTTAATGATGTCACATTTTATATAATAATGTATTTAATCGTTTTAATAAGTTAAGCTTGTAACTTCTAACTGGAAAAAATATTTAAATATTTTTTATATGATATTTTTATTGTGGATTGTGTTGGCGGATATAAGTCTCAATTATAAATTTAAATTTTATATTCTTTGTTATATCTTATTACAAATAAAATTTATCGACATGTATACATTTAATTATAATTGTAGACTTCTTTTTTATTGACATAGCAATGTATTAATTTTTATAACACCTATTTTAATATGAATATTTTAAATTTTAATTGTCTGATTAGAAGAGAATTGTTTAACAAGTTGTTAATTAGACAGTTTAATTGCTGTATAATTTAAATAATTTTGAAATTAATATATTTAATTAAACAACATTGAATGTTACAAGTAACAAATTACAAGAATGCTTAATTATTTAATGGATAACTTATCGGTCGGTCAAATACAGTTGAGACAGCACAAATGTCTACTTATTTTAAATACTAATATAAACATGAAATATTAATTTTTGCTGTAGGACTTTCTCAGTGGTTGATAAATGGACTTATAATTAAAAATGGTATTTTATAAAAGCTGATGTATTAAAATCAATTTTCTAATCCTATTATAGGCTGAAACTTTAGTGGGCCGACTTATATAATACGTAAACTATCATTATTTGGTTATTAACTAAATCGAAAAAAATTATATATAGTAATAATTTAACTCTACAAATCACCAATGAAAATACGTTACAATTAAATTACTCTTAGACTAGGTTAAATTTAAAATAAAGAATCAATTTTTAATCTGGTTTACCAATTTTTTTATATGTTAAGTTACTGATCCAAAATTCGTAATATGTATATTTATAAATTTTTCGACATCTAATTAACGATCCCAAAATGTTCTCTTGCATTACATAAAAAAAAATATGTTTTGGTCCGTTTGCATGGTTCATAATTCATTTCTTAATTAGCTAGTTCCAGTTGCTAATATTACGAACCGAAGTGTCGTTGAAGATAACGATTACCATATGAAAATAATTGAAGGAAAAAATTTAAAAAGATGAAACTACTAAAGAAAGATAATTGAAACTTGTATATCTATAACGAAATTTGTACACTCTTCGTAATATTTTTATTTTGTTATATTAATATATCTTAATTTTTGTGATTGTATGTTTTATAATAATTTTTTTAATAGACCTTCTTTCCTTAAATCAAATATGAAAATTAGAGTGTTTTGTTTTAATCTTTATATTCAGCAATTTTAAGAATAGTGATATTATATGATTAATGTAATCATTAAGGTCGGCATATTTTTAAGAAGATTCGACACATTATTTAAAGTGAGAATAATAGAATTATCTAATATTTATTCTACCGAACTTTTAGACAAACTATTTATGATTCTTCGCAATAAAGACATTTTACTTACATATACATACATGGTTAATTAAGAACTTCTTCTTCCCAAATATTTAAATTTCTATGCAAATATTTTATTTTTCACTACATATCTTACCATTACTTTTATTTATTAATGTTTCTTCTCTTATACAAACTCAAAATTGTCCTTTTATTAATGCATATTATATTTAGAATTTAGTACTTTAAAATGGTAAATTGTAGAATGGTTTCAATTATTTTAATTTTATAGTAAAATTATGTGAACCAAATTAAATTGACTGGATTAATTGCGAAACCGTCTAATGATCAATATAATTTTATTTAAAAAATTTGGAAATGTAATATTTTTAAATGAAAATGTTAAAAAATCTGTTTTTTTCTTAAAAATTTCCTTCTGTATAATATTACCAGTATTTATTCTTGCTATTATGACATTATATCCATCCATTTCAACAAGAATAAATAATTAAATTATTTCTTAGGATTAATTCTGTTTAAAAAACAAGCTTTAAAACTAGAATTTTAATTATACTCAAAGTTTTCTACCATTTTCAATTTTCTAATTAATAAACAGTCTAAAAACAAAATTATCTCTAAAAATCTCCTAAACATTATTCGTTGCAAACTAAGTTCCATTAACTGAAAATCCACACTGATATATATTAAATATTAAAAATTATTTGGACAAACATATTTTTTTTTTATTTGCAATTTGCTTATATTTTATTCATAATGTGTTAATTTTTTTTTTTTTTTTGTACATCTTCTAACAATTTCCACACAGATAATTTTTTATACTATTTATATTTATAAAATCTTGCCTAGTGTTATCTTTATGAATCATTGGCAAATTCAGCTGGATCCTTGCGAAGCAATTGTGTATGTCTCCTTTCAGTTAGATCATAAATCAAATATCCCAGGATGAATGCTAAATTAAGTGTAAAATTATTATCAAAAGGAATTTTTAATTATATCAATATAAATAAAATAAGAAAATAAAAATTATATAAAATATTTAAATATAAAATGAGAAAATGTATACCAAGGACACTGCGACAAAAAAAAACGAAAATTTAGAACATAATTTATTTAAATCTTTGTGTACCAATCATAATATAAAAATTAATTATTAAAGATAATCTAGATTTAAATTTTGTTCATAATTTAATTAAATTATAAATTGATTAAATTTTGATCGTTAATTATTTAAGTAAATTATATTTAAATTTAGTAAATTGTATTTTAATTAAAATTTTGTGTTTAATTTATGACTTACGTGGAACAACACGAAAGATATTTGCACGAATCCTTCGAATTGTATTTGGTACACCATGGCTAATTGCACCAGCAAAAGCTTTCTGTTCAAATGGTGATAATTTATAGGTAACTATACCATGAACTTTGGCCAAATTACCAAAATGAGCACCAAGTACTTTTTCTGTTAAACGCATTTTTGTTCACGTTTTTTTTTTATTGGGCTAAAATAGAATTTATACAAAAATTAAAAAAACACTGTATAAAACCACAGAAATTTAGTTAAAAAACACGAACATATATTTTTTTTTTTTTATTAATAAAAATTAAAAATTAAATTTTTTAGCAAATATGGCAGAGAATTTGAATAAATATACAAATTGTAAAAATAAACATTTTGATTATGTTTTGATTCTTCTTAATATATTTAAAAAAAAAAATGTTAACTTATTTTAGTTTTTTTGATATTATGTAATTTCAGCACAGAGCAGAGGTTAAAAAAAAGTAACCTCAATGTCTGTTAATGGTCAAATTGAAAATGAAATGTACATTATGAAAATTTAAGATTTCTAGTTCACAAACATTTTATTATTTATATATTTATTAAAACAACAAAATCAGGGATACTTTTTTTCTTGTACGTACAATTATTGATATTTATAGAAATTATTTTTTGTCGTATAGAAGAAAATAGTTTTTGTTGTTTTTATGTGAATAGTATTTTGTTTTTGCACAATTATAAAACTTTTTGGTTATGTAAGATAATATTTAATATAAATTCAATTAAAATTACCTGAAGAGTAATTTCTTTTTTTTTGGGGATGTAAAAGCAGCCGCTTAAAAAGAAAATTAGACGAAACTGAGATATTCTTTCACTTTTTTAGATTTTCCAGAAAAAATCTATAGAAATTCTGACAGATGACAATCTAGTTAAGTTGGCTATAGAAACTATTATATTTATTGTTAGGTTGGTAAGCTTTGTTTTTGAAATATTTCACTGTTTCAGTATTTCGGTATTTTTATAAATATTACGTTTCTGTAAAGTAAAGAATATATGAACTTGAATATTTGATATGAATTTTGAACATATAATTTCCATTTTAAACGATTTCAAAAATATTAAATTAATTAGTAAAACATTCAGAACCAGAACGGAAACACATTCGGCTACATGCATTATCTAATATTCTAATATCGCACTTCGGAAACTGAATAGTTAATTTCTCAATCGTTACAGTTTTAAAGTAAAGTTTCTCAGATCTTAAAGGATTTCGGCAAATTACTCGATTCGATATTCTTGCAGAATTCGCACTGCACATATTTATGATATAATTCGCTCCATTATAGTTCGCCCAAAGCAAGAAACATGATAACTGTTTGTGCCACTTGCTGATGGTAGAGCATCCTTTGTCGTGAAGATAGAGTCAATCATTTGTCTATAGTAATTGTGTCTACAGTAATCATGCTATATTATTATTACAATTTATTTAATTTGGCCTATAAAATATAAAATATTTAATTAATAAATTATATTTAAACTATATAAGAGAGAAATATTATTTCAATGTAGTTCAACAAATAATGCTCTATAACAGCAACCAATCATGTGGATTATTGCATAGCATATCAATTCGAACCATTACGTATTATATTGAATCGAAACGTTTCAAATCGTAGCCATTGTGTTTCCAGTTTCAACCCTTATTAAAACGTCAAAAGTCAAAACTTCTGAATTTTCTTTGATCATTTCACGAATGCTTGCTTCGTTTTAAAAACTTAATAAACAAACTTTGTAAATTAAATAAACAATATAAAATAAATTATGTCCACTAGATGGTATCCAATTTATCAACGTGGTAATCCACAGCTTAGAGTATTTTTACCAAATTTCTGGTTAAAAATAATTCGTCCAATTGAAGAACAACCAGATAATATAGTGACATTTGCATGTTCAATGGAAATGACAAAATATGATATAAAAAATTATTTAGAAAAAATATATAAAGTACCAGTGGTAGATGTAAGGACACGAATTACTTTAGGATCAACACAACGTGATAGAATTGCCGGTTATGTAACGAAAGACGAAGATACTAAATTAGCATATGTGACATTGGTAACAAAAAAATTAAATTGTACAAAAATTATCCAAAATTTTATAAATTTTTACGATTTTTAGCCTAAAACAATGAAATTTATATTTCCCAATATATTTCCCGAAGTTAATAAAGAAAAAAAAGAAAGCGAAGATCGTGCTATAGAAGATTCAAAGAAAGGTTTTAAGGATTTCTTAGATCGTAATAAAAATAGACCTGGTACACCGGGATGGTATTCAATATAGGTTAGAATATGAAGATCTTACAAAAAAACTTATTTTTTTATGTAATATATTTAATAATTAAAAAAAAAAAACTTGTAGAAATTTAGAGAAATAAAATAAAATTGATAATAAATAAATATATATAATAATATTTGTCATTAGAATCATAGTAATCAAGTTTTGAAGGTTACAATTATTGCAGTTTATTCAAAATTTTAAATGATATCAAGAACGAAAAAACCAGCTAAAGGACAAAATCGAAAAGTTAAAGCTAAAGACAAAATCAAGAAGTAAGTTAATTTCAATGATTTAGAAAAAAGCTCATTTTGCCATTAGTAAAATATACTTTTATTTGAATTTATAAAAGATAAGTACAGTTTCGTCTCCATAAAAAGAATTTTATATGAAATAATAATGAAACGAGAGTATTTGCTGAATATAAAATTATTTATAAGCTTATTCTTAACACTGTAAAGAAGAAAGCAAATCCTAAAACTACAAAGAGATTTGGGTTATATAATAATTGTGATCTATATTAAGTAGCTAAATTAGCTAAAACTTTTATATATCAATACTGGGTTTTGCTCTCATCGGTTTTTGTGATCCATTTGGTTGGTTATCCAGGGGGCACCGCGAGTAGGCGGACCACATAAGGTTCGCGGTCGTTCCGTATTTCAGTGACGATGGACTGGCACATTTAGTTTTCATTTTTTTAAATTATTCCCATATTTGTTTTCAATCACCTTAGCAACATTGGGTATTAAAATTGATTTAACATAACTTACTTGTTCCCAACCTCTCACCAGTCTTACATAGTTAACAATATTATTATTTTCATATATATAACATTTTACATATCGTTCTTATGTTAACACCTATACTTAAATCTTAAATAATAAATATAAAAAATCGGTCAAACAATACAAAGAATAACAATTGTTTTATAAATTTCCATGACTTCTGCTGATCAGAAACGAATAACAACTAATTTAGCCAACATGTACGGAAGGTTTGTTCTATAGAAATATAATATACTCATCACAAAAACAAAGATATAAATAAAATGAAGTTAATTAAATACAATTAAAAAAAAATTACATTTTTAATTATAGAGTTGGTCCTAATCATGAACGTATTAAAGTATGTTTTTGTACAGATTTGGATAAATCTGTCTTAATAAATAATTTTGAAAAACGTGGATGGTGTCATGTTAGTCCTGATAGTGATTGGAATTTTTATTGGGCTGGTACACAAACAAGTCGAAATATATTTAGCGTTGATAGTGGTTATAGAATGCATGATAATCAGTAAACATAAAAAAAAAAAATTTTTAAATTTATTTTAAATTGTATATTAAAAGAATTTTATTTTAAATTTCATTTTTTTGAAAGGATAATTAATCATTTTCCAAATCATTATGAATTATCACGTAAAGATTTACTAGTTAAAAATATTAAAAGATATCGTAAAGATTTAGAACGTGATTCTAGTCAATTAGCTGAAAAAGCTGAAGCAACACAACCAGGTGTTGCTAGATATTTATATTTGGATTTTATACCAATTACATTTGTACTGCCAGCTGGTAATTAATATAGTATTTTTGTTTTTGTTGTAATTTATTTAATAGTTAATTAAATTGATTATCAATATTTAAATATTTAGATTATAATATGTTTGTTGAAGAATATCGTAAAAATCCACAAAGTACATGGATTATGAAACCATGTGGTAAATCACAAGGTGCTGGAATATTTCTAATTAATAAATTATCAAAATTAAAAAAGTGGTCTAGAGAAGCAAAAGGTCAATTTCATCCACAAATTGGTAAGGAAGCATATGTTATATCACGGTAAGTTTTAATTTGTGAAATTATGAAATAAAGTAATTATTTTTAAATTATGAAATAAAGTTCCCTTCAAATCCATTTGTTTTCGTATATTTACGATTAGCAAAATTTAATTTTTATGATATCGTATTTTACATATTGACGTGAACGGGTATGATAATTCGTACATTTTTTTATATAACTACAAAGGTTACAAAAGATTAATAACTACGAAATGTTAATATTTTTATATAGTTATATGTAATACTATATATAGTTAGTGAGTGTCGGATTTGTAAATTAATGTTTAATCAACAAATTCAATCAAAAATTTGTATTGCTCAACAATAGTCGACGAATCAATTTCCATATATTGTAATTTTAAATTAGGTGTCATTAAATCGCAACCGATCCAAAATGAATTTAAAAAATGTCAACATACAAGCGCATTTGAGTCGATTCATTTAAATGCTAATAAATAGTTTAAGCTTGGCTTCTTAACTTTAGATGATACGGTATCATCTTCTGGTAGTTGTAATACTTTGAATATTTCTGCCCAGTTTTCGTACGAAGCTTTACAAGACCATTTAGTATTACAAAGATTTTTCATATAGACCGCAATTAAAGACTTCGAAGGGAAATAACTATCAATCATTAGAGTTCCTTGAAAAATATTTTCCAGCGTAAAGGGTCCCAAGTGTAGCTAAAGATTGAAAACCACTGACATAATTGAATTATGATTTTTTAAATTTCTTTAATTTTGATTTTGGTAAAAGAATTTTAATTTTATGAAATATTGCAAAAGTAAATAAATTTCAAGTCAATTTCAATTATCCTGTTAGTATAAGTTCATTACCAATTATTTTAAAACTACTTTAAATTATTTTTCAACTTTTCAACATCCCAGAACTACTTACTGCATGCATTTTAATATTAATTTAATTTTAATGGTGGATTATACCTGAAAATGTTAAAGAAGAATATTAAAAAAGTTTGGTGGGAAACTTTGCACTTGTCCAACATCTTTGTATATCGATACTTCTCAATACGTGCTGATTCCAAGAAAATCTTTTAAGATGCATTTTGAGGAGGTCATATTATTTTATTCAGTTTGATTAACCAATATTGGCCACAGATACAAGATACAGCAGTTTGGTTTAAGAACGAACTATCAAGAAGAATTCAAAGTAATAAATGCAAAACTGATGGAAAATATTTCCAAAATTAGCGAAACTAATTAAAAATAAAAAATTCCGCGAGACGTTCTTGTATAATTTACTAGACCTAATATTTTTCTAATTAAACTTCTAATCTTATTGTTTTTTTTAATTTTCGGAGAGTGTTTTTGTTTTTCGGTGAATTACTGACTTGTTATGCCAATTAGAAAATTTAATATGTTAGCATAAATTAAGTAACTTATTTATTCCAATTAGATTTACATTTTCAAATCTTAAATTTTCTATATTATTTTACTTTTAATAAAACAATGAAACAACAAAAATGTTATTTTAAATTATTTAATTTTTTATTCACCAATTTTTAAAAGTACCCATTGTAATAAATTTACAACATTTCCAAAAACTGTTGGTACATTTGGTCGACTACATCCTTGTGCCCAAGATACTACACCAACAACTTTACCATTAGCCGTTAAAGCACCACCTGAATCACCTTGACAAGAACCTTTACCACCTTCTGGTACACCAGCACACATCATACGATCTGTAATTCGTGACTCACCATAATATTTACGGCAATCTGCATTTGAAATAATACGTATTTCAACTGCACGTAATTGAGTTGGTGATGTACCTCCTTCTTGCATATTACCCCATCCAGAAACCAAAGCTGCTTCACCATTACCAGCTTCTGCAGTAGCCATTTCAATTGGTTGAATTGTTAGACCATATTCCATTTTTTTAACTAATTGTATTACAGCAATATCATAATCAATTGTTGATGGATTATATTTCTCATGTGCTGCATAACTCTTGATATCAACTAATTCACCACCACTATTTTTAAATGATGATCCGACACGAATTTGTAACAATTTACTAATTACACCAACAACACAATGGGCAGCTGTTAAAATAATATCTTGTCGAATAAAACTACCACCACAACGATGTGAACCAAGATATTGTAATGAAACTTGATGTGGATAATCTTCAATATTTACAGATTCACCACCAATTATTCGGCCATCGGGAAAAATTCTTTGTAATCCTATTGGACTGGTAGAAGCAAACGTACTACCAACGATTAAAAATATCGTTAATAAAAATGTTCCCATAATCATTTTAATTGAATTTTAAAACTGTGACTGACAATAAAAATGAAAATTTTTTGTTCTTATATTTATAGTTGAAAAGTTTTATGACCAGTTCTAAATCAAATTTTTATATTTAATCCATTTTGATTCCAAAAAATTGGAACTTTTTGTTGTGGGTTTTATCCTCTGTGAATTTGTTTGTGCAAATCTGACGGAATTATATCTAATCAGAATGTAATCAATAAAATTTTGATTAGTTTTGCTAATTTAATAATAGACTCTTGAAATTTTTTATAAAAATATGGATTAATATAATTTATAATTGGGATAATTTTGTTATTAATAAATTATTAAGAATAAGTGCAATTTAATTCAGGGCTGTATTTTTCATTTAAAGTAGGTATTAAATGTTACGATAATATAAAAATGGTAATAAATCTTGTCTAGTAATTTGTGATATTGTGATTTAAACAAATATTTACAAAACTCAATAATTATATTATATCAAATTCAAAAATTTTACAAACTGCAAAAAATATTTTCGTATTTTCTACATGGTTTAACAGAGACTGAACCCTGACTTCCGTAACGATAGAACATTATCGTTTAGCGAATGCTTTTTCTATATGGTTAAACGATAGCGATTAATTATTGTTGATCTTAAAATACTAGGTAATTTTTTTTGTGAGTTGTCCATATCGTTATCTTAAATTTTATATGTCAATAATCATACTTTCTAATCAGTAACCCTCACCTGCCCAAGCCACTTAAGGTGAGGGTTACTTAAGGTACTTAAAGTGAGAAGCTAATCTTTAGCAGCGTATTGGACTTTAATTGGCACAATGAGAACTTATGCTATTATTATTTAATCCAACCTGTTTCTCTTTACATTTTTGATATCGCATTCAGGGCATCCATGATTCCATGATTTATGGATACCTGGTATCCTAAAGATTCTCTTAACTATACTTTTGGTCAGTTACAGTTCATATGCTTTATATCTTATATTATTCCAATGTTGTGGTATCTTCGACCGAGATGCACTATACTATGACCATGAGATTAATCTTTCCAGATATACAGTTATGTGCCGAAGATTATTACGTTATTTTGAAGTAGTATTTTTTATTAATAAAATGTTTTCTTTCCAGATATATTGACAATCCTCTATTAATTGGTGGTAAAAAATTCGACTTACGATTATATGTTTTGGTTACATCATTTCGACCCTTAAAAGTTTATCTATTTAAATTGGGATTTTGTCGATTCTGTACTGTTAAATATGATACAAGTGTTCAAGAATTGGATAACATGTATGTACATTTGACGAATGTCAGTGTACAGAAACATGGCGTAAGTTAATACTTAATGCTATAAATTTAAAAATATAATATTATTATAATTCCCAACAATAATACAGGGTGAATATAATAATTTACATGGTGGCAAATGGTCAGTTCAAAATCTTCGTTTATATTTGGAAGGAACACGTGGAAAAGATATTACTGATCGTTTATTTGGTTTAATATCATGGCTAATTGTTCATTCACTGAGAGCTGTAGCACCTGTTATGGCAAATGATCGTCATTGTTTTGAATGTTATGGTTATGATATTATAATTGATAATAATTTAAAACCATGGTTAGTTGAAGTAAATGCATCGCCATCATTAACATCAACAACAGTTAACGATCGTATATTAAAATATAAATTAATTGATAATATATTATCGGTTGTACTGCCACCTGATGGAATACCAGAGTAAGTAAATATTTTACAAGCTTCATTTGGCTTTTTTTATATACATTATATCTTTATATCTCTTCACAATCATTGAAGAGTTAAAATGTCTGTAGCTATAATAATTGTGGCTATAACACTTAGTATTGTTATCTTCTTTGCTTTGGGTTATGAATCCTTTTCATCTATTTTTACTACTATAATACTCGAAGTCATTATTCATACCTGGACAATCATTCAAGCAATAGAGAGCTGCGTTAAAAAGAAAACCAGAATAATTAGGTTTCCCTTACAGCTTACAAGATACTGTCATCTTAAAAAACACCTACTCAAAATTGAATTAATGACGTGCCATCTATGTAGAGGAAGAAATAGCATACTCTGCAATTATGATCTATTGCCTAAACGTTCGGAGCTGTACAGTTTTATTAACAATACAATAAAAATTATACTATAACGTACATTGAAAAGGAAGCCATATTAGTATTAGGACTGTATTTGACCCATCCTTATTTCAAAGATTAACTAAAAATCAATCACTTAAGAATTGTTTTTTATGAATTATTAATTTTTATTCAACATTGTCGATAAATTACTTATTTTATTACACATCGAATCTCCCAACCAACTTCAACAGCACAGCTTTAATGGTACCACATTCATACCTTGTAGTTTATAACCTTTCAATATTGCTGATATTTTTTTAAGATCAATTCTATTCTTTTTTCCAAAACTAAATTAAAAATATATTATTTTTTCAGTGTACGTTGGAATAAGATTCCAAGTGTTGAAGCAAGAGGAAATTTTGAATTACTTTTAGATGAAGAATTAGCATCACAAGATGATCAAGGAAGTACGCAAAATTCAAAAATAAATGGTAAAAATAATATTAGCAATCGTTGGAAATAAAATTTAAAATAATAGTGATAAATAAAAAAAAATTACAAAATACTAAAATATTTAATAAATTTTTGTTTTTTTTTTATTTCAAAAATTAGAATTTTAATTTACTATAATTTATATATATATTTTCTGACTACCTATATAGAAACAAATCACATATATAAGTAAAAGAAAAGTTATCTAATAATAAAACTAAATGTTAAAAGTTAAATGAAAAACACTACAAAAAAAAAAAAGGAACCTCTAGTAACAGAAAATATGTATATTTTTTTTAGTGTAATGTTCCGCACCATTGGATTAACAATCTTATTGGCAAAATAATTATCAAAATTTGTATTAATAATACATAATTTATTTATCAATTGAGTAACAGGGCAAATTATCGAGAACATTTCATCATCCACATTTCAACACAAGAACCACATTTCATCGTAAATGAAATATATTCTTGCGAATTCTCTAACAGTCTAAATTGACGGATTTAGTTAGGCTTATGTGTCAGAGATTGATGTGGGCTAGATACTCATCTATCAATTACTAATTAATTAAATAATTTGTAATTTCAACGATAACAAAAATTGGCTAGTTATTAAACTTGTCTTTTACGATTTTCCAATTTTGGAAAGCGTTATTTCAATTTTGATAAAATATGTACACGATAACAAGTGCCCGATGAAATGTTTGTGATAATCTGTCCTGGAATCATAATTTGCGAAAGTTCTTAATTATAACAAAAAATATAAATTAAATATACACAAACTAAAATTGACTTAATTCAAGAATTAAATATGCCTAAAAGTAATATTTTTTTTTAATATTAAGAACTAGAATATAAATTAAATATAAAACAATCAAAATACAGTCTCCAAATTCCATATTTTTAAATTACAAAATAAAAAATAACTTATAACAAACCCTAAATATTTTAGTTTACTTAAAAATGACTTTGTTTCTGGTTTTTTTTCTTTTTGGAGATTGACTTAAATTAGTGATGATAAGAATTCCTCCATTATTTTAATTTTAATATTATTATTATTAATTAAAATATAATTTTCAATTATGTTTTTTTTTAATGAAAATGAGATTTATATTTTTTATATCTTATGTTTCGAAAATAAATAAATAATTTTTTTTTTTAAATTTTGTTACATAAAAATGTTTTAATAAAAATGGAGAAAGTTTTAAACAAATTTAAAACAATTTGGATTTAATTTCTAAAAAAAAAAAAAATTCTTAATATAAATTAATTATTTTCTACCACTTAAACTGTAATAATTTTGTTGATCTTGTTGCCAAGCGGTTTGTACTGTTTTTGCAGCACCCTGTAAATAAATATGTATATATAGATGGTTTTTTAAAATAATTTAAATTTAAATAAAATTGTGTTTAATAAGGAATTCCTAAAAACCAAAAAATAATAATATTAATGCATAAAGACTTCGGCGATACGCTAATGGCTAACATATCACTCATAAGATTTTCGATCATGTTTTTCTCGTTCATGTGGTGACCTGCAGTAAAATCTGAAAACGTCAAAAAAAATAAGTATTCGCCAATACTGGTGATCTCTTCAAGACAGTTTTTCCATTTTGGTTTCTGTGTCGTAATTCTAGGAGCCGAATTTGAGTTATTTATATTATGAATAACAAATATTAATATAAATAATAATAACAATAACAATATTTCGTACTCGTACTATAGTAACAGTTGACAGCTTAACTAGATTCCGCAACTGAGATACAACAACAGAGTAGAGAACAATGTTCAACAATATTCACATGCATTCTGAATTCCGTTCGGAACGGAGAAATACTCGATTTTCATATGCATATTCACATGCATTCTGAATTCCGTTCGGAACGGAGAAATACTCGATTTTCACATGCATATTCACATGCATTCTGAATTCCGTTCGGAACGGAGAAATACTCGATTTTAGGTCCGACGGAGAATTTGGTATTCAATTTGTTGGTTTGGCATAAGTTCATTATGAAATTACAACGAAGATCGCAAATCATGATTATGATAATTTGATTTATCTCGTAAATAATAAGCTGTGATGATTTTTTCACATATTGTTAAATATTTAACATGTTTTAATAATTTCATTGGAAGACAAGTGTAACCTTCTTTATGTATCACTAAATGTAGCCTTATTGAAGTCCGGTGCACTTAAAAATAATTTCTTAGAAGAGTTCTATGTAGAACCATAGAACTAACATACGTCATGGTTGACAATTTTCAGTTTTGATTTAATAAAAAGCAATATCGATATAACATGCAGATTTACTCTAACTAGTCCACAGTTAACAGAAGAGACATATATTTCATATCTTCATTAGGTACCTTATCTTATCTTATGAACATAAATACTTTCTTATCGAAAATTCCACATTTGCCGCCGTTGGAGATTAAATCACTCGTTAGGTCGTTAGGTTATGTTTTATGGAACTAAAAGAACGGAGCATATATAACGGAAGCTTCATCGTATCGTAATAAAAACATATTAGAAATTATTTATTTTTGAAAAGTTTTAGTACTTTTAGTATGGGGAGAGACTTGAAAATTGTTAAATATTGCAAGGATTCCAGATACGAATGTCTGAACGATTACAGGGTGCTTGGTTGGAATTTATTAATTGAATATATACTACAAACTGAAAAAAATTATTAAATTATGTAAAAAAAATAAACCAATCCACTTACCTGAAATGCTGTCCCTAAAAATGATGTTACAGCTTTTGTAACACCAAGTGCAACTGTTAATAAACCACCTGGACCATCATTACCTAATAAACTTGGTGCTGGTGGTAAATCACTAAATTGATCATTCTGAGTTTTTTTTAAAATGATTTTGTTTCGATTATTTTGTTTTTAAAATGATTTTGTAGTAAAGTTTGAGTTGGTTTTTTTTTGTTTATCGTGTTGTGTTGTATTATAGTAAATGTTGTGTGAAGCGCAAAAATAATGAAGCAGGATGCAAAAATACGCAAAAATATATAGTAAAAAAAAGAAAAACGTAAAACAAAAAAAAATGTATAAGAAATCAATAAATATTTTTCTTAAAATCGATTTAAAATTATAAAGACGTATAAATAAATGAACGGGTAGAAAAGCAAAAAAGGATTAAGCAATTTTTGCAGTTTTTATTATCTTGAAATGGCCAACCAAAAAATGAATATAATGGAAATGAAATTAGAAAAGATGAAAGTAAGAAAGAAAAATATTTAAAAAATTTAAAAATATATACAAGAACATAGAATATATTTATATAATTACCCCGGTATGTTCATCCTCAAATCCTTGATGGTTATTATTATTAAAATTAATGGCAACTGAAGATTGCTGTTGTGGTTTATTACCACGTGTTCCTCTCGGAACTGGCGCTGTTTGTTGCCATTGTTGCCACAACCATGATAAACCTTCTATTAATGGTCTTCGTTCTGGTTGAGTAGGACGTTCTTGTCGTCGTGGAAGACGTGTTGTCGTTGTGTACGGTGTTGCAACTGGATCATGAGGAAATAGGTCCTGGAAAATATATTTATTCATAAATTTTTCTTTGCAATACTAAAAAGATCTTTATAAATTGGTGTCTTGAATTAGTTTCAATGTTGTATATTCATCTATAAACTTTAATGTAATTGAATTTTGAAGTATAAAATCAAATAATTGACCGTAATTATGACTGCAATGTAATTTTTAGGAAGTTTACTTGAGTATTTTGAAATACTCCAAGTATTTTTGCTTTTGGACACAAATAGATAACGATCTCAGTCAAAATGCTTTCTTATATATTATTCGATATCATTCAATATTTAATCAGATGGTGATAATTATTTTTTGTTGAACTAACCGAAAAAAATCAGATGCTGATAATTATTTTTTGTTGACCTCTTCCGAGAAAGAATATAATATGTCTTTCAGCTCTGGCGAATCTTTAGTCCAAAGATACACCAGGGAATCTTTAGTCCAAAGATACACCGGCGAATCTTTAGTGTAATGAAGTAATCAACCAGGAGTGGATAAATTACAACATAATACTAAAATCTGAAAGTCTCTGACATCATTATGATGAATAACTTTTATTGGTTTCGCCACTTCAGCATATTTCATGTATACGTTATGAATTGGACTTTCGACCAACATTCAATACAAAGAAAGAATATTAAGTCTTTCAGAAAATGATACTCTGGCAAAGGTTTAATCCAATGAAGGAAAAAAACAGGGGTGGATAAAGTACAATATATAGCAAGATCTGAAAATCTATATGACTAATAGTCTAGGATTAATAGCCTTTATTGGCTAGGCTACATACTTTATGATCTCATGTACTTTCTAATAATAAGAGAAATAACGTCGTTCCGGGAAAAAAATAGCCCTGTTATGCACAATGTGAAGGCAATGGGTTAATTTGGCAACAAATCTAAGACAGTCTGAACTATGACGAAAGGAAGACTGAAATTATGCCGAAAATAAAAAATTATATTATTTAAGCTTTTACATCTCAAATTAATTTACATTTACGTTTACTGGAATATTATTATGAGTAGGTCCGATTCCTTTCTGTTTCAGGACAGCTGCTAAAAGTGCTTCATTAGTTTTGCCATACACTTCAATATTGTCCTGATTGCCTAAATCACTTTTCAATAAATTCAAAATTTCCTCTTTTGTAATTGGTGGTTTATTATCTGGCAATGTCGGTTGATTTAGTTTGTTTGTTTTCGACGTTGAAGGCGGTGTAGATGTATTAATAGGTGTTGTTGTTGAAGTAGAAGTTGTTGCTTTTGCTTTTCGACCACCTTGCAATTCTGACATAATTAGTGGCAATTCATTAATTGAAACCTCACGCCCCAATAGTGATGATAGTAAACGTAAATTACTTTGAATTTCTGAAGCTCGGCTTTTTGTCATTGGTGTTGTTGTTTGTGGTTTTTGTGTTGTTGTTGGCTTACGAGTTCTCTGATTTGTAGTAATTTCATTACGCAAATTTGGCAAATCAGTAATAGTAATTCTTCGACCCAGTAATGAAGATAGTAAAGACAGATCGGTATTCACTGAAGCTAAATCTTGTTGATGTTGTTGAAAATCTATTTGCGATAAAGCATTGCGATTACGAGGTGCCGATGTCGTAGATGTTGGAGATGGTAATGATTGTGTTGGTGTTCGGCCTTGAAGTGCCAGTTCGATGATACGATTTGCAAAAGTCGGAGGACTTTGAGTAGAATGATTATTTAGTTTACCAATTTGACGCTAGATAAATAAAAAAAATATTATATTAAAATATAAATATTGATTTAGTTTTTTTTTGTTACCAAAGAATTTAAAAATGCTAAATCCTCTGAATCTGAATTTATTGGCCTCGTAGTTGCTGCTGCAGTTGGTCGAATTGTCTGAAAACTGTTTAATAATTCGTCAATATTGTTTTGAACAACTGGTGTTGGCGGAGTAGTAGTAGTAGTAGTAGTCGTCGTCGTTCTTGTAGTGGTTCTTGGTGTTGTAGTTGTACGCTTAGTTGTAGTAGTTGTGGTTTTTGGTGGGATATTTTGTCCATTTGGTTGCTGCTGACCTCTAAAGAGCAGTTGTCGCTGAAAATGTTTATAAAAGTTTTAATAAATATTTCCACAATTTCAAAAAAACTGATTGATTACCAAATTCTGTAAAAATCTTAAATCATCTTGATCGGATGGTGTTGTAGTTCGAATTCGAGTAGTAGTAGTAGTTGGTCGAACTGTAGTTGTAGTTCTCCGTGTAGTTGGTCGTGGAGTGGTTGTTGTAGTAGTGCTAGTTGTTGTTGTGGTAGTCGGAATTTCTACTGTTGTTGATGTTTCTTGCGGTTTGTTATTTCTTTTATTATTAGATATTTCGTTTTGTAAATTAACTAGATCGCCTATTTCAATTTTCCTGCCCAGAAGAGAAGAGAGAACATCTAAATCTGCACCCACATCAGCAACTGCGTCTTTATGACGATTCAGTTCTTTTTCTGCAGTCACTAACATTGTTGTTGGGATATATCGTTGAGTTGTTGTTGTTGTTGTTGTAGATTGTGTAGTAGTTTTACTATTTTTACGATTATTTATAATTTCGTTTTGAATATTAGGTAAATCATTAATTGTAATCCTGCGTCCCAAAATTGACGAAAGAAATTCAAGATCGACGTTCACCGGGTTTGGTAGTGGGGTTTGTGTAGTTGTGGTTGTTGGAGATTGTGTAGTCGCCTTATTATTTTTACGATTATTTACAATTTCGTTTTGAATATTAGGTAAATCATTAATAGTAATCCTGCGCCCTAAAATTGACGAAAGAAGATCAAGATCAACGTTCACTGGGTTTGGTAGTGGGGTTTGTGTAGTTGTGGTTGTTGGAGATTGTGTAGTCGCCTTATTATTTTTACGATTATTTACAATTTCGTTTTGAATATTAGGTAAATCATTAATAGTAATCCTGCGTCCCAAAATTGATGAAAGAAGTTCAAGATCGACGTTCACAGGGCTTGATAGTGGCTTTTGTGTTGTTGTGGTTGTTGGAGATTGTGTAGTCGCCTTATTATTTTTACGATTATTTACAATTTCGTTTTGAATATTAGGTAAATCATTAATAGTAATTCTGCGTCCCAGTATTGATGAAAGATATTCAAGATCAACGCTCACTGGGCTTGGTAGTGGCTTTTGCGTTGTTGATGTTGTTGTAGTAGTTACTGGTTTACTACTTTTCCGGTTATTAGCGATTTCACTTTGTATATTTGGTAAGTCATTAATAGTAATTCTACGACCCAAAAGGGAGGACAAAATGTCTAGATCAGCATTTATATTAGAGGCTGTTGTTGTTGTAGTGGGTTTTGGAGTTGTAGTAGTAGTAGTTGTTGTTGTTGTTGTGGTGGTAGTAGTTGGCTTCGGAGTAGTTGTAGTTGGCCTTGGGGTTGTTGTAGTTGTCATTGGGGTTGTTGTAGTACGCTTTTTTGTTGTTGGTGTCGATCTTTGTGACTCCTGTGCTCTACGTGCTAAATTAGCTTGTAGACCAAGTAATTCTTGAAGTAAACGTAAATTTCTTTCTAAATTTACTTCACTTAAAAATGAATCAGTTGTAATTTGTGGTGCATAAGTACTTAAAATTCGAGTTTTAGGCTTTTTTGTGGTAGTTTGCCTTTGAGTAGTTACATAGAAATTAAAAGGAAAAATAGTAGTAGAAAATTCTGTAGAAGTAGTAGTAAGAGGCATAGTATAAGTAGAAATAGTTGTGCTTCTTTCTGTGCTAGTAGTTGTTGAAGGAGTAGTAGTGATGGGTGCTATAGTAGTACTTGGAGTTGTAGTACTTTTAGTTGTAGTAGAGGGTAATTTTGTGGTAGAAAGAGTAGTGCTTATTTGTGGCAATAATGTTACTTGATCCATTATAATATATGGCGTATCATTATTAATACCTTTAGTTCTTTTGATATTTTCATCTTCATCATTGTTATCTTTAAAAAAATCAGAAATATTATTTTCTTGAGATTTGCGATCAGTAAATTGCGGTTCATTTCTTATTATTGGTGTTGAAGATGTTGTAGTCGATGTTACAGTTTTAGTAGGAGTATTTTGAGTAATTGTTGAAAATAATATTGGATTAAATTCAAATGATTTATTTTCGGTTTCATCTTCTTCACTTAATGTCTATAAAAATATATATAAATATTTATTTAATTTCTATAAAAAAAATATATTTATTTTAACAAAACTTACCAATGGATCATCCAAATCAAATTCATGAATTTCATTTGAATCACTATTACCTAACGATGAATTTATTATTTCATCTTCCGCACTGATTGGTCTTTTAACATTATCAATTTGCGTTGGTTTCGATATTATTTCATTTTTCCTTGTAGACGATGTCGTTGGTATCACAGTAGTGTGTGATGTTAATGTTTGTTCAGATGTTGTTGGTATCGTTGTTTTATCTTCTATCATATTTCTGGATGTTGTTAAACTAAATACACTATCAGATTTTTGTGATACATCAGATTTGATGTATTTTCGTTTTAGGATATCCAAAAGAATGGCATTCTCCTAAATTTTTTTATATTTACATAAAAAAAAACATATGATGTAAAAATGTTAAAAAAAAATGTATAAAATGTAAATTTATTAATATACTTTAGAAGAGATTCAAATTATTTTAAAGTTAGTAAAAAATGTGAAACGTGAGTGGAAATTAGTTTTTTTTTATAATGTGCAATTTATTTTGCTGTATTTTTTTTTAAATTTTAGTGCCGAATAAAAAATATATTTACAAAAGTAATGAATAAATATAAAACAATATTTTCTTAAATTGCAATAATCAATTTTTTTTAAAATATAATTAAATTAATTTAACTGTACAGTTTTATTCGTGAAATTGTAATCAAAATTATACGTGTTTAGGATACAGATATTTTTAGAGTTTATTCCGTGGTTCATGTAGAGTTACTAATCATATTGGACACGCAGTGGGTACAAAGTGTTTTCAAAAAGTTCTTCGACGTCGTACTACTTAAATCATAACTTTAATCAACAAATCCTATTCAATTTGCTTAATTAACATGAATCACGGAGTAAGGACTGAAAATATCTGTATCTAAAACGTGTCAACCATGAATATATTTAAAATGAAAGTAGAATTAACTAAATAGTTTTGATATCTAGTAAATTAGTTTTTATTTAATCTACTATTAGAATGTATTCATATCAAATATGTTAAATACCTTTTAAACATGTTTTATTTACACTATACGAAACTTGTTTAGTTTTGACAGATTTAATGGATGTAAGTATAAAAACTAGTTCAATTTTGACAGATTAACAGATGTAATTATAAAAACTTGTTTAATTTTGACAGATTAATGGATGTAAGTATAATTTCTTTTGAATTAAAATGTTTTTATTGAATATTTACTATATTTAGTTCTATGATATAAATAAATAAACATGTAAATGTTTATAAATATTTCAAATATTTACAGAAATATAGGAATATTTTGTAGAAATATTTATTTTCATTTAAATATTACCTATAATATTGACATTTTATCATGTTCATGATTTAATTACTTAAGATGTCGCGGTGATCGCCTTAGAAAGGAGGATGAGAAATGTCAATTTTTTTTTCATTTTAAAATATTATTTATGGATCTATTTTTGATTATTTTATGGATCTATTTTTGATTATTTTAATATATTTATTAACTTTTATAAAAATATTAAATGACAATTTTCATACCCATTTCTTGACGTTAAAATTTTAGCCGCCATATTCCACTTACTTTGTTGCAACTCACAAATATTAAATAATATTTAAATTTTAAAAATTTATATAAAAGCAAAACAACCCAATTTAAACATGATTTAAACATATTAGTCTTTTGCTCGTGCATATAGTGTGAATACCGAATTATATTTGTTAAGTACTCAAATTTACATTCCACAAATTCTTTTGGTACATTTATAATTAATTTCTATTCAATCAACTTTTAATATTATTGGATTTTATACTTTTAATTTACGATAGCTACTCTTCCTTTAATTTGACTTTAAATTATAGAATTCAGCTGTCTATTAATTAGTTGTTTTAGTATTAATAGATATTGATTAATCAGCTTGTTTAAAAGAAATGCTTAACAATATTTTGACTGCTTTGTTTCGAAAGCATAAAAATAATCGGTTAATAAAATGCTTTTCGAAAACATTAAGTTTCAGTAGTACTAACAACTGAGTTTTATAAAACCAGATTGGATAGAACTAGAACCTATGGAGCGAATTACTGTCCTTATAAAACTGTACAGTTGAGATCATTATATAAAATATATAATTAAATTCGATTTAAAAAAAAAAAAACTAAATTTTCACCCACTTTAGATTAAAATATTTTTTATTTTTGTAATTTAAGAAAACAGTCCATACCGTATTAGATTCATAATTTGTAGAACTATTAGATGTTAAATTTGAAATCATTAAATTGATATTAGAAATAGTAGTGGTAGTAATATTATCATTATTAATATCAGTAGTTTTTATTAAATTTACACTTTTATTATTTACATTATCTAACATCATATTTACACTGTTAACAATTGTTGTGGAACTTATTAAATTATTAATATCATTATCATTATAATCACTATTAATGCGATTTGTGCTCGTTATATAATTAATTTTATTATCCACATTATTATTATTATTATTAATATTATTTTTAGATTTTTTTAATAATTTGCTTCGAATAGTCGTTCTCCATAAATCACTATAAGGATTAAATAACATTATTGGATCAATATCGACTATTTCAAGCTCATCATTAATATTATTTACAACTTGTAATATTGTTCCATTTGGATACTTCCGTACCACAGTTTGATTTGGTAATATTCCATAAACAGCTAATTGATCTGAAATTGATGGTTCTGGTGTTGGTCGTCTTCGTACTACAGTATTATTTGGTAAAACACCATATACTGTATAATCACGACGAGGTGGTGCTTCTTCAGTTTCATCATCATCATCATCTACACTATTATTCGATATGTTTTCAGTAGGAGTAGTAGTAGCAGCAGTAGTTGTAGTAGTTGTTGTACTCGTAGAAGTAGTTTTCGTTTCTATTTCAACAACACGTTCTACAGACTTTACAGTTACACGTTCTGTCGTTGGCGCCATTGTTGTAATAATACGTTCCACAGAAACTGGATTAATTGTCTTTTCAGTTGTAGAACTTTTGCTATTACTTCCGGGCGCAAATATTGTAGGACGATTAATAAATCGTGGCCGATAAGTAGTGCTAGTAGTAGAAATCGCTGTTGTATTTGTTGATGGGCTACCAGATATTTGTGTAGAATCTATTGGGCTATTTGTTTGGGATTGTTTTGTAGGGAAATTCGTGTTTATAGGGAAATCGTTAAATATTTTTTTTATTGGGAAATTTTGTGTATTTAAAAGTCGTGGTGTTGTTGTTGTATCATCTACTATTGTATTTGAATCTTGTGTGGAACGTAAATTTGTTATATCATAAATGTCAGTTGTTGTTGGTGTTGTAATTGTATCTGTTTCTAATATAGTTTGTTCACTGTTTAATTGTTCTTGATTTGTTGTTGTATTGTATTTATTAGTGATACTATTTATGTTAGATAATGTGGAATGTAAATTATGTACATTATTTTCTGTTGTATTTTCATGTTCTGTATTTAATTGTGTTGATGCATTTACAATAATCAAAGATGATATTTCTTCATTTTTAGAAGTTTTATTCAACATTTGATTATCATTAAATAACAATTGATCATTTTTAGAATATTTTATTGATTTAATATAATCCGATCTTGATGATGTTGCTGACTCATTATTAAAACTATTAAAATTATTATTATTAATAAAATTATTAGTCGATTCAGTGGTGGTAGAATTAAATTTTATATCGAATAAATTACGATATGATTTTGTACTTTCATCAGGTTCCACATAAATCGGATTTATATTAATTAAACTTTCAGTTGTTGTATTGAAATTAATTTTTTTCGGTTTTATTGTAAATAAATCTAAAAATGATATTGTTATTAATGGTGTCGGTGTTGTTATTGCTCTATATAATTTATGAAAAGCACTAAATGTTTGTGTAGTAATTGTAGTATTTTCTATTATACTATTGGCAGTAGCAGCATCTGTAGTAGAATTACTATCATTATCAGCGATAGCAGCAATAGTAATAGCAGTATTATTATTAGCATTAAATGATGACATTAAATTGTCATCAGTATTGGAAGCATTATTTTGTACGGAAGTATCCAAAAATTCATTAATAGCTGTAATTAATTTTGGTTCAGTTATTAAATCACTGCCAGGTGTTGATGGCAAATGATTTAATAATGTATATGGTTGTGGTAAAGTAATTGGTAAATTAGTTGGTTCTGTTACTAAATCTAAATCTAATATATCTAAATTACTAATATTAATATTATTATTTAAATTAATTAATTGTGCATTAAGCGAATTCATAAATTTACTATTACGATTATTAATTGCAAAAGCCTTAAAATTATCATTTGGATAAATTGTTGTCAAATTGTCATCAGTTGTTGTATTTTTTGTCCAAATTGATTGTTCGTTATTCAATGAAATTTTTGTCTTTTCGTCTATGTCACTTTGATTTGGATAAATAGGATTCAAAATGGATAATTTATCAATAGGATTTGTTATTAAATCTTCATTAATTTGCCCAATATTTTTATAATTAATTGGATTAGTAACTGAATTTGTTTTACTAGTTGTAGTAATTAACATTTTGGATTCATTATTTTCATTACTACTATCACCATTTATGACATGTTGGTCTAGATCTTTTGATACCTGAATAATATCTGGTAATTCTGTAGTAGTTGTTGTTGTTGTTGTAGTTGTTGATGACATTGTTATTGGTAATATATCTGTACTTTCAGTTGTTTTTGATATAATTTCAGCTAATGCTTCAAATATTGATACTGTAGCTGATCCAGCTGGCGCTAATGCTTCACCACTATTTTGTATATCATATTCAAAATCATCATCATCATTATTGTCATCATCATCATCATCATTTGGTGTATCAATTGATATATCACTACGCATTAAACCACCAGCTATTGGATCAATCATATTCCAAGCACCAGCAAAATTATTTAAATCTAAATCCATTGTATTTATAGCAGCTGCAACTTGATTAATATCTTTTGAAAAATTTAAAGCTGAACCTGGTGATATTTGAAGTTTTGATGTTGAGGTTGGTTCAGTTGATGATGATATCAATTTAGGTGATTCTGATGATGATGGATATCGATGATTTTTATATCTTTCCTGTATATTTATATAGTTAAGTAAAAAAATATTTTTTTTTTTTGGTGTGTGGATAGTGTAGTATTTTGGTGTGGAATATAATGTTGAGTTCAGATGTTTTTTTTATATTTATTTATATATATATGAAAGTATATAAGAGAAAAAGTTTTTATTTATTAGTTTATATTTAAAATTAGTTTTTTTTTTGTAAATTATATGAGTAAAACTGTGGAACCTAAGTTATATATAATGTTTGTATCAATTTTGAGGAAAAATATTTGGAATATCAAATTTTTTAAATGAATTTTGGTAATTAATCATTTTGAATCACTTATTTGAAAAAACATTTACAGGTCGTAATAATCTCCGAAAAAGAAACAAGCGAAAAACATGTGAGAATAAGTAAAAAATCAACGAAATTAACGATCGCTATAAATAACTAAAAATATTAAACATAAAACCAAATTTCGCTAATTAAAAATTGACCGGATTTTCGAAATGGAAACGTTCGATGTTCGAATATCGTGGTAATGGTCCGATTTTCTTCGTATACAAAACCTTTGATTTTTCTAATTTCCTAGACGATTTCCGAAATTTTCAAAGTTGTTGTTGAATCGATATTACAATGATTTTAGTAACACGTTGTTGGATAACTGAGAATCAACGAAAGAGGCTGTGGATCATCTACACGGTATGCAATACAAAAATTGATTGAATCTTTAATGTTTCTGAAATAAGTGATTCATTTAGTATTCATAACATTATGTGGAATGTAATAAATATAAAATTAATATTATTAATTATTTAAATTTTGATTTTGGTATAATTTTTAATTCCTAGAAGGGCATTTTAAATTTAAATATTTTGAAGCCAAACAATAGTGAAATATATTTTTTTTTTTAGTTTTCAATTTAAATAAAAAGAAATTGGTTTCATTTTTTATAATATTTTTGTTTTTTATTATATTTTTTTTAAAAATGATTCTTAAAAATTTAAATTATATCAACAACTATATAATAAAATTTAATATTAAATATTTTTTATATGCCCTTCCATTTAAAATATGTAAAATAATTATTTTATTAAAAATTATTATAAATGAGTTTTGGATTAGTAAGCAAAATAACAAACAAATTAAAAAAAAACCAACAAACCAAAAATTAAAAATAACAAAAACAAATAAAGATGAAATGATTATTTATGTGGAATGTAAAAAAAAAATATTTTGTGGAATGTAAAATATAATGCATGTAGTAAAAATTATAATGAAATACTTAATAAAAAAACTAAAGAACAAATCAAAAATTTATATATCATTATTTTTTAAAATTGATTAATAAATTTTCTTTGACAAACGATCATAATTTCGATCCGGTTCCACTAATAACAATGATGACCATATTGTATCTAAATCTTTTGCTGAAGCTGTTGTTGTTGATGTTGTTGTTCTTGTTGTGGATGATGTTGTTGGTGTTATATAAATACGACGTTCTGGTGTTCTTATTAATGTTTTATGTATTGCATATGATGTTGGATGTAACATATTTTTACTTTCATAATTTAGAAATTTAATATTACTAAATTTATTATTATTATTCGTAATTGTTGAACTTGTTAATGAATTTAAACGATCTCGTTCCACTAAACGTATCTGATCCGGTTTATACGATTTGTAAGATGTTAAAGATTGTTGATGAAATGGTGGGATTTGATAAGAATTATGATGATGACGATATGCTCTTTCATGATCTGAATATTGTGGACCAATCATTAGTGGCGGATGATTTATGGACCATTCCCATCCAAATGCCTTGAAATATTTTTGGAAATGATGGTTTTTTTTTTTCGAATTTTTGATAATGATAAATGAATGGATAAAAAATAAATGGTAAAATTTTTTGATAAAATGAAAAATGATAAGATAATAAATTAATTAAAATTTCCATTTGTTTGTTGGTGTTAGTTTTAACAGTCAATGTTGTCATATTTTATGTTCTATATAGGAAAATTTTTAAATACAATTTCAAATTTCATATAACCAAATATTGAATTATAATATTTTCCACAAAAAATAAATATATATATAATTATAACATAAATGACTATAATTCAGATCGAAAGAATAAATGATTGAGCTAGTTTACTATATACACCTATCATATCAAGCTATAGGGTGCTTATTAAGGATCTAAATGCTCAGTCAGTGAGCTCCTACTTGCCACTATTTATATCGGTACTACAAAGAAGGATCAGGATTTTGAGAAACTTTTTCCTAGATAACTTTGAGGAAGTATGCGAGATAAATCCAGCTAAAGTAGTTAAATTTATTAGGTAAGTAGGGTCGTTCGAAACGCTACAGTGAGGAAGAAAAAGGTTGACTGTTGAGACGCTGCAATCTGCCTATTCTTTAAAACTAACAAACCAACCAAGTATCACAACCTATACTAAATATTTAAAATAACAAATAAATACCAGTGCTTACAGTGGGTACATTCAAACTTGGAACACTTGGTCTAAAATAGCTCAATAAGTCGTACAAAATTGTGAACTATAAATTACATTTTTAGGGTGAATTTGTTAAAATATAAAACCATAAATACATGGTTAAACTCCTTCTGCAACAAACAAATATGTATAATCTTCGAATTAGTTCAAATTATTATCTAACAATTTTATTTTTGAACGAAATTTCTTATTTTATATTTAGCGAGCGGTCCGAAAAACTTCAACCTTTGTTCTTCCAAATATATCAAGGAATTTTCCATTTCAACTTCATCAGAGCATCATAATGCTTCGATTCCCATTTTTAAAAGATGATAATTTTCCATATGTTGAGAAAAAATATATTTCATCAACAAATTTTGATACACTAGAAACTAAATTATAATTTATAACTTCGTATGATCAAAATATGGATCAAGATGGTGTCAAATAGTTGGATTTAATCTTAATAACTGGATATACAATACTGAGAATTAAATACTGATTGTAATTGGGATCATCATAACCGGAAGCTAGAGAATTGCTGCGGATGACAGAGTTATCTGGATGAACTCTTTCCTCGGACAAGGCTAATTAAAGCTGAAGCGTCGAGTAAGTAAGTAAGTAGTTGTAATTGGATCAAAGTGTAGTCAAATAATGGGTTAACATAATAATAATTAAATGTTGTTTTTTATTAATATTAGTGGACTAGCAGCTTTGGGAACATTTTTGACTTTATAGGAATTGTAATTCTATAAAAATTAAGTTCAATTATTTCCCAGTACCCGATTAAATTGTGTGAACATTAAAAAAAAGGTGGACAATGATTGTGGTTGATATATAAATTTTCGCGTGAGCGTAAGATTATCATGCATCTCGACATCTCGAGAATTAATTTGGTTCGAAATTTCTGGCGGATTAAGCTTATGAAAAGTATGGAACCGTTAATATAGAACCACTATATAGCCAGTCTGTCATTATGATTGTAATTAATACTTATGTTAATCAAGCGCTAATATTAATAATCGAGTATCCAATCCTAATCAATCTTATCCATAAGAACCTGTTGCAAAGAAAATGTGGACTTAAGAATGACACTGATTATTTGTTTACGGATAAGCGAAAACAAGCTTATAAGAGTGACATTTGTTAGTATGTTCATTATTATAGCCATTTTATGTTATAAATATGTAATAAAATTTTATGGAAAACATTATAATTCAATTTTTAAATAGTATCGAATTATCGATATTAATTTAAATTATCCAAAATAAATTTTAAATATTTCATTTGTTTGAATCCATAAATGTTTGTCTGTTTCCAATATGTTGTAAGTATGCAAATGAATGAATTATCTTATCAATAATTTAAATTTCTATATAATGAGCAACAATCGACGACAGTCCAATTCAGTTTAATTAGTAAATTTTATATGATATTTAAATATTATTATTATGATTTTCTGTTAAAATAATAATGATAAGTCCTGGAAAAAAATGGTCATAAAGTCGTCTTAATTTTCAATGTCAAATATATTTTTTTATTGAATATTAAAATTAAATGTGCATTACCAAAAAAATGATATGAAAAATTATCTAAAAGAAATTGAAATTTTTTATAAAAACAAAAAAAAAAAAATGATACAAAAAAAAAACAGTATTCATAAAAATAAATGAAAATGGAAATTATAGAAAAGTTTTTGGAAAAATCATTATAAATTATATTTTAATTTGAATACAAATATACGTGCACTAAATGTTTGGCTCCAATAATTTCTCGAAAATCGAAAAATAATTAATTTTTTATATATAAATTAAATATTACAATTACAAAAAAATTTCGATAAAGTGTCTTAAAACTATAAAATTTTGTTCATATAAATATTGTCATTAAATAATCTAGAAATTAAAAGAAAACTTACCGCTTCAGTGGTCATTGGTGGAACCGTTGGTGTATAAACTGGTTTATCTTTTTCAATTTTAGATTGTGACCGAAAACCATCACCACGATAACGTGAACTGAATTTTTGTGTTGCTGATTTAAACTGAAATTAATACCAAAAAATGATTTCAAAATAAGAAAAATGTGATTTGTGGATAACAATTATGGCACCACACAACAATTGATCCATTAATTAGAAACCTGATTATCCGAATTTGACAATGTCGGTATCGGTATTTTAACCTATCTAGATAATCTCAGTTGGAATTTTAAACGAATAATTGTCGTGGTGAACACAGAATTGCTAAATTCACAAAATTGTTAGAATACCGAAAAACTTACCGAATTCTTAAATTTATTACCAGTTTCCTTATTATCAATATTTAAATTTAAACTTTTCGGTGCTGGTAATGCTAAATTCTTAGCTGTTTCCGTTGTAAATCTAGAACTAAATTTACCATATTGTTGTTGATTAAATAATTGTGCTGAAGCAGCACCTGGAATTTCATTATCTGGTGTTGGATCGTCCAAATGTTCAGATGTACTTAATGATTTCTTTTTTAAAGCTGGAAATTGTAATTTTGAATTTATTCGTGGTTTAAATTTCGTTTTATTATCAATTTTATCTGTTCTTTGTGTTGTTGATTCCACTAATGTGGACTTCTTTTCTTGTTTTGTTGGTTTCGGACGATACGGTTCAGCACGGCGTGGTTTAAAAAGTCCATTAATTGAACGATTTTGTGCCGGTGGCGTTGGTATAATTGGTATATTATTTAAAATTTCTTTATATAATTCATTAGATTTCGTTGTAACGGAATCGTCGCTACGTTTAATATCTTTTGATTTTGATTTCAGTAAAATTTTATAATGTTCGGGGTAATTTTCATCTTCTAATTGATCTAAATCAATTTTTTCTGAATATGGATTGTTGTTATCTTTTCCCGGACCTCGACGTTTTACTGTATCTCGCCAATTCATTTTTGTTGTTGTGGCAATGATTTGAGTAATTTCCGTTGGTTTGTCATCTGAGAGAGATTTATTTTGTCTTGTACGTGATCTTACCTGGCGTCTTGGAAGAGCAACAGGTAAAGTAGGAGTTTGTGTTGTTGTTGATGTTGTTTCAGTTCGAATTTGTTGTCGACCGACATTTTCTCCAAACTCAAATGTGAATCGTTTTGGACCGAATCCTTGATCAGAACTTTTTGTAGAAGTTGGTAATTGTTGTTGTCGTTGTTGATATTGTTGTCTATTTGTTTGATCTTCTCCTACTGTTGCTTGTGGTGAACTTTCCTGTTGTGGATGTTGTTGGTGTTGTCGGTGCTGTTGTTTATATTGTTGTCTAGCTGTTTGATTTTCGACTACTGTTGGTTGTGGTGAACTTTGTTGTTGTGGATGTTTTTGATGCTGTCGGTGCTGTTGTTGTTTAGTTGTTTGGTCTTGCACTAATGTTGGTTGTTGTGAACTAAAACCTCTAATTCGTGATCGGGATGTTGCAACTTCTAAACGTCCATTATCTTGCCGACGATTAGACACCGATTTTGCAGTTGTTGTTGTTGACGAAGATGTTATCTCTATCCGGCCAATATCATGACGACGACTGGCCAGTTGTTGTTTTTCAGTTGATGTTGATGTAGATACTTGAGATTTCCGACCACGATTTGAAATTCGATTTTGTGTTCTGATCGATTCTTTAGGTGTAACTGTAGATAGTGCCGCCGCTACAGGTTGTATTGGTTCTGTTGCACGAAAACGACTTGTTGCTCTTGGTATAACCGGTCTTCTTGATTTTGGTGTTTGATCGATATTTTCAATTGATCGTGGTTTATTTTGTCGTGGTGTTAGATCACCTTGTCCACTTAAATCATTAAAATCTTTAAGTGTTACTGGTGTAAATCTTTTTGATCCACGATTTTGTGTCTGAAAAATGAATAAGAAATAAAAATTTATTATGACGATTACATAATTTTGGAATATTTGTATTCATATTGATTGCATGTTTCGCGCGAATTTATTTAAAATAATTTTTATAATAAATATAATAAGGAAAAGTGAAAATTGTAGCTATATTTAAATCATACTTCAATTTTAAGAATAATATTTCAAACATAAATTAAATTAAACCATTCATATAATAAAGAGGAAATATTTCATGCTATATGCCAGTTTAACATTGTATTCATTGTATATACTTACTTCCCGATTAGGAATACAGTTTAGTTGTCAATTATAATTTCTCGCTAGTTAATAGGACAACAACAGTGTTGGTAATAATTATCGACATACCCAAAATCTTATAAGAGGAAATATGTGTCGTCAAATCAATGTAACTAATCGTAACATTTACTAATCTGTAACAAAAACGAACATAAAATGTCATTGATAACTAACTTGATCTGTCAATGTGGTAACATTCTTAAATTCCAAATTATTAAAATTATTAAATTATTAAATATATTTTTTATCAAAGATCGTTTAAGAGGTTGAAAAATATTTTTATTTTATTTATTTGCCATTTAACGAATTTCAATTACAAAAAAATATAATAATTAACTTCTAAAATCACATATAACATATACTGGTCTACTTTTAGGCGCTCTATAATTATAATCTTTATTACAAAAAAAAGCTTATAATTAGAGGTAGAAGATAACTGATAACTCGTAGCCTCGTAGTTAGGTTTTCAACAGTGATTTATATCCACCAGTTTTTTGTAATTAACAGTGTATTTGCAACGGAAAAACTTTTTTTAAAAATTTCACATTTTATTTGATTGGGACTCTTTAAAACCGCCAACCTTAAATATTTTAGGCACCAACAATAGAATATATAACCAATATGCGAACCAAATGTCATTGGAAACAGATTACAAATATGATCTAGCTAGAACATGTGAAATATTAATCGGAATTTTTAGCTTAAACCTACTGAAGCTACTAATCTCTTGTACACAATCGTGATACCAATCTATATACCAAATTTAATTCAACTCTGGTTTATAAATTTTTCTACGAATTTTTCGCTAGATCAAAAATACATGGCTTTCCACATAAATTGAATTTTTTTATCGGTCTCATCTTGTACGGACATCAAGATGAAGTCTGGATGAACTTGTAGGCAGAATTTCATTAATTTCATTATTTGATGAGCAGTTGCTGTTGCTGTGCATATCCAAATTTTGCGCACAAGTGCTGATGTGCGTAGCAACATCTCCTAGAACCGCTTGTCATATTTTAATGAAATTTGTGGTACTTAGAGGTTGGTAAGAATTTGGTTTTATGTAATTGATTTTCCTAAGATTGTGAGAATTGTCTACTAATGAACAAATTATTACGAGTATGGTTGACTACAGCATATTTAATAGTATTTTATTACCAACCCTGGATTTTTTTTTTTTTTGAAAAGCCATAATGCAAAAATATTCGTTAATTATTTATGTTATGCTATGTTTGGCATTGAAAATAAGAATTGTTTTTACTTTGCAAATAGACGAAGTACGCCTAAAAGTAAAATTCACAAGATAATCGGAAAATATTTATGAAAAGCCAACAATGTAAATTATTTTATGTTGTAGTTTGAATAATGTTTTTAAAAAATGCCATACTTGGCCGCGTGCTCATGATTACAATTATTTTCCATAAGTTTTTTTTTAAAATTTTGTATTTCTTTATTTTTCTTTTTCTTTTATATCTAAGGCATTCAAATTCACCTATAAAATCTGAATATATTTTAAATATGTAATGTTGGGCTAAATGAATCGTACAAAATTGTATAATTTTATGAAAGATATTTTTAAATACATATTATTATGTATTCAATGGAAAACTTATTTAATAGTGAGCAATTGGAATCGACAAAAAAATAATAAACGTGATACAAAAAACCTAAATAAGATACAAACAATCTAAGAAATATTCAAACGAAACCGTTCGCTTTTTCTGCGATTAATAAGAAAATGTTAATTTAATTTATGAGTTTTAGGGTATAGTTATAGTTAATTAAAATTCAACAAGTTTTGTACTTTAAATAGACAATTTGACTACAATTTTAATATGGTGACTTTTGTAAAAAAAAAATATAAATTAGATAATTATAGTTTTGGATTACAAATTGAAATTATTTAGGTAATTTATTTTAGTTTCTAATGGTGATTGATTATGTATAAATAAAATTTGATAATTTCTTTGTTATTTGATTTTCATGGAAATATAAATCATTGAATACAAATTATAGGAACTTTATCCAAAACCGATTGCAAGTAATCGTAATATCACATAATTATTCTGAATAGTTGTCGTTTTAATTCCTTTGTCCACACTCACGAAAAATACTTTTATATTGAGGTGATAGGTGAATGTATGCTAAGTGGTTTAATGAGATAAGCTGGCGATTAATTAAATAATTTATCGCTTGTCAGATCTACCAAAATGAGGAATTTGTTAAATCTGCATACTTTGTAAAAATTTCAGGAATATATACAAGACAACATCCATGAAAATAAATATGCGGATGTGTCGCTAGCAAAACTGATACATCTCCTCCCCTAATAAACAGCGTGAAAACATCGCTATATTGTGTCCTTAGCGATTTTCAATTGGAAATACATAACCAAGATCACAATCGACAATCTATTAAAGCTAACTGAAGGTATCCTATATAACAAACCTTGCCGTAGTTGTGGAGAACAGAAGGAGAAAGGAACAATAGCACAGTTTACCTGAAAATTCACAGCTTTGGCATGGTCCAGAAGGGATACTTTTAGCGATCAAGCGGCTTATTGATCTACAGAAATGGAACGTTTTGTGAAAGCCCAAGTGATCAAGTTAGTGGTAAAAAAACAGAGCTAACACACTAGTGAAGCTCGACGTCGTTTTGTATAAGATTCGTCCATGTATTTTATGTAACTCGGAAATATAATTTGCCTCTAATTTTAACTATGTACTAAATTTCATTCAAATATGATCATTTGAAGCACACTGACTTTACGGACTTAGTAAAGATTGGCACAATCTAATTCAGTCAATTTATAAAATTAGTCTATTGAACAATGTTTCCTCTTATTGACGACATATATGTAATTTTGTTTTTGGTCAGTAATAAATTTTGAAGAAATAACTTAAACTCTTGAAGACTTCTTGCATTGATACTCGTATTCACATAGGTTCTATTTATAATGATTTTAAGAAATTTCCTGCATATTCGAGATATGCCAATCTGAAATAATTTGATATGATATTAAATGATTACTAAATAATCGTTAAACATAAATTTTACGATTTATTATCGGTAAAGTTATAGTTAATTTGTAATTTGTCTAATTTTAACGCCTTCTTTTAAACAAATATCCAGAAATTTGTAATATTTTGTGTTTAAATCATTTCACCCACCCAACCACAAAGCTCATAAAAAATTAACCTGCAAACAATAAATAAGAAGAGAAAGGTAAACTTTTTATAAATTGATCCGGTGTAATTTTTATACCTTAAAATTATCAATTTACTTTTCTGACATTTTAGTTATAAATTATTGACCATTTTAATCATAATTAAATTTTATAAAAAATCAATTTTACATTTTTCCCTTATATATTTCCAGTATTAAAAAAATCAATTATATTAGCCTAATAGATAATGCGGCTCGTGGCTGCGTCTTCATTTTTTTACTAAAATGATTTATATCTTTTGAAAGTTATTAATAATTTGTTTATGGTTTAATACGATTTTGTTTAATATAAAATTTTATAATTAGTTCTGGTTGTATTTTAACAAAAATAAAAAAATAAGAAAATTATAATTGAAATTATATTTTAAATATAGCTTTCATTATGTATGCTAACTTCTAAAATCTGCAGTAGTTGAAAAAATACTTTTAACTTTTAAAGCGTTTGAATTTCTATAAATGCAAAAGTGAAAAACTGACAGAATTTGCTGAATTATATAGGACAAAACCAATGAAAAAGAATATAAAATATTAGTAACGTTATGATTGGCAATGGCATCAGTTTTAAGTAATGTAATTTTACCGAAAGTGTGTAACTTTCTGCACACAAACCTTTGGCCCTTATTTTAAAGTAAATAGTTGGAAAATGCGGTCTGACTGTAAGCTTTAATAACGCTAGAGATAGAAAATTGGGAAAAATCTCAGGAAATGTGGTATTCAAAGGTAACGAAAAGAAGCGGATCTTCTGGCGAAAGAAGGTCCTATAGCAGTTACATAAATAGGTCAGAACCATTTTATGGTACCTCACGCTGCTACTTCAATACACTACAAAAGGAAAATACTATCCATTAAGAAGCACCTGCACATAATTGCACTATCAGCGTACCAATTGTGTCAATTGTGTGATGTCCAAACGCTTCAAATACTCGAAAGTTACATTTTCGCTTTATTAACAGTACGGGCTTAGTCAATGATGTATAATTTAGAATACCATATGGCTTTAATTATCAGGGTTGTCTGTGGTCCAACCTGTCTGTGGTAAACTTAATCTAAAGAGTTGTAACTAGCATCTCAATCAGTATAGCAGCTCATTTTGTTATTTTGATTGCTCTTTAGGGATAAGGACTAGTTGTTATGTAGGGTCCCACATTATGTAGCTAAGAAATTATATCATTTTGATAATGGTATACTTATACCTATAAACCTATAAACCACAAAATCAGATATTGTTTCTACAACTACTTTCTAATTAAAATATTTTAATAAACAAATTATGATTCAACTATCTTTTTTTTAAAAGATATTCCGATGATTTATTATTTACAAAAAATTAAGAAAACAATAATAAAAAAATTGAAAGTGAAAAATAACAAATTAAAAAAAAAAAGTAATTTCAGCGCGCGTTATAAAAATACTTGATTGCGGCTGGAATTTAAATTGTGTCTCGTGCGTTAAAAATAATATTATTTTTCAAAATTGTATGAAACATGAATTTTAAAGACTTTAAAAATAATAAACAATTTAAAATAATAAACAATTTCAATGGAAAGGAATCTTAAAGATTTGTGAAAATTAGTTGACCACAAAGTTTTTTTTTTTTAATGAAAGATCTATAAAATGAAATATTTCCTATTAAAAAATTACACAGCTTTTGGGAAAAATTGTTATGTGTATAAACTTAATTGTACCACATTTAAGAAACAATAATAAAATTCCAATTTCTAATTTTATGTTGATGGTATTCAAGCTTCATAAAAAATGTTGGAAGTGAATATCAGATGAGTAATTGGACACTACAGTGTGAATTAAAGTATGAAATTGAGTCTGCTGGTAACAAGCAAGTTCTAAATGGAACCGTCAGTCATAGTTGGGAATCTAAGAGAAGGTTTGTGTCATCGCAAAAAGCATGTTGCAATGTTCGTAATTAGTAAATAGTAAGCATGGCCTAAACAGGTTGTGAAATAAAATATTCTTATGATTTATGCTGGATAGTTAGATTAAACTAACCTTTGCTAGATTAGATTACATATGGTTTTGCCGGTGTCCCAAATCAGTGCAGCCATTGTCAGCCCATTTTGATATACTCTTAAATTAGAACTCCTAGTACTTTCAAGGCAGTACAGTAAGTTCTTGAGTTGGTTCGACGACAGTCTGGGTTAATTCTACAAACGTTGTTTGGCTGTAATGCCATTTTATGTAGATGTTATAGGTTCCAGTGTCCAGAGTAACCTAATTATTGTTCGTACTCAAAATGCTCATATCAAGGAGGTCCGTTAAGCTGAAGTATGAATTGTTTGACAAGCATGTTACCTTGTACAGAGGTTAAATGTTTTTGAATTTGTGAATTCATCCATATTTTTATTTCCAATTCTGTAATGGCTCGTGGTATGATACAGAATTGTATTGGGTTGGTGAATATTTGTTTTGATCCTTTTCTTCCTAGAGAATCCGCTACTTCACTTTTTACCCATATTTTGCGGCGCCCATTTGATACTGTTCAAGTTCGCCGGAGTTATTAAAGTTTGAAGGGAGTCTCATTTTAGCTAAATAATGTTAAAATTAATACTTAATAAATTTATAAGCAATAAATTTGAATAATTGTCATAATCATAAATACATTTTTTATCTTCACATTGACGAATCTTGTGAATTTTCTTAGCTTAACAACATTATATCAAAAGTGTTCATAAATTTCGTTTTTACTTTCATGATTATGTGTTTGAAATAAATTAGTGGAAGTATGTGCTCTGTCAACTGAATTAGATGTAACCATACAAAGTACTAGTTAAAATAAGTAAATCATTATTTAAATTGCTGCTTTTCTAAGCTATATTTAACAATTTTGAACGTTACAGTTCGGTTAAACGTTCAATTGTCAATATATGTAAATAAACACAGTAAAAAATTCTCATTAATATTGGTTGACAAATGAATTGTCATATTAATAAATATTTGTTTTACAACAAAAACTGTCATTAAAGATTGAAAACTTTCTTTAGCTTTTTATTTTGCGGTACGCAGCTATGCATAAATATTTAATTATTTTTATTTGTGGAATTTTTCGTGCACTATTTATTTAAAAAAAAAAATTGTTTTAACTATGGAATTATTACTAGTGAGTAGTATTTACTGTGACCTCAACAAGTTATTAAGGGTTTTACAAGTCTAAGAAATGCCAATTAAATTTGTAAATTATAGTTTTAAGTTATTAAAAATAATAAAATATGCTAGTAGGTAAAAGTTAATTTTTTAAATATTTTAAAATATTTTTTATTGTATAAAAAATTTAATAGAAACACGAAGGATAAATATTACTAAATAATTTAAATTTTAGAAATTATAAATAGCGACAACATTTTTTAGTATGAAGCAATGCAACATAAAAATTACAATTTTCTTCATATTCATATTTGAAAAGTTTACATTAAATTTTAATTTTAGATATACATACCATAATTCAGTATTCAATTATTAATAGAGGCTATATTAGTTAATTAATAATTACTGAAATTTTTGTTAACAATTATGTGGCCATAGTTTTTTCGTGCTGGAGCATTCCTAACCAAAAACGTTCTGGGCCATTCCTAACCATATTTGAATATGAAGAAGGCAATGGCCAAATTATATTCAGGAATTGTTACATTTAATGAGATTAGGACTTACTCAAACTATGTCTACTTGTCAAGGGAGTCCAACATAAAAGATTTAAAAAATGTGGTGGTTTTATTTTCGAAAATCTTGAAGTAAACTGAACTCAGTCAAAGTGATTTCATTCATTAAAAAAGTAGGATGGGTCGAATCGAAACGCTGTGAAAATGAGCCAGACATAGACTGCCTATGACATCATTCTAATTAGCCATCCATAAATGATGTCACCTACGTGATGTGCGTGGGACTTTCTAGATTCATATTTCTTAAAAAACTAAAATCAAATAACCAAATTAATAATTTTCCATTTCAAATTATTCTTATTCAAATCAAAATAATAATTTTAAAATATCAATTTATTAAACAACGTTTATTCCATACACGGGCAGTTCTGTTACAATCCTACCAGACACTGGAAGTTCGTGTGGACACGGACTGGAAAAAGGGCCAACAAAATAAGATTTAGTGCGATATTACATGTCCATAAAGCCAATTTAATTTTAATATAAGAAATAATCGACAATTTATATTAATTTTTAATAATATTAAATTTAGAAAAAATTATTACAAAATTATCACATCAACTAATTTTGTATGGCTAAAAAATTTAATGGACTGAATTAACTTTTTAATGATATTACTTAAAATAATTATATATTAAATAATTTATTTCAATTTCTTTTAAAATTATATCGTGACACAATTTTAAGTTTAATAAAAAATATTATCCAAATATGAAAATTTAGAGCAAAATTTTTGCAGAATTTTATGAGCTCTAGTTTTTTTCGGTTAGTGGAACAGCACCAAAATAAAAATATAAATTTCAAAAGGTCATTGAAATATATAAATTCAAATTTCTAATTTCACACTTTTTATTAACATTTCAGCAAAAATTGCTTTATTACGAAATATAATAAATATAAATTTTAAAATTTAAATTAAACGCAATTTAATTTTTTTATAATTTTCTTTGTGGTTTTAGTGTTAAATTTTAAATTAGTTACCAATTAATAATAAGAAATTTTATATTAATAATTTTTATTATTATGATTTTGCTTATGCTCTATAATAATTATTTCCAGGAAATAAACTGCCGATTGTGTAATTTAAATCAATTTTCATAATTTCCCAATCACTTATACAATATGTAAACGTGAAAGTTCTTTTTGAAAAGTTAACTAAGAGTCCATTCACATTATGCACTCTGTGGAGTTAAACATGTTTAAGTGCTGATAGTTCATGTTTAAATCGAAAATTTACCATATTTTCTAAAGCATTTTTCAAAGACAGTTCATTGAAATATTAAGTAATTGACAATCGAATAGTAATTAGTGAATTACAAAGAGGATATTAGTCTCCTTACTATGTTTTTTAGATAGTTGAACTGTAAGAATGATTTGTTGTTTGATTTTTACAATACGGGAACACTTAAAATGTCACTTAAAATGTGTATTTGGAAATTATTCAAGAAAATTATCTTTACCGATGAGGATTATTTGATATGCAATCAAACAAAATTATGTAGTTGGATTCAAATTGATATTGTAGAAGAAAGAACTTTGGTGTATATTATAGTATGGAGGTATCAACCTTCAATCAATGATGATTGGTATCGTTTTAATTATTATATCATTAAGTACAGTAGTATTTCTTTTCAGAACTATGAAGCCTAAAGCTAGTGGTAACCTGTTAATTCGAATGTTTTGTGACGCTGGAACTATAATTTGAATATTTTAGTTCAGAAACTTAATTGTTCAATTTGTAAGGGCTTGAATAAACAGGTGGCAACTTACGTAGGGAGTTCTTTTCGGAACTGTGACCCCTTGTGTTTGTGATGGGCTCTTGGTTCAAGCTTAATTGTTTTGTTTTTCTAATTATTATATTTTTATTTTTTACTTAACTGCTTGTATTAAGCGTAAGTATCTAATTAACAATTGTTTGTGTTCGGTGATTGTAACATCAGAGCTCAATCCATTGCGATTAGTAAAATTTTTCTTAGCATGTCAGAAAGTGCAAGTAATCAAGCTTAGAGAAAGCTTGTCCTTAATTATATGTTCCTTCTAACATAGCCTTACTAACAATATCTCTTCTTATACTTACGATTACGCTGATCCAAACAAATTATCTATCTCTATCCCAGGTACTTATTTTCTTGGTAACGTGAATATAGCACTTGTATTTCAGATTGATGAGGATTAGATACTCGATTATTAATTATGACATTGAATTTGTTCTGCCCAAAATTGAATGAAATTGGTTTGTCTGTCAAATATATTTGCCAAGCCGGCGCAACATAATGGTCAAACAATTAACTTATTGCAGCAGAAATTCGGTGAAACGATAATCTCTTGAAATTGGACCTGTAAACTAATCCCTATGAAGTTGATATACAATGTCATTCAATATAAAATGCCATTCAAATATTTGTGCAGATATTTTGTCATTCTTCTACGCAAATAAATCACAAACTATTTCTGAACTGAAAACGATTATTAACACAAAACGCTGCATTCGTGAAATAAAATACAATATTATTGCAATAAAAAAAGTCGACAAATAATTTTTTATTATTTTTATCCGTTTAAAACATCATAGATTTCAAATATAAGTTTTGAAATATATCACATTCCCAACACACTGAATTCAATGTCCAAATTTAATTTTTAGGAACCCTATTGACCCATGTCGGTCTTTCATTTGATATTACTATCAACCCGCTCCCATGCAAATGTTAGGTACATTTGGAAAGTGAGTACACAGACTTCACCGCAGTCGGGGCAAGAACAATGTTTAACAGTGGATAATGTATACGTGTTTAACGTATACATACGAAATTCGCGCCAAAATAATTTTTCTCTGGATTTGCCTACCTAAAATTTATATATGGAAGATTTATATTAGCAGTAACTCCGTACCGACCATTATACAGGATTCTTTTAAAATCAGAGACATTTTAAACATTTTCCGGTCAATGTGCTGCTACAATAAAATTGGACACTTTATGAACTGAAATTCCATATTGAAACTCAATTTATATGAACTGTATTTAAATTTCCATTATTTCTTCAATGTTTTTGATATTAATTTAATAGAGTCAAACTGAATTTAGTTATTGTCACAATGTAACATTTTCTGATAATATATGAATAAAATTTTTGACATTTATGTGCTTTCGTTTTTTTAAACTTGGTATTTATTATCCGGGACTAAATGTTTGGTTTAAATTTCAATTACATATATGAGAAAATCTACGAAAAACTTATAATTATGAACAAATGAAAATATTAAAATTATTACTTTTTTATTTGCCCAATTTATTATTTAAGTTTCCATAACAAAAATAAAGAAAATTATTTTTATTAAACAAGAAACAATTGGAGAAACTTCAAAAATATAAAAATTTATTTTTGCATAATTTAATAATGTTATCAATTCGTAAACGTTTTGAAAATGAAATTCGCATATAAAATTACAGCTTTATAAAATTGAAAACGAAATTAACTTTAAAAAGTTATATAATTTTTATTGTTACATTTACAAAAATTGTTATTAAAATGTTTTGGAAAAAATTTCGTTTACTGAGTTTTTTCCAAAATTTTGAGGAAAATGAATTGTTATCACAGAATCAAAGTACCATTATTTATTTAGCATACGATTTGGCACCATAACCAAGTACTTCATTAAAATATAGGACACAATGAAAAAGAAGGACGAGACTCAATGCTAAATAAATATGCTAAAATGGAATAAATTAAAAATTACTAATACATATTTAAATATGTAAACACTGATTTTGACATTTCTATCTGCAAATAATTATTGCATTTATGTATATAATTATTTTAATTTAGGGCTGGGCTACATAGTTTCTATCAGTTCAGTTTAGATTCGATTCGATTCGATTCAACTGGTTAACTAGACTGCACACATAGCTACAATTGCGATCGATTAAATCACATATTATTATTATTATTATTTTTAAACTGTCAAATTTCATTCCTCTTTAGATTTTCTTCAGTTTGGATTCGCAAAATTCAATTCGTTCCGATTCGACCTATGTGTCCACTCATTACAAAATTTATGAAGACGTCAAATTTGAACTTTACTGAACGAATCGAAACTGTACTCTAAGTTTCAAATTCCTTAACTTTGATATAAATATTATGTTCGCAACAAAAATAATACAATAATTTGCATTCATGAATAATAAATTTATTATGAAATGTATTTCGAATTGATTCAAAGTTAATTTAATCATTATTATTTGTACAAAATTATAAAAAAATTATAAAATATTTTGTAATTTACATAATTATAAAATAAATTAAACCTTGTCCATTTCGTATAGATATAATTTTTACAAGGAGTTATGTAAATGTTGCTGCGGAAACAAATGGAATTTGTTCAAATATCAATTTTTATTTATACTTCCGAGGATTCAGATACTGAAAATTTAAAATCTTATATGGTTTTAATGAAATTCGGTAAACAACTTACTTTTAGTGGAATTAATACATTCTTGAATCTATGATGTTTTAGAGATCTAAAAGATTTTACTGATTTTCTTTTTACAAAACCCTGTTTTAACAAACTCTTAGCTTTGGGTTACACCTAAGTTAAATTTATATTTAGTTATACAACTATCACAACAAAAATATTTTAAATTACCATATAATATCAAGTAATTTATGAAATTTTGATAATAAAATATATGAAAAGGAAAAGTAATTTAATGAAAAGTTAACATAATTTTTGAATTGGTTTGAATTAAACTTTATTTGTAGTACAATAAAATTGTGATTATTATGATATATGTAATCTTATAATAATATGAATATTCATAAATATAAAGTTGAATATGTTTTATGCTTGAAATATGCTGGTTAACGAAGTGCACAGAAATAATTCTTTAATTTGAAATATTATATCATAATAAAACCAAAAGTAAGAAATGAGATAAAGTTTTATTTAATATTTTGACTAGTCTGTAAAATTTACAAAAAATGTCATTACATTTTTTTGGTATGAAATGTGTCAAATTTGAATTTTTTATTATGAAATCAACTACCATTAAATCTTTCCTATTAAATGTAACTTGGTACAATCAATTTAATACTTTTTTCGTTCTCCATTCCGTAACTAAAGATTTTCGTAATATTTACGGCCTCATATATTTAGACGGGTCACGACAGTTAATTTTGTACTTCTATTAAACATTTTCGAAATTGGAAGCTACAGGTCCAATTTTTTTCGATTTCTATTAATGAGGCTGAAAAGAACCGAGGTCTGGCATTTAAAAGAAAGTCTGTTTCCAAAATCCGGAAGGATCGTATCATTTAATTCATTTATTATAAATACTCATGAATTAATTATTTCCAATTTAATGTATTTTTAGAATAAATTATTTTATATTATCAATTGTTCACTTTCAAGCTCCTGTATAGTAGCCGGTTGTAACCTCCCGAGTAATAGCTTTACAATCGTAAAGAATATGCTCCTCAATTTCATTCACTATCCTGGAAATGATTTAGTTATTTAATGGTTTGGTTTGCTTGGGTGGATATGGAGTGCTTTCAAAAGTACCAAGGATTCGGATATAAAAATCTGGACAAATCAAATTTTAGCTTTCAAATGTCGTAGGTTTAAAGTGTCTAGCCAATTTAAAGCCGGGAAATATGCAATTCCAGAAGAACCAAATAAAGTGAAACATCAAGGCATTTTGTAATAGTACGAATAGTAATTAATTAGGACAACATCATATAAAATGATAAGAAATTCTCAAAATTATGATCTACATCTTAATTATATATCATATAAATATAGTTTTATGCAATTTTACAAAACACAATTTAGATCAAGTACATTTTTAATAGAAGGTTTTTAGGAATCATATTTTATACCCTCAAGTAAAATAATTGTCCTTTCGTAATAGGTTAAAATAAATTAAATTATTATTTATGTGATAAAATAAAATTATAATATATAATAAAATTAATTCGCTGTAAGTAATTAGAAGTTTATAATTAAAAATAAATGTTTTTACCTTCATATCAAGTTTAAATTTGAGATAAACTTTATTTCTGAATTTTAATTGTAAAGTTATAGTTAAATCAAGTTCAATTATAATTGGTATAGTTTAGTAAAAATACATAATTAATTCTTACAAAACTAATTAAACTTCGCTCAATAACTGGTCTTTTCACAGGCAGAAAATTGGAAACTCAAGCAACACTGAATGTCGGTCCTTCTCGAATGAGGATGAACTGATTTGGTAGTTTCTTTCTTGAAAACACAGGTAAACTGAAGTAGGCTAAAGTAACTACATTGATTAAAGATGTAGAATAGGTTCACCTGTTCACCGTTCGAATATAGGTTACAACGAGCTCATTAATATTTTAAATAGACACATTCTTAGTGGTCTGTAAGCGGCTTAAAAGTGCTACACTTGTAATGGTAATTTTGAAGGTGTTCTGCAAGTGCTATCTTATAAGAGTTGTAAACTCTATAGAATCCTAGTTTATATGGGAATTCCCATAAGTATTATGTGAGGTTAGCATTATAATTATTTAATTCTTTATAGCTCCATTAAAAGTCTGACACTTAACAATTGATCTTCAGGAAAATTGTAAAAGTTTTGTAAGATGCAAATTGTTTGTTAGGAAAGATTTAGGCTACTATACAGGACCTTGGAATCCGATAAATGATTAATTAGCTTTATATGCACTTATTGGTGCACTGGAGCTTCTAATATACTTTAATGAATTGTAATATATTTTAAAAATACTAAAGAAATCAAATTTATAATAAATGAAGAAAATAATCCGATCAGTTTGTTGGTAGCAATAATCATTGGTCAATAATCATTAGTTTATAAAGAAATTTAAATCTCAGAATTATACAAATTTTTATAAACTTTCTTATTATATTTATGAGGTTAATCTTTAGCACCTGTGCTCATTATTAAATGATATTTAAGGTGGAAAAATAATATTGAAATATTAAATTTTGTATTAAAAGAAAATCGATTTCACTTTTTATTTTTTTGTTGTCGGAACTTTTAATTTAAAATCTCATGAAACTAGAAGAAATATTAATATCATAATAAATTACATTGTAACATAATTTATTTTTATAATATATTTTTAAATGTAGTTTAGCAAAAGTATTTCTTTTTTTTTTGTTTAATTTCTTATTGGAAAATTTATATAAAAAATATGGCAATTTACGATTCATCATTAAAAAGTGTTAATCAGAAACTTGAGTTTATAAACGTTGATCAAACGTATAAATCATAAAATAATTTTTATGATATAATATCGGAAATGTTTGATTAATTGCAATTATATGCTCATATTAGTACCATGGCTTTGTTGACAGGCGATTATTTGAAAGTTAAAATTATTGCAGTTTCGCAATAGATTGTGGTAGGGGCCACTGACAGCCCAGATTACTGCAGCCATCTACTTATACATACGTCATTAATTTACAAACCCAGTGCTGATATTAAAGAATATAGCTGCTTCGGTGACAACCACCATGTAATGTGGGCTTTTGAGTTCTCAAAAACGTTTAGACATCACAGTAACAAAGTTTTTGTTCCGCTTTTATATATATAGTTTATGTTTCGCTTATAGTCAATAATGTGTAGATGCTTTTTAACTTTGAAGTGATCTGTAAGGAACCTTACCATTGTTCACTTAGAACAAATCTGTTGCTCGATTTTTAGATGGCTCAGGTATGAATAGTTCTTGTAATAAAGGGTGATTCAATGGTTAGCGTGGAAGTTTTTCTTAAGTAAAAATTAATCAATGGGCAGCTTCAAGTTGTATTTCCAGGCACCGAAATATTTGTGAATGAATTATTTTGCATTTCAAATGAACCCTTAGAAAATAGACCAAAAAAGAGTTAAATCACATAATCTTGAAGATAGAACGACAATTTTTTACAATTTTCATCAATTTTTTTTAATGGAACCACAATTTTCTAATAAAGTCAGATAACATTTATCAAATTCTCGGTAGCAAATGACTACATGCTAAATATTGTTATATAGTAAACTTCATACATGTTTCACTTAAGAAAAATATCAACGCTAACCGTTGAATTACCCTTTATTACAAGAAGAAATATTTTAAAAGAAATAAATTACATTGTAACATGTTTTTTCTAGTATATAATGTAATTTGTAAATTAAAAATAGCTTAGTAAAAGTAAATTTTCAAATTATGTTATTGGATAATTTGTATTCAAAAATGTATTCCAATTATTCGAATATGTCAAATTAAAAGTGTTATGACATAAACTTGTTTTAATATTATTAAATCAAAAGTGTTAAGCTACAAACTCGATTTTCAATATAATGAATTCTTGATTACGCAAAATTGATTGATTAGTTTTAGGCAAAATTTATCATTAAAAATTATAATTTTGTATAAAATTGTCATTGATAATGGACTATATTTAGAGTTAATGAGTGATTTCGAGAAAATTCCCTGTTGGCCTAATATGCGTAAGGCGTAATCTAAAAAGAAATGATTTTCTTATTTATATTGTAATACCAGTACTTTTATACATTTTTCGAATATAACTTTATTTAGTATGTAGCTCTGGTACCATTTTCATCTTTATGGTTACATTTTAATAACCATGATAAGAAAAATGTAAATTTCATAATTGTAATTTAAAAAGACAATCGTTTTACATTAAAGAATCATAAATTTAAATAATATAATATATATAAAGTCAATATAAAATAAATTATACAAAAATCTTAATGAAAATTTAATTTTTTTTATTAATTATTAGTTACTTAAGTTTCTTAATAAACCGACAATTTATTATATTAAATTTTGATAAAGTATGAATAAATTTTATATCATAATTTCCTTTTATACTGATTTATAAAATTCCATATTTAAATAATTATTTACAAGTTTTTAGATAATTGGTGAATTGGAATAATTTATTAATATTTGTAATATATAATCATATCCTGTTTTGTCAGTCTTATAACTACATTTTCAATTGATTATAGCAATTAATATTTATTATATTTGAATTGATGGTATGGATTATTAATAATTAATTTAATAAATAAAAATGGTAATATTATTAGTTAGCATATTTAATTACAAAAAATTTTGGTTATAGTAAATTTAAGGGGTAATATAATTACAATAATTTTATCTAAAATATTACTAGCTTGTTGGTCCGGTGTTAACTTCAACCTCTTTTACAATGTTTTCGCATTTTTCTATGGTCTTATTTACAATATTTTCCATTTTCATTTTCCTAAGGTCTTTTTTCACTTAATCCCAGCGATCTCGTTCTTAGCCTACCTTTTACTCTTATATTTTTGTATGTGCAAAATTCAGCATTCATAGAACTTGACCGTATCAGCTTAGTCTTTGAGTTTTGATGAATTTTAGACAATTTTTTTCTACCCATAACTCTTCAACCTAACTGTTATATTGTCTCATATATTATTCATGTCTGTCCATTACCGGGTCATTATATTTTTCATATAAATAAATCAGTATTGATTTAATTATTGATATAAAAATAATTAATTTTAGCACTTCTTAGATAGTAGTTTTTGGATACTACTGAATATATTTTTTCCATCTTTTCACACAATTTAAATTATGTAATTGTTACATTTTGCTACTGCACATATAATGTTAAGTACCAGTTTCTCCAGCATTATTTATTTATGTTCACACCGATCAAAGCAACTCATAAAAATAGTTTAATTTCCTTCCATTTAATTATAAACTACTAAAAACTTGATTTTTAAAATTATTTTCCTTGTTCAATTTTAAACGATTAAAAATACATTTAATCAAAATAGCAAAATCAGTCATTGCATCAGCGTAATTAAGAAACTTGCTTAGTTAAAAGTAATTAAACTGTCGCGTTTAAAACTTAAAATCTCACAGTTCCACAAATTGTTACATTTAATTGTAGTTTATTTTTAAAATATATACTGCAAAGCTGTTGAATCATTTACGATCAATAATATTAACCACAAGGCGATCACTAGAAAACCAGATTTTTATCACAGATCAAATGTTAAAATTGCAGTTTGAATTTTAAAAAAAACTATAATTTCATTGAAACAAATTTTTTAAAATTAATGATTTCTTCAACTAGATCACATTGAAATGCCGGTGAAAATATTACAAATTTTGTATATATTTACATATAAATGTTTGAATTTGTCCAATGCCTGAATTTGTCAAATCAATTTTCGAATGAAACCGAAAATATTAGAGCAATTTCTGAATTTCAATTTATTTTTATTATATGTATTTTTAAAATTCAAATCAAAATGTAATTTATCAAAATTAAATCATTGTTAAAAATGTAGTTTAAAATTTACTTTTTTTTTGATTTTGTTAGCTATTAGATTTTTAGCTCACTCGTGTAGCATATATTAAAGTTTTTGAAATATTGTTTGCGGATATTTTCTAAATTGAATAATTCAATAAATTTCTAATAAATTATTAAGATTTATTTAATATAAATTCCAAAGAAAAAAGTGAAGTTTTTAGTATGGGAAAATAAGTTTTCGATAATTTTCAAAATTGGTTTTTTAAAATTTGTTTAACTATCTGCAAATTACTTAGTAAATATTTGGGGTGATATATTTTTTTAGGACAAAGTTTTTCTAGGAGTTGGTAAACCTATATACAGGGAGGTTCGTAATCTTATGACATTTGAATTATTGAATATATTCCATGAGCCGATTGTGCCGTTCGTTATAGAAGGAGAAACTACGTAAACCAACGCCTTAAGATGTTCTTTTCGGAATTAAAGTTAGGATATCGGATTTCAAATTTTCTAAAAACACGATCCCCAAAATGAATTACTTAAGAAATAATCCGAAAAATCAAAGTCAATTTTTACAAACGAATAGTTTGCTGGCAGTATAAGTTGTGGTGTTGGCTACAACCTACTAAATAGAACCAGTGGAATTCTTGTAAACTCGTTTTTAACAACGAAATCTTACAAAATATTATGATATTTTTAAGTCGTTAGAAAGAAAAATTGGATAGAAAGAAAAACTGAATCCGGAAAGATTTCACAGAACATTTTAGAATTACAATTAGTGTACCTTTCCTCAAAATGTTCCATGTCATACATGTTTCGGTTGTTGCATGCCGTACAAAATTTCTAGATAACTTAAGCTCTCGGTACTGAGCCTGATTTATAACAAATGCAAAATACATAAAAAAGTTAAAAATTTTAAGAAACGTCAAAGTTAATGCGAATGTAATATTTATGATATGCGTACGAATGTTACGAAGAATATTAAAGATTGTGGAAGAAGTATGAACTTCAGCCTCTTTACATTGCGACCTAAAGAGATTTATTCTGCCTACTCTATTAGTATTTGGTCAGTTGATATCCAGGCTTTCTGTAGTAGCTCAGAGTTTCCTGACGACCACACAGAACTCAAAAATCCTTTAGCCAGGTATATCAGTGTTTTTAATGTCTACAGCATGGCAATCACAGAGTGTATTCTGAAGTTTCTTAATCATCTCAATAGAACAGAGTAGTGACTATCCGATCTTGTTGTAGTGATACCTAAGCGGGCTGTTACCAGGATCGGTTTTCTTAACAGTGGTGACCTTTTTAACCCTCTTTTGAGAAATCTAAGTATCGCTTTTCTCTTCAATTTTTCTAATTGAAGTGTTCTTGGTTTTTCTGAGCTCATTTGTTCCGATTCTTACACTTATTATAAAACTTTTCTTAACTTTCTTTAACTTCCCCGTGTCTAGTTTACTTGCGTGTGTTATAAAGCAAGCATTAGCTTTAAAATATTTTACAATAAAAAAAAATTGTTTACAAAATTAAAATATTTTTTTTTCTCTGATGATTAATTGAAATTTGCATATTTCATTTTTTCGTCTATCAAATGACCAATTATTAAAAAATTCCAAAAAGAAAAAAGCTGACAGCAAGAGTCGTCGCCAAGGGGGAATGATAATTTTGGAGTGTCACAGAAAATGAAACCACAAAATGAAGCAAAAAAAAGAAAAAAATAGTGATAATAAAGTAAAGAAAAGAAAGTGTTTTTATAAATAAATAAATTTTGTGGTTTTTTACCTTTCTTTCATTTATAAAAAACACACTTTTTTGTTATTTCAATTTGTTAAAAAAAAAACAAAACTGGTTTATTAATTTCTGGTTTATCACTTTTTAACGTTTTGGCTTATTTTTGTTTATTGCATTATTTCTGAATGAATTTTAGAGCAAAGCAAGTGTACGGCTTTCATTTTTTGTTAATTGTAAATTTTTTGTATTTAATTGCAAACGAAATTAATAAAAAGTAAGCCAAAATGTTGAATAAAAATTTGAATCGATCTAATGAACGCTACCCATAAAATGTATAAAAATAATATGCAGTTTTAATGTTTGCAGGAAGAAATGAAATTGTTACAATTTTATTTTTCAAAATTTTTAAAATATGAACGTCTCTTATTTAATAATTATTTTAAGAAAATATATTTTTAATAATTAATGCAATTAAATGAATTTATTTTACGAAAGTTGTCATTACGTATATTTTTTATTTATTTCACTTTCCATGGCACAAAATTTTTTTTTATTTAATTAAGAAAACGAATAATTAAATTTAATGTTAATTACTGACAATAATAATTATTTTTTAGCACAAATAATATGAGAAAAATTCGAAGTGGTTTTTATCTCGCAACAGAAATAATATAAGGATTATGATCGGTGTATTGACTGGCATTGTCTTTTGGGAAAGCGACAAAAAAGAGATTGGGTCTCACAACGGTGGACTTATATCAAGGATGTCAGCAGTTGTAAAGGACATAAGTCCTTAGTTATGCCACAAGTCTATGAAGAAGTACACTAAAAGAGCTTGGGAATTATAAATTTGATTTGAAAGAAATGTGAAAGGTTCCCATAAAGGATATTCTTAGATTTGTTAGAAGAACTAAATGGCTGTTACAATGATTAATATAAAAAGGAATGCAAAGGAACAACAATTGCGCTTAGTGAGTGTAAAGCGGGTGACATTCCCTTTCTAACTAACACAATTGATAATACTAGAAAAATTAATTAATTCACTCAGTTTTGGATGACTTAAGTTAAATAAATTGCTACATATAAACAATTATTTAATATTTAATAATTAATAATTTTTTATTTTATTTATTTAAATTATATATTTGTGAAGTATGGTAAACATAAAACAATTTCAGTAGGATTTGGCCAATTTTGACATCATACTATCAAGTGTTCAAGGAATTAGTATATACAAAAGCAAACCACTCAGCTACGATGAATTACGAAAATATTGCAATTTTGTTAAATATTAATAATTCGTAAACTGAAGGATTACGAATTTGGAGTTTAAAAGTGTTCGAAATTTTACTTGCAATTACGAATAAACTTTATTATACTTTTAAATGGTTTTGACACGTTTTTTGAATTCCATAATTTTGAAACTTAGAGAATCCGGACAAATGTATTAAATTTAATTCTGACTATATTGAATTGTAATCTAATTAGGTTAACATCTTTTAATGATGCTATAGTAATCGCTTAAAATTAAACTTTTACGCGAAAGTTACAATATGACAAATTAAATTATAAGTTCATATTTTCAACACTCAAAGGTACAAGTTCTTCATTTGATCTTGGCGTAAGCCTTGATACAAAACTTTACATATTTACTAAAATAACTAATTCTTATTAAATGTTAGATTTTACGATCTCATCATGGCATGTACAAAATTAAGGGTATGTGGAGCCTAATTATAGGCTAAGTGCATATATACGTCTCGATTCTCCTCTATACAAATCAATCAATTAATTAGCACTTAGTAGCTTTAATAAAAATAATTAGAAATAAATAGTTATTAATAACTTTATAACGTTATTTTTTCAACCCTAAACTTAAGTGGCATTTATCTCTGATAGTCCATAAAGATAAAATAGATTAACTTCAGATGTGTGGTCCAAATTGTTATGAATAAAGTCCTGTTAAGTCTTTTAAGTTTGGTTCAATCATTATTAATTGAATCGAGATATTTATGATAACAAATCACAAAACATTTGAGAATATATAAAGAAAATTTTGGTAAAATTTAAATTCCACACATCCCACTTAATCAAATTCTGTCATCTGCAATACTTAATCAATGAACTGCAGCAGTATAAATAGGAGAAAAACTATAATAAAATATAAATACATAATAGAAACGGCCTACATCCCGCATAAAATCAGTTACAATTTAAGAAATATTTTAATATTACAAATATTTTAAATTTACTGAAATAATATATAATTTTTGTTTCGTAGGTCGTGGTACTAAAAAAGTTATTAAAACTTTCTCAATCATAAAAGTACATGAAAATAAATGTAATAAAAACAGAATTATTGAAAAATTTATATAAATTTTATGTAATAATAAATTAATGATTTAGAAAAACCCTAAAATTTGCTGTAACTTTACCCACTAATGGATTAAGATAACAAAAAAAAAAATATATTTAAAAATTTATGAAAATTTTATTACTGAATTTAGAAAAGTACAAAATATTAAAATATTAAAATTAAATTATTTTTACATCTTATTTTGATTATAAATTAATATTTTCTAGATGAAATATATCAACGATTTTAAATGACTATGAACAATTCCATTTCCCACAAGATACAGAAGCAAATTAAAATTAATAAATGGAGAAATTAAATTAAATTTTGAGGTTTTGTCTACTTAGCTCAGAATAAACACAAATGACAAGAAAATGTTAAGTTAAGTACGACCTCAATGTTAAAATGATTTAGATATGGGGGGGAATTTTGATTGATCAGCAAGAATTCATCAATTCTAGAGTTACAAAATGAGTATTAGTAAACTATTCAAATGATCACATTTATTAATGAGTGGTTTTTAAAAGTGATAAAATGTTAAACTTGAGTGATGTAATTTTCATTAATAAACTTTGGCGGTTTTAATTTTCGTTGTAAAACTGTCGATAGAAATAAATGTATATACAGGGTTTTTATATACTTTGTTTGGTCACCATTTTGGTAAACATGAAATTTGACAGTTCATATTTGACAGTCGTGAAGGATATTTAATAAACCGACGTGTTTTTATCGCAAAAACATTTGATCAAAATCAATCGTCAATTTTTATTATGATGAATAGAAAATTGAAATTTTGGTTAGAAATAATGTGCTATCAAAACCTCGTTTAGTTAATAGAAAATCCTGAATAGAATCGTTAGTCACTTTTGCATCCATTAAAAGTGACAGTTTGATCCGCTATGTGGTCTGTAGGAATCATTGATCTTACATTTTTAACGTTAATCGTAATATGTTTTGTGCTTGGTTATAATATGGTTCCAACAAAACAGTGAAACTTCACATAACATACAACCAATGTTTCAATGGAATTACTGAAAGATAACAAATTAACTCAAGAAATATTGATGTTGGCTTCCATTTGCACTCTACTTTCGCCGGATTTAACAGCCCTTGCCTAGTTTTTGTGGAGATATATAAAGAGCAAGGTTTATGCAAACAAAGCAGAAACTTAAACAAAACATTCGTGACGAAATTATTGAAATGCCAGCTGAAATATGTGAAAATGTGATAAAAAAATGGTATACAAAAGAGCCTGCATTAAAACGTAATGTTTTAATGCTGAAAATTAAACAGAGTCGGACATTTTTCTGACATTATCTTTCTTACATAATTCCCAACATTCAATAAAACATTTTCAGCATTAAAGAATTTTGTTTTAATTTTCCATAAGATTTTTCTGTGTATCATTTTATGAATCTATACATTTTTTTTTTGTACTGGGGCTCGTCAATTTTTCCGAAAAACACTTGTCTACTCGAAAGATAATATAAAATATTTTGTGATAAATAAAAATCTGACACAATAGTAAAGTAACAATAATAATTGTGACGAAGTATGACAAACAATGACGTCTAAGTATTACAAGTTAACTTTAACAGACAAAAAATTATTTTATTTTTTTGTGAACAAGTGTTAAATTTGTGGTAATAATTAATTTCTTTTACTGGAAATTATAAAAATTTGTAAAAAGTGAAATTTTATATTAAAATGATTAATATTTTTTTTTGCGTATAATGAGAAATTTGTTTTTGGCAAGTTTAAATGAAGATGAAATTATCTAAAATTGAGGCCGTAAATTGTTTAAAATTTAAGTAACTAATTTCATTTCTTTTGTATATTTTTTTTTTTTTTGCAATTGTTGGCACTGGTTAACATGTTAAACAATTTTCCATACAATTTGAGTTTCATTGAATTTATTATTAGCTTTTATGATAAAAGTTGTAGGTTTACAAACATTTTAATTAATATAAATTAATGAACATTTTAGATTTCTATCGACTGTCAGAGTTGCCTACCTATCGGTAAAAGATTCAAGTGAATAAAAGGTCAAGTCATTTAAGCTCTAATTTCTTATTACATGGCCTATGACAACTAAAATATGACTAGGTTATTATGTGATAAAGACTCGATACTATTTTTGAATACAATATTTTCGTTTAATTTATAATTGTAAGTACAAATTTGAATCCGAGAACTTTTGTACTCCAATTAATCGTAATCAATTTTAAAGCGGGCTGGCTTAAAATTTTTCGGTTTCTTAATAAATTATTAACTTTATAAAGTTTGACATGAATCTTGGCACGGTCAATAGTAATGGGGTTTGGAAAATTCGCTATAATCACGACCTACCAGGAGGCTGACTTAGTGTACCAGGAGGCTGACTTAGTGAAAAAGTGTCGGATACAGGACTTTGCTGGCTAAGTCACTTGGTGCTAATAGAAGATCTTTATAATCCACCCAGCTTCAGCCAAATGTAGCTTTGGCTTCAATACTTATTGTAGTCGCAGAACGCAATCTCTGGTTGAAGGATGCTGTTGAACCGGATATATGGTAATACTAAACATAATTGCTGCACGGGACAGATTCTCTGGAGAAACTCTCTTTCCTCGGCCCAGGCTACTTAAAGCTGCAGCGACGAGTAAATAAGTAAGTATAAAATTTATGTATTAATTGAAAATATGTGAATTTGATTATTATTAACTTTGATATTTTAGTTAATGTCAGTCATTTTTTATTTAATCAAAAGCGGCTAGATCGCAAAAAAAATATTTTTTGGGTGCTTATTTCAGGGACCGAAATATTTGATGATCTAATAGTCCGGAGAAAAAGTGATAGGAGACATAGGCATAGACCGGCAAACATGTGCTATAGAAATGCCTACAAAGCAATAATCTATAAGAATTGGTACCATTACAACTTGTATTGATAACATTACTATTGATACTTCTTAAAGTCGATATGCGATCCATTCTTAATATAATTTCAAATTATGTATTAAAATTTTGAATAGTTACCATCTCTGTCGAATAATTTTGAAAGTGTTAGGGTGTTGGCCATTTTTGTCTTTGAAAAAGGAAATAAATTACCCAAGGTTAAAATCTTAGGTTAACATTTAACTAGTAAACTTTTGTTACCATAATATTTCTCTGCATTATCATAATTTTCTGCTTGTACGTGTACCTACTTAAAGTCACGATTTTTTCAATGCTTTAATAGTTTTGCTCAAATATTAGATTGGCATAAATTTTGTGGTGTTCTTTATGAAAATTTGAATTTATTTTGAAGCTCGTGCGCTTTAATTTAGTGATAATATTTCTTGAACTATAATACAATTTTCGTTAGGATTTAAATTTTACATTGGCAAATTTGTGAATGAAATAATAATTTTAATGCAAATCACCGTACTGCAAAATTTAAACTTAACTTTTACCATAATTCTTTATTAGTTATTGAAGGAGACTGTATACACAATTCTAAAATTACGAGGCTATAAAAATCATTAAATTTGAAAATTAAAAGTCTGTTAATGCTGTAGGTCCTAAAATACCAGACTATATAAATCAATTCTGATTGCTTTTCTTAATAAAACTTCAATTAAAATTTACATATTTCGTTTAAACTTTAAAAATCAGATTATGAAAATAATAAATTTATTTTAATAATTAAAATTTTCTTATCATTTCAATGCCCAACCTTAGTTCGTTCCAATTTTCCACTGTCAAAAAACCTCACCTTAAAAATATCCCTTATTATTTAATATAATACTTTACAGTCGAACCCTTTAATAAATAATAGTTGATAATTTTGGTCATACGCACCTTTAAAGGGTCACTTTCAAACAAGTTATTTGATCTTAATTCATATTATAATCGTCCTACTGTAAGACTCAATTACAAATTACATCTTCTTCATGTATTTATCATTGGTTTGGTTAATTATATCTCAGTGAACATCTCAATTACATCTTCAGTCTATATTGAAGAATTTTCAGAATGTTCAATGTCGTAAATTGAAAACATTCAACGGTAAATGGAACAACTTTCCTTTCTGGCATTGATCATAAAAAAACAGGATCATTTTTTACCAAGTATTTTTTTTTACATCTAAAGTTTGTTATATTTCGAAATTTAGGTTAGTTTTTTTTTATCATTTTGAATTATAGGATTTGCTGATTATTTTTTTTAAAAATTATAATTTGAAGGTTCATTAATTCTTAATGACTTTCAGTTAAACGTGAACTAAATTGTAACTTTTGTAATGGTTTAATCAGATTTATTGAAACAGTTCAACATTTTGTTTGTTATATAAATATTTTATTTATTTAAATTACGATTAAGTATTTAGAGTAAATTTTATTTAGTCAGTAAAAAATATAATTAAGTTAACTTTTTGATCCTAGTCATATTACGGGAGCAATGTAGCATATCAGTAGGTGGTTTTATCGAAACACTGACGGGAAACACGATCGAAGGAACAGCAAAGAAACGAATAAATTACCTTATTTCGTTTTTGAATGCAAAATGACATATGTCGTGAATACGAAATTGCCTATGGCGTTTTTAACATATCGTAAACATAAGTCATTATGTCAAATAAGTGAATTTGAAATTGAGTTCAATTGAATTGAAATGACATGGTTTTCAAAATTCAAATATATCAGAAGGAAATCATAAAAAATATTTTAAAAATTTGCAATTTTTCGAATCAATTTTATTTACTGTGCAATTAATTTCTTAATCAAATTTTCCAGATTAAATTTAATAAATTGATATAAATTTTTCTGTATATTGTCGTGTATGGCGGCATTTGGTTATTTTCAAGGATTTTATATTTTGAAAGTTGTTTTTTTGTTTAAGCTACCATAATCAATTCGACCATTCTTTATATATCCACAGGTGATCTTGAAGTAGTTCTGTCAGACCGAAATAAATTTCATGTATCCTGGTAGTTAAATCTATTCTATATTGTGGTTACTATTTACCAAGTCAACGCCATGAAAATAATTATGATTTTTATAAACCATAACGAAATGGCAATGACTTTAAATTTGTTATTTTATTCTAATTATAATTCGGTTCGGAGTAATCGTGAGTAAAGAATTAATGCTTAATAACCTAAAGAAAATTTATTCGCAAATTAATGGAAGTTTGTTAATATTGCTCACAGCAATTGTTTTTTTTAAAAAGCTTCAGATAATTTAATTTTACGAGACCTCCGATTAACTAGAACATGTGCTATTTATCGTACCTGAAGCCTTCAGCGAAACTTCTTAGAATTCATATAATGCGGAGAAAACGAATTTGAAAAAAACTATTTTAAATCAGACTTCTGCAATGAATTTTTCAGCATATGTGAAATTAGGGACACAGTCGTTAGAAAGATTTTGTGTTTCTAACTATAAATAGTTTCACCAAAGATTACTCGTTACCTGCCATAGTCGTCGTGCGTAATTAACAAACAAGTAGTGACCTGTAAAAATGCTTACTGTTCTCCTACATTACGTACACATTACTGTGAGAATGGAATCGCTTTTTTCTCATCATAGATGACCTATTAAATAAAGATGCTTTCAATATCAGTAGCGATATTAGTGTGGAAAATGATACTGAAAAATGTTTAATATATGAGACAATTTTGTCCTCATTCAATTTAATTGATAGTAAAAAAGAGTCACTAAAAATATTTTTTAAATATAGTAACTTTTTTTTACTAAATTGATGGCAAGGTCGTTAAAACTCACTAAATTTATTTAGTCAATGAAAATATCTAATTTATATTTAATATGAAATTTTATCATTCTCGGAACCAAAGATGGAGTGAAATGTAAAAAAAAAACTTTAAATTTCTATTAATTAATTTATATTCGTTATTTATGTTACCAATTTATCATTTAAAAATTTAATAATGATTTTATAGCAAGACATTAAAAAACATTTGTTTTTACTAATGTAGAGAAGATTTAAATCCTCTTATTAAAAGGTTAAATTAATAAAATTCATATTTAAAATTCATTTTTTTTTTAATTAAAAACTTCCAAAAATTTTACAAATTTTTGGATTTTTTTTTGTTATACTACACCAAAATTTTACCACTTAAAACATTTTTGATGTTTTCGTATATAAAAAGTGAAAATTTTTGTTTTATTGTTTTTATTAATACCACAAATTTGCACAGAAATACAAAAAAAAAAAAAATTTTATAATAAAAAATTAAATAAATTTTATTATTTCTTTCGTATTTTATTAATGATTATATTCGAGAGGGAAAGTCGATCTTCTTGTTCACAATAAAATCCGTGAAATGTTAAAATTATTTTGAACCAATTTTGTTTCATTTATTTTTTCAATATGCAATTAAACTGGATCGCGATTCAAAATTGTTTTATATGCAAAGCCGGTTATAAACAATTCAAAACGGAAAATGATTAAATTTTCATTTTAGTTGGATATAAAAAAAAACATAATTTTTTCTGCATATTTTCTTTAAAGGAGTTTATTAAACTGCGTGTACAGTAGTTAAAAGTCAAAAGTTACTGACATCTTAGATTCAATTTTCACTTGCAATGAAATTATTAGTGTTTTTTTTAATAATATTATTATAATTATGATTATTTTCTTCTATTTAAATTAATAATTTACATGCGAAGAATAATAAATAATTATGAAATTTTTGATGTCTTACCTCCATTGCTGTACTGATGATGACATCCAATGTGATTAGTATTAAAACTGTTCCAATTTTGTTGAAGCATTTCATTTTGTTGATAGCAGAAAATGATTAATGAAATAATTATTTTTGTCGAAACTAAAATATATAAAAAAAAATGTATTTCAATAAAATGTATTTCAAATTATAAAAAATTAAAATTAAATATTAGATGAAATCAAAAGTGTTAAGCTAGTAACTTGATAAAAAAGTTGCAAATATTCAAAGTTTTACCCTTTTTTATTATTTCGTTTTGATAGTTTGTTATTGACATTTAGTGAAACTTCTTTAAAAGTTATTATAATATATTAGTTTAAGATGGAATCAAAATTTATATACCAATAAAATGTAATAAATATTTTTCGAATTCTCGAATTTTAACGTAATTTTTCGCTTCCTTTTGAAATTATTTCGTTTTAAAATAGAAATTAAAAACAATTGCTAAAATTACAGAAAATATTGAAAGTAAATTTAGTAATATTGTCATCACTTTCAATATTTGACATATTATTAAATAACAATTATTGTGAATTATGAAACCTTAAATAAATAATTTGGTTTCCACGAAATTTTAAATATTTCCAATTAAAACTGTTAAACCAGTAGTAATTTGATGAAAACAAGTTACGAAAATATTTAAATAAAATATAAAACCTCAGATTTTTAGTCATTAATTAGTTAAATGAATTAAATGAAAAATATTATTACATATTTTTATATAATAAATCTTTTAAAATGTGTAAATTTAATTAAAAATAAAAGTTACGTCTCCAAAAATAGAAATTAAAAAAATCGTAAAATTAATAATTATCACTAAAAATATATTCAAAAATTAAATTAAATTGTATTTACTTCCATGTAGCTTCATACAAAACATAATTTTTCTACTCTAAACATTTTTATTTAAATATAATTGAACAAATAATTGCAAGCTCTGAGTTAATTTAGGGAATACCCGCAGAGTTTTAGAAAACCTACATGCTAACAACAAATATAAATGACAGTGGCAGTGATCGTAGTTGGTTTGTTAGTAACTTACTGAGTTGATTATTAAAAATAATATAAAAAATTGAAATTTTGTTATTTATTTCTTTTGAAATATTACCATAAATTTTGAGATTTTCGCATTAAATAATAATGTGACATTACAGATTTCAGTACTTTTTAATGGTAACTACATTAAATTTAAATATTATGGTAAAATAAAAAGAAACTGGATAATGAAAATGTGTTCAAAATATTAAATTTGAGATTAAATAAATTTACGGAATTCAGTCAAAAACTATTATTTATTATAAATAGCGGTTTAATAAATTATTGATTGCTGGCTAAGATTTACTTATTCACGCTCCACTTATTTACCTTTAAATATGAACCAGTAGTAAACTTTACATCTTAAGAGTGGGGCAATTTCAGTATAATTTGAACTTATTTAGCTAAGAATCTTTATGACTCAAAATTAATATAATATAATTTTTCCTAATCATTAATACAATATTTTAGTTACGGGAACCATTAACAAAAGAATTAACACAAAGCAGCAACATTCGGACAACTGTGACCTAAAAGAAGAAGCTCTCAGATATGCAGTATCACGAAACTTCAACTCATGTGTAAAGTAGAACCTGGCTAATTTCTAACTCCATCATATACAGACACTACAAGTATTCATCAAGAAATGTCTAAGAGCAAAATGTGGAATATTTTGGTCTAACATGATAAGTAACTCTCTCTAGGAAATCGAAAAGTCGTAACGCATAGTGAAAAAGACAAAGAGATTAAAATGAACATGAATTGGACATATTATCTGGAAAAAAACACGATAACATCAAAGAATAGTTCTAGAGTGGAACATTCAAAGAACAAGAAGTCGAAATCGATCGAAAAACACTGGAGCACTGGTGCCACTGGAGGCAGGAGGCGATGGGAAAACACTGAAACAACAACAATAAACCGTGTGATATGCAAATGCTAATTGGAAGTTTTATATTTATTTAATTTCAATGTGATTTTTAAATTGCTGGATTATAAATGGCACAGAATTTTCTGACTAGCTACAAAATTAAAAAAAAAATAACCAGATGTACATTCTCTTTATGAGATTTAAAGTTATACTTAACAATTAACAATTTTTGGACTTTTACTCTTCATTCAGTAATAAAAATTGGATTTAATACAAATATACAAAACAGATGCATTTATCTTAGTAGGTCATCATTTTATTCAGTATTACAAATCATCATTAACAACAAAATAAAATGCAATAATAAAAAATTAATTGAACTTTCCCCTAAAAAAAACCGAAATTATAAAAACCAGATAAACATTTTAATTATTTGATCGTGTGAACTAAATTACAAAACAAGAAAAAAAAAATGCTTTCATATGGTGGCCTAGTAGACCATAAGGTGCTCTGGTAACACAGCACATAAATTGATAAATAATGATCAAAATTGCTCATCAATTATAAATTATAAATAAGTTCAAATAAATCGATTTTAAGTGTTCATGAAATTAAGAGATCACCAAACAAAAAAGTTGTATAGTAAAAAATCCAAACGTTTTTAACGTTTTTTATAAGCTAACAAAATTGCGAGAATGTTTATTTTAGGTTGAAACAGTTTAGATTATTTACAAATTGATAAATTTAAGTTTTTATGGTTTACAATCAAAATTCATTTCAATTTGAAAAAGAAAATCTTCAATAATTTTGTATTTTAAGTTTTGGACGTAATACGAGTGAAATGAAATTCACTCTAAAGATCACCGGCTACCAAGATCACTTGTGCTTTTTTTATCCACAATCGAAGACTATTTACGTCAATAACATTTCGAAACACTCACTCCCTTTATGAATGACACAGACTGACCTGAGAGGCTTAATTTTACCACAGATGAAATAAGATTCCAAGTATTTCAGTTTTCTACAACGTACGGAGGACAAATTTTGCCCAAAGGATTTGCTCTGATATTCATAGATTTTGATTTATTTCATCCTAATTAATTTAATAAAGAAATTAAATTCAGTAATTAATCATTAAACTATCAATGTTTATATAAAATCATTAATAATTAATTAGCCAATATTATGTATCTGAAAAAATTACTCTATAAAATTAACAAAGAAAAAAAACCATTTTGACCCCAAGGCAAAAATTTCAAATTATTACAATTTACAAAAAAAAAAAATATTTTTTGTACACCTTTTTTTATGTGTAAAAGTTAAATTGTTATAAGATTGTTTACCTGATTTAATTACACCTTTAATTGCCCGTTAAAATAGATGAGATTTTAAAGTTTCAAGCTTAATGTTTTTTTAAGCTATTTACACAACGAAGTACTTTTTTGTTTGTTTGGTTAGTTACTTTTGATATTAATGCCGGTCTTTAAACAAGATAATTTACCAAATAAAAAATTGTTCACAGTGAAAATTCATGTTTGACTGTGAAATTTTTATGTAAACATTTACTTTTTTTTATGACGGAATTAGCTTTGAGAATTCTGTATTTATTTTATAGATTGTTATATTTGATTTTAAAAATTTATATCGTTTATAATTATAATTAATCTGGTTATATTGTAGTGATTAAAACAGCGAAAAATTGCTTATTCCGGCAATGCAATTAGAAGTCCTAAATAACGAGCTGTTATACAAATTTAATTGTGAAAGGAAAGAGAGAAAAAATCAAAAGGGGACGTGGAATAGGAAGAAAGTAAATCTATTGACAGATAAACATAAGGAACTTCACTGTATTAAGAACAATTGGAGAAGCCGAAAGAAGTCGGAAAGATAACACTCATAATGATAACTATTTAATCGCCAACAACCTGAAGTGGTTAGACAGCGTAAAAATATTGTAATATAATAAAAAATTGTGAAAGATATAAATTAGAAAATAATTAATGTCCAAATAGTTGCAAATTTTTATTTAAATTTACCAGTCACTTAGTTCAAAGGAAGAAAGAAAATCTTTCTAATTTAAAACTAAATTTCTGTGAGGATAAGGGACACACCAAGTGCAGATTTAATAAATAATATTTTAGAACTATCAAAATAACTTAAAGTATATGAAAATACATTGAAAAATTAATTTACATTTAAAAATATACTAGATACTATTTGTATATTGGCTACACTGACATTTTCAAAACGGATATTCGCACCAGATCTGAGTTTTCTGTGATAAGGTGAGTCTCGAACGACCTTTTCCTATGAACGATGGTCCCACAGTTTTCCAAGCAAAAATAGAATCGATTAAATAGCTATGAAACATTTTTCTTTAAATTGGTGTTACTGGATTTGAAAATTGAAAATTTGTTCTGATACTCAAGCTGCTCTGAAGGCATCAGTAACTTGTTTTACAGTCTATCAAATAAAGTCACCCTAAAATGGGTCGCGGACCAAAATGATTTCCCCGGAAGTGAGAAAGCAATCGAGCTTACCAGAAGAGGTATGAAACTGACGGTAGTCTCAGCTAAATTAGTGGTCGCATTACAATTCCTAAATGCGGACGTTTATGTACACTCATAACACTCATCTCCAATGCTGACAATCATGCAACAATGAAAAAGTAACGAAAAACTACTAGTAGTCATCAAAAAATACTCAGTATATCTGGCGACAGTGCTTTTAACACAACAGTCAATTCTGTCCATCTAACTAAACTTTGATATTTTATCAATTATTTGTTAAAGTAAAATTATAAATCTTTTAAATTTGTTAATTTAATTAAAAATAAAAGTTACGTCTCCAAAAATAGAAATCAAAAAATTCGTAAAATTAATAATTATCACCAAAAATATATTCAAAAATTAAATTAAATTGTATTTACTTCCATGTAGCTTCAAACAAAACATAATTTTTATACTCTAAACATTTTTATTTAAATATAATTGAACAAATAATTGCAAGCTCTGAGTTAATTTAGGGAATACCCGCAGAGTTTTAGAAAACCTACATGCTAACAACAAATATAAATGACAGTGGCACTGATTTTTTAGTTAACATTTTATGGTAGCTTGTTTTTTTGTAACTTATTTAGTTGATAATTAAAAAATCTTTAAAAGAAAAATGATATAATTTTCTTAAATAATTTAGTTACTTATTATTTGTTTTGAAATGTAACCATAACTAAACAGACCAGACGTAATTGAAATTAAAAAATATTGTTTCATTACAGCATTATTTAATGGTAAAAAACTGGATAGCAAAAGTTTATATTAAAATTTGATAGTATAAATTACGCAATTCAGTTAAAACATTTTTGTTTATTATAAATAGCTCAATAGCGGCGTAATAAATTATCGATTTCTGCCTTCAATTTACTTATTCAGTATTCATGCTCTACTTATTAAATTTTAAATATTTACAATTTACCAGTAGTAAAGTTTAAAGTGAACTTCAGAGTGGCACAAATGCAATATGGTTTGAACTTATTTTGGCGTGAACAAATAAGTACGGCTTGAAACCTAAAGAAGATCTTAGGTGCTAAATTTAATTAAATGCTAGGAAATGACAATTGCAAGGTACTAGGCTATCGCAATACTGTATTTAGGCTATCGCAATACTGAAAATTAATAATTTTGATATTTAAATTTTACTCTTTAATGATGGCAACTTAGCAACACTTAAAAATTACATTTTCCCAGATTCTGTGTACCAATCTTTCAATTCATTCCAACCTTAAACTAAAGTCTTACGTCGTCGTACATTTAAAAGTGACTTAATTTAAATGACAAAAAAATAAAAAACTTAAAATTATAAATTATTACTTTTTAAATATGCGGATATGATTTTTTTAGTACGCGTTTTTTTTATTTCCTACTTTCTTAACAGGTTTTTTACTGATCTAACCAAACTTTTTTTACCCAAAAAAATATTTCTTCTGCTCAAATTGACCGAAAACTATGTAAAAAAACCAAAAAATTATAAAAATTAATTTTCTTGTAAATAATTTTTTGGTTTTTATTTAAATATTTTTTTGAATTGGTTTTTAACATGCTAAAAAAGCTCTCTGCAATGATGCAATCGGCTTAAAGCTGATAGCTGAAAGTTGTTCGTTATGGCTTACGTAAATAAAACGCATAATGGTAAAGTGTGTTAGCGGCAAAAACACTAAGGAAATAGATGGGTGGAGATGGTATATAAATGCATTTCGATATTATAAATTAATTGGCTGACCGGCATTTATTGAATCGTGAATGCAATTTTAGTTATGTACTAAAAAAAATGTTATTATAACACTAAAAAAAAATACTCTCGATTTGCATTGAATGTTAACTTGTTATTAATTGCAATTATTTTGCATTTATTTAGAAAGGAAAAGTTTTCATATTGTGAAGCTCATATAATAGTAAAGATTTAATTTAATCAGTTAATCGGTTACGTAGAAGTTACACTGGTTTTTTCTACAATATTTAATGGTTTTGATATTTATATTTATGAAGTTTTTATAAACGAATTGATCAGATGTTAAGTAGGTAAAAAATCTTTCTTGAGACAATTGTGATTCCTCTAAACATCTTTATGATTCCGCATGATTGCTTTTTATAACTCGAATGTAACCTAAAAATTACAAGACTGCGTAACAATGTTAAAGCTGGAATCACATTAGCACCTGTCCAAGTTACCGTGGCGTTGGCAGCTGTATAAAGTACACCTACTTATAACTTAGCAAGTACAATGGTGAACGTTTGCGGTGACGGTGAAGTAGAATAATTTGTACTAACAGCACTGAAACACGATTTCGACAGAAATACAAATGTAGTCGAACGCTTCTTTTAAATTACGTAGTAGCATTTATTAGGATCAAGTTTACAGAGAAGTAAGGAAACGTCAACTTTGAAAAGTTCAATTCAACGCGTTCAATATAATTTAAAACTTATGGTCACCATCAAGATCAACTCTCGTGAAACTGTGTTTCCAGCTTAAGAGTGTAAGCACAAATCACCAAGTAAATCTCGTGGTGTTAGAGTTTAATAATCAAATGGGTCAGAATGGAATGAAATTTTGTTAAACGTTAAAAATAAAAAAAGTTAAAAAAAAAATGTACTAACATCACTTGATCGTTACTTAGCATTTGTATTAATAAGTTTTTCTACAAAATGAGCTGCTTTTTAGAAACATTATTTAATCGAAAATTATTTGCTTCTCATATATTTGTAGTGCATCTATTTCTACTTCCATGCAATGGCACTCAAAATTAATCACATTCATATTTCAGATTTAACTGGGTCCCACATTATATACTCGACTGATTGTTCTTCAAGGATGATGTGGTGTTGGTTCACATATTCTTATCAAAAATGGAAAATAAATTACATTTTTTAATTAATATAATTTAATTGCCACTGCCATCGTTAACATAATTGCAAAAAATGTAACTACAGTTCAAATTTTTAATAACTTTTGGGGCTTATTGTCGAAATATTCTACTTTCAAAATTAAATCTGTCAAATTTTTAATTAAAATTTATAATAAATTCTTTTATATTATATCGCAATGGTTAAATTTATCTCAGTATTCCAAATTTATTTAACAAATTATAAATTTAATTTAATTCATTTTTCCTGCATAATAAAATCATTAATAAATAAAAAATAAAACCTCTTGACATTTAACAAAATGATCTACATTTTTTTATGGAATTTCAAATTTTATTGCAATTTTTTGTTTTTTTGCAATAAAACTTTGTTAGATTTTCTACAGATAATTATTTTATTTAGGTTATCATCGTTAAAAAATAAAATACCACAAAATATTAAAGAAAATTAATTTAACGACTTGTCTTATTGACATTTATAGATGCAATTTTTAAAAAAAATTAATATTGTAAATTAGGTTTAAAAGATTAAATAACTAAAATAAATATAATAAAAAAAAAATCATGTTTATTTAAAATTGCATAAATCAATATAAAATTATTTAACAGAAATTTGAATAAAATTTGTATGTCATTGTAAAATATTTTTTTAGCGAATAATAAAATTAATAAACTAATTAAGAATTCCTGATGATTTTGCAAATAATTGATTGAAGAGTTGACGAAATATGAACAATAAATAAGATCAAATCAATCTCAATGTTACCAAAATGAGGACATGCAGTAAATTTTGAATTTTGAATGCAGTATTCATGTTTCTTTGCGCAATCAATTCATTTTCTAGGATCCAAAAAAAAATAAAAATAAATAATGTATATAACAATCAATAATCATTTAAATAAATCACTCAATTAATACATAATATTGATTATATAATTATAATACAAACAAAATTATCATAGTAAAACGAAAATGTTAAGGCAGTAACCTGAAAATTAATATGGCTTATTAATTCGTTTCATCGTTAATTAAATAATAACAAAAATATTTTAATGAAAGCTTAATAAGTCAACAAGCGTTTTTAATTTTAACGTTTGTGTTTCTTGAAAAAAAAATGTCGTATTATTGTTAAATCATTGAAATTATGTCCATTGTAATTAGACTAAACATACGAAAATCGTAGTTAAGTTTACGAAAACTTGTTTATACAATTTGGTCACAAATTCAGTTAAAGAAATCAAATTTTATTATTGTGAGACCCGGTAAAATCAAACTTGAAATGTCGCCCATAGTAAGCCAAAAAACAATAAACCATTTTTTTTATATGTGTCCTTTCACTTTTCCAATTTTATGCAGACTTTAAATGGTAAAACACAAAAAACATGAAAGTAAAATATTGAAAAGTTAAATTAAATGTTTGGTTTTTTATATGAGGAAATAATGGACTAAAATTATTTATAAGAAATAAAAATTACATTAATTTTTATTAAACAAATTAATTATATATGAAGTGTTTTTGAAAAGATTTTTCATTTATGGAGTATTTTAAAGCAAGGACAAATAAGTGCCTGAATAACTGCTGGTTTTTGGTTATTTTGTTATATATTATCAAGGCAAACAAATTGTTACAATTACTTTGTCCATTTTAAAATACTATTATTCCATATTTATTTTAAATTCAATGAAACGTATAAGGAAAATTTACTTTAAAGCATTTCAATTCCTTAGGTATTTAAAGAGAATACATGTAAAGTTGATATAGTTTCTAAAGTAGACTTACCCGATAAGAAATAATTCAGGTTCAGTTGAATCGAGTTCATTTTGTATTAAGAACTCAATCAAAAAGTAGACTTATTTCACATCCCAATAGTGGATGATACCATCAATCTAATTAAACTCTTTATTATAATTAACTTATGCAAACATGTAGAATTACTAATTTCAAATTTTAGTATTAGCTCTACACTTAGAGCTTCTGGTAACTTCAACAAATTATCCATTCTTTAAAATACTTTGATTGCAAATTTTACTTATTTAAAATTGAAGAATATTTCTTTTTACACAAAAATTATTAATTATTAGAATATAATAATTTTTCACCTATAAAGAAGGACTAAAAAACCTCAAAAATATAATTACTTTTTGAATAATTTGATAAGTACAAGGTACAAGTAAAATAAAGCTGCCCAAACTGATATTAGTCATCAAAGCAATAGGATGAATTTTAGGGCTATACAAATAGTAAAGGCAATAAATTAACTTTTATAGTTATTTTAATATGTTCAACCTAAACTTTTAATCCTAAATTACTAGCATGTGTACGTGTTATTTCCACAAAATGTAGATGTTACTCCAACCAAATAATATATATTTTAACTATGCATATATCACATAATTTTCAAATCATTTTAAAATTGGTTTTCCATCGAAATTAATGTTAATTAAAGTGCACTATTAATACTGAGAAGATTTTTTTTTAGTATTTTGTTAATCTATTAATTATTAACCTAATAATGCTATAATAGTATCAGAATACCAAAATTATCTTTGCGATGACAATGTTTCAAACAAATACCCTCAACTTCTCCCATTGATGGACTGGTTTTGGTTTGTTTTATTTTATTAAATAAAAGTACTTGTAGTTCGGCACTATGTAAATTAACCAAATTTGATTTCTTTGTATGGTAAAGTTAATATTTTTAATTAAAATAAAGAAATTATTTAATTTGAATGTTAAATGGTTCGTCATAAAACTGAATTTCAAAAGATAATTGAATTTCATTAATGGTTAGTAAGAAAGAAATCAAAATTATCGATAGTAATTACCAAATTATTATTGAAGTATACAGCAAGAATGAATTATTTTAGAAAAGTCTAAGTTAATAGAAATTTGTCCATAATATTTAGAATGTTTTACAATTTAAACTAACAATTATTTATGAATTTCTGCAATATAATTAACTACTTGTTTTCCTATATTTGGAGAAATCGTATTTTCTGAAAGTTATTAATTATTTTTGTTTCCCTATAAAAAAAAACCTTGAATAAATAAATTTTTTATAATTACTGATAATATCGAGCAATTATAAAATTAATTAAATTTGAACATTTACGGATTTATTGAGTGATTTAATAATTACTATTTTACCTTGAACTTTATCTGATTAAAAGATTTATTGCACTTCAAATTAGATTAAATTAATTTATTCAAATATAATTTTCTTTCAAAATTTTAACACCTGCAAAAATATTTAATTTGATTTAGTTTTTAATACAAAATATTAGCCCTTCATAAGTTTTTCCTTGTTCAGTCCACTTAGAAGGATAAGGCCAAAATAATAGTAAAGTCTTTAGAAACATATTAAATTTATAAGGATTCCGTAAAACTTTTAATTGCAACTTGCAACCAGATAATTTTTAATTGTGAGAAATTCGTTGCCAGAAAATGGTCTTAAAAGTAACGACTTTTCCCAGTTCATATTATATTGTAAATCTTTATTATTGGTACTCATTAAAAGCTGAGTCAACTTAGAGTTGAATCCGGTAACAAAAGCATTACAGCATAACAAATATTATCAGAAATCCTTTTTCCCACAAAAATTCACAAATAACCATTTAATTTACTCATATTACATTAAAAAAATCAATAAAATTTGGCTATCTTTAACATATAATTAAGCATACTTTTTATTACCTACTTTTTCATCAATCTATCAAATAATTATACTTTCAGTTTCTTTTTAAACATATGTTTTAACAGATCAAAACTACAATAAAAAAAATAGAAATTTTCATAAATTTTTTCGGACACTTTTATGATTGATGACTAAACAACTTTTCATATTTTTATTTTGTAGTAGCTTATTTGTTATTATTAAGATTGTTTGTTATTATTAGAGATCATATTGATGACTGGGTTGTATACCTTACTATCTTTGAAGCGTAATTTATAAAGAAATTAGCTTGTTTTAGTATAAAAAGATGACATTCAGAAACTTTTAATTCAGATTATTAACGAAAAAAATAAAAGAAAATAATTTTGATGAATTTTTATTATTGTTGGGTATGGACTTTCAAATGGACGACCTTAATATGATATATTAAAATTAAAAAGTTAGCATTAAATAAATATTTTGGATACAGTTAAAAATAATTAATAAAAAAAGATTTTAGTTTCCTATTGAGGTGTAAAGTATAAATATAGAAATATTTAATAATTACTATATTAATCACCTAATTTAATTCAAGCGAAACAGAAGCATTTTAGTTAGTAACTAAGCCAGTAACCATTAGACTTGGGAAATATTAGATTTCTTCCTGAACTCTTACTTAAGAAAACTTATTTATTGGTGTGATGAATATTAAATCATTAATTTTTTAATTTCCAAAATAATTAATTGAAAATTTACATTTCGTCAGTACTGTTCTCATAACCACAAACTTAAAGGCAATTGAGTTTTAAAATTGATTATCAAAATTTTTGGACATTTCGCATAATTTATGTGTAATAATTTATAATTTAATTTCATAAAATAGGAATCGATTTTGACTTGGATATTGAATAGTATTGTATGAGCATCGATATTTGAAAGAGTTAATAAGTTTTTATCAAATATTGAATATAATTTAACTATTTATGAGAAATTCTTCAAATAAACATAAAAAAGTATTTTCATGTTGTTCAAGATAAAAGCATATTTTAAAAAAGTTTTGGATATTGTGAACAAATAAGCTCGGTCATAATTTAAAATTGTAACCAGCATTGACGGTAACCTTAAATTTTAAATTACATATATGGCACTTTTCAAAGTTGTCGTTTCATCGTTTTTGTGAAATCGGTCCTTGGTTGGTTGGTTGGTTAACGTCCTACTTAATGCTACTTCTTAAATTAAAATAAGTGTTCCACTACATTTTTAAGAACGCACCAAAAATTCTATTAGCCAATACTAGTTTGTTTGAAAAAAAAGTTTAAAAAGCTTTGCCTCAAAATTTCAGGAATAAGGAAATGAAAATTAATAATAGTCACTACAAAAATATTGATACTTAGGGAATCCGGTAGCAAACAGAACACGTAGAAACAAAATCGATACTAATGTAAAGTTAGTTACGCCACTGGTTTTATTCGTTTGCATATATAAAAAATTTATTTTCATATATTTTTGTAAATTTTCATACTATCGAAAATAAACTTTTACAATTCGGCAATTACATAATTCAAAGTTTTGTTAATATGAATACGTGCAATATTGAAATCCATTTACTGGACCTCATGAATTCTTTACAATTTTATAAATTAAAAAGAAATTTAAAAAAGTCTTTTTCAATTTAATTCCAGGTTCCAGGTAGAAGAAATTTCATTTCGGTTGTCTAATTTCAAATTTGTTTATTCAAAAATTTTAAAAACTACAAAAAAGAAAAAGACAAATTTAAACTACTAAAAATTATTTTTAGTAACGTTACGTATAAAATTTTATTTAATAAACTTACCAATTAAAAAAAAAAATCTCTTACGAAATTTTTTTAAATTTTTTTTTTATAAGTTTGTTTTGTAGTTTTTCACTTAATTTCCTAATCCACTCACTTTTAGTGATCGTGATTTGTAGTGAAGATTTTTGATAAATTTCTGTCGTCACAATAATAATAAAAATTTAAAATTTTTAATTTTTTATGTAAATTTTTTGATGTTATTTAAATAATTAATAAATTAATCAGTAAAACCAGCTTTAAAGCTGGGATTCACATAATTTAACACTTTTGCATAAATTATAATTTATATTCGTGGTCGTGATTATAATTGACATTAATTAAGATATTATTACAAATAAAATTTTTATCATATTTTAATAAATTCGTTTTGTTTTATTGTTAATTATCTTTTACATAATTTTTTTTGTTATTCAAAATTTTATTGAAATTGATGCACAAACTATTTAAAAGAATTATAATTTTTTATTTACGATAAAAACACTGAAATTCAAATATTAACACTTTTATTGGAATCTTGTGAATACACCAAGAAAAACCCTTAAATTCAGTAAACTCTGAAAATAAAATGAATAATCTTCAAATGATTTATTCAAATATTTGAGTCATAAATTCACTAAATTTTCCTTTTCGGTGGATACTAAAATAAGCTAGAGAATTATAGTGAATTGCAAGAGTTTTTAAAAAAATATGATGTCCAAATTATTACGATATCTAGAGAAATAAAGTGAATGTTTCTAAAATAAGAAATAGCTCAGAATAGTTATGTGAAACTGAATTTCAACATAATTTCATAGATTGATAGACAGAAGGAAATTCCTAAAGGATTCATACACTCAGATGAGACCTACGTGAACTATACTCCTCCAAAGTAAAGATAGCATTCCTTTCGACCGAACATGAAGTGAACTAGTGGCCAAACTTGCACTCCTATCTTTTTCAATCTCTTTCAATAGGATCATTAATGATCCACGTGCATGAGACTGACAGACAATCACTAACAAAGTTTCATTTTCTCACATTATTCACCTCAGATTGTCGTATTTTAAAAGCGTGATCAAGAAGCATTAAATGTATGCTTTAAAAATGAATACGGATGCCAAATAAACTAAGCTTTTATGAAAACGTATATGCTTTAATTGCGAGTTGTTTCACTCGAGTTGGTGTTTGCATGAACATGTACGTTGGTGCAAATATGCGGACATAGAAATAAGGAAAAAAGTTAAATTTCATAATTCAAATTAATTAAATTGAACTAATAACTATAACTATAACAATTCATTTAATTTTTTATTACAATTTTAAGATATTGCCAATGAAAACCTTTTTCTTTGCATTAAGCATAAAATTTTAGTTTAACCAATAAACTAATTACAATTTATTGCTATTATTCAAAATAATATTAATGAAAATTAAATATTTATTTTTAAAATTCATAATACATATAACTATAAAATTAATCAATTATGTTCAGACCACTAAACTATAACATTTTCAAAACCAAAAAAATATTTAATTAAATTTTTATATTATTTATAATTTCGAAATTTTCAATGATTACTTGATAATTTATTAAATTAATTATAATCAATTTAGGTTTTTTATATATAAATTAAATAATAATTTAATTATCTTATAAATAATTTAATTTTAATTAAATCATTAAATTTCATAATAGAATTTGTTAAAAAGAAAATATTCTTGAAAATTGCAAGTTCGTCGCTTAACACTTTTGTTATATGAATTTTGATTTTTTGACCTAATTTGATTTTTCTTGGTGTAAAGGTGAAACACAAAGACTGAAATAAGAACAGGTGTGATAATTTTATTTAAAAAGGTGGAAATCAATTTAAAAAATATCGGCTGAGTCATTTTCAAACCTATATAACAAATAATTTAATAGGAGGCCAAATGTTAACTATTAATAAAATTGATTTTAGTTTACAGATAAGGTTGAAATTTAAAATTATAAACTAGAAACTATTAAAGATTTTTATTCAGTTTTACAATAATTCAATAAAATTAATGTAAATTTTATAAATTCGAAAATATTTTATTCCAATTAAATATGTCACAAAAATATTTTATTATTTTCTCCAATTTTTTTTTTGTTTAATATTGATCCAGTTTAGATAATCCAATTAATTGGAATTTTATTTTATTAATAAACTTTTACTTTTAATCATTAAATTTTATTTTATTATTTATATTGAAAGAAAAATCACATATTTTTTTTTCACTAAATTTCAAATATTTTTTTTAATATTTTCCAAAAATTTTGAATATTCATTAAATTAATTTTCCACCAGAAATATTTTTAATAGCTTTTTATTTAATATATTCATTAAAAATTTAAATTTAATTATATTTAAAAAAAAACCAACTTAAATAATTTTAATAAATCACAATAAAATCACTTTCGCATTTAATAAATTTTATACAAAACTCTTAATAAAACACGACCGCTTTCGATCAAATTAAAAATTCAACTGTCCGTTAAAGCGTTTTCGTATAACTTTTACTGACTCTGTTTGTAAGATTAATTGAATAAACCTAAAAATTGGTGCAGCAATATAGTAAAAGAAATAATGGAATCCACATTCCACATTGTTTGTTACACAAATTCATTCTGCAAAATGTTTACAGGTTATTGACTTTACAGATTGAGGAGTTAATTTTTTTACTCCAAATATCTGTAAACTTAGAGACAGGTGAAGGTCGATTTCTCCTACCTTTAAAATAAACGTTTTGTTGCTTTTGTTGAGTTGGAAAACTTTACTGAATTATATGTATAAATTTTGCTGAATTGTGAGAGATAAACAGAATGGAAAAATTAAATTTTGAATATGGATTTAATGAGAAGCGTGATCATTGGGAAGTCAGTGTACTATGGACAGCTGGAATTTAAATATCAAAAATAAATATAATTGTGAAAATATATATTAGATAAAATAGTGTAAAATTTCGGAGTTAGTTTTACATAATTTAATATGTAAATATTTCATTTTAACTATTTAAAGAAAATGTAAAGTTTTGTTGTTCGTAAAAACTCTTGAATAGCTTTATAAATGCGGCGTTTACAAATAATTAACATAATTATTAAAATAATAAGTTTACATTTTAAATAGTTTACAATTGACGAACAGAATTGCGCGTTTTGTAACCTAAATAACTAAATATAAATAAAGTGGTAACACATTTTTAGTAAGGATTTTGGAAACATAATTGCTTTTTATATGAATTTGTAGTTACTTTAATTCTGCAATGATGTGAAATTACAACATTTTTATTGTATAAAGTTGACATATTAAAGTTCTAACATAATACAATATAAATTGAACATTTGAATATTATATTTAAACTCCGCGATGACGTCCTCATATTCGCATAATCTGCACAATCGTAAGATGGTTTTTAAGTCAACAGAGTTATGTTCTCTGGCTGTTTTCATACTGAATTCTTTCAGAAATGTAGGGAAATTTATATGTAATTATGGTACAAAAATTAATATATCAATTTGTAATTTGGTGGAATCTAATTTAAATCTGGAAACATAAATACTTAGAAAGGAAATATTTTAAATCAAGATTACATAAATTAAAATTTCATAATTTTTGCCTTATATATTAGATGCAGATTTTGCGGAAATTAAAAGGACATATCTTTAAAAGTAAAAGTAACAAACTCTATTATGGTCTTTGTAAACTTTAATACATTTTCTGCCACTGAGAGACGGTTGGAAGAAGAAGACAAAAATGCTTCTTTATTAAGTCTGTTAAATTGTAAGGGTGCTATAAACGCATAATAAATCGATAAGGTCTTAATGCTTTTAAGGGAAAAAAAAACAAATCCTAGATAAAAATATGGATTTTATGAAATCTCACAAATGTTCCGGACATCACATTATTTATTAGGCACAAATATTCATCAATTATGATAGCAATCGAAGAAAACTTTCAATTGATAAAAAATAATTTGAATACTGTAGAAAACAATTACACCGTGCAGCTAAAATTTAAATGGTTGTTCAATAAAATGTTATTAGTTGACAAAAGTTCAAAATAGTAGATGATATTTACACTGTTAAACTATGATTTAATGCAGTATTGTATTTGTTAGATTAATAGAAAAAAGAAAGTTTATGAAATTTTCGTTAATTTCAATGTAACCTTTTGATTGAATTGATGTGAGGGTGTGTTGTTTTAAAATAAATCGGAGAAAACTTTCGATTGACTATGTTGTGGATGCCTTATATAAAACATTATCTGATTGTATATTATGTAATGTTAGGCTACAGTGGCGATAGACTGTCACATAGAGCACATTGACTTCATAGTGGTATTACTGTTATGAATAAATCAATCTTCACTACGTCCAGAAAGTTCCGAGTGGCATATAAAGTGATTATTTATTATAAAATACTATTTTTAAAATGAATCTACGTTTATATGATATTCTTCATTGTTAAGCTAGTTCAATTGATCTAATCTAATACAACAAAATTATTTGTTTCCTTAATTTATTTTCCGAAATCTAAGAGTCGCTTCTCTTGACGTCTATGAGTTGACAAATCATTTTGTTCCGATTCTTACGTCTTGTTTGCTTCTATGTCTTATAAATCATATATAATTCCCAACTCTCTGGTTTTCTGTAATAAATATCTAAATGTTTTTTTTTACTTTAAAACTTTATGATAAATAATAACTGTATAATTATGTATAACAAAATGTAAAAAAAATTAGTTATTTATGGTTATGGTATGTTTGGCATTGAAAATAAAAGCAAATAAACGAAATACGCCTAAAAGGAAAATCCAAATTACAATGGGAAAATATTTTAAAGATATAAATATTGAAAAACTTGACATAACAATGTAAATTATTTTATGTTTGTATAGTTTGAATAATGTTATTAGAAAAGCCTGTACGTTGTTGTCGCGTGCTCATTATTACAGTTTGGTTAAATTTTGTATTTCTTTCTGTAAGGTTTTTTCTTTTATATCTGGTGCTTTTCACCTATAAAATCTGCACACTTTAAAAAAATAAACGTTGGGCTTAAAGAATCGTGCAAAATTGTATAGTGTTATCGTTTTATGTAAGAAATGTTTTCAAAATACAACATTTTTTATTATGTATTCACGTGTTAAATTCAAAATAATTTTGAAATAGAGCAATTGTTTACGAAAATATCGTGATATATACAAAATTTATGTAATTTATTTTAGGTTTAACTGTTCATTAAGTTAGTAAGAAAGTATAATTTTAAGTAAATACTTAACAAAATGAAACTATAAAAATATAAATAATAATTAAAATTAATTTTAATAAAAAACTTTGGAAATTTGTGATTAGCATTCGTTTTGTGACTTAAGCAATTTCTTTCCTTAATTTTAATTACTTAATATAAAAGTTGTTACAAATTTTCCACTTTCTTTATTTTGTATTTATACTACTTGGTAATTTTGTTTAGTTAAGTTTAACAGGTAATCAGTTAATTAAAAAGCATTGAATTTGTTAAATAATTTGAAAATTCATTTATTTATTAAATTAATTTTCAAATTATCATCATTGAAGTGTCATTTATAAAATATTTTTAATAATACCAAATACGATTTTTTTTAATTATATTAATTAATAACTTTGTCTATGATTGGCTATGCTAATACCAAGTTTGTGTCTAAACACTTTTGATATCATTATAAACAAATAGAATCAATTGTAATATAAAAAGGAAATTATAAAATAATGTGTTATTTATTATCACAAGGATATAGAAGAATTTGATTGTAATTTTGAAATTTACAATAAAAACATAAATCAATATTTGTGTCTCACTACTACAAATACAATATTATTGGTGTATTTATGTTCAAAACTTGATAGTAAAAAACAAGTTCGTGTCTTAACACTTTTGTATAATAAAACCAAGAGAGTTGATCTTACCACGATGGATCTATGTCAGTTAAGCCAAGATACAGGTTTTAAGTAAGATATCAGTCACGTATATATAATCATATAGAATATCAATCGGAGGATATGGTAAGGATACCAAATACAGCTGAGGTTTGCAAAGAGAACAATGTCGCTGGAGTAACGATAGAGGGTAATATTGTTGAGTAAATAAGGGGGTACATATAGGTCCTAGTTTTGGCCTAGTTTTTGTGATCGACCGGGCACTGCGGAAATGTATCTTTTAATCTTTAATGAATCATAATATAATTTTATTATTTGTAACTTTGTATTATTTATTTATTTATTTGTAAATAAATAAATCCATTTTTTAAATAGCATTTCCAAGTCTAGTTGGTACTTTTTTATGTCTTTTTCAAAATCGAATTCTTTTTAATTTTTAAAATAAATGATTCACAATGGAGAGCACAATTTAGTTAATGCCATACAAAGAAAAAGTGCCCTACATTGACAGCACAAGACTTATAAATATGACATTTGTATATTGTTTAAATGCAGAAAAAGATCAATTTGATTTCGAAGAAGACTAGTTTAAAATTATAAAATAAGGAAATTAACTTTTGTCGATTATTAACATTTTATTTTTGTTTTAAATTCAGTATAAATGCATTATTTAAAATAAAATTGTATCGAAACTGGTAGTCCTCAATATAATTTTATTTATTTAATTCATTTGGAACTTATATGAACCTAGGTTAAATTTACTAATTAAAATTCATGGCGAATCGTATAAACTTGACATAAAGATAAAATCTTGAAGTTATAAAATTCTAATTAATTCTTACTAGTTTTTGTAATATTTTATATTTTATGTGTATATAATTAAAATTAATTTTATTAGTTAATTCAAAATAAATTTAATTTTATTAGTTATTACAAAAATTTGTGAACTATTTTTTTTATATTAGTATAATAAAGAGTTTAAAACTAATGGTGAATCTTTCTTAATTATTGTGATCTAGAAATTATGACCTAGCCTTGACCATAGTAAATATCATAAAATAATTAGATTTTAGACAATAAGAAAAATATGTCACTAATTAAATTTAATTTCTTACTTTTGGTTTTATTATTATATAATATTTCAAATTAAAGAATTATTTTTGTGCACTTCGTTAACCAGCATATTTCAAGCATAAAACATATTCAACTTTAGTTTTATGAATATTCATATTATTATAAGCTTACATATATCATAATAATCACAATTTTATTGTACTACAAATAAGTTTAATTCAAACCAATTCAAAAATTATGTTAACTTTTCATTAAATTACTTTTCCTTTTCATATATTTTATTATCAAAATTTCATAAATTAATGATAATTTGAAAGGTTGGTTTTCAGTAGTCTTGTCATCTCCGGCTGTGTCTTTTATATTTATGTACGTAATAAAGACTTTTTATACTGGACCATTTTAAAATTACCATTAAATTCTGTGCATTGCAAATTATTGTTAAACCCAATAACCAATTATCTGTTCCCTCCTAGTTTAGCATTTTTTATAACTTAATTCTGTATTCAGTTAATGTTAATTTCGTTTCGATAAATTTACAACCGAAGAATTGTGCATTCGTTCAATTGTTTATTTGGTATAACTAATGAGACATCAAGATTATCATTATCATTAAAGAAAGTATAATTGAAAGTTTTAATAAAATTTTTTTTAATATAATTACTTGAATAATTTCTTAAAATCGAAGCTTTCACATATGAAATTTAATATAAAACATGAAATAATTCATTTTACTTCCTGGAAATAATTATATCATATGAAAAATCATAATAATAAAAATTATTAATATAAAATTTCTTATTATTAATTGGTAACTAATTTAAAATTTAACACTAAAACCACAAAGAAATTATAAAAAAATTAAATTGCATTTAATTTAAATTTTAAAATTTATATTTATTATATTTCGTAATAAAGCAATTTTGCTGAAATGTTAATAAAAAGTGTAAAATTAGAAATTTTGAATTTATATATTTCAATGACCTTTTGAAAATTTATATTTTTATTTTGGTGCTGTTCCACTAACCGAAAAAAACTTTAGCTCATAAAATTCTGCAAAAAAAATTTGGTCTATAAATTTTAAAATTTTGGATAATATTTTTTTATTTGAATTAAAATTGTGTCATGATATAATTTTAATATATAATTATTTTAAGTAATATTATTAAAAATTTAATTCAGTCCATTAAATTTTTTAGACATATAAAATTTGTTGATGTGAAAATTTTGTAACAATTTTTTCTAAATTTAATATAATTAATAATAAAATTAATGTAAATTATCGAATATTTCTTATATTTAAATTAAATTGGCTTTATGGGAACGTAATATCGATCTAAATTGTATTTTGGAGAGACGTAAATTAACAGATTCTTCTTGTTTGGAAGGACTTCCCGTGTCTGGAAGGATTACATTCAAAGAAAAAATACAAATTAACATCTACAAATAAAATTATTATTGTAATAAATATTGTTAAATCAATTTTACCTACGACAACTGTCATGTCAAATTTAATTGTAGATTGACAAATAAAAAAATTGAAATGGAAAATCGATAAATGCATAGCTCGACAACGCAGTTTTTGTTGCAATTCCGAACAAGTTTTTTTTTGAAATACAAAATATTGTTGGGAATTACAAGATCACATTTAGCTGTCGCTTTTAGTCAATGAAAGATCTTCGAACAGAGCAGATTGAATGAAACAAAATGTTGAATCAGCGGCTTTCTACTTCCAACCAATTCTTTCTTTTTTTTCTATTTTGTTTTTTACATTTGTGGTCCTCAAGACCTAGCCCATTTTCCTTCCCTTCCCACACAAATCAACACAAAATTAATTCATATTGTTACAAGTTAATCAAGGCACTAATTATGACAGTGTTTTTTATATGTGGAATTTAAGTGCCAAGTCCAAATCTATAAAGTTTTCGGCATAATTAATGGTAATATTTGACCTGGTTCGGTATCATTTTAAATATCCTTATTTGAACGTTTCATATTAAACAATCTTGTCGTTATTCTTCATTTTTCTAGCTAGTTTTCAACAAATTCATTTTAATATTTTTCCTTTATTTCAAAGAAAAAAATAAAACCAGCAATTAAAAATATTATTTATACTTTTATGGATGACTAGAAGATAAAACGCTTAAAAAATTAACTTTTACTTACTAGCACAATTTTTTATTTTAATAAGTTAAAACTATAATTTAAAAATTTAATTGGCATTTCTTAGACTTGTAAAACCCTTAATAACTTGTTGAGGTCACAGTAAATACTACTCACTAGTAATAATTCCATAGTTAAAACAATTTTTTTATTAAATAAATAGTGCACGAAAAAGTCCACAAATAAAAATAATTAAATATTTATGCATAGCTGCGTACCGCAAAGTAAAAAGCTAAAGAAAGTTTTCAAACTTTAATGACAGTTTTTGTTGTAAAACAAATATTAATATGACAATTCATTTGTCAACCAATATTAATGAGAATTTTTTACGGTTTTTATTTGCATATATTGACAATTGAACGTTTAACCGAACTGTAACGTTCAAAATTGTTAAATATAGCTTAGCAAAGCAGCAATTTAAATAATGATTTACTTATTTTAACTAGTATTTTGTATGGTTACATCTAATTCAGTTGACAGAGCACATACTTCCACTAATTTATTTCAAACACATAATCATGAAAGTAAAAACGAAATTTATGAACACTTTTGATATTATGTTGTTAAGCTAAGAAAATTCACAAGATTCGTCATTGTGAAAATAAAAAATGAATTTAAGATTATGACAATATTCAAATTTTTTACTTTGATGTTTTTTAAGTCATTGTTAAACCATTTTATGTAGAAGTATTTTATGTAGATGTTTATGCAGACTTCCAGTAATTAACCCAGTAATTGTTCGTACTTTCAATCTGCTCATATTATGAATTGTTTGGCCAACCTATTACCTTGTACAGAGACCCAGAAGTTTTTGCAATTGTGAATTGCTCCATGTTTTTATTTCCAAATCTTCATGGCTCGTGGTATGCTCAATGGTATTGAGTTGGTGAATGTTTGTAATGACCATTTTCCTTTAAGAAAATCCGATGCCTCATTACCTTCAGTAACCAAATAATTAAAGTATAGTTTTCAGTATAATTAATCTCAAATAATCTAAATTAATCAATTGCTGCAACCGTGAAAAAAAAAAATCCGGAAATGCTTACCTCAAAATCTCATTTTAAACTTTATGCTCGTCCAATTTCTACAATTATTAACGTTCCTTTCCATTAAAATCGTTTTAAAAATGTTTATTATAAAACTCTTTAAAATTTATGAAAATAATAAAAAATTATCAACGCACGAGACTCAATTTAAATTGCAGCCGCAGTCAAATAATTTTGTAACGCGGCGTTGAAATTAATTTTTTTTTTATTATCTTTATTTTTCACTTTCAATTTTTTTATTATTATTTTCTTAATTTTTATATACAATAAATCATTGAAATAACTTTAAAAAAAACGCTATGAATCATAATTTTTGTATTCATTATTTTTATGGAAATATGTTTTATGATAAGATGGACAAAATCTGACTTTATGATTATTTAGGAATGTAATAATTGTCGTAAAATTGTGAACTCGTAAAATTTATGAAATTTATAGTTTTAAATAATTTGTTATTTTACAGATTTTATATTAAATAATATCCGTCTTTTAATCGGAGTTATAGTAATTGGACAGTGCTTGAAGCAGAGATGGAAATCAGTTTTGAACAGAACCGGAAAACATTTAACCGAACAAATTTCCTGTGAAACAAAACCAAACCAAAATGGAAATTATTACTAAACCAAACCATTTCGAGGTCGCTTCTGGTTCAATTGAAATTTAAAAAAAATATAATATTTCAAATTCTGATAAATATAAAAATAAGAACTTGATAAATATGAATTTAAAATGTTCAAAAATTAGTAAGCAATTAGTGTAAAATTTTGAATTGTTTCTCTTAAGCCTAATTTATAATACACGCTGGCTGGCTTAGACATAAAAAAGTTAAGAATGTTAAAAAAATTGAAATTTAGGTGAAATTTATGTGTAAATTGGTTTTTGTTAGTTTAAAATGAACATAAAAATTTATGATTTGACAGATAATTTTGTTTCGATTCTTATGTCTGTTGTAAAACCCTATGAACATTTCTTAACATTCTTATTTTAACAATAAAGCGTCGTTATCAGTAAAGTTTAAATTTGAAGTTCTCTTTTTGAGCGGATGAGTGTGATTGAAATCGATTTGCAACAAATCGAATCGAAACACTTTGGAATGATTGAACTTTTAAGAATCCAAAATGAATGAAATTTGACAGTTTTAAAATAAAAATGATACAGAATTATGTAATAAATATAAATAGATTAAAAACTACATGAACACCAGGAAAAAAGATGAAAATTTGGGATATTCTTTGGGAAAAATGTAATATATGTATGACAAATTTAATCGATTGCAATCGATACCAATAGTTCAGTCGTTGTATACTTAACCAGCCGATTGGCTACTGTACGAGTCCATTCGAAACGGAACAGATCGATACGATACATTGTAGCCCAAGCTTAATATCATTGAAAGCGATTGAATATTGACATAATAACACCCAAAGAACTGATGAAAACATGAATAATTTCAAACAATATTTGAAACGATAGTTTAGAACTATGACCCCCTAAATATATACACCACTTTTTAAAAAGGATCTTTTAATTTTATTAATTCACAAAATTGTTGTGTTTTTTTTAATAAATTTTTCGTTTTTATTAATTAAATCTAACCACAAATATTGTTTTAGCAAATTTTCAATTACAATTTTCTTCGTTGTTAAAATGATAGGAAACTATTTAATTGATTACTGAAAAAATAAAGTAACTACGACAATTATAATTTTTATATTAAACGAGATAATTATAAGAAAACTTTCAAAATAATAAATCTGTTGTCATGTAGTGAATCCCCAGCAAGAAGCTATCAACTTGTCTTATATCATTTTAAAAATCTTAGATATAGATTGACGATTCAATTTCCAATTCGGGCACTTGTGTATTTCTCTCTAATACTGCTAGTAAAATTACATTTATTCTGTAAAAGAAAAGTTTCTATAAAATTGGGTACGATCAACTACAAAATGGTAGAATTATATTGACCACTTTTAGATCAGTAAAATAAACTGTCGGCAACAGGCGGACAGACAGAATAAAGTGATACCTTAATTTGTGCTAACGAAAAAGTGCCCATAAAATTTTATTACATGAAAAATTGTCAATAATATTTTATTTTTTGAATTAATTATTTGAAAAATTACACCGAAATTATTTATTAACAAAATTAGAAATTGTTTGACTTTCTCTTCTAATTTATTGTTTTGAGGTTAATTTCGTTTTTAACTTTTAGGTTTTTCTGCTGATCTTTATTTTGTGGGTGGAATATAAAAATGATTTAAACACATAATAAAATCCAATATTTTTTTTTTTTTGATTATCATTAAAAAAGTGTTAAAATAGGCAAATTAAAATTTATTTGAAATTGTTTTAATTTATCTTTAATTTAACATCTTCGGACGTGACGTCGTGAAGTGGACAAATTTTTGTTTGATTTGTTAAATTTTTGTTTGATTGGCTAATAAAAAGTACATTCGTTCACTGTTAAAGAATAATCTTTTGTCCAGTGTTTTTCATATTAAATTTCTGTTATTAAAAATCATTAAATATCATTATAATGTGTAGCACGTAAATCACAACCCCCTGGCACTTTTTTACTTTGTTTTTAATATTTATTAAGAATCTGAAAATTAAAACTTAATAAATTTTTGCTAGGTTTGGTCTAATAGAATAAATGAAAAATTAAGGCATTTTATACTGACACACTCTTAAGATCATAAAGCTAGAAACACAGTACCACCGTCATTGTCAACTAGCGTTGAAGGCGATTGAATAGTGAAATTGATGCTACTCATAATGCTACTGCATAATTAAAAAAAAGTGTTCTACGACAATTTTAGCACCACGGCAAGTAAATATTTATGTGAAAGTTGTGTTTACCATTGCACTACTTGCTTAATGTATTTTACGCAGCTGTGACAAGTGACACTGCTATTTCAGCTTAAAATAACTAAATAAATGAATTTAAATTTATAAAATTCAATAAAATAACATTTTTTAAGCTAAACGCCACTTAATAAAAATGTCGAAATTCTAATGAATTAATAATATAAGCTACAATTTATGAAATGATAATTTTATTTTACATTGAATACATAAATTTGCATAATTTAAACACGTTCGTTACTAAATTCAATTTCACAGAACTTGAAAATATCACTATAATTTTGAAAAATCAACTAAAATATGAAATAATTTTTAACCGATGTTTTATAATTGGCCAATTATAATTAAATATACGCAATAATTATGTAATCTTTAATATATTTGCACAACATTTTTAGTGTTAATCGTTAAGGAAATAATTAATTAATGTTATATTTTTGATACATAGAAATAATTAATAATTTACTTATAAATAATATAAAATTATAATTATAAAGTAGACCGATTACAAATTGTAGAGTTGATAAATTGTTGCACTACAAACTGAAATTTGGAATTTTTGTTCCCACAAATTAAAGTAACATTTAAAATTGGTACCGGCGCATAAAATGTATCTATAAATCATATAAAAAGGAATTTTTCTTCTATTTAATGAACCAATAAAAAAAACTATAATAAAAATTTGATTTAAACATTTTTCTCGTTTAACTTTAAGTTACCAAAAGCAGATTTAATCAAAAGTTGAAACAGCAATGGAATCCATGTGATTAAGAAGGAAACTTGCTCTGAAGCAGCTGAAAGAAATTAAATTGTCGCGTTTTAAAGCTAAAATTAATAATTTAAAATATTACAAAAAAAAAAATGTACACTAAATTGTAGTTTATTTTTAAGATATACTGCAAAGCTATTGAATCATTTACGATCAATAATATTAACCACAAGGCGATCACTAGAAAACTAGATTTTTATCACAGATCAAATGTTAAAATTGCATTTTGAATTTTTAAAATTTCATTGAAAAATTAACGATTTTTTTAATTTAACTGCCGGCGAAAATTTAACAGATTTCCTTACATTTATTTTTAAAATTTTTCCAATGTCGGATTTTGTCAAATTATTTTCGATTATGGGAATCAAAATATGAGAGTAATTTTGATTAAATATTTTTATAGCACAAATTTCGTTTCATCAGTGATTAAAATAATCAAATAAATAATTCAGAATAATTGGCAGAAAAATTAATAAATTCTATTACTTTGATATTAAACAGGGGAGTATAAAGCGTCCACCGTACTCTGGTATTAGGCTAGTTGTTTCATTTGCATCAATTTTTATTCAAATTTTTCTATCTCCTCGTATGCCGTTCCCGTTCTTCTGCACATTGTTTTTCGTCACGTGATATGATAAATAATTTTGAACCCAATGTGACAGACAACATGTGGTTGCAGCACGAGAGGTCACCGCACACACGACCCCTTCTAATAGACATTTTTAAAATTTCAGAATTTAATTGACGGTCATCACGATTGTTTATTTCCTATGGGGTTCGCTCAAAGCCGGGTAAATCAGATAAAGTCCAATATCGAAGCTGAAAACAGGACGATAGAACTACATACGTTGCGTGCTGTTATGCAAATTGCCCTTTTAACTACCCAATAGTGTAAAGAGAAAATAGTGCATAAAGAAAATTTAAATCGTACAAAGTTGGGTGATTTTAACTTTCGGCCCACGCTTTATTATTATTTCACGTCTATTTGTAATAAATTTCTTTAAATTGATTATAATTAACAATAATTCACGTCTAAACTAAATGTAAACTAAGACATTTTTCGAAACTCTGCATTTTCTTTAATTGAAACTTTGAAATAATTTAATATTGGGTTCGTTAAATTTACCAAAAAAACATTTTACTGATGACTCCTCGAAATATAAAATATCAGAAATAATAATTGTGAACGAAATATTTCAAACAATGACTTCGAAATATTACAACTACCAAGCAACTGTCGATAAAATTACATATTTTAAGTATTGTAAGTTTTACAGACAAAAATGAATTTAATTTTTACTTTGAAAACTGTCAAATTTGAGGTCACAATTAATTTCTTCTACTGCAAATTATAAATATTATGTAAAAAGGGAAATTTTATATTAAAATGATTTACGTGTAATAAGAAAATGTTTTTTCCAAGTTTAAATTAAGTTGAAATTTTCTAAAAAATGTGGTCGTAAATTGTACAAAATTTAAACAATTTTTTTTACATGATTAACAACGCTTTTATAAATGTTGTGTTTTGCTTACAATTTCAGTTTCATTCAATTATTTTTATTAGCTTTATCACAAAAGTTTTAGTTAATTTTAATTATTAATAACTATAGTTACAATTTATTTTATTTTCATTGCCTCCCAGAGTTGAGAACTTGTAGCTAGAATATATATAGTATAGAGGTTTCATGATACAGGTTTCGTGATATATTCTTATAATTTAAACCTAATAATTTGGAACTCATTTAAAGATGATCTAAGCAAAAGCAAGATATGGATCACAGCAAAGTAAACTGCGAGTGCTGTCAAGATTATTTTCGACTTATTGTTTTTCTACAAATTGTAATGGATCGATGGATCCACAAAATTTTATAATTTATTATAATAACAAATTAAATTTTATTTTATTATTTCTTTCGTATTTTATTAATGATTGTATTCGAGAGGGAAAGTCGATCTTCTTGTTCACAATAAAATCCGTAAAATGTTAAAATTATTTTGAACCAATTTTGTTTCATTTATTTTTTCAATATGCAATTAAACTGGATCGCGATTCAAAATAGTTTTATATGCAAAGCCGGTTATAAACAATTCAAAACGGAAAATGATTAAATTTTCATTTTAGTTGTATAAAAAAACATAATTTTTTCTGCATATTTTCTTTAAAAAAGTTTATTAACTGCGTGTACACAGTAGTTAAAAGTCAAAAGTTACTGACATCTTAGATTCAATTTTCACTTGCAATGAAATTATTAGTGTTTTTTTTAATAATATTATTATAATTATGATTATTTTCTTCTATTTAAATTAATAATTTACATGCGAAGAATAATAAATAATTGTGAAATTTTGATGTCTTACCTCCATTGCTGTATTGATGATAACATCCAATGTGATTAGTATTAAAACTATTCCAATTTTGTTGAAACATTTTATTTTGTTTACTAATATTGTTGTCCAGAAAACGGATTAACTGAAATAAAAATTATATTTAATTATTTATATTTAAAAAATAAATTAATTAAGATTAATTTGTAGCACAAAAACTTAAATTTTTCTTGTTTTAGTTAGGAGAGAAGTTAGATTTGAGCTAATCAAGAATATTAGTAGAGAATTCAAGTCAGCTAAATTACCATTTTTTTGGTAATTTAGAAGAAGTTTCAATGAACCTATTGTGTGCCAAATTTTTATTCAAATATGACGAGCGGTTCTAGGATATTTAGATGTTGTTCCACTCAGGCTAATTTTGGGTACACGTATCCGCTTGGATATTTTGTATTGCATTTTTGGACTCTCCTGACCTCGAAAATTGCCAGGAAAAAGTTTCTGCTAATTACATTTTTTTAGAGTCATTACTCCTAGTTTAAATTGGATTATAATTTTAAATTGGATTATATTATAATATTAATTAATTCACATAAAAAATATGATTTATTTCGGGTAGTTTGGAAATTGTTGGCAATAGCCAATCGTGAAATTTTTACCAGCCTTCTACTCTTAGAATTTCCAAAATTAGCATAGGATTAATGGTGGTGGAATTATTTTTTATCCAGAAGATAAATTGGATGAAAGTTTATTTGAAAAATTGAATTTATTGTGAGGGCAACATAGCTTTATCAACACTGCAAATAAACTGATAATGGCAATTATAATTGACGTTGAGTTAACTTTAATTATAAGGAGCATTAATAAAATAATGATCCGACATTTTTTTATTTCACTATAAGGAAACAAGAAATTCTAACTGCAATTGGACAAAAATTATTCAAATTTCTAATCTCAATTTAGTAGAACCAATCTAAGGAAGTCTGGACCAAATGTATTTAAATATCTTAAATAGTTTTTATTGTAGACTCATGAAAAGTATTCTCCTCTATTTACTTCACTTATTAGAATCAATACCTTAAAACATTACGTGTACATGTTTGTTTCTGAACAGTCGTAGTATGAGCTCAATCCAAAAAGAAATTGATTATAAATAAATTTTCTTTAAGTTTCTCCAAGATTTTTTCCTTCTTTTGTAATTGTAGACTTCTTTATCTTCATTTCCATTGTACCAACTACAACTATGTCTATAACCACCTTATCCTTTATATACGTGAACTAAATCTTTTTTGGAATCAAACTACGTACATGAAATGATATCATACAACATTACACGAATGCATTACAAAATATTCTGTTGTATAATATCAATTCGTTGACAGGCAAAAACGGAATGGTTAATTAAATATAAATAAATCATTAAGAATTTAATTTTACAAAAAAAAAGTTTTTATTTTTTATTTTTTTATTAAATCATTAATAATTAATTAGCCTAAAAATAAACCATTACTGAAACCTTAAGGCTGCTAAAATTTCAAATGATTACAGTTTAAAGTAAAAGTTAAATTGTTATAAGTTTGTTTACCTGATTAAATTACGCCTTTAATTACCAGTTAAAATAGATGAATTTTTAAAGTTTCTAGCTTGCTGTTTCTTGAAGCTATTTACACAGTGAAGTACATTTTGTTTTGATTAGTTGCTTTTGATATTTAAAAAAAAAAAAAAATTACCAAATAAAAATTGTTCACAGTTGTTTGACTGGGAAATAATAGTATTGCCATTGTTACTAAGTAGTCGAAGGCTGTTTAGAACTAGAACAGTATTGAGTGACATGACATGGCGGAAGTAGATTGTTATATTTGATTTCAAAAGTTAAGTATGTCGTTTATAATTATAAAAAATTAAACTATTTTTATTATACTTTAAGGAAATATTTCGGTGGAAGTAAACTGCTAACTAGGGGGAGCATATAACTCGTAGTTAGACCATACAGTGATTTATGCCCAACAAAGATTTAAAATTAATAGTACATTGTTAAAAATTTAGCATCTTTTAAGATATCAATGATGCATTTAATATAATTTAAAATTTTGATAGGGACCCTTTAAAACTACCGACATCAAATTTTTACTAGATCATTAACCCATCTGCGTATTAAATTTCATTGAATTACGTGCTCTAGATCTAGAACATATATTAAATACTCTTCGGAAACTAAGCTCCTCATGCGAAAAAACACGACTCTCAACAAAAACTGGAAATTTTAGTATGGACCAACTTTGAGACTCTGCGACTTCGAAAATGCTGAGAACAAATTGTTTGGTCAAATCTACTTTTTTTGACCACCTAGCTCAATGCAACACTTAATTTCCAGTCATATTTTTAGTAGCTAATTAATTATATTCATATATTTAAAATTTCAATATTTCAAATAATTTAAAAATTTAAATATCAAATCACTTTGCATTTATAACGCACGACGGCTTTCAAAAACATTATACAAATTGAACTGCCAGTCGTAAGTTAAAGCGTTTTCCTAATCCTTTTACTATCTGCTTGGAAAAGTAGTTGAATATTGTGCAGTATGGGTAATAAATTTGAATCCATATTTTAATTTTTTTACAGATTGGACTACATTTTGTGTATGAAATGCGAGATAATAATCATACATCGAAGTATAGAACCAATAAGTTACTGAGTATTAACAATCAAGCTATCGAAAAATTATGTTCAGCTACTTGAGATGTGATTTAATAATTATTGCAATTTAATAACCTAAAAAATTGTAATTTAATCAATTTGATGAATGTGGTATTTAATGCTTCTTTTCGGATTTCTATGTAAATAACAACCAGGAAGGCAGCTTAAGCTTTAAATTAAACTAAAGCCAACTTACAGTCAAATCAAGATATTATTCATAAATACTTTTACATAATTTTCGAAAGTTTGTTTTCTATTTAATCCAAATTTATATTAATTTTATTAGAATTAACTATAGGAAAGGAACATTCTTAGAGTGATAGTAAAGTTTAATTGAAATATTTTATATGACATGTTTATCACAATTTATCAGGAACTAAGCTTCAGCGGAAATTTCAGCCTCTCTGGTAAAGAATATATTATTATTATATTTCCTTCATTCTGTTCCTAGTAGGGGTGGTTAGTAGAGCTATAATCAAGTTCTATATTTATAGTAGAATTCATAGTTTCTACAATTTTTAAGTATTTTCAATCAATTTATAGTTTAGGTTAGTCTAGAGAGCGTTGCCAATAGTTATTTTTTTTTTTGATATTTTGTTATTGCTATATTCCTCTCTTATTTTAAACTAAATTATTTGAATCAATATTTCAATGAATATTTTAATCTACAACTACAACGTTAAAGTAGGTTTAAAATATTTCAATATAATATTCACTTAGTAATTGTAAATTTTTTGTCAATAAGCTAAATTTCAACTCCTTTAAGTGTACGATCTGCAAAAAATTTAAAGATTCACAAATTTCCTATACTTACTTTATGGAAAATTAGTGTTACTTAAAACCATTGATCGAATCTAGACTTCTGGGTTGAATGTTCTACGAAATAATCTCCTAATCAGCCACATTTGTTACATAAGAAAATTGAGATTTATCGAAATAACATCTAAATTGAACTTATTCTTGATAATCTCTAAACATAAAATAGTCTTTCTATATAAATTTAATTAAAAAAAACCATTGAGTTCATTAATAAGTTTATTTATGCAAGTCAACTTTAGTATTACAATGACAATTGAGACAACTGAAAATTATGTTTATATTCTTTTAGTATTTTTCAGCGTAAATGTTTCCGTCCTTTTGGACGTTTTAAATTGATATTGAAATCTTTGATTTAAAAAAAAAATGTGAAATAATGCGAAGACATTATATTAGTGTAATGTTACCGAACGAATTATTCCATAATCCTCAGATTTGGTACACAAATTTGGTAATTCTGTTAAATTAGTTGAATCGAAATTATACTTGTATATATTACAATTCATACTAGTATTACAAAATACATAAATGTCATTATCTTTTACAGTCACATCAAAATCATACAACCTTTAATAAATAATGAAGATTAATTTTTTTTTTTTTTAAATAATTTTTTCATTCGACAAACCTATACCTATACTTATTATTCGACAACTCTGGTATTCCATTTTGCGGTAACTTAATCGATAAATCTTGTATTCGGATTAGACTATTATTATTCGACAACCCTGGTTGTTCACTTTGCGGTACCATACTAATCGAAAGTTCTGGTATTAGACAACGCTGCGTTAACTTACTATTTGACGACAACTCTGGTAATTGAATTTTCGTTAACCATTTATTTAAACGTAAATCCAAAATATTAATTCCATTTGATGTAAAACAGTATAACTTCTGATCTAAACAAACAGAACGGGTTTTTTTAAAAACTTCAGGAGTATAATTGTTTATAGTGTTCCATATATTTTGCCGTGGATCAAAACGTTCTACAATTGAACTTTGACCACCACCAGTTACATAAACACAATTATCTAAAAATAATAAAAAAAAAATTAAGTTTCAGTTATTTTTTTAAATATCTGTTACCATATGAAACCATTCCAAAATCACTATGATATTGTATTGTAGATGGTCCTTCAATCCAAATTCCAGAATTTAAATCGAAAATTTCCATAGTATTACTAAACTTTCCTCCGCAGGCATAAATTTTATTATTTAATGATAATATTCCATGTAAATTTCTCTTGTATCTCATTGCCGGAAAAGCTTTAAAACTATTTAAAATTGGACAGTAAAACTCACAATTCTTGGAAGTTTCTGCGTCTTCACCACCACCAGAAAATAGTAAATAATTCAAACCAAATGTATTTACATTAAAACCTTCATTAAAATTATGTTTATTTACTAAAGTCCAAGTATTCAATTCGTGATTGTAAATTGATTTTGGTGTAACTGTAACAAAATGTTTTTCCCGGAATCCAATTCTTGGCGGACTTAATTGATAACTCTGATTAGTTTTACTCTTAGCTGTTACGTCATTGGCTTTTTGTTTAAAGTTATTAAGTACAGCCAAAACTAATTCTTTATTGGATATATTATCATTAAAAATCATATTAAATTTGAGACAATCATTTTTTGTTAAGGCAATAAATCGTAAATCTTCAAGTAATAATTTAAATTGTTCTGAACGATTTTCATAATCATTGGTTACCCATTGAATTACAAAACCATAAAGTCTTCCTTCGGGGCAAACAGCTTTATTAGAAGATATAATTTTTTTAATCTGAAATTTTTAAATTTAATAATATTCAAAAAAAAAAAAAAACGAATTTTCATATTTAAATCCTTTACCTCTACAAATGTTAAGGTCAAAATATAACGTTCTAAAAACAATTCACAATTTCGTACTATAAATTCAAAACATTTTTCCTTCAAATTATCATCACAAGCTGAAATGAATTTGCTGAATTTTATCATTTATGGTGATATGATTTAAAATTTAAATAAATAATATTACCAGCTTTTCGCCAACACACTAAACAAGTTCCAATTTCAAAAGTTTTTGTTAAAAATTCTGCACAAATTTCTTTTAAACGTGTTAAATTAAAATATATAGCATTCTCATGCAAAATTAGTGCAGTTTCAGCTGATATCTTAATATCACCAGTATAAATGAAATCGATTATTTTTTCAAAAATATCAGCAGATATATCTCGATCAAGTTTAACGATATCATCTTCAAATACATTTTCATTGGTACTACTAGTATTATCATTATCGGTGCAATTATTATTTTCGTTATCATTTTCTTCCTGTAAATTTACAATTTCATTTGTTCCTGATATTTCATCTAGCAAAATATTTGAAAGTAAAATGGTGCGAACTAAATAATAAATGAAATCGATTATCTTTTTAAATATATCAGCAGATATGGCAGATATGTTTCGACGATCAAGTTTAACAATATCATCTTTTAATGTACTTTCATTAGTACCATGGTTATCATCATCGCCACAATTCTCATTATTTTCGTTATTATTGTTATCATCATCACCGCAATTCTCATTATTTTCGTTATTATTTTCTTGCTGTGAATTTATAACTTCATTTTTTCGTGACAGTTCATCTAACAAAAAAATTGAAATTCAAAAAAATACTGTGAAAAAATCATGCGGAATTTAGTGAACCAATTACGAATTAAGATATACCTTTCATATAGAATAAATCGTTTCAAATATGAATTCTTAAACTTAATTGATATTATCTTAATTAACATTTCCATATGACTTGATTCGTAATTGGTTATTGAATATATTAATGTATATTAAATTGAAAACTTGCTATAATTTGTGGTTTGTTTAAGAACAGTATTTAAGTTTTCATATTATTCTACATTTCATACGAAATTATATTAGTGCGTATTGCAACCACAAGCTGGTCAATATTTAAATCCCCTTCACCAACGCTGGTCAATATTTAAATATTGTTTTGTTTTTACTTAAATTATGGGCTACAATGTTTGGAACAGTCAGTCAACTAATAAGTCTCGTCCAGAGCTAATTTTTTGCGTGATGCGGTAGGTACTAGAAGCTCAGAGTTTATGTTTTAGTATGGGCTACACTTATTTACACTTTATTTATTTACTCTAAGGGGCTACATAGTTTCGATTCGTTCAGTAAAGTTCAAATTTGACGTCATCATATATTTTGTATGAGAAATTGATTTAGTGAACAAATCGAATCGAAAGAGTTTGGAAAGATTGAAATTTTGCGAATCCAAATTGAAGAAAATATCAAAAGAAATGAAATTTGACATTTTCAAAAAATAATAATGTGATTTTATCGGTTGCAATCGATAATTATGTGCTCAGTCTACTTAACCAGTCAAATCTAATCGAAACTGAACTGATAGAAACTATGTAGCCCAGCCTTTATTATGAAAAATAATCAAGATCTAAAGATACGTAAAATAAACAAAATATACAAATTGAAGCGAAACTCATTACTACTTTAAACTAATATTATATTTGAATCAATAAAATTGAAAATTAACACTATACAATTGAACAAATGGCAACAACGCCGAAACTAATATTTCTATGTACAAATAAAATTAATAAATTATGATATAAGAAAAAAAATAATCTTTCGACTTTAAATTTCTTTGAATTTATTTCAATATAATTTTTTTTTGACTATAATTTTAATTGCTTTTGTCCGCCACCCAAGAAATATTTGTTTATATACTTAAAGATTAAAGTTTCCGGCTACAATATAAAATTCTAGATTTGAAGAGTTGATAATTCACGAGCAATAATTCATAAATAGCTTAAGTCTTTAGGATTGGGAATAACGCCGCGCCGTCCCCCTTATTTTATCTAAACTATAAACAATTATTGTTTTATGATTGGTCTGATCTGTATACATATTGTAAAAATTGTTTTTGTACAAAACTTTAAGTCAACAATTTTTAATATTTAGATATGTACGATTTTATATTAACATTAAGAAATGAACCAAATTAATTCAGAATTCAGTTCACAAATAACAATTTTAAGTAAAGAAAAATATAATTTTTTTTTTCATATTAATAATAAACGATTCTAAAAACTTACTGTAATCGAACATTGCCTCAAAATATGAACATCTCAAAGCCAAAATTGATTTATGAACTTTAAATTCACTTTTATTTGGTAAAATTAATGTTAAGTCAACAAACTGTAATAAAAATAAAAAAATTGAAATTATAAACTAATATTTCATTAAACATTTATTTATTTTATATCTTACTTTTCCTGCTTTTCTATATTCATTAAAGCCATTGCAACACAATTCAATTTGTGGAGAAAAATCAGCTTCAGATATTTCACTACAGTTTACTGCATCCATGATGAGAGTCGGTTCACAAATTCTTAATATTATTAACTTATTGAAAAATCAATTATAATTAATCGCAGAAAACGGATTTTTTTTAATTATCCCACTATCTCAGATCTCACACTCTAGAATTCACTAACTGAAAGACTGAAACGCTAAAACTGTACTGAATGAAAATGAAATAAAAATAAAACTATGTACTATGTTATTTTATTATAATAATAATAGACCTAGATAGAACAAACAACCAGAAAAACCTAGTTAAAGTTATCTTGAATTTGAATTCTTGAAATTTTAAATCTGTGTATTCCTCCCCTGTGACGTCGTAACGATTAATAATTTTTTATATCGCATAAGATTGGAAATGGAACAGTTGGGATAATATTGCAGTAATAATTAGAGTAGAGTTGAATTTTTATTTTATTCATGCAGATCTAATTATAGAAATACTATACTCAATAATCTCTTATTACACATTTTTAACCTAATTATTTTTACAAATAAAATAGCTTGAATTTTGTGTGAATAGTAAAAGTTTTTAGTTTCGTTTATGATATAAATTGCATTGCGTTATTGTGAATAATTTGTAAAACAATTACATTTTTCTGTATATCTAAGAAGTACAAAAATTAAATATAGACATTTCGAATATTTTACAAAATCTCCGAAAAATGTGAACTGTTCAGCTTTTATAATGATCTGTTTATCTACTAAAATAGTCGTTGATAAATCACTTTTGGTATTAAAAACGAAAATGAAATTATATGATAAATAATCTTTAATTATGTGCAAATAAAATTATACCAAAAAAATTGTTTTAATGTAATTAAAATATGTATTAGAAACATTCATAATTAAAATTCTAAAAGCAGCTAAGATTGTGGGTGTAGCTTCTTATTAATTAAATCATGTGCACATTCTCTGTTATTGAATGTGAACAACTCTAACCGGTTACATTATATTGGTTATTGATATCTTGGTGACTTAACGGCGGTTGGTTTTAGAGAAATTAGTTCATTATCATTAACACGTTCGCAGACATCAGCTGCAATTGCAGTGAGCTATCATGTGATCTATTGTTTCAGATATAGCTGAATCACCTGAACAAAATTGTGTCTGTCAAAGCGTTAAGTATAGGTTAGGCTGATAAGAACACCAATTGGATTGTACATCGGACCTTTTAGGCCTAAGTGTGTAGGGATCCAAGTCCCTCCTCGACCTTTGAAACCAACCAACCAAATAATTAAATCTATTATAAATTATTAATTTTTATAAAATGTTTTGATTGAATATTATATAAACATTTTTTGCTTAACATTCGAAATATTTAACCTCTCGGCAACTCTAACCATAATTATAAAATTTACTAAGGAACGAATTGAAATATGCAATATGGAATAATTGCGTTGGGCTTGGGAACATATTCAAAAAAAATATATAATGGGGGAAACCCCTAACTTTTAATTTTCAGTTACGTAAATTAGTAAATAATGAAAGTAAATTACTAAAAATAATGTAAATGTAACATTTTGCTAAATATGTGAAAAAATTATCTAATAAATTAATTTTTAACTCAGTTTCTTCCGAATAAGTGCGATTATAATACAGTAGTTTGAAATAATTTTCATATAATTCACATGTAGATTTTTTGAAAATATTTTATTATACTATAAATAATAGCAAATTATTTAATATATCTCGATTCTGGATATACTGAAAAGCTTTAAAACAACGTTCTCGTCGGCTGAATAAACAATGTTGGATAAATTTACATACATAATTAAATTTAAATATCTAAATAGCAACACTAAAATCTACACATCCCCAAAATGAAACTGCTGTTAATAAATATCACCAGTTCGTAATGACGTATTGATTTCCGATTTAAAGTTTATATTAGCCTAAAGTTATGCAAAAATATAAAAAATGAATATTGTATGATATAAAAAATCTAATGAGCAAGAAAAAATGAGAACGGGCGGTTTACATGTTAAAAATAATTTATTAATATAATAGTAAAATTAAAATTCATATTTTTACAACTACAACTAACCCTCGATTTACACGGTACTCGGTTTGGAACGGATTCGGTATAACACGACTGAAAAAATGAGGAAGAATTCTTAGTTAACATCACGATTTTAATATAAGATATGAATTCGTATTGCATTATTTCGCTTTACACGGTATACTTCTGATGGGAACTGGGAACCACCAATCTACATTGTAAACCGAGTGTTAAGTGTAATGAAATCAGTACCTAGAAATGGAATTAATGGCTATAAGACATGAGTTTGAGTATTTACTTAAAAAAATATTTGACCTAATATATTTAAATTCAAAATATTATGAAATTTCAAAAATTAATTTACGATATAAATGAATTAATTATCAAGCAAATGAACATGAACCAAAAAATTAAATTTTCCTGGCGTTTATTAGAAAATGTGTGTGAGTTGATTATAAAATTATACTATATTCTAAACACCAATGACACAGACAATATCGTCGTCAAATTTTGATGGTTTTGATCGCGTTTTGTATTTCATTTCAATTGCTACACAAATTCAAATGTAAAAAGTAAAAATTTTAAATATACTTTTTATTACGTAGGTTTTTGTAATACAATTTTGAACGTAATTTTTATGTAATATTTAGTTTTCAGCAATAAATATTTTATTGTAATTGTATAAACTTATTAAAATTATTCCCTTTTGTACCGTAAATTCAAAATCTATTTGCCAGGGTAATCTTCCTGATGCTGACAATTGCTTCTTAAATAGTAAAATCACCTTTTATCTTAAATTTTTTTTTAAAAAAAATATAAAAATATAAACAATTTTTCTATAGAATCAAAACAAATTAAATATTCATATTAAAATTAGTATGTAAATTATTTCAATAACTTGACTTTTCAAATTTAAATAACAAGTTTTATTTTTAAATTCCTACTTTTCGTATGAAACTTAATAAAACCAGTTTTTAGTTATTGATTATATTTCAATCAGAACAGTCAAATTACATAAATGTCATAAAATATTCCAAATATAATGCCTAAAACTTTAACTCGTAATTGTTTAAGTGTACAAGATCAAGCTGTACTTGATTCAGTGTTTAATCCTTTACAAATTGGTGTTGATAATATACCAAATATATTTGATCCAGAAATTTCACATGAACTTAAAGATCAGCCAGACGATGAAACTATACAAAATATTGATTCAAAACGATTAGAATTGGAAGGTGTTAAAATAGCTGAAACTGGTGATTTAATAAAAGCATTAGAACTATTCGAAAAATCTATTCAAATTGCACCGAATCGACCATCACCATATAATAATAGGGCACAAACATATCGTTTGAAAGGAAATGATGATGGTAAGTTTGGTAAATTTATTGTTTTGGTGAAAATGAAATATATAATTTTATATGAAATATTTTGATATAGAATCAAATATTATGAAACTTTATAGTTGTCGTCTTTGTCTACCTAATTTCTTCATATTATATTTTATCCTTTTCTTTCTGTGGTTATGAATTATTCCAAATTGCAGTGTCATCCATATTGGATGTCAGCAATCCAGGCTACAATAAAAATTAATATAACACTGCAATAGCGATTTAGTTGATGAAATTATAAAGAATTCTTTGTAAGCACTAGTTCAGTTGGTTCAAATACTGTATAAAATATGAAACATTATATATTTGGATTGGAGTATTTACTTAAAAATGGTGTTAGTATTAGCTAAGAGCATAATTGAAATTTTCATATTTTGAGGTACTGAGATAAAGAGTTTCAATGGATTTTGTGTTGTTAAATAGCCAGAGATCAGAATTTTTGAAAATGAATTTGTAATTTAGACATTAATAAATAAATAGTTTAGGTTAGAGTATTTGAAAATTAGGAATGAAGTGGTAGTTACCTGACTCGTGCCTCTTGATACTTCTTTTATTTAAAATCAAAATTGTTAATTAATTGACTCTTTACGTTGAGTTTATTAATTACGAAACTCAGTTTTTACGAGAAGTCATGGAATAACTATGAAGTGTTGTAATGGAAAGACAGATAGAAAAAATAGATTTTGATCTAATTAATTTTTCTTACGTTTCCAAAGATGGAGAATCCAAAAAAGCATAAAAGAATTGGGTCAATTACCGAAAATTCGGATCATTAGTCGTTCTTAACTGATTTGATTTAAATTTGTCACACAGGTTACTTTTCTGATCTATTTGATGTCCAAATAATTAAAGTTCAGTATGTCCATGTCCCTATAAAAATTACCGAATTATATAAAATACATTCTTGATGTCTGAGATTACTTAATTTCATTTATTATTATTAACAAATTTCTTATAGCTGCTTTTGCTGATCTAGAGAAAGCAATAACACTTTCAACACAATCAGAACGAACCTGTTGCCAAGCATATTGTCAGCGTGGTGTTTTACATAGGAAACGTGAAAATTTAGATGCAGCACGTCGTGATTTCGAAGAAGCAGCAAAATTGGGTAGTAAATTTGCTAAAACTCAGGTGAAATAATGTTTTTTTTTTATATAGTTTTAATTTAATATATTGATAATTAATATTTAATATTGCAGTTAATCGAAATAAATCCTTACGCCGCACTCTGTAATCAAATGTTAAGAGATGCATTCGAAAAACTTTCATAGAAATTTGAATAAATATCAGATGGCCAAACCAATGATTTAATTTAGTCAATTCTTTTTGTATATATAAAATTTGATATTGTAATAAATTTAAAATTTAATATAAAAAAAAATTACCTTTAAAATGATACAAAACATTAAAAATGATTAAACCATAAAAATGAAATCGTGTTGTTTTTTTACGGTGTAATTGTTTTACTAAAAAAGTACACAAAACTTACAAGATAAAAATTCACCTGTTCAAGTTTTTGGCACGCGCGTTTCACCCTTATTGGACCTTGGACCGCAGAGTTATTATAGTAGTAGTTCTTCAGAATCTCTAGAGGAAAAACTGTGAAAATCGAATGACAAATATATTTTTTTTTTGGTTATCAGAGGGATTTTTTTTTGCATGGTTTATTATCATATAAGAATTAAATTATTGTTTGACAACCAGGTAAAAATGCGATGATTAGTATAAAAAAAGGTGATTTTTGTTTTTGGAGTCGAAATTTCTATATTTTAAAATTCTGAAATAATTTATTGATAATTGATGTTATCCAAATTTAGTTTTTTTCTTGGTTTTGTTGATGGTTTCATGTAAAAGTAAATTGTATTAGTTCCATTGTTCAAAACCGAATAAAGAATATTATAATTCCCGCCACGCCAATATGCCGCGGAGCTGCATGACAGAGCAAAAAGTTGCAATTGAACGAACTTTTCCACAGAACAATACAATAATGTTAAATAATACAATTATGTCATGCTCATATATTGAGTTTCGAAACTCAGCGTTCCATAACACAGGGCGCGCCGTGAGTATATCACGAGTTATAGTCTCATCTCAAATATACAAGATCTTTTCACTCAATAGAAATTATTTCGATACCAACTCAGAATTAGTTATCCAACTAGCTCCGAATTAGTTATACAACAAATTAGTTTTGTCTTACTATGGACTATGGACTATGGAATATCTACAGCAAACACTCTTCATACTCATTTTGAAAGAGGTCATATAATGGAGATAGCTGACAAAAGATTAGTAATAATTACTGTAAGTCCTCAAAAGCATATTTGACTACTCAGATGGTCAGACATCAAATATAAAGTTTGCCCTTATAAAGTTTATTAAGTAAAAATGTTGTTCTGGTATTAATAAAACTCCAGGTATTCCAGTGGGAGTAAATATATTATAAATAAAAGACGTAATAGATTACTTGTTGCCGTTGGCCATGTTCGTTGATGGTGCTTATAATAAGAGATAACTGGGTTAAAACGTCAACGATTCAGAAATATCTGACGACAGCGCTATCCTCGTTAGGAGTTTATTTAATGGGTAAAAAGCAGATAGTGATACCGATAATGCTTGTGATAGCGATCATGCAAGTATATGTTAACCGACATCGACACTATTACCTAATTGCGTAAGACGAAATAGAGTTACGTTCTTCCTATTGCAAATTCATTAAATTTGCAAATACAAATGTACAAATCATAATTTCAATAGCATTTACAAATTTTATTTAATATTTCATAAAATTCTATTGAAAAGAATAATATTATTAGAAAAGTGGAATTCAATTTAAAGGATTACATTTCAGATAAATTATATTTTATTGATTTTTAAAAGTCAGCAAGTCTGCACTTCATCTGGAAAATGTTCACACAAAGATTCAAGTTCAGACAATTTAGTCTAAATTAATTAATGACTAAAAATAAAGTAATAGCCATAAATTTACCAGTCACTTTCAATGTTAGTTCAATAAAAAGTTTGTTGTCGTTGGATAGTAAAATTTTGTTTCGTACCATAATTGATAATGTTAAGTTACATGATAAAACTGATTAATTTAAATGGAAACTTATTACATTTTTATCATAATAGTAAATTAATCATCGTCATTAGTGATTGTAATTTAATAATATAAAACGAATATATTTGTTTGAAAGTTCATAATTCTATTTAACTTGATTAATAATCAAATTTTCTTAATTTAATATTTCGATTTCCCATATATTTATGAAGTTCAAAATTTAATTCCCACAAGAAAATTTCATCTAACCAAAATGTAAATTATCTTCCATAGAAAAGTACAATTGGCTTGTTAACATTGCAACTTTGTATTCATAATAATTATTTCAAACATCCTACAATTTTTCTTAAAAAAAATGTAATCCTTATACAAAAACCAGCAGAATATTAAAAATTTTCAAATTAAATTACTTACATTTGTATAGCCATTATAATAATAATCGATCATAATCTTTTCACAGGAAAAATACTTTAAGGAAAAGGACAAATTAACAACTTATATTTAACGGAAAATATGAAACTCCTTCTTACAATAAAACTATAAATACAAATTATAAGGGCGCCAATATATTTTAAATTTTTACTATCCTTTTCCGTGTAAGGATATCACTTGAAGACAAAAAAGAAACTACTAGAGGAAGTTAAAAAAAAATGTTAGAGATTAAAAAGTCTTAGCAAAACTGCGGGATAACCGTAGAAATTTTTAAATATTTAAATATAGGAATTTGTGTATCCATCACAGCTAGGATTATTATTACCTGTAATGGGGGATAATGTACAGGTGCACAATAAATATAGTAATTTCATATAAAATTATAATAATATAAAAGGTGATATTCATGGTATATTTAAAATTAAAAATGTGTTAAATTAAACTATTATTTTTTTTAAGGATTATTTAAGGATATATAAAAACTGGAAAAAATCGTTGAAAAATTATTAGAATATGTTAAAAATTATTAAATTTATATATATATATACTTTATTTGTAAGGTAGAAACACAATGAAGGCGGCATCTGTTAGCTGTGATTGTGATTTGGTTTTTCTTATTAGTAATCGAGTATAATAATCCTCATCAATCTCCAACACAAACTCCATCATCTTTCCATTACCAAAAAAATTATGATCTGAGAAAGTGCCTGCATTGTTTTTTGGATCAGCCAAAACAAACTTAAAGAGAGAGAGATAATGTTTGCAGGTTCATTAACAAAAGGGAAGAGTGCAGTAATATCTTTAAACTTTAAACTCGGATTCTTAGAATTACAATATCCAGGATGGATTGATCTCTCCATCACTATTAGAACTAAAGATTATCCAAAAGTATTTCTGGTTTCAATGCTGTCTTCGCTGGCAATAACAGCCAAACCCCGTACAATGTGCCGCTCCGCTCACAATCAATATTAAAATTTAAAATTATCTCAAACATTTTTGATTATAAAAATTGACGCACATTTTTAAATTTGACTCATATTAATTCCATCTATTGAATTTTGAATTTTTAAAAAACTCTACTGCTATTTAACTTCATCATGTCATGATTTATAATCAGAACGAGGATAAATACCGAAACCTGATGTAAAATACGAAATTATAATATATAAAGTTTAAAAGATCAATTATAGCATTTATTTGCTAAAATTTCGAGGTATAGAAGTGAAAAATGTAATAATTTGAAGTAGTTCCCAATATTCCTCACATTGAAATTGAACTTATTAATTGAAGGTATACGCGCAAATCTTTGATAAATTCAATATTGTTCCACACGAAAAGAATCTGTGTGGTTAGTTCAGATTTATATACGTACAGTCTAGAAGATGCAAACTTATCCGCAGGGATGTCAACTCTACAACGTACTTCACTTGGAGAAGATACATAAAAAAAATCCACCGGAAAAAAGTTAACTTTATTTTTAAGTTTTACAGAAAATATAAATTTAATTAATTTTTTTTTATTAAATTCAGTTCTGATCTATGAGCTAATGTTTCCCAGAATTGAAAAACTTCTTTCAACAAAAGAATTGCTTTTGATACTATGAAATTATACGAAATATGGTATCACAACAAAATACGAATCTTTTCTTGCTAATTGTTTACTTTAACTATTTTATAGCTCAAAACTTTGCATCCTTAATTATTCCAACATAATCAAATATTTAATTTTGTTATATTGAGAACAGAAAATTATTAAAGATGAAGTTCTTGAAATTATACCAAAATTAATAGCTTTTCAAATTCAGAATCTCAGGGTGAAAACTAATTAGGTTGTTGGCACTGTGCGTTCCGTAATGTTTGGTTTGGTACGTTATTAAGGAACATGATTCAAAACAATTTCTAATGGTTATAAACTCAGTTACAATCGTTCCCGTTGATAGCTAAATTTCTTTCATAGAAATTACAGACCTGATCTTATGTGTTAATTCTGGAATACAGAATACACTATAACTTTAATGTCAAACTAGGTAATCATAGCTTTGACATTTTTAGAAGTAAATGAAGGCAACAAATGAAGACATTTTTATTTATTTAATTTTCTGGACAACTTCCAATTTTTTACCCCTACAAAGTCTTTTTTTCATTCATTATAATTGCTATACACTTAGAGATTCAATTTAACCTAAAATTTGAATCGAAATTATATAATAATGTATTAAATTTCATTTTTATATGAAAAATCTACATAAAGCATCCATCAGAAATAACTAAAACGAAAAAAATACAAATTTAAATGTACTTTGAAACACCTTGCAATATCCGTCATCGTTCTTCTTCTGGTTTTTTGATTCAAGATATAAAATTGACCTTCCTTAACAATTCCATTAATTTTTGTTGTTGTTGTTGGTAATGTTCAAATTATCAACAAAACAAAATTGTCTATGTCCTTAATCACAAGGTTATTCCTCTCCCTTTTAATTTTTTTTCTTTTAATACCAACAAAACGGACCCACCATTCAACTGGTTTCCAATTTTGTGATTCGTTTCTATTCTGGCTGTATAAAAATTGGACAGGTGAATTTTTTTTTTTTTAACATTACAAAAATTTCTTTACACCTTTCAATATAAAATAATTACATTAATATTATAGTTAGCATAACACCCAATGATTAAGGATAATTTCCGAATAATTAGTAAAATATTGAACAGAATTTTAATTACTTTATAAAACTATGTGATATTAAAAAGTGAATTCTTGTAGTTATTTGTAAAATTTAAATCATTTGAAATTTAAATTATTAAAGAATTATACAAATTTCTGATAGTTCAAAAGTGATTCCATTAAACATTTTCAAGGTGCATCGTCCACTCATCGAACATTATTCTAAATAAAGGAATTTCTATAAATAAATTTAATACTAAATATTTAGATACAGGTAAAAAAAGGATCTATTATTTTTTTATGAACTCTGTAACATTAAAAAAAATATTATTATGCGTATGTACGTAATGGGACAATGCCCTCAGACAATACCACGAGATTTTTAAATGATAAATCAAAAAGGATACTTGTTTTTGTTGCTCTATATATTATAATTTTTGATTCAGAAACAACTGTGGCACCTGCCATTTTAATTGGAGTTCTGATTTTGATCAGATTCCTTTACTTTGTTGTATATTTCCAGAATAACAAAAAATTTAAAGGACTTTTAGATTTTAAAAAATTTGGTGTCAAAGAATTTTATAAATAAATAAATTCATTCTAAAGAAAGTTGTTATTGTTATTCTTTGTAATGGTACTACCTACTACAGATCAAATGGCCAACTCAAAAGATTTCGTGACGTTGTATTGCAATTTGGAACTACTAATTTTATTTGAATTCCGAAACATAAGTTTCTTTATAGTAATTTAATTGCAACAAGCTAATGGCCTTTAATAGTGAGACATTTGTTATCAGCAAATGAGCTCAACCTTTACCAATTTTTCTCAGTCTTAAAATCATAATTACATAGTACAAATTTTATTACTGGTACTCATTTAAAGCTAAGATGATATTGATTGTCCCGGTTTGCAGTTGAACCCAGAACCTAATGGATCACAGCATAGCACACTGTCAGTACGCCAACAGCAATCATATTATTAAATTTTGATAATGCACTTGTTAAATTAGAATTAAATAATGCACCAGCCAAGTAAAATAATGAATTTGTAAATCCCGAGGCACAATATTATTCTGTTTTGCCAAATTATTGATGCCACATCGATCAGTTAATACTCATTATAATGAAAATTAAATTTTTGAATGAGATAAAGCCTGAGCTACATTGTTCCTATCAGTTCAGTTCAGTTTCGATTCGATTCGACGGTTAAGTAGACTGAACACATAGTTACCGATCACAATCGATTAAACCACATATATTTTGTTTTTGTTATTTTTGAAACAGTCAAATTTAATTTCTTTTGACATTTCCTTCAGTTTGGATTCGCAAAATTCCAATCGTTCCAAACTCTTTCGATTCGATTCGTTCCGATTCGACCTATTTGTCCACTCAATCGATTTCCCATATGAAATATATGGAGACGTCAAATTTGAACTTTTCGAAACGAATCGAAACTGAACCGATCGAAACAATGTAGCCCAGGCTTAAGAAAGCATTATGTAATTCGAAAATAATTCATTATGAAAAATAGTCTAACATGTCATCATCAAGCTACAGAAATGGACATACATTTTACTTTCCTTTTATTGAATTTACAATTCATGTTTTCCTCACCTGGGCATAGCTCCTAAACGGCTTTACCGATTTCACTCAAATTTGAAACTTAAGCTCGTGTTATTAACCATTCGGTGCCACGAAATTTTCATGGCCCGGCGAGGGGGCGGGGGGTTGGGCCTATTTTCTAAAAAGTCATGTGGGGTATCAAATTAAAGGTCTTGACGAGTACATCTCGTTGGGTAGTGTTTCGGGTAACTAGGACCACGTAGGGCCCCCGAAAAATGGGGCCAAAAATGAAAAAAATCATGTGGGGTATCAAATTAAAGGTCTGGAAGAGTAGATATCTTTGGGGCAAGTAATGGTAGTATTTGGGGCAACGTGGGTCATGTGGGGGCCTGAAAAATGGGTCATATGGGGGCCACAAAAATTCATATTTTCTTCACCTGGGCATACCTCCTAAACGGCTGTACCGATTTAACTCAAACTTAGAACTTAAGCTCGTGCTATGAGCCATTCGGTGCCACATAATTTTCAAGGCCCAACGATGGGGCGGAAGGTTGGGCCTATATTCAAAAAAGTCATGTGGGGTATCAAATTAAAGGTATTGATGAGTACATCTCGTTGGGTAGTGTTTCGGGTAACGAGTACCATGTGGGGCCCCAAAAAATGGGGCAAAAAATCATATGGGGCATCAAATTAAAGGTCTGGAAGAACACATATTTTTGGGGCAAGTAATTGTAGTATTTGGGGCAACAAGAGCCATGTGGGGGCCTGGAAAATGGGACCCAAAAAAATCATGTGGGGGTATGAAATTAAAGGTCTCGATGAGTACATCTCCTTGGGTAATGTTTCAGGTAAAGAGCGCCATATGGGGCCAAAAATAAAAAAAATATACATTATATATATAAATATATATATATATATGAGCCGTTAATTTTGCAAGTGACTTTTCGCGAAGCATGAGTTACAGCTATTTATTATTAACCGCTCAAATATATATTTTTTACTATAATATGTTATATTATAGTAAAAATATATAAACAATATAAAAATTCTACAGTTTTTAGTCGGTCAAATATATTGTGTAAAACTTAAAATATTTGACCGACTAAAAAGTATGAAATAATAAATAAATAAAAAAAAACATTTTTTAAAAATACTTTCCTTTATAAATAGTAATATGCGACTAAAAACTAATAAATAATACTAAAATTATATAATCTTTCATTCTTGTATCTAGAGTTTCAGTAATGTTCAATTGTAGTAGGGTTAACTGCAATCGTACTAGATTAGAGATTCAGTTAAGGTAAAGTATAGTAAAAGGGAAGTAGACCCCTTATAAATCTCATTCTGATAAATTCTATTAATTCTCATAATTAATTTTGATCAGTTATACTTCCATTTATAAGGGGTCTACTTCCCTTTTACTATACTTTACCTTAACTGAATCTCTAATCTAGTACGATTGCAGTTAACCCTACTACAATTGACCATTACTGAAACTCTAGATACAAGAATGAAAGATTATATAATTTTAGTATTATTTATTAGTTTTTAGTCGCATATTACTATTTATAAAGGAAAGTATTTTTAAAAAATGTTTTTTTTTATTTATTTATTTTATTATTTAATTTTTAAGTGCCTATCCGACAAGTAATTTTAAAAGTGGTAAAGAAAGATTATGACTTTTTTCTAGCAAAAATAAAAAGAGACAGATATAAAATTATACAGACCAGAAAGAGAGATAAAATTTGCCACTACTTAACAAAATTTCGGAACAGTTTTGACAATGCGCATGAAGACTGTAGCGATATTATACCATTTGTCAACTATTTTAGTGTCATTGAACGTATGAGTAGCGCGAAAGCGCGTTAGCGTATGGTAAGTGTTTATCATGAAAAGACGTGTGAAATAGTAAGGAAATTAATACAAAATTTTCATATATGCGGAATTTACACGCTTCAAGTAATCGTTCAAGTTCCACATTCAAGTAGAATTATTTTACACAATGCGCAAGTCGTGTTTTTTATATAAACTTGAATCCCACAAAATAAAAATAGAAATGCTTTCTATTTTTTTCAAACTTGAACGGCATACTACATATAAATAAAATTCAAAAAATTTTTTTTATTGCGATTTGACACTTTCGATATTTTTTCCAATCATTTGCTGCCAACATAAACATTTCAATGTATTGTTCCCAATATTAAAAAAAAAAATTACTTGAAGCGTGTAAATATAAAAATTCATTCAAGTTCCACTTGAATAGGAACCGAATTTAATTTTTACAGAAACTTGAATGAAAAACTTGAACTGTGTAAATTCCGCTATAGGAAAATATTTTTTACTTTTTTTTTATTTTCAGATATATTATTTTTTAATTCAGAAACGTTGAAAGAATAATGTCGTGCATACTCATTACCTTCAACGGAGTAAATCGTAGTATAGAGTAGTTCATATGGAAGAATTAAATTGTCACTAAACAATATAATTTCTTGAAACTGTAAGATGTAAATGGAAATTGAACAAAGACCAAGACAACCAGGAAATATTTAACTGAAACCATAAGTTAAGACTATAAATGATTCGTATTTAATATTCAGCTTATAATTTTTATTATATATAATTAATTATTATATTTATTAAAAACTATAAAAATCAATAAAGTCTAGTCTAAAAGAAATTAAATTTTATATGTAAGTAAAATGGCAGTTTTCTATTATACGCATTTTAATTTTGGAAAAACATAAATAAAAGACAGCAATGGAGGTTAATCCGATTTATCTATCTAAGTTCTAAGAATATCTATAAGAACTTTATAGATTATGGCATTTCTAATTAGTTTTAATTCAATTTAATTTTATAAAAAAAAAAATACGATTTGTAAAAGTTTTTATATCATAAATGAACTATTGAGAAAAATGAAAACTTTTAAAGTCTTTTTATTAGAAATATACAAAAAGTTTAACCCATTCGTATTACAAGTTTATAATTAAAAAAAAATCCTTAAGAAAAATTAAGAGATACCTTCGTAATTACTGTTTATTTGGTGTTAAAAGACTACAAAGATTAGAGGAGGACTTTGTACGATAGCGATACAAAATTTATATTTAACTGGTGAAATTCTTCGCTTAAATTCAACGTTTAATTTCTCCATATATATTGCTTTGCAGTGAATAATTTTCACCCTCAGCTAGACTTAAATGATTATCACAGTAATTCCATATTCAGGAAACTACTTCAATCTTAATACAAAAAGATTAAAATATTTGAAAGGTTCTACGAAAATTGTACGATGCTTCTGATTGCGTTGAAGTATATTCTGAATTCGAAATTCATATAATAATATATTTAAATTGGAATAAACACAAATTGTTGAAGTCATTTCCCTATTCTATAAAATTGTGACTTACATTAGATTAGGTTCAATTCAGGGTTTGTTAGAGAGTAAGTTCCCTAACGAAAGTCATTTTTTTAATAAAGTTCAAAGTTTCTTTTAAGGTGCAAGCAACAAAATTGTCAATTTAAATAATATAGAAATTTCTTACTGATGATTACTCCTGGGTCAGCTTAGCAATGACTTAGTACACGTACACTGCATTTGTAGAATATAAAGAGATTGGTAGCATAGTCAAGCGTTCGCACCGCTTAAATCGACACTAAATAACTATTACCTTGTGCTAATTAATTAGTGTTAAGTTAGGAACATTATGATTCGTGAAACGTGTAAACTTTCTACAATCTGGGATTTTAAAATGTATGTAAGACTGGTTCACTGGTTATACTATTTTTCAATGCAATACTTTTACATATGTGAAATAATAAATTCGTAAATAGTCTTAAGAAACCCGTAAAATGTGATTGAACCTTTTGAATGTCAATCGAAAAGTATTTGATTCGTGCGTATAAATTATTTCTAATAAAACCTGAAAGGGTTAATTTTCACTTAGCTAAACCAAGAAAGTAAAATTTTAACCATTGATTTATCAATGTATATAAAAAACTAATTACAATAAGATAAACCAACAAGAAATGACAACTTAATGAAATTTTTTATTTGAAAAGGTTTCATTTTAACATTTTCCTAGTGTAATTTTTGTGGATTTTGTTTAGATTTTGTTTTGAACGCGGATTTATTCATTAATCAAAACAAGAAACAGAATAAAAAAAATTAGATTTAAATTCACTTTTTCAAAAGAAAATCATTTTTATGGTTTCAGATTGACAGTTTTAATACTTTTTGTTAGGGGTTGAATGTTGAATGTATTTACGATTTATTTATTTTCAACCCTTTTAAGAAGACATTTTAAATAGAAATTTGATATTATTTTGAAATTAAAAAAAAAAAAAAATGGTTGACAGCAGTATGGTTTATCATTGGATAAACTTTTAGTGTTAAATTTCAAGTACCAGATGAATTGGGTGTATATTTACATTTTTTTTTTTGGATATTTCGAGTTTTTGCAAATATTAATAGATAATTTTTTGTTAGAAAATATGCTATATATGATTCTTGAATACGGGGTGGTACAAGACATATTGAGAATTCTGTAGTACTGATTAGAATGGTTTGGTTTCGAATATATGCCTGATTTATGTTAAAATCTCTTCCAAAAACCACAGATCAGAAAATATATAACTGGGAACAGTAAAAACATCGTAATAAATCTAAAATTGGGAAAGCAGCAGTAAAACAATAATTGGGAACAGTAAATAAGAATAACCTCGGATTCATCATGATAATAATGCAACTGAACTCAAATCAGTTTTAAAAGTTTTCAATTCAAATTTTTAAGTGAAAATAATAAAACATTAATTAAATTAACAACATAAATTTAATTTGACAATATTGTTTTCTTTTTTAATTTTGACATTTCACAGCTTTTTACAATCGTAAAAGTTGAAAGTTGGTCAACTTTTGAGTTTAGTTGCTTTGTGTTGCTGGTTTTGCATTGTGAATGGAAGAGTACTACTTTCATATAATTTAACTTAGTAAGTTTTGCATTCAGTAAAGTTAATTTTTTATAATGAATATTTACAACATAAGAAATCTATAACTGAGTTTCACATTAGGTCCGAAGATTATAAGAAACCATCTTCTTACAATCACGTATCTGGTGTGGTCGTATCTCTATCGTTCTTACTATATACATTAACCCCCAGTTACTCTCAACATTTACAATGGAAACGCAACATTTACAACAGCATTAAGCACTCTCCAAAGTTGTATTCTTGTGCTAACATAAAACATAAAACAGGTGATTCTAATCATTCGAACTTCATATCTTGATCTTGCTGTTCTAATCACATCAATGGCAGAAATATTAAACCATTCTTCTATATTATTAAACCAAGTTTTTCTTTTTCTGCCTCTGCTTCATGTGCCTACAACTTTTCCTCTATTTCTAGTGCCTTATATTCAGATTTGAATGTTTGATTCTGATTCTTCTTTCAGTTCTGTTATTTCCTGTATCTTCAATTATTGTGCCTAAGTATTTGATACTATGAATTCGTTCAATTGTTTTTCCATTTAATTTCAAGTTTGAATTTACTGGGACGGTATTACCAATGAACATTTAGCAAATATTGTTTGAGTTCAATTTTCCAATTTTCAACCTTTCTGCATTGTTAATGTTTGCGTTGAGTATGGTATTTTCATATCTTTCATACATTTTATATGGCTTGAGGTTTTTTTTTTTGACCAGCGAAAAGCAGGTTGAAGTGGGTTGCCTTTGTTAATATTGAGAGTAGCTGGAGCATTATTCTTTTTTAGATGCCTTCTTTGATAACTGCGAGTTAATTTTAGTTTGATTTTTTATCCAAATGTTTGGATATGTTTCGGTACATTTTCTTGTTGCATAGATTTACAGTATATTTCGCTTTTCTACGACTTTTTATTACCAAAAATATTTCTTTCAAATTTTACCTTTAATTAATATAAATTTTAACAGCAATTAATTATAAAAGTTTCACTTGTACTTTTTATCTTATAAAATGTACTGATAATGTTCAACTGAATTTAATATTTTATTTTATTTTATTTGTATTAAATGATCTTTAGCACCTTAAATGGTTCATGATTTATCACTTAATTACATTTAAGGATAAAATAGCCTCGAGGTTAAATAAATGTCATTTAATTGTTAGTGGATTTTTACGAAACAAAAGTTCTATATATAAAATCTTTGAAAATAACCGATACACATTTTACGTTTTTTTTTTATTTATTTAGTTTTATTTTTCTTTATAGAGAAAGAAAATTCACAATTTTCCCTGTATACATTAATCTTTTGTCCAAATAATTATATCTATCTAAATGGTTTTAATTTTATATATATATAAAAATAGAAGTAAAGAGGGCGCCAACAATGTTATCCATTAGTTTTCCTTTAAATTTCCTTTAGTTTTTATTACAAAAACTTGTGTTGAAATCCAATTTTGAATTACGAAACTATTGTTAAAACGTTAAAGAATTGGTTTTTTCTGACACATCTACACACTACAAAAAAAAAAAAAAGAAACAAAAAGTATACAGTCATGATGCTTGTTGTTGTGCTGTTATATTGACTGTAAAACATTGTAATATTTTTTTCCCCGGCTACATTGGGTTAACAACTCCACCTAACTCCATATTTGATTTAGTTTTATTTCAAATTGGACTTCCAATAGAGCAATATTTGCAAAACAAAACAAAAAAAAATCTCTTGTTTTCTTATTACGCGGAGTTATGAAGTGTTGTGACAGAAAAAATGGTTGAAAAATTTAAAATTTTAATCACTTGCGGAAGGTTTAAAATATACAAATAAAAAAAAAATAGGTTCGCGGTTGTGCCCAGCAATATTTCATAGTAATAGTTATTCGATTTGTGTGTAATTTGGCATATAACTTGTTATGTTATCTACAGTTCGTACCGGTATTGATCGCTATAAGTTCTGGTGGATCGATTCTTACGAAAATTTCTGCATTATATAAAATAGATTCTGGATTTGTAACTGAAATTTTAAATACATTTTCGAATTTTTTTACAAAGCGAAGTTTTAACAAACTCCGAGTTTTGGGCTACTCCTAGGTTAGTACATTAGATTTTTTAACCCCTAAATTAGTAAGGATAAGTATATGTATGTTTACATGTAGAATATGCATGTAGTTAATATAAAATATGTTTTATTTGTTACCATCCAAATTAACATTGGAAGTTATGTAATATCGACTTATTTTACATATGACAAGGTTTTACCTGCTTTTTTCTAGGGGGAGAGCTTGTGGCTGTAAGTATTATTTTATTATTAGTCTGTTTTTAAGGATGCAATTCAGTTACACATTCCGTAATTCAATTATAGGTGAATATACTATTGACATAATATTGACTAATTTTATTTATTTCTATAATAATTTACAGAGAAGTATCATACGCCGAATTCATACTTTCTAAACCTAAACAGTTGTAAACTGTTGTCATACAACAAGTTCTGCTATTTAAATTGACTTTCAATATGGGACATCAGTTATTGATGATTCTATATATACTTCATTTAATGTTTTACTTAATTTCGTTCAGCATTTATTACTTCTTGAATTGAAAATTGTCATACTTTCGAACAAACAGGCGGAAAACGCACTCTATCGGATAATATTGGAATTACTGTCAGCAGCAGGTGATTCAATTTTTCTTTCTTCAATTTTTTAACTGTATTGATACCCATTAATATTTGAAAAAGTTCAATATTATAATTACATTTATTACATTTTATACATTTTGTAAACCTTTCCTATACCTCCTATCTATCACTGTCCATGAAACATAATCATGCTGTGAGGCTATGAGCAAAATATATCTACTTCTATATACTTTGTGGTTAGTAAATAGAGTATCTCATAAAATCTATTTTACATTTAAAATCAAATAAAATTTAAATATATAATTCACCACATTATTTTGTAAAGCCGACTTGAACTTGCTGGGTTATATTATGCAAATTAAATTCAGATTAAGAATACTAATTTTTATTGTAAAAGAAGTCGGCATTATTTTTCATGTTCTTAAAGATTTTCATTGACTGAGAGAAATATTACAAACAGATTTTTATTTGAACATTTAAATAATGCGTTCATATACAATATTTGCTGAAGCCATTGGTCCATAAAACATTAAATTTTTCTATAATCTTTATTTGGTTTTAGTTCAATTTTTATTGAAAATCTAAAACGATTACTTTTGCCCATAGTTATAGTTTTGAAATTAATTTGATATTCAAAAGATTATTAATTTTCAATAAAAATTACCATCAGGATTTGCAAAAAAATGAGGAAGCTAAAACGAAAAAAAAAAAACTTAGGGGGTCTTATCATATTTCTGTATATTCCTATTTGTTAGGAACTTCTTTTTTGTTTTTTATTACAATTCCATAAAAAGTGAATCATAATTATAAATGTTTATCTATAGATTTTTATTTTTATTTGGAATTAATTTGACATTTTAAGTTTGTAATAAAAAAAGTGCTGAAAGAAATATTTTGTTACAGTATTCTAAAAATTGATTTTCAGGGTTTATTATGCTAATATTTTCAATTTTAAAAAACTTCCTAAATACTCGAACCATGTGAGTAATGTTTAAATAGAGCGTATTAAATAGGCTAAACATTTAGATAATAAAATTATTCGACATAATTTGGGTTATAAATGTTGAGGTTAATTACCATAATTAACACAGAGAGTTGTAAAATATGAAGTGTACTAAATAAACATGACCTCGCAAGGATTTTTTTTTAAATTCTGACAATGAAAATCCGGAATTGTCAAAACACACGAAATACTTTTTAATTAATTCAAGGCACCATTTTTTAATTTTGTACTAATCGGGATTTTTACTCAATTAGATTATGGTTCTTTATATTTAACTAAATCTTTGTAAATTTTTATTCGTTCTTTAAAAGCTGTGCTGTGCAGCAACCTTTAAGTGTCATAGTAATGTTAACCATAATTTATTCATTAAGATACTAAATAATTAACATTTCAATATGTTTCACATTATAATTATAACTTATATAAATATAGAATTACTATTTTACATAATCTTAAAAAAATTTTTACTAAGAAACTATTCCATTGGGTAACTAATCCAGATAATTAAATATTCAGCTTCAATTTCTCATACATTTTTTATTCGACTTTTAGTATATTAAACTCCGAGCATTAAGAAGCTAAGTGAGCATACCAGTTTTTGGTATTTAGAAATTATTTTTCATCTTTCAGAGATATGGAAGAAGAAGTCCATTATGAACCTCGGTTTCATTAACTTTAACTCTCCATATTCTTCGATCTTGTACAACTCCTAATATTCAGTTTCTTATTTCCATTTTCCTGTAATCTTTTTTACTCCTCCCAAGCCATATTCATCGTGTTCTTCTCACATTTCTCATACCTTTCTTTTATAAGACATAACTTAGACGTGCATGGACTGAATTTCAGAAAAAAGAAAGCCATTTTTCTGAAATTCAGTCCATGCACGTCTAAGTTTTGGTGCCTGTATAAACCGTACTATATTTTCATCTTTATTCCTTTTTTTTATTTGGCGGTTATATAGATGATCTATAGTCATTTTCATCTACTACTTTCAAATACTGTTAGCGTTATCAGTGTAGTTGTTGTAAGACTCAAAGTTTCGCACATCCATACGTTACTATTCTTCGTATGACAGTCTTATAAATGGTAAGTTAAGTGGAATTTTAAATGAGTTTGTATAGAGGTCGATAGTTAATTCGATTATTTTGAAGAATTCTCTATTTTAAACAGAGTTTGTTGATTTGCAGAATTCATTTTCAATCAAATTCAATAAATTAACAAACCCCTTTACAACAACTATCCATAAATTTTGAAACCATTAAGTATTTCATATCTAAGCGATACAATAGAATTGTATTTAACAAAATCTGTGGTCCTATTGTGATTGTTGACGATAGATATCCAGATTTGTAACTACCACTAATTCTAATCTTTTGCTTAGTTTATTCCATAAAAAATCATATCTTAAAAAAAAAAATACAATTTTCATTTATTAATAAATAATTGCAATTTTCCATAATTGTAACTAAAAAACAATTGTACAAAAAGTATAAGAAAATTCAAATATTACTCATATATGAAGGAAATATTATCGCAAAGTAATTGATTTTATTCATAGTACAATTTCATTTAGGTTGGTGGTCCAAAGCCAAATGAAAATAATATCGATTAAAAAATAGTAAATCGACAACAAAGTTTTTAAAATGACAATAGAAAAGAAAAACAATTTTTTATATTCTTTTTTTACTGATAAACTTATGCTTTTCCTATAAAGAAATTTTTCACAAAATTTTTATGTTGTTGACTCATAAAATTATGTATCGTAAAAAAGATAAATATTTACTTGGTTAAATGATTTCGCGCGTTACTATTTTATAACTCGCGACAATAAACGCATTTGTTTTTGGTTACCAATTGTTTTAGTAAGTTAGTGGCACCGGAAAGTTACAAACTTTTAATCTAATATTATAAAAATATTGAAATTTAATTGAATTTTGGTTTAGTTAAAATAAAAACCCTCATGGTTATTTGAATATTAGATTTATCAGTGTTCCAGAATAATTTTCAGGTTTAAATATAATTTAGCGCTGATTGGAAAAAAGAGAAAATATTTATTTAAAATAATGTAATATAGAAAAAAAAATCATAAATTGTCGTGAAAATCCATTTTTGGTTAATCTTAACAAATTGATAAGAAAAGTCGTTTTTCGATGGAGGAAATTTAAATATATTATAAAAAATATAATTTAAATTGGAAACATTTGTTGGCCTAGTTTTGTAAGTGAATCATGAAAAACTAAAAAATATGAAACTGTTAAAAAATAATAAAGATATGGAAAATAATTTACCTTCATTCATAATTAAATTATAATTTCATAGCTGGATTCCATAATATTGTTTGTTGCTGAATTCGTAATTTCGTAATTTCAATATCAATCTAAATTAATTTGGAGGTATCACTCGTTATCGCATTTTGTCGCAGCTTAACTGATCTAGAAAATATGTATTGGGACTTATGTAAAAGTGATCAACCTGAGAATCATTCATAATGTGTGGCAGATAAGGACAAACGCTCGAGTACAAGACAAGACTTATTCAAACAAATTACAAGCCACAATTGACAACATAAATTTTCTATTTTATGTTGGAGTTACATTCCTTACCCATTCAATCATTCAAGTTCAAGCATTATAATCTATTTCTGATCAAACTCGATATAATATTTTGCCCTCCATCGTACCCGAACCCTTCTGCAACATTTCCAGAAGCCACATAATGGAGGAAATAAGGGAATGGGAAAATAAACAGAAGTCCACCTACATTCCAGGCATCCTCTGCCACAATGGAATCGATTCTTAGATTACTCAAACAAAAGGTCAAAAGAAATCCTCACATTTAACAAAACCAAACTACATACAATAACTGGCCTGTTCAAGGGCCACTGTACGCTGAGGTATCACCTAAACAAAATCGGAAACTCTGATTATAATGACTGTCGGTTCTGTTCAGATGATAAGCGGAACACATCCTCTGCGACCCGAAAAAGGTTTACACATCTGTGTAAGTGATTTCTGAGCTCTCTCGAAATCAGGGTTCTGGCAAAAATAATTTGTTGTGTCCATTCAATAATGGAATCATGTTTTAGTATTCCCAAATTCCTTTTCCTTTCTTTAATAGGAACTCCATGGATCAATTAATGTTACAATGTCATTGTTGGGATACGGGCTTGATACTTCATGTATAGCATTAATGTTGATGAAGAAGTATTAAGCCGGGGGATGCTGGCGCATGAAGAAGGAATCAAAATCTCTCCTCCTTATAAACCAATCCAACCCATCTAATTAACATTTATTTTGCATGCATATATTTTCATTGCGATGGATATAATTATTATAATATTAAAGAAAACAAACAAAAACTCCACAAAAAAATTAAAACCACCTGGTTCATTTAAAGAACTACCACAGTGAATATATAAAAAACATATTCAAACCAAAATTTAACACCTTGCGAAGTCGTTATGATTGTTAATTGCGTATATACAATTCGTGCAAAAATACCAACCATCACAAAAATGAATATATCACCGCTTTCAGTACCAGCCTCGTGGCTTACAGATAAACCATTTGAATTAACTTAAACAATCAATATTCATTTATTTTTTTTAGTTTTGGTTAAATCGTTTATTTTCCCGCGGGTGCAATTTACTAGATTTATTTAATAAGCAAAACTAAGCTAAAAAACAAACAAAGATAAAAAAATGAGATTTTCTGTTTCGTTCTATATGGTGACATTATAAATAAATAATATCGTCGATCGTAAAAACTCTTTAATAGGTCTATCAACCCCAAATATATTAGGAAAGAGATTCATAAATAACAAAAAAAAAATGAGTTGAGCCCGCATTTGCTGGTTAAAAGATAGATGTCGGTTTCCAGTCCATTAAAAAATGGATTTTATTTTGTGTTAAATAGTAGAAAACTGATTATGTAAAATTTGGAAAATATATTTATTCAGGTCAGTCTTAAGGGATTGTATTTTTTATATATTTTTTTTTACAAAGTTACGCGAAATTTTCGGTGTGCAATTAGTGGTCATATGATCCGAAGATCCGATTGGATGTCTTGTGAGAAAACTTCACTTTCTTGAATTGAATTTTATCTGTCTTCTTATTCTCTTTAACAGTAATTTAATATTGAAATAGAGCTAGAGGAATTGGCGTACTGATACGGCTATGATATTAGATACAAAATTGTTACCATTAGATTTATTGAGCTTATTTCTGAATATTAATTAGGCCATGCAGTGCTGATAGTGATAAATCTGATCATTAATATTTAAAGTTTTGTATTTTTTTCTAGATTTTTGTTGTACTTAATTCATTTCATCAAGGGTCTTACAAATATATCTTGAGAGTTTAAACAGGTTTACAAATTTATTATTTCAAGTGACGCCAATAGTAAACGCTAACCAATTTATCTATGAAAAACGAAATCTTCTGGTCGCTGTAGATTTAATAGTTTAGAAATTGAATATTTGTTTCTAAGGGCGCAACTGAAGGAGTTATGCATAATATTCTGTGCCTTAAAGATAGATAATAAATTGGTCACCTCTTGCCTCTAGTGCAAACAATGTAATCTGATACAGTAGAATCTGATACTAAAAAACTTACTGTCTTTGAAATTACTGGTCTTGGTAGGGGGTACATCACAATGAGGTCACAGTGACCGTAAATTTGATTAACCTCTAAACCTAATCACATCTATACGCACAGGAGATTTGCCTAAAATATTCACCAATTTGTATTAAATTAAACCTAAATACTGAAATCCATTTAATTTTAGGTTCAAAAAATTTGACTTCTTTCAAAACTTTATCAAATTCCTATCATTATTTTATAATCTGTAAAATGATAAATTATTATAATTATCCTTGTCGTTATAAGTCATGTTTGTATAAAATTACATAAAGTCGTAAGTGAACCCTTATTTTTATAACTACAAATATATAAGAACAATGACACTGGCTGATGATCTGTGTGGCATGTGTTTACAAAGTTTTAAAATTCAAAAAAAAAAAAAAAAACGAAAAACAATTTTTTTTTTATAGTTTTTCTGTTTGACGTCATATGTTCACCCTTAGAAATATTTACGTATAAGTTTTTAAAAAGAATTTATGAGACATCACCTTAGGTTACAGCTGGTCACTATTATTTAAGAAAAAATTATTGTAAGAGTGGAGGGACTTCCTTCAAATTGTGTATTGATAAAAAAGAATTAAATGAACTAAGACGACATTATACAATTTTTTTTTTATCTGTTTTTAAAATTGTCACAATTTTTTTTATGCTGTTATGGCATTTGATTTTTTTAAGTTTGTGATGTTAAATTGTTTATTGTAGTACAAAATTGATCGTAAAAAGTTTAAATACTTGATGAAGAAAAACTGTTATAAAGTTTATGATGCAGAAATGTTAAGTAGAATTAATTGAACGTTTGAGAGTTCATTTTTTCTGTATTGACTCAACTTGAGAGGACAATCTTTTAAAGCAGTTTCGAAAAGACATAGTCAGATTAAAAGGTAAATAAACGAAACACTGGACCAATTGATAAACATGAGGTCCAAACTAAGTATCTAATCCAACCAATCATGCCTAGAGTTCCAGAGAACAGAATGAGAAAGAAACTATACCACAATTTACCATGTGATATGGTTTCTGAACGTCAGTAAATGGATCTAAAACAGTAAAATAACTATCAAAACAGTAGCAAAATGGTGATAATACGCTGATTTGGATCGTGTTGTATGGCGCTCGTTTACTTTAATCTACAAACCGTTTGGGAACATATGAGCTAGTAAAAATTGTTCAAAGTACCTTGTTCCCAACTGGAATTTTGATTTCAATCCACATTTTACAAATTTTTCCGAACCCTACTGCGCCATATTATATTTAGAACATTGTTCTTTCTGGTTGCCTTCTAGAGCCAATATACTTATGAACTGTTCAAACGCTGTAGTTATCGAATAATGGCTGAATCTTTTGGATGCTTTGATAGTTCCAGTCTAGATCTGCTTAACTACAGCAAGTTTTTTCTTCTTTTAATAATTTAATTTTTTTATCTATGTGATGCAAGGTTGTTGTCGGGTTAATATACACAGCTCGATTATGGCTATAATATTCTACATATTACCCTCACTAGTAGTTACTTTTGTCGATAACTTTCTTTTTAAACATTCATATTTCAGTTATACATCAGAATTTCTTCAAGAATTGAATATCATCAATATTCAATTATTGATGATCATCAATATTCAATATTTCAATTTTTAAGATGGGAAAGAGATATTCGGAAAGATGTCGTGACCTTGGCAATTCTGATAGTCATCTTTTCTTCATCTCTTTCAATTTCTGATATCAAAAAACTTCTTGAATTTCTTCGTTATTGGTTTTATGTAGCCGCTGTTTATTCACATGCATTGAAACTCCTTACATGTATCGCTTAATGAATTTAAATCTTCATCATTTTAAAATGTCTTTTAATTGCTTACTTAGTTTAGTTAACTTAATTATTATAAATGACTTAAAAATCTCTAGTGAACCAACGGCGTCAAAGTTATATAAATTCTGCATTATATTTAAAAATTATACTCTTAAAATTACACCAGTTAACGAAAAATCATAATAAAATTATTTCCTATATAATTTCCATTTCTGGATGTTTCCTTCAAAATTGTATATTCACTTAAAAATATTGACAAGATTACAAAATTAGTGGTTAGAAAGCAATAAAATTACACCTTTTAAGTTAATTTTATATTTATTGGAAAACTATTTGGATTGGGTTTTTTCAGAGTTAAATCCAAAAATTATTTGAGTCAAAAAAGGATTTATTATAATTACATACATTAATTATTTTCAAAAAAACCAAAATTATTACACCATCCAAGAAACACGTTGGCTCTTACAGAGATAATAATTCCGCAAAAAGAAGAATTTTAATTTTAATGAAATTATATAAATAAAATCTGGATATTATTATATGTATAGATATTATTTATCAAACAGTTATTTTTTCAAAATTATTTAATTATAAAAAGATACAGAAGAAAAAAATAAAGTAAGAAGCTATAATATGTTTATATAGAAGGGATTTAAGCGCACCTTTACGACAGGTGTACCCTCAATGTTTCCATAAAAACATAAATATTGAAAATATAAATATCTACGTACCATGTGTATTCGTATATGTGTTTACCAATTTTTTTATTTTTTTTTGAATAAATGGTTTTTTTTTGGAAGGATTTGTATACGAAATTCTTATTTAGTTTTCAGAGTTTATAAAAATGACAATTTCTAGGTAATTTATAAAATATAAAATTCCTAAAAATTTGTCATTGTGTTACATATGTCACAACGGTTGAATGAGGATTGGCTGCCAATCATGAAGAGTATACCAACATTGCAAAACTTTCATAGAGTAGGCAATAAACACTTATGATGCAGATGCATGAGATAGGCGAGAAAATGATACGACAATTGCTGGATCATCTTCTATTTCAAAAATTTTCATATACTCTTCAGATCGCCGTCTTTGAAACTTATGCTCTGCTGTAATGATAGCAGTCGGCAAGTAAACCGAACCTTTATTTATAAAAAGGTGGTATTTCTTGCTATTCTCAGCAATTCCAATATATTCTTTGTAGTTTAAAACCATCGCTGGAAATGAGAATCATTAGCCCGTATTTGAAACTTGTTCGGTTGATGATCAGTTGATCAGAGTCGCAGAATAAACTAAGTTTTTACTAAAAATCTGATATTTTCATTCATTCGCTCAGAAATTCCAAAAGATTCTTTTTAGATTAGCTCACAAGCTAACCATTTTTATTGATAATAATCAACAGCCAATTTTTTTCACGCTAGTTTTGAAAGATTATATTGAAACCTGTAACCTGGTTGAGATATTTTCCAATTTCATAGTTTAATAATTATAATATTATAAAATTAACAGTTTATTAATAATTTCTGGAAATGATTTTTTACCCTGGAAACTTAAATACGGATCTCATTAAATATTAATTCTTTACCAAAATGAAAGAAAAAAATGCGTAAATTTTACTTCAAAGACAACGCGAACACATGACGTTGAACACGAGCTAATAAACAATGAAGTAAAATAAAAAAAAATTGTTTACAAATAATAAATTAGAGAGAATTTAAATTTTAATTAATTTAGTTCAATAATTTTTTTTAAATTTTACTTAACGTTTGATATTAAATAATGATTAAAGTAATTTTTTATGATAAACAAAAGTGTTAAGCGACTAACTCGATTTTAAGAATTTCATATTTATTGATAATTTTGATAATATGAAAAGATTTATTTCATGAATAATAATTATGATAATTTTTTGAATTCTTAAAGTATAATTTCCATCTGATAAAAATAATAATTTCTGATGAGGTTGTTATATATATTCAATCGTCTCCGTTCGATTTTAATCAATTCTTTCAGATAGAGATAATAATCGAAAAACGAAAAGTTCGATGAAAATTTATATATCTTTTATTTATCTCACCTTTTTTTGGAAATTTGAAACATTAATTATAAATAAAAAGAATTAACTAAATGCAAATGAATTCATTTATTATTTCGAAATATCGTTGACGTTTTGCATTCGCTCTATACAAATTGATGAATTTCTCAGCAAATATACTTGAGTCAAGGAAAAATGAAAAAAATCCTTCATATATATATAGACTCAGAAGTTTTCATATACCATCATAGATTCCATTGAAGTTTTGGAACGTATATTTAATAAAGAAAACGAATAATTAAAAAAAATCGAAAAAACGATCTTTCCTGTAGAATCGAATTTTCCTTAAAGTAACTTTTTCGTAATTCTTATTAAAATATTAAATATAAATATTAACAAAAAAATTATTCAGTTGAATAGATGGAAGATGAAACTCCCTTCTAATTCCAAATAACAAAATAATTATGTATCCTTCACAACTAATTAATAAATTTCATAGTGAATAATAAAAACTCGATTACTAAAACTTCAAATATACTTCAAGTATTGTTAAGCTTTACAAAAACATAAAACTTACAAGTAGAGTGAAATAGAATATTAATTATTTAATTTAAATTTGTTTTATTAATTTTCATGGATTATCTTGCGTTCAATTGTAAAATTTCAATTTATTCATTGTATAATCATAGTGATTTCTCTTGATGGACCCCTATAACCACAACCGACTAAATATACCTTAACATTATTTATATATAAAGGGGTAAAAGATGTTTGTCTGGCGTCTTGTGGTCTTTTGAAAAATCACACATGTCGACGCAATCATTTTTATATTTAAATTTGACTTAAATTTAAAAAAATATTTATTAGAAATTATTGTGGTATTCTTTCAATATACCGATATACTTTCAAAATCACAGAAAAAAATTTCATCTTTCATTAAAAAAAACATGATATAAATGAAACTTTTATGCTTAGTTATTAAAACTGAGTGTAATTTAAATGATCTTAATATTGCCGCCCGTTAATTTCAACTACTTTTAGAGAATCTTGACAAGTCCTTTAATTTTTCCTCCTGCAAATTTAAATTTTGTTTATGAAAATTAAAATAGTTTGTAAAAATATTAAGAAAATTTTAGTGTGGTATGCTGTGAAGCATGAGGTCCCGGGTTCAAATTGGGTTAGATTTTGTGAACCCATGAAAACCACTGCGGCAAAAACACATATTGTAATTCCCTGGAGAATTATAGCTCCCTTACAAACGCTAGTTTGTTGATAAATCCTAGAAAATTTATTAAAATGGTCTCGGGTTCAACTCCAGACCGCTCTACGATTAATCCGTTTAAAAAAATGAGTAATTGTGATTTTAAAACTGGGAAAAATGCTTACTGTCGACAAATGTCTCACTGTTAAAAGCCACTAGCTTGTTGCAATTAAACCACTGTAAATAAACTTATGTTTTGGAATTCATTTAAAATTAGTAGGTCGAAATTGTAATAAAATGTCACGAAACCTGTAAAGCTCGATATTGGCTGTAACGCAAAAAATATGTGACAGTTCACTGCAACAGTAACTGACAAATTAAATTTTATAAAATATATTTGAAATAATCCTAAAATTATTTTGTGGTCAATCAGATTAAAAACAGAGGCGAGATTTAAAATAAAATTCATTTTAATCGACTGATATAGTTTTGATCTTGAGGCTATTTTGTTTATCAATGGCTTTTTTTTCTGCGGTAAGAATACACAAACCATTTAAATCAGATTATTCCAAAAAGATGAGATAAAATTTCTATAATTTTTGGTAACAAACTTTTAAAGTATTTTTTTTTTAAAAAATCTCTTTGAAATAATATGCATTGCGGTCGTGGCTATTAAAAGGTGCAACGTGCGTCAGAGTATCTGATATTTTATATATATATATTATATGTTGTTCACTGTTGGTCTGAATGGTGATCAACACGATCATCATCATTTTTGTCATCTTCTTCACCGTATGTCTGATTTTGAGCACATTTATTTTTTATCCGATTCATGAAAATAAAAAAAAAATTGTATTCACTTAGATTTTTATAATATATCAGATCAATAAGAGTGTACACCCGGCATCTGGTGTAATCAAATACGTTTACGTGGTGTATACGTAAAACTGAATTAATAAAAGTATATGTGGAAAGATAATATCGAAAAAGTTAAGAGCTAATTGTGATTTTAGTTATGATTAAATGGTAAATTTTAAACTTATGAAAGATTTCTCTTTTGAAATTTCTGTATTGGTTTGATGACACGCGACAAAATTTATTATTTTAATTATAATTAGAAGGATTTTTGAAATTGAAAGTCTAGAAAAATTAGAATTTTTATTATTTTGTTCAATAATTTATATACATTGGAAGAATACTGAAGATTCACTTACTTTACAACCAATTTTCTAGTTTTACTATCTTAATATAGTGTCATTAATATATCACGTTCTGCTTTACACAAACTTTAATACGATCTTAAATAATCAAGTCTCATAAAAATTCGGCGAAAAGTACTTCAAGCTGTAGTGTTCGGTTGTATTTGGTACTGGGTAATTGTAATGGTTTTCTGGCTATAAGCCTCCCCCAAAATTTGCCATTGCGTTTTGTTTCTAGGAGCTTGGTCCCAATTTATGATCATTTGTTGAATATCATCCTTCCATCATTTTGGCTCTCTCACATTTTACCTCAATCCTTCACTGTGCATTTAATTGTCCACCGATTGTCGTTAAGTCTGGCAATATGTCCAGCCCAGCCCAGCCCAGCCCAGTTCCACTTTAACTGTTTACATCTTTTCATCTGTAAATTTAGTCCTTTCTCTAATAGCTGTTATATTAGATATTCGATTTATTGTTTTGTGATTCCTGAGGCAGAAATATTAAAACATATTAACGTAACGAAGAGTCAACTCTGATAATATATGGAGCAGAACAGGCTTCTGCTAAATAGCTCAGCTATACATTACTGCCACATAATAAAGTATATCAAAAATACGAAAGTATTACTAATAATTCAACAGAAACAGTTTAAGACTTTGAAGTGAAGTAATAGTCAATGGGGAAATATTACTAAATAAGGACTGGATTGACAGTAAGGATGACGATATTAGAGGTATAGGTTATAAATGACTTTTACAATTAACATCCGAAATAGATTAACTTTTTTTATATATGTATGTAATAATAATAAAATTTCCTAGATTCGAGCTGATGGTAAGTTGGAGAGGGAGAGTGTCAGTAGGATGGAGAGTATTATAGTTGATAATAATTGGAACCATATGGAATTACCTTAAATATTGTTTTTTTCCTTAAAGATATTCCATATTCTATTCCATTCAGAACCACAAATCTTCTATTTTGAATCAGAATTTTTTTCGATGTCAATGTACTTCTAAACGTCTACATAAAGTCAATCGGAATTTAATGAGTCAAAAATGAAATATATAACATTTTAGATAACAAAAAAACTACCCCTACTTGTATATCAAATTAAATTTTATTTAACAAATTTTTATCTACCCACCTGCTTATTAATATTTTTTGTCTGTTAGTCTCTAAATTTTCCCGAGACTTTCAACACAAATAAATAAATTATTTTCTGTAACTATAACACTAATAAACTGAAAATAGCCAATTTCATATCATCATTGGCTGGTGTGTTGTTGCCATCGGCTTTTAATATTATTCTCTATATACAAACGAAAAATTATAACTTTGACATTTATTAATTGCTTATTTAGTATGGTAACATGGTAACTAACTCTCTGTAGTATTGCTTTTTTGGTTCACTTCACTAAAACCATTGCACATTATTTAACCAATTTTAACATTTTTTTTTTTTTACTTGTGGTTCATTTACAATTCAAAATCAAAAAAGATATAGCGACTTTAATTTAAGAGAAATTCCTTCCTTTTTTTTTGCCCACCTCCTATTGCGGAGACACCACGCAATTCTATTCGAATTTGTTTTTTTTTATATGAACTGCTGATGGATTTTCTGACCAGACTCAACAATTCCTTATATTTTATGATTTAAATTTTGTTTTTTTGTTTTGCGGATTTCTCTTGCCCATTTATTCATTTTGTTATGCTGTTGCGTTACGGATTTTATTTCACCGATTTGCAGTAGCGCAAAACCCCAGCAAGTAATAACAAAAATTCTTGAATGGAAGTCTAAATTATGCAACAATGAAACTTTTTATCATTTTGTTAAATAGCATTCATTTTTGACACAAAATAAAAATTTAGTTATGGTAACATGCTGCGGAGTATCCAGAAGCTTGGACATATATTTATAAATATAATGTTTAGACTTGTGTTGTTGTTGTATTATAAATGTTTGCACAAATGCCGTTAATTTTATGCAAAATTATGTTAATAATAAAATTTAGTTTTGTGGATAAATAAAATGTTATGATAAATTAAATATTTTTTTATGATTGTTATTTAGAAAATTATGGAGATTTTTCGTAAGTTAATCAAAATTTACAATTTGGAAACGATTTGTTTTTTTGTTGAGAAACAAAAGGTATACATTTTTATGAGTCATTTGTATTGGACAGTTTGAATATCTGTAGGGCTAAGCAGCCTGAATTCGGTGTTGTAATTTTTTTGAAATATGATTTTTATTTTATGAATGGTAACGACATTGGGCAGTTTGAATTAAAATGGAATTGGGCGGCTTGAAAAATTCCAAAGCTATAATGATAAAGGACGACTTACAAATTTTTAAAATCCTACAGATGTCACTTTGCTTTTTGTCCGAAACGTACAGCAAGAAAATTCGATTTCGTATAATTCATATTGCTATGAAATTTAGCAGACCAATACATTTTAAGTTATTATTTAATATTGAGAATTAAAATTTAATTTAATAAATGTAGGAATAGGAATTAGTATTAGAGTATAGATGACATTAACCTTTATGCAGGTGAACAGTTTCTAAACTTGATAAATAATTTGAATTTCGGTTTACTAAATTTCGATACGAGTTTATAGATAAATTTTAATATTGAAAATATTTTCAATTTGTTTCTTCATTTTGAAAACTTAAAGATTATTTCGAAAAATAACTAAATTAGTTAAAAATTATTAAAACTTCTGAAATATTTTTAAAAACTAAAAGCCAACAATTAATAGCTTAATATATTACAATATAATTTTAAATTCGTTATTATAAATTTCGACTGAAATCAAAACGAAATTGTTATCTAATATGCTAAAATTGGTTAAAGAAAGATTAAAAATTCTTATAAAGACAATGTGCTTTTGAAGTTATATTGCTTGATATATTATAAGTGATTCTTAATGCGCCACCCTGATTTCAGCTATATAATAATAATAATCCAGTGTGAGTAAACTGATATGGAAACTATTAACATTATATAGATTCAATTGAAATTTTTATAGATATAACTTAACTGGTGAACAGAACACTTCACTTTTGGTTAACAAAGATTTTGGTATATTCTTAAAGAATCTTGTAAAATATTCTTATTTTACAAGAAAATCGACGTATGATTAGATGAAGTAAACTATGTAAAGAAATATTAACTAGTATAGTAAAAAATTTCAGTTTAAGATTTTATGGTTTTCTTACTTTTTAGATGATATTTCAGTGAAAATTTTTGGAAAATCTTAAATAGTCACCAAAGCTTAAAATATTTAGAATGCACTTTCAGTGTAATTTAATCAAATCACAGATAAACTGATTTCGTTCACCATAAAACTAGATTTAATTAATACACAATTAACCGAAAGTATAATGACAGATTGACATAATGCTCAACTGATCGTAGGTAAATTGATCAAATGTAAATTTGTAATTACATTATTGCCTGTAATTGTGTGTTCAGTTCAAAGAGAATTCGCAAAATTAACAGTAGGGTCAATTGTACATTCAAGTAATTTACCATACATTCATTCAATGGTGAATTCAGTAAATAGTAAATTCGTTCATTTGTGCATTCGGTATAAGAAAATTAATTTTTTTCTTCAGGGTTTTGAGAATTTCTTTCGATTATTTTAATCAATTTTTTAGACTCAATCTACTGAAACCACATAGCAGGCATACATCAAGAAACGCAATTCTTAGATTTCTCATACTTAGCAAAACCGAGCTATGTATAATAATCACCATTTTCACAGGTCACTGCTCACTTAACCACAAACCAAGTATCAATTAAACAAGACCGGAAAATCTAAAAATAGTGACTTTCGGTTTTGTACGGAATATGAAGAAAATAAGGAACGCATCCTCTGAAACAACCCGAAAAGTGGAACACACCTGTGCAAGAGGTTGCTGAGTCCTCACGAAATCAAAGTTCTGGTCGTCAGGAAAACTATGGGCTTCTACTGACCAAATACTAGTATGGTTGGTAGGCACTATCTCTTTAACATGGGCGGAGTGTCATACTTCTGCCTTAACAACACATATATTACTCTAATCTAAGCTCTCAATTGTTCAAGCTTGACTGCGGGGTCTTTATGGCTTTAGAAACGGCGCCATTATTACATGTGTAAAAATATTAGAGTATAAAATATCCGGCGATGGAAATGTACAAGTGTCAGTGGAAACAATGTCGTTCTTGCCAAAGTTTTCAACATTTCTCCATAATATCACAAAAACTTTAAGAATGTAATTTTCTATTTAACAAAATATTCAGTGAGTAAATTTTGCGTACGACTAACTTATCATCATACCGGGCGGTCAGGCACCCTCCACAGTATGACAAGATTTTTATTAAAATTTCCTTTGAAACGTTTTTTTGTTGTAACATTTATTTAAATCTATTCTTAAATGTTGAGTTATTTTTGTGATGTAAATCGCGTATATACGTAACAAATAATATAGTAACGTTAACAAAATAGAAAATTTTCCAAATGCGGTGCAATAAACACATAACTTGGTGACTTTATTGTTATGTCCAATAACTATACGATTCTGGTAGTTTTGGCGGTACCAAATTGAGAGCGCCACTACAGAACGTTTTTCAATTGAATGTTGCAACTGAAAATTGATTTCCTTACAAACGTAAACTTTAAAGGTTGTACAGAAAATAATTTATCAATGTTTTTTTTTTTACGTTTACGAATAGGAAAGATTGTATGTAGAAGAAAATAAAAACATAAGTTACTATTTATGCTAAAATAGGAAAGAAAAATGAAAGATTTGTAAAATATAATAGAAAAATTGTAATTTATTTAAGATGATATTTTTAACTGAAATAAATTTTATAGATTTGGAATTATCAAAAGAAATTCGTTGGAGGAAGAATGTTGCAGTGATTTTAAATGTTTTGAAATTAATTTTGAATTATTGTGAATTAATAAAATAATGTCTTCTATTGGACAAAACTCTTGTTTTATCATCGTCTACAATTTTTGATACTTACATTTTCATCTTAAATTGAGATAATTGTAATTGATAGCTATATGAAATGGTGAATATCCAGAAAGGGCATTCCCACAAATCTTACTTCCTGATATATCAATTAAAAATATAGCTGACAGATTAGCTGGATATAGTTTCATTGCCGTTCAAAGTAAAGACGCCATCAAATTAGAAATTAATTCAACTTTTACGGCGTTCAGTATAACTAGTTCCACATAATTTTATATATTTTAATTTATCTGTGACAGTTCATAGAACATAGAACTGACGGCGATGAGACTAACTGCAGCATAATACCGGAGATAGTCTCAATGCCATCAATTCTGCGAAGTGTTGAAAAAATGTGAAAATATGAAATTATATAGATCCTGTTATACCAAATGCCAAAAAGCATACAAGATAGATTGATTTCTAATTTTACGATGTTGTTACGGCATAAATTTCCATATCCACATTGATATTATCTCCAGTATTAACCCAAATTTTCAAAAATTTCATTACACTTTTCATTTTATCCAGCACAATTTTTATAAATATATATTTCAATAATTTTCTAATAAATGACTTTCGATCAAATGATAATCGAAAAAATATTTTTCGACGAAATAACATTGAATTTGTTGGTCTAATTTATTTTTACAACTGGTAAAACAATTCTTTGTCCTTTGGTATATCCGTCTTGTAGAGTGGCTACAAACTAGAGTATTTTAACCACCGCCATTAGAAAACTTAAAAACTTTAGTTATTTCGGAAACGTAACGTTTGGAAACAATTATTCTTACGAAATGTAGACTTTGCGTAACTATTGACATTTTTATATTTGGTACCAGTAAAATTTATATATACTTGCAGAAGGAAATGAATTTAAATTTTGTTTTTAGCCTAACTCTAGCTAATAGCTTTATTATATAGCGCATCCAGCATAAATAATAGAATATTTCATCTACAAAAACGTATGCGGGCTACAATCATAAATATAAAAAGGATACAAAAATAGCATTCAAATAAATTTTACAACTTGTGCAAAACCGTATTGTAAGACTTGTGCTGGAGATACTCTCGCTGCTTGAAATGTAAAAAAAAAATTTAAAAAAATAAGTTGGTGCCTCTTTAATCTGCGGAATTCCGCTCTGATGGTTTGAAATATCAAATAATTTTATAAATAATTTTTCTTTCGAGATGCTATTTTTATGTTTAATCTTTTTTTGACATTTGCATGCGTCAATGGCACCAATAGCAACAGCGAGAGTATCTACAGCATTACTAATAAATTTCGTTGTTCAGATTTCGAATGGCGTTAGGTTTTAATTTCCATACCATACGCTATCAATTAACTCGAATTTTGTATATTTTTAATAACTCTTTCTTTATCCTGAAATTACCATAATTTTCTGTATTATATCCGAAAATATCAGCAAACCACAAATTTCTCAATATTATTTTTATATAATAAAATTTAACCCGTAAAAAAACCACAAAAGTAAATTGTCCGAAACGATACAATTTAATAAAAAAAAAAAAAATCTGTTAAATAAAATCTGTTTAAATTTTTTTTTTTAATTTTGTATTCTCACATTTCTTCCAAAAATCCAACTAAAAAGTTTTCCATATCTTTCTTACACCTTTACGCTTTATGTCGTATTCCGTATTCCTTACCACCACCACTACAACAACAAACACTTTTGATATGATTAGTTTTACATATTTACATATTTACGCATTTACTTATGTGTATTGAAAAATAACAAAAAAAAAAAAATTGTTTGGCGCGCGAGTTATGTCTAAAAAATATAAAGACCGGCCGGCATGCCATATTTATAGGGATCTCATCATCAGTTACCAAAAAAAAAAAAATATGTAAAAAAACAAAACCAAAGGATAAAAATTTTTGAAAACATTTTTCTGACCAATTTCTTTAACAGCCCCAATAAAAGTTAAAACGGACTGCATGCCAAACAAACCACAACAACAACAACAAATACAATTATTGATAGTACAATGCACCTGTCGGCATTTCAATGACCCAATTTTTTTTCCTTCTTCTTTTATATTTATATCTCCCTTTTAGCTCAATCTGCGTTAACCGAATGAAAAAAAAAATTAATTGTAAAAAAAAAAAACTGTTTCTTCTACATTTTGTTATGGGTGGCATGCTTTGAAAACCACCAACAAAAATTAAACCAATCTGTTCGAAGAAAAAGAAGTTGAGGAAGGAAAACAAAAAAAAAAAACAAAAAAAATTTTGGAAGGAAAACAAAAAATCATTTCAGAAATTAATTTATTTTTATTATAATTTTTTAAATTCTGGTTCATTTTATTATAAATAATTTTAATAAAAAAAGATTTTGGTTTAAATCCATTCACCCAACCCAAATGATTCCAGATTCATCACGTTTAAGTGGAATGATCAATTCCAGCTATTTATAATCCACTTTAGGAATATTCTTACAAATCTTTTGAACTGAATTAGACTATGGACTGAGTATTTAATAATGAGCTTTCTTCAATACAGAATCAAAAGATCTCGTAAACTGAACGTTCTTTAGATCTATTTACAAAAATCCTTGAACCTCATACTTATGAGTTCCGAATAATTATACAGAAGATGAAGAAGCTCCAGGATTACCTACTATTCCAGGTCTTTGCAGTGTTCAATCAGTAGAAAAGCTAAATTATATAGAAATGTATTGCTGATCAAAGAGTGTTCGATGAAGATTCCAAATATTTGATTGATGGAAGCTGATTTTTACTCTTAACATTTGAAAAAAATGTCCTGGAAATTAAAATGACGTGATATTTCTTTAAAATAATAAAATTGATTTATATTTTAGTTATCTGTTTTTCATGGCTTGTGGACACATCTTTTTTAAGAAACGTGTTGCACTGATGCGAGTAATAACAACCCGCTTTAAAGAGGATACAAAGAACAGAGCGGAATCTTCAGAGACTGGTTATACACTGTCTTCCAGTTACGAAACTAAGAATTATATAGTTTCTAAAGGTGGGATCAAACCGACTTACCTAATTATGTTCATTATAGAGAACTGTTGTTTTGTGGGGTCAACAAATTGATTCATAAGCGGAATTGTGTCAGGCATATAAGTTGCTTTAGTGAATGATCTTCTTCATTACAAACACAACAGTCATTTCTAAATCAATTCTGATTCATATTTACCACTTGCTCCATCTACAACTCTATTTTTAACATTTTTTTTTTTGTATTTACCACTTTAATAACCTTAATGTTAAAATCTTTTACCCTATTACCAATTCACTTCTTCACTCGGAATTATATAATAAAAATGTTTAAAATATTAATCGTATAATAAAACATATAAATTAAAAAAAAATCCTTAAAATCTTACATTTATTAACAATTAAAATTTAATTTAATATTTCAATAATAAAAATTATAAATTATCATAATAAATAAATTTACCAAAAAATTAAAATTCCATTGCACTTTATAAATAAATTCACTTTAATTTTGTTCACTTTAAATTTGAACATAAATTATTCCTTTAATTTTTTTTGGTTGGGAAATATTATTATTCATACGTAATAATCGTTGAGGCTTTCCTTAAGGCCTTTATTTATAGCAGTGACTTCTGCAATGTTACTAAAGGAACAACCTTTTTTATTTAAATCATTACTTTACTTAGTATTTTATGCTTAATAATTTAGTAAATTTATTAGTTAACCAATTACTGGGCAACAATGTATCTAGCAAATTATCAATTAAATTAAAGTGGACGATAAATTAAACGTTTTTGGTTACTTTTTTTTGGGGTAAATTCACAGGTCTAAGTTAAACTCCGGTTAACTGATTAAATTAAAATACATAATTGAAAATAAAAAACAAAATATATTTTTATATACAAAAGTTTCTGTTAAATAGTGATAATTAACATTAAAATTTTTAAATTTTAATTTATTGATTGTCATAAATAAAAATCTCAGATAATTTTGATTGATTAAAATTTGGGATTTTTTTTAAAAAAAATTATTCATTTATGTATAAAATCATAAATATTTAAAATTATTGTAATTTGATGTTTTGTATATTACATAAAGTGGATTTAGACTTGGCGGATTAATTTACATTTATTGGATTTTCATCTAAAAGAGATTTTAATTTTAGAATTAACATTTTTATTAGTTTTTTGAGAAATAAAATAAAGTGGAAACAATAATTATATGACAAATTAAGTAGTTACTAAGCACGTAAAGTTACAAAGTTAATAACCTCAGTTAGTCTAAACGTAAGTTAAGCAGATTCGGTTCAACGTTTTCAAAAAATAAATCAACCTAAATAAAATGTATATGGGAACAGTTAAAATCAACGCGAACATTTACATTACAAGGTAATGCAGAAATTCGATAATGCCAATTTCCAATACACGTTAAACACAGTGACAACTAAATTTGACAAGATTAGAAATTTGACAGATAAATTTATAAATGTTTATCAAAGTAATTTATGTCTCCCTTTTAAGAAAAATTAATTGAAATGGTGAAAGAAAAGAAAATCGTATACGATGATAAATGTGGTCGGAACTATAAATAAATATTTCACATATGTCATTATGTTATGTCAACTGCACTATTAATACTCTAAGACTTACTACTACTGTGTTAACACACTTTCGAATTGTTGAGTCAGCTTAACTTGCGTTTAGACTATTTGCCATATATAAAATTTAAGAAAATATTATTTCCATTCATAATGTAAAGGCTAATTAAACTCTAAGCTAAAGCTGCCTATACATTTATACAACATATTTATCAACGTGTTGACAGTGTGGTGAAGTTTACTTGATGAAACATTATGCTGATTAACAAATCGGTTGACAATATTTTAAAATATTTTAAATTGTGTTGGTTGATGGTTGTAAGTTTTATAGTGTATGGAGAAGTTATACAACCAAAATGACGTTTCTTGACGTTTTAATTCTGAAAAATTCATTACACAGATATAAAATGACATTTTATAATAATTGTACACTATTTATTTATTTTTAATTTAAGAAGTTAATTAAATAAATTAAATAAATGTCTCAATTTAAACTAAAATCATATAGAATGACATAATGCGAATACCCAGTAAACACAGCAAGTGACATCTGGCGGAAATAATTCTATCATAGTCTATTGCTGATTAAAATACATATTTTTTCGTTAATTAAATTTTCTGCTCTTCTTAATATCAAATTTGTCGAGCTGAATACATAATTTGACGTGCAAATAAATGTATACAAATTACCATTCATGTCTATTAGGAATTCAAAGGTAGTCTAAGAATCATCCGAGACGGGGTTAAAGTAATTTATTCGCCCACATATCTTGCGCATAATTTCGTTATAAAACATCTTAAAATAATATATAAATATTAGCGCCAAATATCATCCAATTAATGAATTTATGTGAACATTGTCTGATACCAAAGGTTTGTAAATTTCAAACGCGATGTCTAACAAGAGTTTAAGTGGACACTTTAGGTTAAATACAGACGGACAAAGTGTTAAAAAAGAAATATTTTGTTTCTCAAAAATATAAATAATTTGGACATCATTTTTGAATCTTCCAAATCGAATCAATTCTAAAGATTATATAAAATATTCACCCAACTCAAATTATATAAAAAATTTGGCTACATAAATTTGATAATCGAATTATCTTCATTACATTTAAATTCCAAGAAATATATTATTTTTAAAATAAAAAATAAATAAATTAAGAAATCTTCATTATTTATCTCAGATGGATTCCAATCAACAACGTTAATCATTTCATTACCAAATCATACAACAACGAAAAAAAAACTCTTTAAAACATGCCAAAACAAAATCAAAGGTAATTCAATTGACAACTAAATTTTTTTGTCTCCATTTATTTTAACCATAACAAATCATAAAATTTATGCAAATTAATAAACTTGATATCCAAACATTATCAATCAAATCAAAAATTAACGAAATTTAAAAAATGTTTTTGGTAGTTAAAATACCAACAAATTTAAAAATCCCATTAAACAAGTCCCATAAAAAACCAGATCTTTTGGATTTTTTTTTTTGGTTTATATCGATTTAAAACGAGAAAAAAAAATGGAATTCAATCGATCAATTTTTGAGATTCAATCACGTCTTCACGGGTAGTATGGTGCCATTAAAATAATCTTCATGTTGTATGGGAAAAAATATTTAGTTTGATAACATTTTTGAAATTAAATCTGCAACATGAACATATGTCGTATGTCGAAAATGTTACATATTGTAAATATTCAATCAATATAAAAAATTCCACAGATTTTTTTATTTTTATTTATTTTTTTAATATTTTTGACGTTTTATATTGTTCAGACTTGGTAATTAGTTCAATAAAATATTTATTGAGGTTAAAATTGATTTAAAAAATTCATTTTATTAATAAATAATTATTATAAAAATATAAGAATTACGGTGAAAAGATTTCAAATCATGATTAACATTTGAACTTAAAGAATTTTAAATTTCATCAATATTAAAATTTGTTGATTATTAGTAAAATTTGCGACAATATATGGTAACTCAAAAATTCAAGACAGCACTAATCATAAACTTTGATGTATAAAACTGTTTTGGTTATCCTATGCGGACGAACCAGTGCCGATTTAAATACCAATGCATATTCAGAATAAGCTAGTAAATAGCATTATCTCAGTTAGCAAGCACTCCAGGCTGTTTAGGCATGCAAAATAGTCTAATGGTGTATGACCCTAACGCTAGGAATACAAATTATATCAAAACAATATTTGAATAAAGCATCTGGAAATTTCATTATGGGTATTACAACTGATAATAATTTGGTCTCAAATATCTGTGAGACCGAATCCCAAACATTTAAATGACATGTTGTATCATATCTTGACTTATGAGGTGACAAAACAAGTGAAAACAGACGAAACTTAATCGTTCATCAGAGAAATAAATATATAATGGGTCAATACTGAATACTGTACAAATCAGATGCAAATCGATTAAAACTGAGCAACACGTATTTTATTACTGATGAATTGAAGTCAGACTTACAAACGAAGTTAACTAAAATTAATGTTTGTGACTTTATGACGTTCATAAAAGCGTATGTAAATTGATTGTAATCGTGTAAATAAATTGATTATTTTCAGGTACCTATGTAATTTGATATGATCGCAAATTCATTTTTTTTTTGTGCTAATTTTATTCTGCATTAAGTTTGTCATTTTCGAATAATGATTTTTGTTGTTATTAATCCGATGTATTTGGTTATATCAAGCAAATTCTATAGAGTAATAAATAATAATAATTTGACAACTATGAGTGAAATGCAGAGTTGCTAAAGAGTGTAGCATTTTTTTTTTAAATCTGAAAAATATAAATGTTTCCAGTCAGATTAATCTCGATTCTCGATACAGATTTATATTGATCTCCAGGTAAACATGAGGATGAGAAACTCGTCTAAAAAAATGCACAAAAAATGTTAAACTGCACAATGCAATGTAATCTGTCAAAATTAGAGTTGCCAGTCTAATTAAGTTTTTTATTAGTTGGATTTAATCGCTGGGAATCCATTTACGTTAGTAATGAAATGGTGATGAATACGAAATAATAAATTAAAATAATATAAAATACAACAAAAACGTCAGCCAGACGTAAGTGGATATGCCCTGTATAATTATCATCGGATAGTTGGGTTTGTATCAAGCTGATGGGTTGGAACCTAACATCGTGCCGACTGTGGTGTAAAATTCAGTCAAATGGGTGTTGTCAAAATAACTTCTTCCCAGTGATTTTTGATTTTTGTGTCAGTCTCAGTCCCAATACGTTGGTAGATTCTTGGAAATGAAATAATAAAGTTAAAGTTGAGTTGGGTTCGTTTCACGCTGACTCATTGGTAACTACTGCCGGAATTGGTATTAAATTCAATAACTGGCTTGATAATGAAATCTAAATTCAATTCATTTATTAATAATTTCTATGAATATTGAAAAATATGTATCGGTATTATCAATATTTTCAATGCATCAACATTGTCAAAATATTGATTATACTATGAAAACGTTGATTAGTAACCATAACTAAATGTTTAAGTACATTCAACTAATTCGTTCGTCTCATTCAATAATACTCAATTTTAATTAAAAAAATTGTAATTAATATTACTGCCATCAGCAACCAAAAAAACAAAACAACAAAAAAACACGCAATTCCCTATAATTCTGACGAAGATTTTGCACCTTTAATTTTGGCATGTATATAGTTAAATAAATACACCAAAAAAAATATCCATCACAAAACCAAAAATTTAATATAAAAATTGTTTAATAAATTAAAAACAAAAAAAAATCTTATAAAATTTCAAGCGTAATGAAGCAAGTGCGTTTTTATTGCATGCAATATTATAAAATTACAAATCGATATTGGGATTATTATATTCCGATAATTAAATATATCCATTTAAATTGATCAATTCTGGTATGGCGTTGTAATGTTAATGTAATATTAAAAATTATGAATTATTTATTGCTGCCACCGCTCAGTGCTATTGTAACCATAGTACACTTTTATCTGCCGGCTCATGTTAAACTGGTAATATTTTAGTAAAGATGATGTAGTGTAATCGTACAGGGAAAAGATCAAATTACCAATTCGATTCGTTGGACTGTTGGACATTGCGCAGATATCATCGTTAATATATAAATTTATATATTTTTATTATAATCGGTATCACCTGAGGAAAAGGTGTAAAATTGAATTATTATATCATTTAAATGTAGTAGACAAGACTTATTATGATGCGTACTCGTAATTCGCAAATATTAATAATTATAATTATAAGAGAACAAAAAAAATGTTGTGAATTAATAATTTAATATTATAGACCTTGAGATTTTATGATGTAGTTAGTGATATTTTGTATGGAAAGACAAGCATTACAAACCTAATTTCTAAATATGCAGTAAATTAATCATTTTTATTGTAGTTAACTGAAGGATCCCATAAAGATTAGTATTAAGTTCTTAGTGTTCTAGCCAGCACACGGTTTACTCCAACCGTACGACACGAGATACATCTGAAATAACATAAGCCATGCTGTAGGGTTCACGAGAATGTGTGATGGTATGACGGTGCTAAATTACTACTTTTAATCTAGGTGTAATGTTTTTCCTCGAATACTTGGTTGGTTGGTTGTTAAAAGTGGCGAACTATATATCCGCTGACATGGAGTTCGAATTTGCGCCGTTTTGAAACCACTCACTCTCGTGACCACAGCAATTGTTAGGTGTTAGATCCACCCCGTGGCGTTCAGAAATTTGACAGTTTCCGTAGGCCATTTCGCGGCAAGATCATTAGGGTCGTTGAAGTTTGGTAATCTAAAGAATTTTCTGATATTTAGTGCTTCCGAATACACTGCAGCGCCAACGCCACAGTCCATCTTTGAACCGTCGGTGAATACTGTCATACTGTGACTGTTGATGCTGGCAACATGGTATTATTAATAAGGCAAATAATTAATAAGGCCAAGGGATTATTAAGCCATGACCCATTTTCCGTGAGTCTGACTGCACTACACGCAGATAAGTATTTGATATGAAGGTCCTCGAATACTTACCGAATAGCAATAACCAGAGCTACTAAAACCTATGGTTATGCTAAATTAGCTAGAGTCAGTTGGATTTAAACGTTTTAGATTTATTCCTGTTTAGCCAATAGGGATAACGAAACTAACTGTTTGAGTGTTGAATAAAATGTAAAAGTTTTATATTATTTTCTCAGTTTCAAGGAACGAAAAAAAAACATTATATATAGGATTCGCCACTCGGACAAACCAATAAACCAAAACTAGTAAAAGTAATACGAAGTTTTATTAGTTTTAAAATTCTAAAATTTCTTTTGAATTTGGAAACTAAAAACTAACTTTTGGTGCGTGATTCCTTACATTTTGGATGATTTGATTCCAATTGGCTTGAAATAATTGTTCTTTACTATTCTCCTACTAGCGTGACAATTGATGGAATTAATCCGTTCAAGAAGTTAAGGACGATTCTGAGCTTCTTTTGAATATTGAACCACTTAATGGTAATCATTTACAATATATCTAATTATGGAATCCAATTGGAAAATTGAAAATTGTATAACTGAATGGAAATTATAGTATAAATATAATATGTATTATAACTTTCAATTTTCCATTATTGTAATAAGTGAAAGTGTTTTATTAACAAAAAAATATAATTTATTTGCTAATTATAAAATACTTCCATATATACAAAATTTGTTGTTGTTGAAAATATGTAAAATTTATGTTTTTTGGTATTTTCCAATATTATACTATAATTAATTTTTATTACAACATTTAAATTTTTGTCCACGATACTTTTCAACACGGTGGACAAAAATTACTTCTCTGTTTTTTTTTTTTGGTATCTTGGTTAAAATTTAAAAATCCCTATCAGCTGCTCTGGCTGGTTTTTGAATAATTCCTTTTTTTTTTAACATAAATATTTTGACTTAATAAATTTGATGATGGAATGGCACGCGCTGCATTGTTTTTTTTTTTTTTTTTTTTGTTAAATAAACTTCTTTATTTTCGCGTTTAAAATTTAAAAATTCGTGTGCACGCGTACTTAGTCTGTAAAATTGTTAAACAGGTAACAAGAAACAAGGTCAGTAATGCCTTCAATTATAGGAAGAATATGATTAATTTTAAATTGTTATTTATTTGGCTGGGGTTAAAATGAAGAGTTTAGTTTTGTAATCGTTTGTAGTAAAATTGTTTTAGGATAATTGTAATTCTTAATGAAAATTTTTTACTTACCTACCACAACATTGATTGGAAGATTGTAAAAATTGTTAACGTAAGACTGGCTTAAAATAAATCCTATATGAGCTACAGTCAGTTGTTGAAATTAGTTTGACTTAAACCAATTAAATTAACTATTAAAACTCCATCTACTTATAATTATGAAAAAATAAACCATAACTCAGTCTAGCTTTAACACAATACCCGCTAAAATTATTCACACAGAAATATGTACTTCTATGTAAACCTTATAGCTAATCTTAAATTAGAGTCAACCAGAACTGTTGAAATACAAAGTTCAGTAACAAAATAAAAAGAATTTAGGAGATAGATTATTTATTACTTGTTGTTCAGGGCTGAAGACCGATGTAAACCTTGGCTTCTTTTACTATTATATTGTATCATTTTACAAAATCACACGGATCTACTTCAACGCAATTTATCAATAATTTAAATTTTCTAGAATGATTGGTCGTTGTTCCTTCTAATATTCTTTAATTCATCCTCTGTACATAACGTTTGTTTTTTGTCCATCTATACATGACTTTTGATTTATTTCGCTTTTATAACTTTCATTATATCTTCATATCTAACGAGTTCTTATTCTCCTGTTATTTTTAGGCACTATTAAGAAGAGTTTTAATTGAGAATCCTATAATTGTATAGGATAAAAATTGGTTTAGTTAAATAAATAGTATAGAAATAAGAATATTTATAAAAAAAGACAATGTAAACCCTAATCCTGGATACAATTTTTTTCATTGGAAATTCATATGATTTCCAGTAATTAATTTTGCACCACCTCCCAGATGTTATTGAAACGAGGAAGTACCGAAAACGAAAATTATAATCATTTCCTTCAGGTAGTTTCAGAGTATATTACTGATATTATCACTATAACATATCGTAACGTATTCTCTGACCTCGTAGGTTATACCGAATATCTGGTTATTGGTTGAAAAGCTACAATGAGAAGTAATGAAGACGCACTTGAAGACGCACTAGGAACATAAATATAATTATATTAATAGCTTATAATAACATAATAATTCTCTTTTCTTAACTAAAGCCAATTTTGCTTTTCAGGTTCACTTTAAATGTAGGGTTCCGTTAATCACATTTTTTAATTACGAGTCTTTCTCTATCATGTATTTAAAAAAAACTTACTTCCCTTACGAAAAATGTTGTACACCGCAGGTTCCTTAAAAAATGTTGTCTTATGGTACGAGAAGTATTCCCAACTTTTTAGGGCCTTAATAATAGAGGTTTATTGATATTTTCTTGTAATCCTAATTAATTTTAACTAATTGGATATCCTAACTAATTTTATATGGATATACTTTTATTGGTAACAATCTAATGGCTTTTTAATAGTGAAACATTTGTAATTTGTCAGCAAATGGTCTCAACCGTACCAATGATAATTCCATTTACAGCTGAGTTAACTTAAACCAATATCGATACTGTAGTTGACCTAAACACGTGATAGGCTACAGTATAGCACCAGGACTGCTTTTTTTAAATGTATACTAATTTCCCTAAAATATTCTTTTTCAAGGAATTCTGTATATAAATCGTAACTCTTTGAATTCAATTTATTAATTTCATTTGGATATAGTATAATTTTAAACGAATTTGTGCCTGAAAATTATGCTAAAAAATATAAATTTATTTCAATCGGAAACAGAATTTTTTCTTTAATATTTTTCATGATGAAGAAAGTTATTAATTAAATAATATTGATGTCATTTCAATTTCCCAACATTATCTTTCAATAATTTCTGAATTATATCACTGTATATTTTCCAAAATCCTAAAAAAACTTTATATATTTAAAATCTCTTTCCCCCAAAAAAAAAACCCTCAGTTAAAAAATTATAGCCTAATTATAAAAAATCAATTGATTTGCCGACTTCTTTGATCTGTTACCGAAAATAATTTCATTGATCTTTTAGCGGTAATCGCGTGAAAGTATACATTATAAATCAATTTTTATAATTAACGTTTAAATTTTTGGATCACCTTATTCCCATCACAGAACCACGAAAAACACCAAAACCAAACCCCCTCAAATAAAAGTTCTTACAAAGAATTTCGATCGAGATTTAACTGGCAAGTAGTAAAATTTGAAAAATTTCGTTTTCAAAACAATTGCAATTTGTATAAGACAATCACAAAAAAAAAATGAACTGATGATGAAGTACAAAAAAAATATCACTTAATTGAAAATTAGCTGAAATTTCCATTAACCAGAGACACTTTAATATTTGATATAGTTTTGTCTGTAACTCTGATAATGTCCGACTGATTTCGGAATTTACAAATCACCATTGAAAGTTAATTAATTTTTTTTTTTTGAAAAATAAATCTTTTATTTTGAAATATGACCGATAAAAAATGTCCTTATTGATATTGAGCGGGAAGGACGAAGAGGTGACAGAAAATATTAAAGGCCAAATAAAATTTGTAATGGCGTAATTATGCCGCGCGACATATAACTAATTGAGCACTTTTATTGATAACTTTTACCGAAATATTTCAGAAATATTTTTGTGGTCAAATAATTAGCGATAAAATCCTGAAAAAAGAAGAAAAATTTGAAAATTTGTGGTATTCGTAAGACTGCGATGCCGACAATAACTGAAAAAGAGTAAATTATTGATTTTATTTTTGTGGAAGTGATTTGGCAATTCTGAGTATTTACTTTTTAAAGTGGTTACATTGAATTTTTTTAGTAAACCATTTGATGAATAATTGTAATACAACTTTTCAAAAAAATGTGTTGCATAATATTGTCAAACGACATTGACAATCAGCTATTTTGTTAAATTAAATATGACCTAAAATTATCTATTTATATTTGTATAGTCATTTGAAACCTTTGGTACTAATTATCCCTCCCTATGTCAAATTTTATTTGATTTCTTTAAATTGTCATATGAAATATAAAATTATAGCCTTATAATTTTTTGGTTTGGTCTGGCTTTAATTTTTTCCTCCAGTGGTTCGATTGGTTTAGTTCAAAAACTGTTTTTTATCCCTGTATTTAAGTAAATAACAATTTAGATTTATGTCTTTAATATCAATAAAATGAAATACTGAGTAAAAAAAAAGCTGGCTTATAAAATATAAATATAAAATAATAAACAAGAAATATAAAATTCTATGCAAATTAATTTTCAGATTTTATTGGCATAGGTTAAGTGTTAAATACAAAAAATGTGAACATTTTAAATATAATAATCCGAAATAATCAACAAGTTGATTTAATAAAACAACAAATGTTAACAATTTTAGCTTCTTGTCAACAAAAATAACAAGAATTCAACTACTATAGGATCCTAATGCTGTGGTACTATCAAAAAAGAATCAATGACCAATAGTTAAACTTCCTAATATTAGGTACAATATCGGTATTGATTCATAAAGCTAAAATAATTGAGTTATATATGTAAATATATTACATATTTTTCGATTGGCGCAATCCATTTTGAATTATACCAAATTGTCTTTGAGATATTAAAAGTGATAGTTTTGTTCTAAGAGCCAAAATTTTAAATAATATTCAAGCTTATTTGTATTCAAAACTTAGACTATTTTACCGGCGATCATTCATACAAAACTGTCAATAAAAGATCTAAATTAACATCGATCCTAATATTTAAAATAAATTATAATTCATATAACTTTAGAAGCAGTGTTTTTTTATAGCTGGTAAATATTTAAATAATAAATTAAACTTACATAAATGTTACAAAATGTGAACAAATTTTAAAATACATTAAAATTCAATTTTCTAACTAAGTTATAGGTTTAATGACATTGAACATTTAAGAACTGTTCTGACGATAATATCATCAATTTCTGTCTTTTTAGACTGTAGGTAATCAATTAATGCTTAAGGAAATTTATTATTTTTAATGATTATGAGAGTCCAAATGAGAATTATTATTAGCAATCTCTTTCTTGTGATAAAGGAATTCGAAATATTCTATTTACTATAGTATTACAATTAAAACCAGAAATTTCTTTTGAAATATGGAATATTTTTTATACAATATTTCAAAGCTTAGAAGGGGATCTCTGCTGTGACTGGTTAATCATAAATACTAGGCCATTATCTGACCCATTGGTATCCCCTTATACTTATTATATATTCAACAATATTGTTCGTAAGCCACCTCGCGGAATTTACAAACCTTACCAGAATCATAATTAGGATCAAATTCTCTAATTCGTTGAATCGTTAGTTTCCTAGGATTCTATACCTGTTCATTCTTAGTCCCGGACAATCACAGAGTATGTGACTGATATCTTTCTCTACAGGTTACCCCTATATTTTGGCTATCCACGACATAGATCCACCATGGTATTTCAAAGCTTAATATTAAAGTTAACTCGGACCTAGCAAATCAATTAACATTACTCATTTCCAAGTAAAGTATATAATAAAATTTAAATGTCTACAAGAATTATTTCATTTTAATAATCTAGCTTTTAATTGATTATTTCCTAATATGTAATAATTCATTCTAAAGCTCTAGACATAGTCTAAGAAATTAATTTTCTTAAAATTAGCTAACAACGACGACTGAAATTTACATTTGAAATATTATTTATATAAAATTTTTTTATAAATAATAAGTGTTTTTTAATTAAGAAGTTGTAACAAATCTTAACTTAATAGATATAGCAATAAATAAAAATTTATGATATAAAAATTGTCAATGATAAAAATCTCTATCAGCTTAAATAAAATTACATAATCGTTTTATTTTAGCATATATACATAAAAATTGTTTATGTACTCAAATTTTCTTCTATTTAATTGACAATTACACTTTTTTTTTATGAATATACATTCAATTTACTTGATTTAAACTATGTCTCAAATAATGAAGCTAACTATACACTCGGAAGAATTCTAAATATTTACATAGAGTAAGGTCGACATTTGTTGTTTTTTTTTTTCAATTACTTTGGCTGCAAATTAAATTTAAACTTATATGACAACGTCGGCAAAATCTTATTTTTATTTTTTACTTGCAATATTTTTATTATAATATAAAAACATATGTTTCAATTTTAGTGACCTTTTTTATATAAAAAAAAAAAAGAATTATAATAAATATATAAATAAATATAAAATTATAATAAAATTTGTTGTAAATTATATAATGAAATTGTTTCACTTTTTTTGATAATCATAAATTTAAACATATATATAAATAAATTGAAAAGATCGTATGTACAAACATTAAATTTGATATAATTTGATAGTTTTAGAAAGAATTAATATGTTGACACTTTTTTATTATAATTTTTTTTATAAGGGGTATGTCACTGTGACAATTTATATTATATAATCTTTACCAATCATATCAATTTACAATTAGTTTGAAATTATATTCGTAATTTAACAAGTTTTATTTCTAATTACATATATATAACTTTATGTAAAAAAAAATTCATTGGTCACACTGATTTTGACATTTACTTTTGTTGCATTTATAGTATTTGTAACACTGATTGTGAAAATTTAATGTGTTATAACTCCTATAGAAGCCTTTTCACATTTACATACATCTTTTCATTCGGCTTTAATATTTATTTGGTTATGAAAAGCTTTTGCTGACACCAAATTCTTAAACAAATTTGACAATTATTTACATTAATAATTTAGTAGTTATTTAATATTGGCAATACTGATTTTAACATTTGATTATATACAATCTGTTTTGTTTATATGTACATTTAAGAGATTTTAACGACGTTTTACTTCATATAATTCAAAAAAATTGTTGAAGAAATCTGTCAAAGTTAAACATGTTTATCTTTATGAAATGCTAATTTTCATTACTATTAGTATAAGTAATAATTAATTGGATTTTAACAGTCCTAGAAAACAATATTTGTTTGGTTATAAATATTTGATATTATGAATTAGTTTTTAATCTGTCAAAAAATACTACATATATGTAAATGCAATTTGTTTAATTTTTGACAGATATAATAATGTATTGAAATTTTTTTAAAAAGTTTATACAAATTTTAAATGTTCGTAATAATTTCAATAACTTTTAATCTTTTGCGGTGTGATTCATTGGACCTTACCCCCTAAAAATCTATAAAAATTTAGTTATTCAAATTCATTTTTTATATTATTTATATAAATACGCACTAAACTTACTTAGTATATGATTGAACCAATTTATTAGCTCAATAAAATTATAAGCTTACAATGATTTTGTGGTTTAAAATAAACGTATATAGCTACACATAGTTAGTAGTATAGCATCAATGAAATTGAAGATGAATCTCATACGAGGCAATTATTCAATATATAATAAATTATTTAGCAAAAAAAAAAAAAAAAAAAATTATATCCATAAGAATTTATATGTAAACATCAGATATCAAGTTTTTGATTACGTCCATTCATTGATTAAATGACGTCCATATAATATCTTAATTCAAATTCTTAATGTGGGGGATGGATAGACAAGAAGCGAAACTTATATATAAATACTAAAATATTAATGTATGTAATATGATGAAAATAATTTATAAAAGTAGTCACTCAATTCAATAAAATATAATTTTATAGATGTAATAAAATTTTTAAATTAAAAGATTTATGCATAGGTAAATAAAGAGGAATAAGTAAATAAGCAAATGGAATATAATTTAGAAAGCTGACAATTAAATGTAATACTTACTTCAGTTGTCACAAAATCAAGAGAAGGCATATAAATTCAACTCGTAGTATTGGAAAATATTGATTTTAGTTGCCAATTGGTATGTACCAGACTGTTTTTTTTCGATATTTAGGTTAATACGGTTTTTCCTTGACAAGAGAAACATGCTTTTCTGTGTATGTTTTCTTAAGCATTCTACAAGACCAACACTAACCGTCTCATAGCAGGAAAATCGCTCTTATAGTATTACCATTAGGTTATCTAGTTCTATAAATCACTCTCCTGACAATTTCCTGAATGTATTTTACAGCTCGTTTTAGTACTTAGGCTATAATAATTTCTTCCACAAAATGGACTGTACACAATTCACAGCATTAACTGATTAATACGAACAGCCCACAGTAAATTGTCCATAGTGAAGTGTCAATTCATAAAAGTGATAGATCATGTGATTGGAGTGTCTGAAAAAAGAATGCCATATAAAATATTCAAAAAATACTGAAAGAAAAAGACGACTCAAAGCATAGTAGTAGCACACATTCGGAAAATGGGAAAAAATCGTGGGATAAAACTAGAAAAAGAAAAGTTAATCTGGAAGCAGTTGGTTGCAGAATCAATTCTTTCATGTTTAAGCTGAGAAGGAGAAGTGACTAACAATGTGAACTAAGTATAAATGGTGCCAGAAGTTAATTTAGGACAACAACTCTAACAAGATATGAATATGAATTACTTTAATGCGGTTTCTTATTTAATGCGGTTTATTGTGTGGGGTTTTTTTTCGACTGGTTTTTGTCCGACCGATTTTTGACCTATAACCAAATACTATCGATCGTGATATTTATTTATAATATTCAATGAAATTCTAAAAAGGATGGCGGAAATAACTATATACAAACTTTTTCTAATAAGAATTTATGATATTTTAATTATTTCGTTAAATAATTTAATATGTTCCAGAGAGAAATTAACAATTTAAATAATAAAGAGTAAATAATTGATAGAAAATATATAAAAATTTATCCTAATAGGAAGAAGACTGTTTGTCAAAATGCCAATTATGTAGAGCTATAAATAATATCAAATTTTTGTCATATCATTATAACAAACCACACCAGACAGTTTTGCAAAATGTAATTGTGTATGAAACTCTAGTATCAAATTTTTAAGACCACATTTCAAATATTTAATTGATATCAGTCGTTTGTTACAATTCCCATTAATCGTGTAGCTTTTAAAGGTCGTATTTATACTCTGCTTATCCTGGCTTATGTATGTTATAAGAATTCCTTCTTTATATCTCCGGCTAATATAATGCTTCCTGTAACAATAAATATATCCTGAAAATTCGGAAACAATTCAATTCTTCTATCTAATGACGAAATTTTCATGGAAATAACCAGTAATAGTTTTTAAAATTATATATTTTTAATTGGTACAGTCAATTTTACTTATTGACCTATTCATAGCAATCTCAATACTGAAATATAGAACACATGTTAAATTTGGAATTAGAGGTTCCTATAGGATTTAGGTTTCCAGGTTTTATTTAGAGTTTAAGTTGAAGAGTTTCAAGACGCTGTAATCTTTATTACTTTATATAAGAGGTTATTGCAAATTAGTTTTAAATTCATAATATAATTTTTACTATAGCTCAAAATCAATTGACACATTTACGCAATACGGCTGATCATATGGATTCAATATAATTTAATTTTTAATTTCAATAAAAAATAATATTGTAATCATATAAAAAGAAGGTTTGTTCAAAATTATAGCGATTATACCAGTTATAAAAAAAAAAAAAAATTATTATTACATTTTTTTATATTTTAGCAGCAGAAATATCTAGTTCAAACTGGCCTGATAAACTCTTTCGTATTGACGAATATTTAAAAATTACCTGTAAAAGTTGTAGGTGCTTAATGGTACTATATAAAATCTGAAAAAAAAATGTTAATATAACTAAATTGTATAATAATGACTAATATATTTACAATAAATGAAAATATTTTTTGTATTATTTATAATAATGATAATGGTTCATGTTATACTAAAATATTTAGTGCCGTCTACCGTGACGTTATATAATGACATGATGATTTTGGAATAGCACAACGTCACATTCTACAGCGACGACAGCAACATGACAAAACGATAACGTGTCAATTTCATGCAGATTTTTGTATAATTTTAATTTAATATTAATGAATAGAGCCACTAATTATAGCTAATTTTAACTATGAATTTTGTATAAGAATATAACCAAGCAAAACCGGATAATATTTATTTAATAAACAATTCACGTGAATAACATTCCTCAGTGGACAATAATCCCCCATGGGGAATAACGCGGAGTAATGTTATAATCCGTGGTCAACTCAACTCACACGAGTTATAACATAACACCGGGTTATTCCCCACGGGTGATTATAGTCCACTGAGAAATGTTGTTCACGCAGAATTTTTGTTATTGCCGGCTATTATTCGGAAGTGGATTTTTCCAGGGGGTATATTAATGATTAACTAGTTGCCGATGCTCATGTACAAATAAAGTTAATTAATCAAAAAACTTCATTAAAACTTGATACTCGTGATATATTGGAGATACTATTGAGTTTAAGCCAAATTTTATGACATCTTTTGGTAAAACTTTATATCTTTAATGTGTTGGTTACAATTAAATTTGTTTGACCTATTCAGTACGATATTTATGATGTTCCGGCCAAAAATTCAAGTTGTTTAGAAGAGAAAAGAGCTATAGATAAAAAATTTACGATTTTATTTTTATGATTTTAGAATTCCGAATAATTCTAATTTACATAACCTAAAAATTCTTTTCAAATCCATTAATAATAAATAAATAAAATTATATAGACATAACTTTTTTCACTTTTATAATCATCTACATTTCATAATTATGGACTTTTAACATGTTTTTCGTCCTTTTCCAAAGATCATAACTAAATACTACCATAAAAAAGAAAACAGCGACATCTATCGGCGTATTTTACTCGGAACCGATTACTTTTTTTCGCACTCAACGACTTTTTAGATGCTAACAAAAATCTTTCTAAATTCTAAAGTTCGTTGTTCCGTCTCCTTTACACATACGGAATGATAACGAATTTTAAATAATATTAATGGAGTGGACTAGTTTCGAATCATAAGTTACGATTATTTTTTTATGTCAACTTACTGTCAATTGTCAAAATAAATTAATTTTTTATGAAAATCACTTTTCGTCAGTATTTATGGAATTTCTTTAATTGTTTTTTAATTATTTTCGTTTAAAATTTCTCTTTTAAAATTTTTTGTTGATTAATTTTAGAAACCAGGTTAAAATTGTTCTAAAACGTGTCATTTCTCATAATCTAAATTGAACTAATCTTAATATTATACATTGTAAAATTACATTATTTTAGCAAAGTAATAATAAAATGGTTACTCTCAACATTCACAATAGTAACGCGCTTCAACGCAACATTTAAAACAGCGTTATGGGCACTCTGAAAGTTGTGTTCTTGAGCTAAGACATGAAACATGTGATTTTAAATCAGCTGTTTTATAACATTAAAAACATTGTAAATAATTTTTTGACAGTTACTCGTAATATTTCAGCAATATTTTTATAACTTCTACTCTACAAAACTTCAAACAAAGACAAGATATAATTTATTTATGAAATTGTTGTTATATTAAATGTAATTTTTGAATTTTAACTGTCAAACTTTTGCGTTGTGAATGTTTGTGTTCAATTTTTAAATTTTTCGAACTTTCTGTACTTTCGAACTTTCTGTATCCTTGCGTCGAGTTTATCTCCTATTCCCATAGATTTTATATTGGTTAAACTTTTTTTTTGACAGAAAGTTGAAGCGCGTTGCCGTTGTGAATGTTGAGAGTAACTGAAGCGTTATATATAATTTTTTTTATATATTTCACATTAAATCTGTTTAAATGTAATTTATTTAATCACAATAAATTGTTTAAGTCGCAACACAAAAACAAAAATAAATTTCGTCAAGAAAACATTTTTATTTTATTTATTTTTATTTAATTTTATATATAAATATTTTTTTTTTGAATCAAAGTTTTAGTTTAGTTTTAGTTGTTCGATTGCGGTTAAACTTGGTAGTTCGAAAAGTTCGTTTAAAAAAATATTTTTAAATATTTATGTAAATTAGCATATTTTTAATTGTTTTTTTTTTTCTGTATATTTTCGATATTTATTAATATATATAAACAAAAAATTAAACAACAAATAATAATAAAAAATTATAGAAATTTAATTAATTAAAAAAAAAATCAGTTTTTTACTGTTTTTTTTTTTTTTTTGTGATTTTAAATTAAATTTAAATTTTTAATTTTTTTAATATTTTTCGTGATTTTTGTTCAAATAAATAAAATGACCGGTTTAAATGTTGATCAAGTTAAAATATCATTACAAAAATTTGGATGGCCAGATTATTTAGTATTTTTTATAATGTTATGTTGTTGTGCATTAATTGGAATTTATTTTGCATTTAAATTACGTAATTCAAAAGGAAAATTATCAAAAGATGCAGAAGAAAATTATTTAGTTGGCGGTAGAACAATGTCAATATTTCCAGTGACAATGTCATTAATAGCTAGGTGAGCATTAATAAAAAAAAATTCTAATAGAAAGTTCTGAATTTCGAAATTGGACGAAAGTTGTGAATGGAAATAAATATTAAAGGAAATTTTGATTTGATGATAAGCTGTTAAGCTGGTAGAGTTAATGATTTAGACTAGATTGTATACAAGTTTCAAATTACTGACCCCCGTTCCAAGCACTAATAACTTCTGATTGTTAATTATTTAAAAATGTTCACGATGAGAGTAAATTTCACATTGTAGAATATTGATTCCCAATTTCCGATTTCTATCACTTGTTTCGGAATTTAAAAATGGAATTATAACGAAGAATTGGTATATGGTTACCGAATTAAGCATAAAGTTACCGAATTTTTTATTTGTGGAAATTACTTTATGTTGTGAGAAAATTTATCGTCATCTGAGATATAGCATAGTTAAACAACGATAAAAATATCAGATAGAAGTTACACTATCAGATAGAAGCTATTACAGATGTAATAAAAATCAAATTAAATTGAAAATTTAAATATCAAATAAAAATGTTTTTCGTTAATTTATTATTTAATTATTAAACGAAGTATAGAGACAATAAAATGTTAATCATTTATGTTATTAAATAGAAAAATTAAGGGCTAAATCTATAGTTATAACTGCAGTGATTAGAACTACATCTGTGGTTGTTGCCCTATATTAATTAAACTGAAACTACCCTGCAGAACAGGGTACAACGCACCGTACGGTTTAGGTACGCGGTTTGGTCGCTTCCATTCCCTCGTTCTCAAACCAACCCTGCAGAACATGGTATAAAATATAATTCAGTTGATTCCTTATAATTAATCAATTGGTTCACTCTTTATAGACTTTGTTTAATTACTTGTTTTGCTATAAGTCGTTTAAATACGAATGGCTACACAATTTTCGATATGTCATTTCACTTTTTTATATTATATTTTGTCTCGTCATTTTAATGTATTCCAAAATAATAAAAATATGAAATACCTTCATCATTTCAATGCCGCAACCAAATTTTGCTAGTGGAGTGGCATATGTGAAAATTGAAAATAAAAATCATTTGAAAGAAAATTGCATTAATTGAAAAGTGACAATTTATGGTGGCTGAAAAATTTAATTTGGCGCCCAAATAAAATTCTAAGTATGGTAAATGTATGGCCATAGATTTGAGAAATAAAAACGTTGAGGCATTTCTCAAAATAATATAATACCGAATTTTCTATTGAAACAATTTTTGCAAAAACAAACTTTTTTAATCAGAATTTCAAAATGCCTACATTAGGAGTTTATAAAGTATAGCTGTAGACACTAAAAGCTTCCAGAGATTTTACTTTGGCAACGTTTTAAGAAAGATTAATCTGGTGGAGAATCAAGATTTATTAAAGTTACTTAAGATTCTTAAATTATTGAAAACTTTTACACTTAAAATTATCATTCTACTAGTTAGAGAATGTTTAAATGAAGACAATTTTCGATATTGTTCAAATTTAGAATACTTAAATTTAAATAATAAATATAAATGTATCTTTATATATAACAGTATCCTTCCAAATATAATTTTTTTTATTATCTATAAATAAAATATAAATTAACATTAAATTATCATAAATTGTAAATTAAATAATGAAATTGTTTCATATTTTTTTTTTTGATAATATTATATAAATTGAAATTGAAATCGTATGTACGTGCACATTAATTTTGATAATTTGATAGATTTAGGGAGAATTTGTTAACAATTTTTATTGTTTTTTACAAGGGGGTATAACACTATGACATTTACAAAATCCTATCAAAGATTGTTAATCTCAATACTCTACAAATCTTTGATAGTATTTTGTAAATTACTATACACAGTGATAACGATAGTGTCAGTATGTAAACGACTTTATAATGATTATTAGCATCTGCAGACAGAAACGTTCGTGTAATAGATTATAGAATTTATTAGACTAATACGGTAACACTTATGTTGACATTTCAGTAAGGTTTACCCATTTGGTGGTATTTTTTGTCTGATGAAAAATCGTACAGTGTGAAGAGGTGTTTTATGAAAAATCTGACAGTTTTATAAGATTTTTCATCAGACTTTTTCGTATAGTTATATGAAAAGTCTGATAATTTAGAGTGACTTTAAAGATTCAAAAGATATCATCATGTGTCATACATAATCAATCTTGTAATGTGTTTCTTTAATATTATGTTATACAACAAGTTTTGATTTATTAGTACAAATCACAGCACTGTTAACGATTCAATAATTTATTTTATATAATATTTTTTGGTAACTGCGTAGTCCTTTATATTATGTCCTTTAAGGACTTGTAAACAAGCAATACTATAAAAATACTACCATTAAAGAAGTCGTTTCGAAATGGCTATAAACATTGATTATACTTAAATTACATTTAATACAGTACGTATAAATATTCACCTAAATAGTAGAGTAGTGAACCCCGAATTTTAAATTTTAAATTTTTCACTGCCCGTGTCAACAGATATTCAAATATCATCCGCTAATCGGTTTAATTCATGATGTTTAATGGTTTATTTTTACATTTCGTCTACGGTCCACTAACACGCTACAATTTATTTTCAATTTTTGCTCTACAATATTTTTGTTAATGCAGGGTGGGATCGTGAAGATTTTTTTTGTAATGTTTTTAAATTTTATTTTAAATTATATAATAATTTGATATAAATTATAAAATATTAAAATATTTAATTAATAATAATACAATTAAAGTTGAACTCTTTGTATAATTTTAGGTTTTACAGGATATTCATTAATTACTCTTGGATTAATCACTGAAATTTCTTCGGTTATGTCAGATTTTAATTTTCACCTCATGTTTGTAGCTTATTTACATATATACCCGAACCCGATCTTCTAAATAAAGTTTAATCTGGGGCTTTTGAAATAATTTCGAAATTTTCATTAAATCATTAATAATTATTTAAGTCAAAATGGAATTCTGACTTAAATAATAATAATTAATGATTTATGGTTTATGGCCCACCCTATATATAATTACAACTTTCTCATATCCAATATTGTACAATTTATTCGAACTATTTGTGGGATTTGGATAATTAGTTATCAGATAAACAATTCGATATAGACCTAAGTAAATTGAAGGCGTCATAACTTCAGAGTTCGAAACAAATCCTAAGAAGTGATCGAAATATGGGGTAGTTCAGTTAATCGTGACGGCACGTGTTACAAGCTACCTAATTCGGAACTGAGTTCATGATTCTTTCGTGGAATGAATGTATGTAAATTAGGAATACTGAAAACAAATTAAATCAAAATATTCTAACTTTAATATTAAAAAACAATGAAAATCAAATTAAAATTAGTTTAATATGGTAATTAACTAATTAATATCGAATTAATTGAGTGTTAAATAAAATCGAAACTTTAATATTTTTGTAAAATAGTTTTTTATTTTAATTATATTCAAATTTTGAATAATAAATAACTTAATTTATAATTAGCTTTATATTAATTTGATTTTTTTAATGGAACTATACTATTATGTGGTTAAATTGTTTCGACAGACCATAAAATTGATTATTAATCTATTTTTTTTTTTTTATTAAATTAATTATAGTAACCTTGACAATCACAGCTGAACATATTTTTTTTTAAATACCTTATTGACTTTATGGCTAAGTTATGCTAAGCCGCATAAAATTAAAAAAAAAATGAATTTAAAACAATATAAAATAATTTAAAGCAGGAAATTAAAATTTATGATAATTGTAACACGGGAAAAAATCATAAATAAATTTAATAATTATTATAATTAAAGTTTATTTTAAAAGCATTTTTTTGGTAGTGATAATAAAGATAAATTATTATTAATTTTATATAATTAATTTAATTCGTAACTAATATTAAATAAAGATGATTTACTTTAAGGTTTTTATAGAAATCTGACTAGTTAATTTAGTTTTATACTTGATTCAGTTTATTTAGACTTGATATAAATGGAAGTAAGGTTATCTATTCCGGATTTAACCAATCCACCATATTAGATTAGATAAATAATATGGTTGAGCAAAAGTAATCCCTTATGTAATAATTTTTCATTAGACCATGGTTAACAATTGACCTATTGGGTACCCTTTATCCTACAGTTCTTCTACGAAATTTAATTTTTGCTGATAGATCTGAAGGTATTTTTGATTAGACATAATGTGGACTGGTTCAAGAAATCCTTTGCCAAAGATTTTATGTCTGGTGGCGAATAGACTATCACAATTATTACATATATGATGTGTTGGGCTGTTTCATTGAATTTCCTACATATTCTGAAGAAGGGGTGAAATTGATGTGTCTAACTTATTAGGGTGGTATAGTTAAATCGACAGTGGCCTGTTGAAAAACCGGATAAGAGTCGCATTTGGTTAACTTTGTGGTTAAGTAGTTCGAGAGTACTTTTTGGGGCTCGCGGAAATATCGCCAGAAACAAAATCACCCCAAAATAACAATGAAAAAAAAATGGACCTAAACTTATTGAAAAATCTAGTAAATAATAATTTAATTAAAAATTTAAAGTTAGTGTAGTTTTGTACAGTACAACCCTATAAATAAATTTATCGAAAAAATATTTTATCTACTTTCAAATGTTTATATACTTTGTAATTTACAAAAGTACAAATTTTTTTTACAAATGTATAGAACAAAAAAATAGTATTAAATTGAAGGTAAATATTTTTAGTTACAATTATTTAAATGATTATTTATGAATCGTTATATAGACTAAGAGCTATAGCAAGGTGTTTACATTGGTTATTTTTATGTTCACAGAAATGAAAATGAGTATGGGCATGTAATTATAATTTAAAAGTCTGAAAGACCTGCGCCGTTCGGTATTGAAAACCTTGGCTTTGAAATTTTTTTAAATTAAAATCAATTTTTTTTTTTGCTACATCAATATATTATGTGAATGCGAGGCGCTAGCGAGAAAACCCATACGACACCTCGGAAGTTACATAATTATACCCTCAGAATCGTGGTCCATATCATTGATGCAGCTGTACTGTTTTATCAGCAGTACGGGTCTGGATAGTGATGCATAATTAGAAAAGGGAAATCACAATAAACAGTATGGCTGCAATGATTGGGGCTAGTAGTGGTCCTCCATATAAAATCGGATCTAAACCTAGCTATCTAGCTATGGTAGATTATTGTGTTTCTTAAAATTCGCAGATGTTATCATTTACAAGTAGCAGCTGCTGTCAAAATATATAGAAAATATAAAAAAAAAACATCTTCTTTCCTTCCGCAGGAAAATCTACCATAAATTAGTTACTATAAATAAAGTTTTCAATATGTACATACCTTTCAAATACGCAACCGTCAGTTCTGCTAGACCTCCAATTCCGCAGCACATACGATATTAAAGTCTACCTACTAATTTTCATCACGGCGAAAATAAAATAACCAAGTAAATATTTTTGCTATAGCTCTTTAACTATAAATATTTAAAATTATTTTTATTATACTTAATAAATAAATTTCATTAATTTGTTGATAGTTAATTATAGATAAATAATTACAAATTTTTAAAATTCTTTAATTACAAGTGCATAACTACATGATTTCGTTATTTGTGTTCTATTCATTTGCATCGGTCAGTGTAATAAATCAGCAACTTTAATTAGATTGAAAACGTTTCAGAAAAATGCTTCGCGATACATTTAATAAATAATTATCTGCGATTATTGACATAAAAGTAGCTATTATGCGAAATGTACAATGAATGGTTCATAATACTATGTGTCACTAAACTAAACCAGCTGTTTTTTTGTACGGCATTGTCAATAATTGAATTTTAATTAACGTTTTGAACACTAATTAAAATAGACGGACATTTTGATATTATTAGTAATTCTAGAACTGAATATTGCTAGCAATTTAATATCATATATTAATATTTCCATTAAAAGAGTAGTTCCATTCCACCGAAGGTTTTACTGGGAGTATACGGAATATGGGAGAAATGGGAATATAAATATGGATATAATTGCAGTTCTAAGAATAGTAATCAAAATTGAATCAATAACTAAACCCAATCTAATTAAATTGTTATTATATTTTATAATTTGACATTTGAATTTGACATTTGGACCAATAAAGTCATGTGGTATGCAGTTGTTATGTGTCAATTTCAACATGTTCCAAACTGAATTTAATTCGGAAACTGAATTTAATGGTGGTCTGGAAGCTAATCCAAAATGTAATAAGAAAAAGCAAATTATTAATGTACAATAATTTATGAAATATTTCACTGAAAAAATATCAATAAATCATTTCAAATTAATTATACGCCCATAATAAAAATTAAATTGAGATTTTTGTTAATATATTATTATTTTTCGTAATATTCCATCACTAACGAATTGTGATTGACTAAAGATAATTATATATTTTTACAATATGAATAAATATAATTATAATTTAAATTATAATTAATAAATTAAAGCAATAATTAATTTATTGGACAGGAATTTCCAAATATAATAACATTTTCAATTAAAATTTGATTACTTTTTTCATGAAATTATACAATAATCTTTAGTAATTTATTAATGAAATAATGTTACGAGGAAAAACTGCCGTGGCTGGAATTACTATACTGTGATTTCATATGCATCGCGGGGTTCTAACATTTTCTATCGTATTTCCAAGTCACGTTACTCCTTTTCCACAGTCAAATTATAGTCTTGTTTCAAATCAATCTGGTATTTTTTTTAAATATGATTCTCAATTTACATCTGGAGAACAATTTATAGCTATAGTTAATGTCATAATTTGGCGTGTTTATTATAATTTTCAGTAATTATGCATCAATTTCATGTTGTAAGCTTTGTAATTATAAAGACAGGATTGAAGAACCTTTAATAAAGTAAATTTGATTTGAAAAGGACCAATTTGACATGGAAATAAATGTTTTATTTCAACACCAATTATTCATTTTACAATTAGACACTAGCACCCGAAACTTTAATTATAGTAACGTACTTTCAGTGCTATAGCTTTAGTTAGCCTGGGTATAGAAAAAAAAATTCCTCCAGAAGATTCTGTCTTTCGCAACAATTTTCCAGCTTTTGGTTATACCCTCACGTTTATAGTCAAAGTTAAGTTTGGTTGAAGCTGTATCTTCCAAGTCCAAGTTAACTTTGGCTGGAGCTGTATCTTCTGTATCGTCACAACGTGGCCAAGCCAGCGAAGTCTTTAGATCTGACAATTCTGCATTAGGTCAGCCTTCTGATACAGGCTCATTTAACTCTTGAATTCTCTCCATTAATGTTGATGCAACCAAAAATTTTCATTTCGTTATGAGCTGCTAATCGTTATTTTATATTGTCCACGACACGGTACCCTTTACAGCCACACTGGTACGATGAGTGTCTTATACAGTGTGGTCTTGGTCTTTCGGGTAAGCGATCTGGATCTCATTAGTTGATAGTTATAGTGAACTTTATATTAATTTAATTAGTCTAGACATTATAATCTTTATTAAGTCAGCAATTTAGGTGGAAATATTCATACTAATAACTTTGGTACTGTATTAAAATTATGATTTAAAATTATAATATTTTTCCTTTGACAGTTTTATATCTGGAATAACATTGCTTGGTACACCAACAGAAATATATTTATATGGCATCCAATATATGTATGTAATTGTTGCTGTTATTACAATGGGTTTTATTATGCAATATGTTTATTTGCCAGTTTTCCATGATTTAAAATTGACATCAACTTATCAAGTAAGTTTGTAAAAATTTCTTAAAATTAATATTAATTAATAATTTTAACATTTTATATTTAGTACTTAGAAACTAGATTTGATAAACGTATGAGATTATTTGGATCAATAATGTTTGCATTTGGTTCGGTAAGAATTTTATTGACAACATATTAAAATGAATTTCTTCTTAATATTTTTTTTTTTCTAATATAGATGACTTGGCTACCAATTGTTATATATGTTCCAGCTTTAGCATTTAATCAAGCGACCGGAATAAATGTACACTTAATAACGCCAATTGTTTGTTTAGTCTGCATATTTTATACTTGTGTGGTAATTATTACAATATTAATTGTGGCAATATGTAAAATTCGCTTAAGTCGAAAAAAGTGAAAATTTATATTTATCCAAATTATTATTTTTCTCGTTCTAATCTATTTTTTGAGCTATTCATGATATTCATATTCACTGTACTTTGGTAGTTATGTTTAAAAGGATTTTACCTTAAGTAAGAGCTTAAGGTAAGTTCTAAGATCTTGAATGCAAATTGTTTTTTTTTTTTTTTGTAAAAGTAGCTTAAGCACAAAATTTGTGGTTGTTAAGTCACAGAAAGTTACTGGTTATATGGTTTGCAAAAATCAGTTCATTCAACATTAGATATTATTTCCGATAAGCAGCAAATTGAAATTTCACAATCAAAGACTGTATTTAGACTGTATATTTATAGTACTAAATATTATGCTAAAATTCGAAAGTTAAATAATTCTCTCGTCATAATTTTGCTCTTTCACATTGAAAATAAAGAAAATTAAATACAAATTAACGTAAGAATTTAAGCGTTAAAAGTTTACAATTTAACAACACCTTATGTAATAAGCTACTCTTTACTAAATGTAATTTTTAAGATAATATACGAAATTTGGTTGATATTGCATTTATACTTTTTTCAGAACCATGTTTTACATAATTGTAAATTCACACCTAAATATTTTATATTTTCGACATAAGCCACTCTAACATTTTGCCACAGAAATTTATATAAATTAAATTGATAATTTTGTAAATTTTTTTTTCTATATACAGGGTGGTTTAAAAGCTGTTGTTTGGACTGATGTTGTACAAACATTTTTAATGTTTGGTGCTATGATAACGATAATAATTAAAGGTACAATGGATGTTGGTGGATTTACAACTGTATGGAATCGAGCATGGGATAGTGGACGAATTGAAGCACCAAAGTATAAATTTATTATAATATATAATTTTTGTGTTGTTAATATTCTGTTTTTCTTTTAGCTTCAATTTTGATTTAATGGAACGTCACACAGTTTATTCATTGATAATTGGTGGTGTTCCACATTGGTTGAAGAGTCAAGCTGTTAGTCAAAATATGATACAAAGATATTTGTCATTACCAACAATCGCTAGTGCGAGAAAGTAAGAAAAATATTTTATATTTTTTCATATTTCTTTTTAAAGAAAAAGATAAATTTAAAAATGTTCAATGTTATTTTATCAAGATGAGCTCATCCCTTTGAATTATCAATATCTGATTTAATACTTTGATGTGACTTGTGTACTGTTCTTCAATTGGATTTCCAAATTTTCGTTTAGTGCTAGTCAATTTACTATTTTGTAAATAACATTTCATCTTTCAGTTCTACCATTTACTGTAAAGCAGTCCATCTAGACTACTTTGTTATGACATGCAGAAGCAGATTAATCCTGTATGCATTAAATCAATTAAAAACGACATTGACATAGCTCTATCTGTCGTATATCAGATTCGAATAAGCTTGAGCAAAATAAAATTGTGGAGAATTTTAAAAGTTAGCCTAATTCGAATATGCCGTAGCAAATCTTATTGTTTCAAGCATCGTAGATTATAAAGTTAGAACTGTCAAGACTTTTGTTGAAGTCTGTTAAAGACTTCTGTTAAATCTGTTAAAGTCTTTCCCAAAATAGTGTATTACTATTGCGTCAATGATATTTCATCTCCTTAAATACATTTGCTCCGAACTTCCAGGCAGTACATCTCTTACAATATGTAAAATTCTTGGCTGTGATAGTCTAAAGAAGTTCCTGTCCAGCTTTAGTTCATCTAAAGTTATTTGATTTCAATGTACGTCTTGGAATTATTCCGTCAACATTGAAAAAGAATCCAATTTCCGAAATTAAAAGTTTATCTCTAATTTACTTCATGTTGAAATTTATGATGGAATTAAATAAAGAACCTTTTTTTTGTAGAGCACTTTGGTTTTTTATTTTGGGAGTTCTACTTTTATTATTAATATGCGGATATAGTGGATTATTAATATATGCAAAATATTTTGATTGTGATCCACTTACAACAAAGGTAACCAAAAAAAAACAACAAATTTCATCTTTTAAATATTTAAATTTTCTTCTTTTTCCATTTTTTTATTTTTGTTTTTTTAGTTAGCCAGAGCAAAAGATCAAGTTCTACCACTGTTAGTAATGGAAACACTTGGTGATTATCCTGGTTTACCTGGTCTATTTGTAGCTGGTGTATTTAGTGCTGCATTAAGTTCATTATCAACTGGTTTAAATTCAATGTCTGCAGTTGTATTACAAGATTTTGTTAAATCATTTATTAAAAAACCATTAACTGAACGACAAACAGCAATAACAATGAGAGCTGCTGTTGTAATATTTGGTTTTATATGTGTATCATTAGTGTTTGTTGTAGAAAAATTAGGTACAGTATTACAATTATCAGCTAGTATGGGTGCTGTTTCAAATGGACCATTATTAGGTATATTTACAATGGGATTAATGGTGCCATGGGTTGAAGGAAGAGTAAGACTTATTTAATATTTATTGTAGAGTATTTTAAAATAACAATTTTTTTTTTATGTTGACAGGGTGCAATTGTTGGTGGTACAATTAGTTTAGCTTTAATGGCTTGGTTATGTGCATCAGCACAAAATGCAATTGCTATTGGTGAATTAAAATTTCCAACAAAATTATTATCAGCTAGTGAATGTAGTTATACGTATATTGAACATCAACCAATGAGTATGTTAGCAATTAATTCATCATTACCAACAGTATCAATTTTAGATCATCCTATGTAAATTAACATTAATAAAATTGTTTGTATATAAATAAATTTTATATAATATTTTTTTTTTTATAATTTTAGTGATGACGATTCATTCAAAATTTATCATATATCATATCTTTATTATACATTCTTAGGATTTGCAATGACAATTATAATCTCATTAATTGTATCGTGTGCATTAGGACCAAATAAACCAAATGAAATTGATCCAAAATTATTAGCACCATTTGTACGAAAAATAATTGGTGAAGGAAATTTTAAAGATAAATCATTAATGAAGAATCAATTACGTTTAGAACCAGTTGGTACAGAAGATAATCCAGTATTTTGTAGTACAATAGATTTAAAGAAATTAAGTGAAAATGATGTAATAAAATATTAATTTTAAGATTTAAAATTTAAGGTTAAAGGAAAATTGTTTTTATTATAAAACTTAAGTTGTAAATGAAGAAAAAAACAAAAATTATACATAAATATTTTAAATATAAAAGAATTTTTTTTGATTTATAATTAGGTAAAATACTGGTACGTAAGATTTTGCTTTTCGGTGTGGAAACGTTCGAAAATGACGCCATTTACATTGATACGATACAAATTGAATTACGATTTTCTGTAGGAAACCATATAAATATCAAAAATTTTATCAAACTAAATAATATAAATAAATAAATTATTCGAACTCTGTGGACTCTGCAGCCAATGGATTCTCTTTTTCGAAAAATTTATCCAAGTTTCTATCTCAAGGTAAATTTCATTGTATCAATTAATATCGGTTGGTACCGCATGAAACACTTTTAAATTTGTTCCACTGTCAGGATTGTATACAACGCAACTTTAAAAAAAACAACAACTCAGAGCGAAAATTATTGTTGATTTCAGTAACGACGCAACTTAAAACCACGGAAAGGGTTGGTTTGTTGTAATGGAAGCTTATAACAAGCTTAATATTTATTATTTTGTTTTATATACTTTTTAATTGATATGGGCTGATGGCTGCTATACTCACGGTTACCAGATTCTTGATTTCTTTTTCAGTAAAAAGAAATTTACTACTTAACTAATTTCAGGAATAAGATAAATCAAATTATTGCCAGTCTTTAATAGGAATTAATTGTTATCCGATTTTCGTGATCTACTTTGTACGCCTGTTAACGCTTATTCATCAGAACTCTGATGGGTTCATCTCTAAAATACCGAATAATATAAAAGGCAGTTTTAAAGGTTACAAATTTTATATAAATATACTTTAAATGTTGTACATCTTTGTTTTTTTAAAAAGTCAGACTTATGGGATATTAAGGATCATAGTCCAAAGTTCTGAATTTGTTATACACTTTCGTATTATAAAATTCTTTAAGATTTCTTTTTTTTTAACTACGATTATTAACGTTTATTCTCCGGATCTAGAAGAAGAACTAGAAACTTCAAACCTGACCTAGCTAAAAGTCTATAGTTAATTCCCGACAGATTTTGGTTTCCAAACCGTTGATACTTTATCATAATAATATTTAAAGCTTATTCCATTCGATTATGGTGAAATAAAAACTAATTTTACGTAAAATATGATGAATTTTTATAAAAGTGACATTGTCACATAAAGATAGATCATCGATTACATAACTAGTTCTGGGTGAACTATAACTTCATTATCGATGATAAAGGTTTCGTTAAATTTTATTGCAATTTAAAGATATTAATTACAAAAATTACAAGCAATTTAAAAACATGTGTTACACTTCTTTTAAAACATTTTTAGCTATTTAAATGGCGGAAAACAATGACATTTTGTAAAGGTTGGATTTATTATGAAATTAAACAATTCTAAAAATTAGACTAATTGCTGACAGTATTTGAATGACACATTCTTTGTTGAAACCAAGATATAATAACTTAAATCAAAAAATTGACTGCTCAATTAAAGATATCTGAGTAGTGAGGACTACATTGAATATGATCTGAGGTCAACTAAATATAATTCAAATTATTTAATGACACCTGTAAAATTACAAAAATAATTAAAACAATTTTTTTAAATATTTTTTTCAGTTTAATATTGAGAAATAAAAAATAATTTACATTTTTATAATATAACTTAATATATAAAAATTATTATTAGCAATCTTATTAATTTAAAAACTAAAAGCGTTTGTTTTATATTTTTGTTTCTATATTAAAAATTAAAAAATTTATTATTATTTTATTTTAATTTTTATTATTTTATTATAATAAATTTATATAGTTTTATAATAAAATTAATTAAATAACTTTTCTTAAATTTTACAAAATTAAAAAAAAAAACTATTTATAACTAATGAAAATAATAATAAAACAAAAAAGAATACCAAAAATGTTTGTAATTTTAAATTTTCCTAAATTTAAAAATTAAAAAAAATTATAAATTAATTTTTACAAAAAGTCTCCAATTTTTATTTGTTTTGATTAAACTAAAATCTTTGGTATTATTAGCTGTTTTGGTGTTGTTAAAATAAAAATAATTTTAAAATTTAGAATGAATTTACATAAATTACAATAAATTGACTGGGTGTCACAGAAATCAATCTCAGTTTATAAAAAGAAAAGAACATCAATCAAATTTACATTACATTTACACAAATTTTCTTTTATATTTTACAACTCAAACAAATTCGACGTACGACGCTAACGAACAAAACGAATGTATTCAACTGTCAAAAATAATAATTAAGACTACATGAAAATTGTAATGTGTTGTCTATACGTGACATTGTGACATTTACGCTACCAGTCATGTTAAAATTTTAACTTTTATACATAAATTTAAAATTATGAACTTAAAAAAAGTATTTAAGCCAACTATGACATTTGACGTATTCTGTCATTATGACGTTTGCTGACACGTAAATTCATTCATAATCTTAAGAATTTTTTTATTGATTCCTTAAAAATAATTTTCTTTAAAACAAAAACAAACAAAAAAAAAACTAATAAAATAATGAACAAAAAAAAAATGTAATTAAAATTAATATTTTATGTTATAAATGTGTAAGTGATTTTTATTATTGTGTATGTAAACTAAAAAAAAATTAACTTAAATTTTTTTTTTAATATTTTTATTTTATTTTATTTTTTATAAAACTTTTCCTTCTAAAGACTAGACACTCAATGAACATCTCTTGAAATTAAATTATATAAAAATTAATTATTTTTAATTAATATTAATTTTATTCACTGGTTTTTTATCTTTTAAAAAACAATTTGTTACCCTCCAGTTACTATCAACATTCACAACAGTAACGCGATTGAATTTTAACTGTCAAACTCTTGCGTTGTGAATGTTTGCGTTCATTTTTTCGAACTTTCTGGATTGTGAATGTTTGCGTTGAGTTTATCTATATACTTCAATAGATTTTATATTGGTTGATCTCTTTTTGACAGCACGTTGAAGCGCGTTGCTGTTGTGAATGTGGAAAGTAACTGCGACATTATGTTTTTTATTTTCTTATTTACAATTTTATTGATTAATTTACTTTGGTTTTTTTTTTTTTTTTTGGATATTAAAAATTCCAATTTTCTAACTAATTATTTTTTTTAAAAAAAGAATTTATTTATTTTTAAATTATTATTATTTTAAAGGCTAGGTTTTTTAAAGACACTAATTTACTTTTTGTTACTTTTAACAATTAATTAAAATTATATAAATTTTCAAGTAAAAAATATATTTTTTGAATATTTTTTTTTTCTTTTTTGGTAATTATGAAAATATACAAAAATATTTTTTAACAACTACTTGTAACCTCAACTTTAATTGGTGTACCAGAAAAATTTTCTTCATGACGACTTTCACGATGTCTCCTTAAATCAACTTTCCGTTGAAATGATTGATCGCATAAACCACAAGCAAATGGTTTATAGCCAGTATGCTTACGCATATGCGTAATTAAATTAGAGCTTTGGCTAAAGGCTTTTAAACAAACTGTACATTTGTGTGGTTTTTCACCTAGAATAACAAAAAAAAAATCGAAAATTAGTAATTTAATTCAAATAATATAGAGCATTTTTCGTTTAATTAATATATAAATTAGATTAATGATAAAAGAGTTAATTTGTTAAGGCTAGCAAAATTCTCAGTCATTACCTAAATAAGATTAGGTTATGGTAAAGCGTGCCATTCGCGAAATTCACTATTCGTGGCACAGCATATGCTTGCCAAGGATTTCTCCTTGTCCTGCAAAGATTGTGCGCTAACGTAAATCTACACAGAATCAGGATGAATCCAGAATATGGGTTAATGTTGTTAGGTTTTTATATATAAAGGAAAACCTGTCTGGCGTGTTCTAATGAGAAAGGTATGAAATGTCTTGTAATAGTGAATTAAAAAGTTTCGATTTATTTGATGTATTTAAATTTCTAAAGCAACCCTGACCTAATCAATACTAAAATCAAAGTTACATAAAAAAAAAACTTAAAAGCATTTACTACAATATTAAAATTTCAAATTATCTATACCGTAAATTTCCATTTTCATAATGAAAATCATTTCATAATAGTCATAACAATCAGAATTATACAAATCATTTTCCATTTATAAATGAAATGGACAAATTCGACATATTTGACTAATAAACTTCATAGATTCATAAATCAAATTGAGTGCTTTATTTTAATCTGATTTAATTAATTTAATTGTAATATTAAAAGTGGTGTAAAATAATATATAAAAATTTCGTTCATTTAAATATTTTCATTTTTATTTTGTATATTAACTAAATTGTCCTTTGGGGTTAATTGGGCAAACTTTTAACCCCTACCTTTTAATAATAAATTTAAAATCAATACAAGAAATCATAAAAATTTTAAATTTTAGTTTTAATAATTCTATACAAAAAAAAATTGTTTTATATTTAAAAATAACCTCACAAAAAAATTGTTTTAATTTGTATCTTAATGAGTAAGAATCGTAAAATCAATGTATAATTAGTTATGAATTTGTCATATTTTGAATAGAATGACATAAAAAATTTAGAAATATTTTAGATTTACAAAAAATAAGTTCCAATCAATTAAAAACTTTTATTATAACTTTAACCCCTTTTTTAACGTTCAACCCCAGATTTAATAATAGAGTTCAGGTTTCATCAAATACTTTTAATAGACAATGTCGTCGATGACCAGAAATTTTATAAATATTTTATTTGCTAAAATCAATTTATTTTCATTATGAAAAAATAATGTTCCAGCAGCCATAATTATTGTTTAGTAGTTTCATAATTATGGGCTTTTTAATAGTTTAATATTCTGTTGGCGATTTGAAAGGCTTAGGTTACATAATTTCAAAAATATTTGAGATTAACTAATTTATGAACTTTTTCTTGCAGCTCCATCTAGTGTATAAAATATTGCTTTTATACATTTTACCGATTTACCATAATTAAATTCCAATTTTAACGTAGCCTTATTAATTTTATTAAAAATTTACTATTTTAAAGACTAATTTTTGTTATTTTAACTTTCAACTTCGAATATGGCTCCAAAGCGGAAATGCATTTAAATGTCCACTGAGACTGTATAATTAAAAATCTTTCTAATTTTCTAATACGATAATTTAATAGTAATTTAAGTGGAAATAGTTCTATACAAGACGACTGCGACCACAATTAGCGCATTAGTATTGTTTTGCTACCACTCATGCGACACTCAAAAACCTTACCATGTCCGTATGACGCTTAGTTGTTATATCTTAAGTGATTGATATCGTATTTGCCATATTAAATAATACTTTTAAAAAAAATTACAACGGACAGACGAACGGCCAGGCAGAAACTATTTTTGTTTTGTCAAAAAAACGAACTAATAATTTCTATATATGAAAACTTATTTATTTTTTAACTGATTTCTTATGTAAAGAACTAAAATATTTCAATTTATATAAGGGTGGAAATATTTGTTATTAGTAATAAAAATAAGGGTTTACTTTCCGTAGAGTGGCAATTGAAAATATAACTTTATTTTAAATCAATTATTAATATTTTTATTAAACGTTAAATGGATTTTTTAACAAACTCTTAGCTTTGATATTTATTTTAGTGTATTTTTTTTTTTAAGTAAAAGTACTTACCAGTATGAATATATGTGTGCTTTTTCATATCAGATTTTTGATGAAATCGTTTACCACAATATTGACAAGGATATGGTCTAGTATCACTATGAATTAATAAATGTGTTGATAATGTTGATGAACGTTTAAATGTTTTGCCACATTGTTTACACTGAAAAAAAAATTAATATAATGTTAAAAAAAATTGGTATATTTAGAACATTTAATCAATATTTATAAAAAAAATAATATAGAAATTAGAAATTCGACAAATAATCAAGCATCTAAATTTTAATTTAATATTAAAAAGAAGTGGTTAGAGTTTAGCTAATTATTGGTTTTTAAAAATTTATCATTTCCTAACTTTTAAAATACCAGAAATAACTTCCAATTAAGTTATTTTTGTAATCCTTTCTACCGAAATTCGAATCAAACATATGATTTGTTATACGAGTCCTGATAATAAATAGTTTGAGTAATTCTTATGGTAATTTTGAAGGCTTAATTAGAAATATCTAGAATGTCTGAATCAATCTTTCAATTATGTGTTTCAATTGGTGCTTTAGTTGGTTGGTTTTAAAGAAGTAAAAATTTGGAGACTCCCTTGCAGTAGGTTAAATAGAACAGAACCGATTGTACCCTCTAACGAATACTGCATCATTATTACAGCGTGTCAATTTAACCAGCCTAAATTTGCCAAGGTTTTCTAGAAAGAAACTACTAAATATCATAATCATAAATCTTTTATGTTGGACTTAGGAGCCATAAAAAATGTTTCATTGTCTCCTCTGCTTCTATACAACCACACAAAATAGAGAAGGATGTTGTCCTAATATTCCTGAGAATCATATGTCCCGTGACAGTCTGCTTTTATAATCGGGTTGTTGCCTTGTTCAAATTGAAGAACGGAATACATATAACCGTTCTCCTCATTCCATTTCAAGGTTCTATATCGATTGGTATTGGCCAATTGACTTAGCTTTAAACTTGTTCCGGTGGGTAATATAATATTGTAAACCTCTAAAGAGCTATCGGTAGCATCGTATCATGCTAGTTCATCTGCTCAATTATTTGGATCATCTTTTAGGAATCCAATATCTTTTACTGATTGAACTTGTAAATTAATATTGATGACAGTTCTATTATGAAGAAGTGCATCTTTAGCGCGGAAGAAGTCAAAAACTATAGTAAACAGTGTTCTGTGCCTTGCAGAACTGATATATAGTCAAAAATAAATAAGGGTTTCAACTTGTACAAATTACAGAAAATTGCACTTTAAATAAAATATATGATAATTTCTATATCATTAAATTCCTTTTGACAAAATATTTAAAAAAGAAATTATTTAAATGTTTTACAACATTTTTTTTTTGCAATTTTTTTAACATATAAAATTCTTCTTTCGTCACGCATTTATGAATCCTTTCAAGTGCGGATAGCAGCAATGTACACAAAAAATAAACCCTTTTTCAATAAAATTATTATACATATTAAATTATACGGACTCTTGGCTTCAGTTAAGCAATAATGATTACTTCCGACCCTAACAAAAAAAACTTGGCACACGTTTGAAGTGCTGGTGGCACAAGTATTCAATCCTTTAATAAAAAATTATCTGACCAAATGGTTTTTGGTAGCAAAATTAACGTATACCGTGTGCAGTTTGAATTTATTATTTTCATAATATTTAAATCGTGTGACAAAATGTTTATTCAATGATCCTTTTAATTATGACATTAAAAACGGAAATAAAAATTATTATACAATAAAAGAGAAAACGAAATTTTATAAATTACTTAATTGATGATTAAATAATTAAATAAATGTTGCTTTTTCAAACATTCGAAGAGTAACAAATTGATTGAATAGGATAGGTTAGGTTATAATCCGAGTCTGAAAATAATCTACCAAAGATTCTTTCTTTCTTTAAATGGAAGAATCATAATGGAGCTATTGAGTTCTTACGTGTTGAAGAAGATGCTTCGGTTGAGGATTTTATACCCACCAAGGTTTCCAAGTACTACGTCTTCCATGTATTTGTATACCTGAATAGTCGAGACGCATTCACAACATTTTTAATACTGTCTAATATTTTCACAATTTACAACCAAAGTATTTTCTTAATTCAATGATTTTTAGTTCCCAATCAAAAAATTTGATTTAAGTATTGGTTTGGTTGGTAATACTAATTTTGATTGTCAATTCAAATAACTTAAGAGTTACTCTGGATATACACTCGTCACGTCGTTGTACAACTGTCAGTGTTAAATGTCAAAAAGAAAAATCAAACATATAGAAAAATATTCAAAAGAAAAATTGTTTATGAAATGATTTGACATTTGAAAGCACCAGAGCACAAATTTTCAACTCGAACGATCTGCTCCGCATAACAAATCCGCACCGCATAACTACACTCACATATTTTCTTAAAGCGGCAACGCCGGAATATCCCGTGCAATATTGTAAGTATTCTGATAGGATTACTGCCCATTTGGAAAGATGACGAAAAACCAATTCTTTCTTGTAATGAAACTATGTCGCGGATGCAAAGACATTTTGTAATTTTTTGGTAGAGAACGTAAGACATTTTCTGAGGTATTCATTGAAAGGATGTTAGAATAAATAGAAATCGTAATAGAAATTCTTCCAGATTCGTGGAATAATTGTAACAATTAGAATAATTAAACAATTCGTGGAATAATTGTAAAGGAAACAAATCTCAATTAAAAATTATTATAAATCGAATTATTAAATAAACTTCAGTGATCATAAAATAATTTCTAATATTTATATAACAATTATAAATATTATATTTTCCTATTTATACAATTAAAATTCAATATAAATTTTGACCTAAAATTATTCCATTTTAGTGAATATTCACGACGATTAGGAAAAAAAACCTTCAAATTAAATGCACGAATAATTTACTCTAATATTTGAAATATGATATTAAATTAAAATATACGAAACTATTTAATATAACAAAAAAGATTTCACAAAAAAAAGGGATAATTAATATTTAGGAGGACACTATTTAACCCTAAGGGTTTTTTTGTTTTTTTGATGGTCAGGTAATAATACTTTTGTTCAATTAAAATATATTGAAATATAATAAATGTTGATTAACACGCAAGAAAAAATTACGAAATATTTATATAAAATTGATTTATATATTTTTTTAATTAAATAATGAATAATAAAAGTGATAAAAAACAAAAATATAAATCGAAATTTATCAGAAATTCAAATTAGTCTATTAGTTTCACAAACTAAATGACTTCTTCGCTCTTATTACATGAAAGACTTACAGAAAATTATAACCTAAACTAGATTTAATAATTTAAATCGATTTTTGTGCTGGGTAATTTTAAACTATTTCTATCAATCTAACTAGAAGTCTCCCTCCAATTTCAATATTCAAAAATTATAATTTTTTATGGCTTTGTTCATTGCTTAAGTAGTAAATGGTCCACCTTAAAATGATTGGATGTTATTTTTATGGATGTATGATAATCGTCAAAATAGGAATTACCAGTTTTGGATGTACTGATTCTATTTAGTTGGAAAACAATATTTTTGTTTTTCAATTCACAAATCACAACCCAATATCGAGTTGTATATTATTTGTCCAAATTTGTATGCCTCATACTTTGCAGATCTATCTCAAGACCTATTTTCTATTTTTACCTGGATCTCGGTGTTCTTATGTGCCTTGTTGCTATTAAAGAACCATTCATTTCAATTTTCTGCATTCTGTTATTTGAAAGACGAGATAAATGTCCTGCCCACCGTTAAAAAAGAATCTCAGTAAATTTTCTTTATTTATGAGCACTTCTAATTATTTATGATTAAATCTTCAAACAATATGAAATACCTCCAGTTTTTTAATAGCTCCAAATATTTTATTTAAAATAATAGCAACAACTATACAGAAATTTATTCTTCTCAGTAAGATAAGGAAATTTCCCAATTCGAAATAATGTCAAACAGACAATCTTCGGTTGCGCCAATTTTCTATAACTAAACTAGGACAAACTCCTTATATGAATGAAACAAGTTTTATGGCCATACTGGAAAATACATAATACAAAACACTAAGGATTCTTATAAAACCTTTAATATAACTTCTGTAATGCCATTACAAAAGTTAAGTAATTTTATGATAGATGTCGTTGCCATCAATTAAAAATGCGCAATAAAAATCAATAACAATTTCAATTTAAACTAAAAACAAATCTAATTTAAAATCCAACCTCAATTAAAAATAACACATTTTATTATATTAATCTATTTTTTTATCGTTTAAATTTCATAAATCATCAAAATATATTTAAAATCTAAAATTTATCATTATTATTTACACACTAATTCATTTAATATAAAAAAATCTTATTCATAATCAAAATATTCTATCAATAAAATACCATATTTTTTTTTCTTTCTCAAAATTATTAATTATGTCAATACAAAAATCTTTTTCAAAATTTGAAAATAATATGAAAAATAGAATTTTTTTAGTAAATAACTCATACATGCCAAAAAACATGGAAAATATTTATAAATAATTTTGAATAGACAATAGCCTCAAGCCAACAGAGAGTTTCAAAAAAATAATAAAACATCTAATCAAATAATATCATTAGATCATAGTCCCCAATTATTCCATCCAATCATTCAAATTTATAATCACTTTTTTTAAAAAAAAAATAATTGTCACAAATTAATAAATGTAATTAAAAAGTATATAAAACTTTTATATGAATTTTGATCTCTTTCTATGTATACTTTATGTATTAAAGATATAATTTATGTAATTTTATTTTACATCAGTTTTTAATTAAATATTTAGAAAATTAATGAACATTTATACGAATATTTATTTAACATAGAATTTCTGATCTTGTGATTCGTAAATTAAATTTATATATGTAGAAAATTATATATAGAAAATTGAAGACAACATTTTTTCTAATCTGGCTCAGATTGTTCAAATAAAGCTACAAAAAATAAAACAAAGTTTATTTAAATTTTAAATCAATAATAAATAACTAATCAGTAATTTATTTATTATTTATACAATTGTTAAAAGAAAAATGAATTGAAAAATATTTACGACAACGACCATTAAGAATTTAAAATAAAACAAAATAATAATTATAAGGCTAGGAAAAATATAGTAAAATGGAAGCTGTTATTTCATTAATTACATTGACTCATTCTTGTTGAGTCAACAGAGTTTACAGACTGACTCAGTCTGTATTCATGATTTAATTAGAGTTGTTAAGGTAAACATACTATCCTCTTTCCTCATTGTATACTTGACTAATTTATAGCCAAAAAGCTTTAAATAAGCACTGACTTAAGTCAAAAGACTGATTTAGCAAGAAAGTACAACAATCTAATTATCTTTAAGCATCAGTAGGAATCATATATTTAATGGTATCGCGACTGGTTATTGGGTAAGAGGAGGTACGATGACCAAGATGTTGGGTCTCCTGGCGATATAAATTTGTACAGGATGCCAAGGCACTGCGATAGATTGTAGAACCAAAAGATCATAGGGAATTATGAAATCAATAGTTACATTGAAAAATTGATATACTTCGATCGGTGACGACAACGATGTGGATTTAATAATAATAATAAAGCTATACCTATTATTAGCCTAAGATTAATATAAGGTAACATTACGCACGGCATCTCCTTTTTAACTAAATAAATCAAAATCATATTTTTAGTTATGCACTATCATATTTCGGTATTACTCACTAAGTGGATAAATGTAGGCCATCATGATACAATAATTTTTATAGTTTCGTATAACTTTTTTTACGCAGATGCAAGCCGAATTTATAAGTTCCCTTTTGGAAGTTATTAATTCGGCTTGCAAAGAACAAACAGCACAAACTGGATAACTTTATTTATATATAAACGTCGTACAGTGTGAACTCCAGAATTAATCGATATCCCAAATAATGAAATATTTGGGATTATATTAATCCCAATCATTTTCAATTAGTTTACCTCAATATAAGATCAATTAAAAATTATACGAATACAAATTGTTCGATTGGATTAGAGAGGATAACTGCCTTCATTTACCTCTCATAGCCTTCACGTTACACATAACATGGTGATTGGCTGAGCCGGTAATTCTTTCGACCGCAGTTTAGAAATGTTTCCAATCCAGAACATGAAGTTCATTCTAATATATCTGTACGTAATTCTGGATTGAACAAATCGCTAAATATGACAAAAAATATTAATGAACCACAAAACCAAATGAATTGTATCTGTTTGAAATAGCCTCTATAACATTATCAACATTGTATCTATCTACCATATTTGATTGAAATTACAATGTAAACATAATTTTACAAAGTTTTTTGTTTACATGTAATTAATTCCAACTATTGTTATAATTATTGAAAAGAAAGTTTTTATTTACAGATTTTTATTTACGATCTAATAAGTGTACCATAAATATTACTAATAATTCCATCTTTTATCTCTGTCTATCTGGTTGTGCGCCTTGTTCTGTGTCCTCAAAACATCACATCGCATCCATAAACAAAAAATCTATTTAATTATTCAAATCATGTATCCCGGTAAACAGAAATGTTACCGGCGCGGCGACACGATTTATATTGACACAAGTGTTGTATTTTTTTTTTAAATGTTTGTTGGGAGCACAACATAATATTTATGTTGTATATATAATCATAAAATACATAATAATCATTTAAAAATAAGATCAGTTAAAAATAAGATCAGTAGTTTAAAAAATGATCAATTGTGTCGCACTCTGTGTTGTTGACAATGATTTCACTAATGATGAAAAATATGCAACTAATAAATAAATTTTTGTTCCGGATGTCAATATTCTTAACATATTTATATACATAAATTCTATGGAAATATGAAATTGTTAGCGGCTTTTTTTTAACTAATAACTTTAAAGGTTTTATTTAGAAAATATTATGATCTAGTCGATCTGCTAATAGTGAGGATCATTAAGTAACAATGTAAATTTTTGTATTACTACCGGTATAGATTATGGTAATTATAAAATATTTATTGGTAAAATGTTACAAAACGAAAAAAAAGCTGCTAACTAGGGGGAGCAGATAACTCATAGTATGTTGTTTAACAGCGATTTATGTCCAAAAGTTTTTTGTAATTAACATTATCTTTGTAACAAACAGTGGTTTCTTCAAAAATTGCTCATCTTTATTATTTATTGATTTAATTTTATATTTTTATTTGTTTAATAATAAATAATATTATTAAAATAACTATAATAAGTATAAATATGCGTAATCACGAATACAACCTGTGTACAAAATTTCATTGAAATTGAATAATATTTACCATATGTTCTAGAACATATGAAATATTAATCGGAAATTTAAGCATGGACCCCCTCAGGCTACTAACTTCTACCTTAGTCTACACATGCGTAATCACGAATCCAACCTGTGTACAAAATTTCATTGAAATTGAATAATATTTACCATATGTTCTAGAACATATGAAATATTAATCGGAAATTTTAGCATGGACCCCCTCAGGCTACTAACTTCTACCTTAGTCTACACATGCGTAATCACGAATCCAACCTGTGTACAAAATTTCATTGAAATTGAATAATATTTACCATATGTTCTAGAACATATGAAATATTAATCGGAAATTTTAGCATGGACCCCCTCAGGCTACTAACTTCTACCTTAGTCTACACATGCGTAATCACGAATCCCACCTGTGTACAAATTTCATTGAAATTGAATAATATTTACCATATGTTCTAGAACATATGAAATATTAATCGGAAATTTTAGCATGGACCCCCTCAGGCTACTAACTTCTACCTTAGTCTACACATGCGTAATCACGAATCCAACCTGTGTACAAAATTTCATTGAAATTGAATAATATTTACCATATGTTCTAGAACATATGAAATAATAATCGGAAATTTTAGCATGGACCCCCTCAGGCTACTAACTTCTACCTTAGTCTACACATGCGTAATCACGAATCCAACCTGTGTACAAAATTTCATTGAAATTGAATAATATTTACCATATGTTCTAGAACATATGAAATATTAATCGGAAATTTTAGCATGGACCCCCTGAAGGTATTAACTTCTAACATGGCCAAAACATGCATAATCAGAAGGTCTACCTTTGTGCCAAATTTCATTAAAATCAGATAATAATTACATGCTATAAAACACGTAATTATATAAAATTCGGAAACTAAAACTGTTTTCTAGGAACCCCCTGAAGGTCTCCAAATTTCAGGAGAGCCAACTAGATCCCAAAATTAGCCTATATATAAAATATCTTTGAAATCGGTTAACAATTACTATATGCTGTAGAACATATGAAAAAAAAAAATTAAAAATTAAATCGGAAATTTAACATGGACCCCCTAATCCTACTAACCTGTAATTTGGTCAACCAATGTAGAATCATGAACTCAACCTGTGTACCAAATTTCATTGAAATCGGATAATAATTACAAGCTGTAGAGCATAAAGAAAATATTCTTCGGAAACTAAGTTGCTCATATATTAGTTTCCCATGAACGTACTGTACCTACCAACTACAAATTTGTGGAGTATCAAATAGATAACTAAATGAAACTGTGTGTTCAATATCATTGAAATTGGGTGAAAGGTACGGTAGATATAGATAGTTGAACTTATAAAAAGTAATTACGGATTTTTACTTGGACCCACTGAAGTATTGACTTCAAATTTTACAGACACCAAGTACATACGGAAACTATCATATGTACCAAAATTTATGCTAATTAGATAAAAATTACTATATGCTCTAGAGTATACGAAATTTTAATCGGAAATTTTACCAGGGACCCCCTGAAGTTACAGACCTGTATCTTGGTAGGCTTGTGGACAATCATGATACCAACCTATGTTTTAAATTTCATCCAAATCTGAGCCATGAAATTTTTTTTTACATTTTCCCGTAGAACAAAAACACGTAGGTTGCCACATAAATGGGGAAATCTAACATGGTCCCACTGAAAGGATCGATCTCATCTTGTACCGGCACCTGCGCGAGGTATGTTAGAGCCTGTGTGCCAAATTTCATTAAAATCGGACAAGCGGTTCTAGGAGATGTTGCTGCGCACATAAAAAGCGTACGCGTGCGCGTACGCGTCCCCCGGACACTTTTTTTTTTTGCATTTTCGGACTCCCCGACCTCGGAAACGCCTAGAAAAAAATTTTGAGCGAACTTTTTTTTTTGACCATCCAACCCATCACCAGACTTCATAGTATTTCATACTATTCGTAAAATTTCAATCGGACACGTACTAATTTCTCATTTATTGACAGTTTTGGTGTTTATTTTTTAAATAATATAAAATAAATTAATATTATTTTTTTTTTTGGGAATTTCCAGACTGTTTAATTTTCTTTAAATATTTATTATTATTATTATTTTTCTGTAGATTTGCTTTAAATGTTTGGCAGTTAAAAACTCAATATAAATAATGCGTCAGAAAATTTGGTTTTGGTTTCCTTTTAATTGTAGAAAATTTTAAATATTTAATAATATTTTTTTCTTGGAAGATTGAAAAGTAGACATTAAATATATAAATAAAATGAGATTCATTTTGAATTTTTGGGTGTTTTTTTTTAAATTTATTTCATGTTTACTAAGCGATAAAGAATTTTATAAAATATTAATTATATTTAATTTTAATTAAATATCGGATCGATTTATTGTGGAATTTTGGAAAAAAATGGATCTGTTTCAAACTCTTGAACTATATGCTGTGTTAGTAACCTGTGCAATAGCTTGAAATGGATGGGCATATTATGAATCTCAACAGGCGCGTTATTCTAGCAATCAGAGAAATGGGGAATTCCATAAGATTTTTGACAGATTATTTTCATGTCTCTGTGAATTTTTTTTCCTAATTCCATCATATGTACAATTATATAAAAATTACGCTACCTTTCTACTCTTTATTGCTTTTCGAACAAGAAGTTTAACATAACTTTAATGAGGATGCCATTACTATATTATCTTGTTCGTGCGTAGTGTATTGCGTTAAATATTTCAAATTCTCAGATTGAATTCAACATTTTTCAGATTAAATTAGTTATTTTATAAATTGAAATGATCATTTTTCCAAATTTTTTTATCATGTTTCAAATAGAATTAATCATTTTTATTTAAAATTAAACAGTTTTCAAAAAATTTTAATCAATTTTCAAAGTATTTCTATTTGAACACCGATTAATTCTATTTGGAAAACGATTCAAAATTTTTAAAAAATGATTAAAAAATTTTAAAAACGACTAATTTAATCTGAAAATGGTATATATTTGACTTTAATTTACTTCTTCAGTTCAATGTGAGAGTGAAATCTATGACCAAAAATATATGTTCAATTTATTTATTCAAAAACACGTTTGTAATAACAGAAACTTATGAAGCTTTCTATAATGTCTATAATAAATTCAAAGCTCTAAGTATCATTTACAACACGCCAGAAGACAATGTAAATCGTGATGTATAAAAATCGTTAAGATTTCAAAAGCAATATCAGAAATTCTTGAAAGATAACCCGATCAGTGCAGATTTGGAAAATATTTTCTGAAGGTAATGAATTGGTTGATAAACTGGAAGAGAAGAGGCTATGGATTTAACCTAAGTGAACTTATCAAATAGGATAGCTCATCCCCATATATTAAAGAAGCAATAACTTTTTGGGCTAATCGATGTAATCTTTTGCCAAAACTGTTCTAGATGATTCTAAATCTCAAAATTTAAAAATTTTGGAAAATATCATCCTCAATAACTTGTAGGAAGCATGCGAGGTGAGTCCAGCTAAAGTAATAAAATTTATTATAGACGAAGTGTTTCAATACGCTACAGTCAGGGAACAGATTGCCGTTTCAAGAGTACAACGGTCCTATTAATAAGACATCAAGTGCGTATGAGCAAGTATCCCTCGATCTCTTAAAACCAGCCAAGATAATTTCCTTGTATGTGGATGACATACAGCTGTATGATGTGATATAATAAGGGGAATATTTTTATGCTGGTTAGCATGATTATGAATGTTGTAATGGCGTTGGCATTTAAAATCTTAATTCACTGATTAGTAAATTAATAAAATTTAATATTTTTTGACGTATATACTAAAATACTAAAATAAAAATTATTGTCAAAGTTCCAGATTGCATGTTGCCTCAAGTAATGTTTTATTACAATTACTCCAAAAAAAAAATTTATATTAACATTTATGACAATCAATCAAAATAAAAATCGCTATCAAAATTTCGTATAAACAAAATTAAATTATATCTTTACGTAATTGATATTTTACGTTTTGTTATTAAAAACGCACTTCCTTTAATTGATTTTTATTTGTAATTATTATGTCAATGATTTAACATTTTTTTTTTATAGATTAATTAATTAATTATACAAAATTTTAGTTATAACACTGAAAGAAAATACACGCAAATATGAAATTATAATCGAAAATTTCGAATCATGAAAAATGTATAATTTTTTTAATATTTACGTAATATTATTTCTTAAGGTTTGATTAGATTAATATTAGGCCTATATCTAGATAGATATAATTTATTGACACGACCATTAGTGTTTTATTAAAGTTTAGTAAAATTGCGAATTTCGGAAATATTTACATTGTAATATTTTTTCATTTTTCAAATGAAAATAATAAATTAATAATATAAACAGAAATTAATTAAAAATCTGCGAAAAAGTCTTTAAAAATTATTTATATTTTACCCTGTACAAGGTTACCAGTTTATTAACCCTTTTGTTTCCTAAAAATATTTAAAAAATAATTTCTTATTTTAAATAATGTGTAAATATGTGACCAGCTGATAAATTTTTTATATTTTTTAAAAATATATTTTTAAAATTTAATTAATTGTAATTTGATTTCTGGAAACGATTTCGGTAAAACTAATGGGAAACGTAATGAAAAGAAAGACGGATAAATAGCGACCAATTTGATACGTTATTTGCGAAATAGTCGGTATTTGAATATCAGAAAAATCCTTTTGATATTTTCGAAAAAATTCGAATATCTCGACCATTTTGAAAGTTATTGGAAAAATGTAATTAGGACGGTAATCACTCGATTTTCAAAATTAATTTCGAATATTCATAAATCGAATGTGAAAATAAAACCATCTAATTTTGTAAAATATCTTTCAAAATTTTATTTTCTAATACTATATGGTAAAATTTATAATGCTTCCCATACATTATACAACCTATTTGTCAACATTTTGAGAATTTGGTTTAGTTTTATATTTTGTTGGCAAGTTTACAACACATTGACAACCATTTGGACGGTTGAAAAATCTGTTAAAGAAATATTAAAATATTTTAATTTATGTGAGCGGGGTTGATGGTTGTAAGTTGTATAGTGTATGGGAAAGTTACAGAACCAAAAATACGTTTCTTGACGTTTCAAAAAAGACATGTTTTTATATGTTTATGTTATCAATATTTTATATTGCAATCAACTTTTATTAAAGATTTGTTTTTGACATTTGGCACTATCACAAAAAAACAAATTTTAGAGGGTTGCAAGTTGCAATATCAATTGTTAGCCAAGTTCAAATCCGTTTAGCAAAATCTACAACACGGTTGTACAATGTAGCGGCACCGTAAAACTGAAATGTAAATTCGAAAATTGAATATCTCGGTTATATTGATAAATATTCGAGAAATTCAAAAGGGTTTTGTACATTTGTTTCGTATTCGAATAACACAATTAAATATTTGATTATTCACTAATTCAAATTTAATCTTCTAATTGATTTATTATATAAATGTTTTCAATGAACGAAAAGATTCTTATCATAATTATAATTGAAATTATTTAATAAATTATATTATAACCAAACTACAGAATTGTAATTAAAATTATACTAAAATAAATTAATAATTACATTTTCACTCACCTCAAAACTTCTTTCTCTTCTTTTATCATCGTCACCACCTGTACATTTTCCTGTTGTATGAAATTCACCATGTAAAAATTGAGCTGTTGAATCAGGACGTTGTAAAATTGTTATTTCTTTTTCACGTTTAATTGATAAACTATTCGATTCACGACAAACATTATTATTAATATTATTTCTATTCTCACTACAATTATTATTATTATTATTATTTTTATTATTTATATTATTATTATTATTATTATTTATTATATTATTATCATTATTATTATTAAAAACAAAAATATCAGTTCGATTTTGTCGTAATATTTCAATTTCACGTTGATTTTGTGTTAATTTCGTAAAAATTTCCATTTCTCTTTGATGCTGTTGTGCTGCTGCAATAAATGCAGCTGGATGTTGTTGTCGTGCAGCATAAATTGTTGCACTTAAATCCGTATTTGAATAATTTTGATTACTAATTGATTTTGGTACATTACATTTATTATCACCATTTTTATTGTCATCATCATCAGTAATATGATTTGTACGATTTTGAAAATTTGTCCGACGACGTTCATATTTAAATTTCTTAACAATTGGATCGAAATTTTGCATAGATGAAATTGATTCTTTTTCACACATACTAGCCGGTGACCAAATAATAGCACCCGATGATTGATGATTATTTTTATAAATTTTCATTTGATTAAATGTGGAATTTGGTGGTAATGTAGCTGATGGTGGTGGTGTTGTTGGTGATATAATACGATACCGTCGTCGATGATTATCTTCATCATATTCTTCATCTTCATCGTCTTCAGTTTCATGTAAATATGATGGTGAACTATGTCGGCTAATATTTGATGAATTAATATCGGGATTTGATGATGTTGATGATAATGATGGTTTTGTTGATAAATTTAATGGCATATCATCATCATCAATACGGATTTCTTCTTTTTCCGGTGTCAATGCATATTCTCGATTTGGATCATCATCGTTATGATGATTATTTGTTCGATAAATAGGTGAGTTTGGTGTAGCGGGTGTTGATGGTGTTGTTATACCAGATGTTGATGGAAAGAAAAATTGTGGCCACAGTAAGGCACTTGAATAAAATAATGGATTGTAAAGAAGTGGTGGAATATCTATAAATGGAAGAAAAAAGATTAAAGAATTATTTTTTTATTTAGAAATTTGAGTAATGTGTAACGACAAAACAAAAAACATAAGAATTTGTTGAAAGCATAACAAAAAACGAAAAATTTTTACCTCGACCATTTAATTTTTGACCAGCTGATGCTGCAAGTACTGAATTAAAAGCAGATGCTCTTTGTATCCAGTTTTTTGGTGATGATGATAAACTCATATTAAGTGCTGAATTGCCTGTTGTTAAATTACTAGCATCACCAATAAATTGTTGTAATTGTGGATTAGTAGTTAGTATTGATTGAGGAGAAGGTGGAGGTGATAAATGTTCCATGTTGGAATAGAGTTTTTTTTATTCTGCAAAATTTATAAATATTTAAATTGAAAATATTGTTTTATTTTTTTTTTGTATTTTATTATTAAATCATAATCGAAAAAGTAATTGAAATACATTATTCATCTATCTCAATAGTGAGACCATATTACTATCATCTACTTTTTAATTAAAGAGTTTTAGAGTAGACCTGAACTATAAGATTCCATTAATATAGTAACACAGCCGCAATTTTTACACAGAGCGACTTAAAGTATTGTATTACTTTTTTAGTAGTGACAAATTAATTGTGGCTGTTTTTAACCCAATCAGCAACTAGAAATTATGGTCGTAATCACTGACTGCTTTAGATGCTCAAATTGATGCCAACCACATTTGGTATGTAACATTTTCAATACAAAATGGAAAGGGTAATGGAAATATATTTACAAAATGTAAATTTTTTTAATAATGTAAATGGGATTTCAGGACTCAAGGCAAAACCAAACAGACCGACTAATAATTGTCGCAATGCAATGATAAATTTCAACCAAGGGCATCTAAATTATATTATTAATAATTTTTTAAATCATTTAAATTAAACTTCATATTTCACTTAATTCATTTCACACCTTAGAACTCTAACTACGATCCCAAAACCAAAATGGTTTATTAAATATTAATTTTATTGATTACATAAATCAAGTTTTAATTGACATTCGATAATATTTAAATTCGAATATACAAATAAATAAAATAATTATTAATGTCAAATAATATAATATTTTTTCCCCCTTAACGTAATGTAATTATTTACAATATATTTTATTTATTTAATTAATAATTAAGTTCTATTATACTTGGGCTAATAAATGGACTGCCTTAAATAAATCAAATAAGATTGCACTAGGTGAATGGGAATCAAAACGTTATAAACAAGGGTGAAAATATTTAATATTTAAGTTTTAATATTTTTAATTTATTTATTTTATAAATTGGAAAAATATTAAGTTACGTAAACAAAATGTCATTTTTACAAAATATTTGTATTATATAAATTTAAGTGACATATTTGTAAGATTTTTTTTTAATTACAATTGATTAAACGGAATTGCAAATTTGTCAGATTTTAAACAAATTTTTACTAGTAGTTCGAATTGCCTTAAACCATCACTAAACAAGTACTAGACAAATACGATTTTCGAAAACTTAAAGCCTGGAATTATGTTAAGAAGAGCGCCGTGGTTATCAAGCATCATGAGAGATTTCGATGGGTCCATTATGGTCAACCAGTAATTAATCTCCCTAAATTTCGGTATCCGAATTTTTGGTATTTTTAATTTTCAGAAAAATGTTCCTACTAAAATTATTTGAAAGAACAGAAGTGACTGGTTTAGAGAATGATCTGTGAATATAACATTTTTGTCGGTTCAAGTAAATGTCTTATATCCACAATTTTTGAAAATCATATTCCAAAATTTTGAATATTTTTAAAAACATATTTAAATGATTAAAAAATTCTCGGAAAGGGTGTAAAGTTTCAAATTTAGAAAAGTATTTTAAAAAATATTATGTTGGGCAATGGCAAGCGCTATACTACAAATGACGTTGGTTCATATGACAAAAGGCGTGTGTTCATATTATCGATGCTAGAAAACGCGTCAGTGCATATTATCGCGTTGTTAATTGAATGAGTTATAAATGTTGTTCCAGTTCTTCCCAATAAGACCACCAGTTCACAACAAATCAAGTTTTTATTATCTTAGAGTAACTGCTAGAAATTACTTATCATTGAAGTAAACTAAATTGAATTCATTTCATTTTTTTTTTCTATTATGTAATTTGAATTTTCAAACTTGGCATTATTGAGGCCGTATTTGCTGATTGATTAATGTCTGTTAAAAGATATTTTAGCTTTTGAAAAAAATGTTTATAAAAACGTGCTTTAGCATAGTAATTCCAAATTACAAAATAATATTTCGAAATACTAAATTAATCTATGCCATTAAATTGACTATGTAATTATTTGTAATATTAATAATTTTTGATATAATAACTAAACTTAACCTGTTCACAACTCGGCTTTGTAGAACGTTAATTATTTTCTCTTTTCAAAATTCTATTAAATTTTTTAAACAATTTGTAATAATTATCACCAACAAAAAACCACTTTGATAATAATCAAAAAATATCAACATAAAGTCCACCCTAAAATTATAGTTTTTCTTTTAATTATTTTATAAAAAGGACAAATAAATGTAAAGAGTTTCCTTGAAGGTTCCTTAAATATGAAGATAAAATCCATTTTTGATCTAATAATTTACATTTCATGAATTTTTATCCAAACGCATCTAAATTTATAGACAAATGTCAATCAAAGCAGTTAATTTTAGTATCAGCTTTTCGTGTTTTCCAAAGGAATGGCCCTAAACCCTAAAAAATTGAATTTTTCATGTTTTTGATGAAATGTCATATTATGTAAAAGGATATATTACACAATAGTAAATAAATTATTTGGGGTTGTTTTTAATTGAGGGTGGAATTGTTTCATTACAATATAAATTTCAATATAAACATTTAAATTATACTTAAATGATTCGGAAACCAAAAAAAAATTATTTATAAGTGATTTATTATTTAATTATTGTAATAAAATTGTGATAGAAAAATAGGTGAACTTTATATAACATTTGATCATAAAGTTTTGAAGAAGGTTTTTACAGAAAACATTGGGCTTCAATATCGATCATCAAGCAATTAGCAACAGAGCTACATTTATATGGAATATTTAATCGTAACAAAAGTTATAGATTTGAATAATTTTACAGAAAAATATAATTTTCTAATAACAAAAATATTTGAAAATTGAAATTTAATATTTAAAATTTTCGGTAAAATAAATATTTTGTTAAAACTATCACTTTAAGTATTGGTGAGTAAAAACATGAAAAATTCAAAAAAAATTTAAAAATCTTTTCTAAAATATTTATAAAATAAAAACTCAGATTTAATTGAATCATAATTACAACTGTCAAATGAACTAATGAAAAATAAATAATTCACTGATTCCAGAAAGGAATACATTTAATTATTTCCAAATCAAAATTAGTCAATAATTTTTTTGAAGCACTATAAAATCCATAAAGAAACCAATCTTTGGAAATGATATCTAAAAATCTTTGGAAATGATATCTAAAAATCTATAATTAATTCTTAGAAACTTAAGAACTGACATATATATTACAAGTGAAGGCTAATTATTAGTTAGATGAAACTAATTTAATATAAACTTGTTTCAGTTTCAGTAAAAGTTAATCTATAACTTCTTTGACCAGGAACAATAATTGAAATCATTCTAATTTCCTACCAAAAAACGGAGAAAATGATAATTTTCTATTATTTCATCAGTCACAGGTCAAGTAAATAAAATTATAATAGTTCTTTATCACACAACCTTCAAAATCAGGTTAAAAAAGACACACATCATCCGAATATCGATTAATGAGATGCTTTCGAATTGGTTAAAAGTTTCTACTGGAACAATAAGTTAGAACTGAAAAAAATCTTAAGTCTTACCCAGATTTATGGTAAATTTTTCAAATAAAGCTAAGATTATTTTAAGATTACTTAAAACGTTCATTTTCATGAAAGAATCAGCATTGCTTTTTGCAAATCTTTGTTATTTCATCATAGAAAATGTGGTCAAGGATCCCAATAATCTCAGTTTTTCTAAAACAGATACTGTCTAATTCTCGATTCATCGTTTTTCTCGATTGTGTTTAGATTCACACAAATGGATCTAATTTGTGTGAATCTACGCAACTGATTCGTTTCAATGGAATTATTTTTGAACATATTTCTTTAAACAATTAATTGAAATAATTAAAATAAATTAGTAAATATTTTTCGTATTTCCCCCAATAAACCAAATTTTTATCCCATATATTAAATAATTCTCAAAACTCACCTCAAAATTTGAATTGTTTAAATGAGAGATTTCTCAAAAAAATAATTGTCATAAATTCAAAATAATCCAAATAATAATAAATTAAAATAATTATCCTTTTCTTCCTTGCACAATTAATTTTATTAGTTTAATTATTTTTATAAATATCCTTTTTAAGGAAAGGCACTTTAAAGACACTAATAATTTTAATCGTTACTTCAATTTCATTACATATAAGTAAGGCACTTTGTATAATTTTTATTTTTCTGTATTTGATCCTTTTTCTTAAAAACTTAACACTTCACAAATTTTACAACATAAAATATAAATTTATTTAAAATTAATCTTTTATCAAAATTCACAAATTCTTAAAATTTATATCAAAAATATTTGAAATAAAAATATATAATCCATAAAAAATATCCATTTTTTGTGTAAAAGGAAATTATTTTCAAAAAACCAAAAAAAAAAAAATTATTTTACTTTCAACAAAATCTTAACGTTATATATAAAAATTTAATCGAATTGCGCAAACGAACCGTTTGGTACGGTGCTTAGCACCTGACTGAACTATTAAAGATAACTCCATTTCCATATTCCCAAAACAAAATAAATGTTCAATAAAAATTGTGTTTTTAATTTTTTTTTTACATTTTTCAAAATCCCAGGTACAAAAAAAGATACTTACCACCAGGTAAATAAGAAAACGAAATCAAATTTTTTTTTTTTTTTGATTGTACGGATGGGCAGCAAAAGAAAATCAACACAGAAAAAATTTTGTTATTATATGTAATAAATATTTATATTTTTGTGGTTAAGTATTAGTTAAATTTACTAATACTAATAATATAAAATTCAAAATTGACCAATACAAAACTCGTTAAATAAATTTTGTTTTCTATGTGTACATGGTTAAATTCACCTGGGATTTTATTGAATTGACGTGTGTGGGGGAGATGGTGTGGTGAATATTAAAATATTATTTGTATATTAATGAAATTTCTTGATTTTTTTTTGTTTTTGTAATGGGAAAAACATGAATCATTTTTAACTGTTAGATTTTTAAGTTAAAATCACCTCAATTTATTGCCCGTATGGTGAATTTTATATTTATATAGTATATTTTTGAATGTAATGTCCATTTTGAAAGGAATTTCAGCTTTAGAATTTTGATATTTATAAGCAATCAAAAAGATTTGAAGGTTTAGCAGTTAAAATATCAAATTTTATTCGATAATATCAAATAAATTGACAGTTTTTCCTAATATTTTTATATTTTCCAATGAAATTTCATAATTAACTTTTGGAATTGTAAATATCTTAATTAATATTTTAAATTTTTATTATATTTTACAATTTGCGATAAGATTTGAAGTTATTTTTAGCGATGTAACCATGACACTTTCCAGGAAATGACATTATCATCTTAATACGTTTCCAAGGTTTCCAAGTATTCCAAGTCGAATTGGTTTTTAAAATATGAAATTGATAAATATATTTATTAAAAATTCTATAAAATAAATATATTGTATTATAATTAACACTTCTCTAATAATGAAATTAAATAAATTTTGATCTCCAGCTTTAAATAAATAACCATTTATATAAAAAAAATAAAAGAATTTGGCTTGAAATGGTTAAATTAATCAAATAATCTTCGTTTATAATTCAAAATTTAGTATTAAATTGAAGAAACATGGCCGGAGAACAAAGTAATCCATTGTACCATAATCTTATCAATCGCATATACGATGAATGTAATTACCAGTTCAAGGTTTCGTGACATTTTATTACAATTTGGACCCAATAATTTCATTTTGTATTTTCCGAAACACAAGATTCTTTACACTGAAGTAACATTTATTGGCATTTTTAATAGTGAAATCGGGGGTGGACGTAATGGTAGTGTGCTATGCTAACAGTTGAGACCAGTTTCTGATAACATAATGTTTCCCTTTAATATCGTAAGCATAATTGTAAAATAGAAAATCCATAAGTAGACATACTTTAATTTCAAGATCCACAAAATATTCCTTTGGATTTCCAATTTAAACATGAATAACTTTGTTGGTAATTTATAAATGATAGCTGTCATATTACTGGCATATAGTAAAAATATCTCAAACTCAATATTGCAAGTCCATTAGAGAGCTTTTATCAAAATCTTTATAATGATTTAGTAAAATTTTAAAAATAATTGACTAATACTGTGAATGATATCCTTAACGAAATAGATTAAATAAATACAAATTTATTTTCTGTTTGAATTTTGTAAATTTGGTTTATTTTATGGTGGTAACTAGGTTTCTTTTTATCTTTATTTGAGCATTAAATGGCAGCCTAATTCTGCATTCATGAGAATGCTTTACTTTATGTAAAGATTGATAAGTACAAACTTAGAGTTTAATTGTTATAGTACATATTTGAATGTAATGTCCATATTGAGATGAATTTAAGTTTTAGAATTTTGATACTTATATAAGTAATCAAAAATATTTGAAGGTTTAGCAGTTAAAATATCAAATTTTATTTGATAATATCAAATAAAAGGACAATTTTTCCTAATATTTTATTATTTTCCAAAGAAATTTCATATAATCAACTATTGGAATTGTAAATTTCTTAATATAATTTCGACTATATTCAAAATCTTAGATCGAAATTAATTAAATCAATATACAAAAAATTATATAATTAAAATACAAATTATAAAAATTTATTAAAAATATAAATTCAAACAATTAATAACTGATATAGTGATTAATGAAACTATATGGAAGGAAAGGTGATTTAGTCTTGGTTTATCGCACTTACACAGCTTCTGATAGCATTTTAATTAATATTATTTTTATTAATATATTTATTTAATATAATATTTATTCGAATTAAGTACGTTTGATTCATAAACTCTAATATTTTTGTCACCTTCCTGATTTGGATTTCCCATACATTTGAGGTCTTATTAATTATTTTTGATATATCTGAGCTGTTTCAATAAACTAACTTAATTAAGTGCAAAAAAATGCTAAGAATCGTTTTTAATTAATGCCAAATAATTGGTAAATATTAATTCAAATTTCCCTAAACTGATAAAACAGAAATGATTGTAATTGAAATAAATACGTACAATTAAATTTTAATGTAAATTTTTATTTTTATTTATTCTTCTCAAAAAATCATTTTAACAAATTAAAATATATTTTAACAATTAATCATAAATTTTTGGCGGGAAAATATTTAACAATAAATAATAACGATAGTTTGTTCCCTCCATAAAAATGTATGTATTTAAAAGCTTCAGCAGAGACAAGCGTAGAAGTATTTTACCTTGCAACAATAAAACAAATTTAGTCTTCTGGTATGCACGTGCCACAACTTAAAGCAATTATTTTAGTTACACATAAACTGACCGCCACCCTCTCCCCTGATACTAGAGCTATTCTACCAACCAACAAACAATAAATAAATGATTCAATTATGCATATTATTATTTTGATGAGATATGCAATCAGAAGCGGCTGCAATTCGTTTTGGTTGGATTCACGCGGGGGGGAAATTGTGTTATAGAAAAACATTGTAAAATTTTTCTTTCATTTTTTATTTAAATAAATATATATTTTTTAACGGTCTTACCGTATGTTCTTTGTTCATATATTCAAAAAAAAAATTATATTTATAGACCTATTTTGATTGCCTCCTCCGCCCCTTCCAAAATATTATAAGAACCACACCGTCTATTATGCTCCTCCCATTTATTAGTTATTATTTTAATAATAATACAAATCGCGGGAAATCAAAAAAGCTTTAATATGTAATTTTATGTTAATATTGGTGTGTGGTGAAATTTTTATTTTACCTGTGATATTATAAACAACAACAACAACAAATTTATTTACCTGTAGATTTGTATTTTTTTTTTTTTCACATAAGAAATCAGGCGGAGTCACGCGCATATTGTTGAAAAACAAAAATCATTTTTTTATAATGTGTATTGGACGATGTTGCAAGGGAAACAAAATTATTATGTTCATGCTTGCTTGATCACCAATCGAACTTGTGTTAAGCACGTGTTGTGTGGCACGAGTCCATATTTAACCAATGTTGCATCTATGACTGATTGCAAATAACTTTAGAAGAGATAAATATTTAATAAAAAAAAGTGAATCAAACATGTTTGATATGAATTTTAAGATGTTAATTGAATTGGTTTGTAATATGTATTATACAATTTTTATTAATTCATAATGTTTGATTAGAAATAAAATTTCCGGACTTTGGAAAAATGGAAAGAAATTTAAATTTTTTAATAATATTTTAAAAATAAGCTTCTTCGTTCACTGATCCGACAGAACAGATGTATGGCTTTGTATATTCCTCCTCTTTCTAATGATATATAGGTTTCCTGAAATTCCATTTCAACTTGTAACTATATAGATTTATTTATTGCAACAAAATCTAATAGCTTTTATTTATATAGTGATAAATTATTTTTGTTGGCATTTACTTACTGGTTACTCGTTTCAAGCTGTATAAAAATAGAGAGGGACATAAATGGCTCTCGGTCTAGAATGAACCGCTGGACCTACCACCTTAAACACATTCAGAAAACCTTTCTGAATAATCAAGCTCAAACAACTGAACCTTTTTCTATAAAGTATTAAACCATTTCAACCATCAAACTAGCTATCAAACTTAAATAATATAAGATATCTAATATTATCTTCTATCAAAATTTACATTAATTCTTACATTATACTTACTGTTTGAAACGGTGCACAAAATCTGTTTCATGTGGACTAGAACTAAGAATTTTTCACAATACTCTGCAATTGAAATAACCATCCGCATGTTCTCTTCAACACTTATTTAAACTTAATATGACCCTACCCTAACAATATGGCCTAGTACAAAATAATTTAATTTTTTCATTGATTTTGGAAAAAATAAATAAATCTTCAATTAAAATAAAAGCTAAGGCAAACAATCGTACACTCTATCTAAAGTTGTTGTTCAAATTGTAAAAATAAACCCATTTGAACCCATAATCTTACAAAAAATTTATGATAACGTATTTCTTCAAGTCAATTGTTCGAAAAATATTTAAAATTATTATTTTATATAAAAATTCAATTAGGAGCCAAAAAAATTTTATCCTTTTATAAAATCTAATCTGAAATTTTTATATTATATAGAAGACTATGAGAGACAGATGTTCACCACGAAAATCATCCCCTGTTTAAAAATTAAATTTCCTAAAATATACTATAATAAAATTATATATCTATAAATATATATTTATATTATGTACACCTACGAAGCCAATAAACTTAACTAATGTAAAAAACATCTAAAAACCTAATTTAGTACCGTCCACTTTATTTACGTTCTGTTCAACTATTTTTTGTTAGAGTTATCCCAATTCCATTTTGCCGCTAGCAAAAGGAATAAAACTAAAAAATATTTACATTAAAAATTCAGGATCTTCTATACTAAATTATCATAAAAAAAAAAAATATTTTCTTCATTTTTAAGAAGGTAAAAAACACAAAAAACCTACAATGATCGTGCGCCAAAAGATTAAATCAGAAAAGTCCTTTGAACCCATCAAAAGTTATCTAAACCTATATACATAGAGCAACAAAAAAAAAATCGTATACGTATTTCGTTTGGGAAAAGGACCATAAGGAGAGAACTATAAAAAACAGAAGAAAAAAATATCTGATCATTTTAGAAGAAGAATTTAAAAATATAACAGACAGAAGAAAAAAATGAACTAACATTTTTTTTTCTAGACGAGTAAGGTGCATTGTCCTCTTAAAATTCATATTTTTTTCTGATTTTTGTTAAATCCCCAGGAGGTTAACATAATACAGAATATATAGATAATAATAAGGAAAAAGTGAAATGATGAAATTATTGTTGTCCTAAAAATATAAATAGATTTACAAGCATACAATTAATTTGTGAATCAGTTTTAATTATTCGTCACTAATCAAGCCCGAATCTATACTTTATAATTAATCTGGAATAATTATAAATTTCAAATATTGTTCCTAGATAAGTCAATGAGATTATGTATGTGTAGCTAACATAGAACATTTAACTTTTTAGTATACTTCTCTTAATCCTCCGAACTGAAAATACTAATACAAATCCTAGAAATCAAATGAGATGGTAGCTAGCTGAAGCAGTAAGACAGTTGAAGTGCAAAATAATCAAATGAAAGTGTTCAAAGCTAAGTTTAACATTAAATCCAGTTGAATTCGTGCGATATTGGCTGAAATAAATATAACTCTTACACGTCAACAGCTTTTCAAATATCTTCAACACATTGAGATTATTTAGATGCCTACAACTAGCTTAACAATTTAAAGATTACGTATCTAATATTCTTCCCATTATATTTAAATATCTGTAAAGTTATAATTAATCAACATGTCAACTAATCTATTCAATCTAATTCTTCTATTGAAATGTTGCTTCTTAGGAAGAAAAATAGTTTTCTTACTTTCAAAATTAGCCTATTTCCAAATGATTCTACAATATAATTTTATAAAAAATATACGAGAATAGCAAGTAGATTTAAAATTGGACTATTTTTAAACTGAAGTTTAGTCTGCAATATTCTACAAAATAATGTGTAAGCTTGTAATTATTCTATACTGAATTCAAGCTTCTCTGAATTCAGATCTCAAAGACTTCCACAGTAAAACTATTTATAAAATTGTGAGAGATATTCTGTATTTCATGCAGTTTGCAGTGAAGATGGATCTCTTAAATCAAGAGATCTCCGGTTTTGAAAGAATAACTATGGGAAAATAACATAAAACAAAACGTGACACATGGTAGCAGTCCTGAAATGAAGGAAGGCATTGACAAATAATTCGCATTTTCCAAGAAAAACGAAAGTACGAGTTGATATAGCATGAATATATAAAAAATATTCTTATTTATTAAACCTCACCAATATTTGATATTTGTGAATCGTGATGCTACATTATTCAAAATAATTATTTGCCTTGAGATTAGGAATTTAAAACTGACTTTAAGAAACACCAAAAATATTAGTGATAAAAGCCCATATAATTAAAGATATTGATTCATTTTTTAAAGCCTATTTATTAGGCCATCAAAAATTTCGAAATAATCTTATTAAATCCATAATTTACAAAACTAATTTAACAAGGATTATCGTCACTATCTTTCTAGTCCTAACCTCTTTTAATCTGTTGTCATTAGTTTAATTTTAAGGTCTTAGAACTTAACATATGTGTAACAAGGTCTCAATCTCAAAGCCAACAAAACAGAACAATAAACCAAACAAATTTATTTCAGGACATTCGCACATCAGGCAATCATCGATCAAATAGTGATGATAATCGTATGAAACGGAACTGATCAATGATAACAACAACAACAACAACAACAAAACCTTACTATATTAAACCTAACTGCGGATTGGAAATAAATTTTTACATATACACAATTTTTTGTATCCCAATTATGAGAGTAAGGAAGGGTCTTTTGAAAAAGAAAAAAAAAAGGATATTGGAATTTTTTTTTTCCCCTCAATATAGTCTGGTAAAACAGTTGTGTAATGGGATAACGAAACGATAAACATTTTTTTGGTAATTTTTTGATGAAAAATTTAAATTAAATTTACAGTTAATAATCATTTTTGCACCAACGAAGTTTCAAGCTGCTGGGTTTTAATTTAATCCTTATGGATTTTTAGTATTACTACATTTTTTTTCCTTATTTTGAATTAAAAATATTACAGGTTTCTTTCACCACCGAAATTCGACATTAATTTTTTTTTTTATTTTTTTTTTTCTTTAAAAAAAAAAGAGATTTTTTATTTTATGAAAAAAAAAATTCTTTTATATAATATTAATAAAAAACAAATTCCAATTTTTTACAAAAAAAAAAAAAAATTGTTTTTTTGAATGAAGAGACGTAAACTCCTTGGTGCACAGGTAATAATAAAAAAAACAACTCACAAACTGTTTATAAGAAATTGGATGTATTTGCACCTGTCTTAACGACATACGGTTATAAACCATTTAAAAAAGAGCAATCGAATAACAACAACAACAAAAATACTACATCAAAGTTTTTTTTCTTGTATATTATTGAATGGTTTTTTGGTCCGTGCCATTGGATTGAAGTCAAAGATGTTGAATCTTTTAAAATTTATCCGAAGATCAAGAGAGAGGAATAATAAAAATAAAAATTGAATGTGTACATCATAAATTTGAAGAACGCACAGGTAAAACAAATAAAAGATCTGAAAGAAGGAAGCTGAAGAAGAGTCAGACGAAATATTTAGATTTTTTTTGGTTGGGATATTAAGAATTGGACCACAAACGATCCGGAAGTAGAAAAGTTGTGATATATTAAGACAATTTACGAAATATTCAAAATTTTGTTCGGGTTTTATTATTTTGGGTCAATGTAGTACATTTCATGTAGAGAATTATTGCATCCATAAATATGACCTTGTGACAGTACAATGATGTAGATTGAATGTCTTCTTGGTTTGTTCTTGGTTGGTTGGTATAAGTGGCGAACCACACATCAACTGACATGGAGTTCCAATTAGCGCGTTTGAGCCATTTTGAAACCACTCACTCCCGTGACCACTGGTATTGTTATTAAGTAGCGGTGTCCGGTTTGGTAGTTTTAGATCCACCTCGTAGCGTTCAGAAACTTGACGGTTTCCGTGGGTCACTACGTGCCAAGTAGTATAAATGGCAACGCAAACCTAGCATTACCATACCATCTTGAATCCTTACATGTTGTCTAAGATTAGTGGCCCTCTAATTAGACTTAATAAATTTCTAGTGGAAACTGAATGAATCCGGCGAAAAGTACCAGATTTTTTGGCATCAAGATTTCGAATATAAAAAGTAGCTATAAAGAATCATTTTGTAGCGGTGGCGCTGGTGTAGTAGTATTGTGCTATTTTATGATGCATAGGTCTCTGGTGTAACTACAGACCGAGACATCGCTGTCACTCTAAGTTTACTCAGCTTTTTATGATTACCAGTAATAAAATTTGCAATTCTGATTTGAAGACTGGGAAACATGCTAATGGTGAGACCGATTTACTAACAACAAATGTCTCACAATTAAAAACCTTTAGATTTTCTTGCAGTTAAATATTAATCCCCTAAAAAGAAACTTATAATTCGGAATCCATTTAAAATGAGTAGGTTCAAATTCAAATTGAAATAAAATGTAATGAAACCTCATTTAGGAGACCAAGGTTCAATTTAGGCTATATAGGGCAATTTTGTCTACTAATTTATATTAAATAGTAATTTTTACTCACATACATTAATAAAATAGCAAAATCATGATCTACTCTAAAAATCTAAACTATCAATTTCATAGAACTAACCAATTAAAACTATTTTCTATAATTAAAATCCATTTAAATTTTATTTTTATTCTTTTTTTTCTTTATCTCATCCTAAAAATCTATTCTTTCTTCAAATTTGATTCATCCATTTTAGTGTTATTTTTGTCCCCCTGCACATTAAAACACGTGCTGGTGCTGAGTATCCTCGTGCCATTAGTTAAGCACATGTAAACACCTTGCATACAACAATAATCTATAATGTTAAAAATTATATCGACGACATTATTTTCGACAATCCGATAAACATTTCTTATCGGTCTGTCAAAAATAAATTCTCAATATTTTCTTTTTTCCATCATTCTTCTTCTCTGAATTATCGCTTTATTAGAATTAATTATAATATTGTTTTTATGCTGTGCGCAACATTCAAAAAGGGTCACTCAAAAAAAATATGATTAAGATTAGATTTTTTAATGATTCCTACATACAATTTCGAATTTAACTTTCTTTTAAAGTATCCTCGTGCCATTAGTTAAGCTAATAAAAATCGGCGGGAAAAGCTGAACAATAAAATAACGGATTCAATGTTTCATTAATGTGGGGTACCTTCATTAATCCCATTTCGAAAATAAGATTATATAAAAAAATTTGTTTTTTTGAAAAACATCTGCTCTATTAATAAAAATCCCAATAGTTTCATAAATTTTGTGATTATACCACAAAACAAAGAATATTTTAAATTGAAATTAGATTTTTACGTTAAAATAATTAGAGGAAATTTTTATTTAATAAAAATTATTTTGTAATATTCAATTTTCAACACCTATAAAAACAAAATTGTTGGAAATAAATTTAAATGGATTTGTTATTTAAAGCCACAGACGTAAAGCAAAACAAAAAAAGAAAATTTTTATTTAGGTTAAAAATCATCTGTGCACGCACGCGCGTTGATCAATTATTTTGCAAGGGGCTAAAATTCACAGTTTTCATCCGTTTTTTGATATGATTAGTTGTACCAATTCAATTTTTTTTTTCAAATATTTTTGACTTATCATTGAAAATATTACATTAATTTTGAGTATAGAAAATTTATATCCTAATATATTTGAAAGTCCTGGGTTGTGCTGATAATTCTTATTAACTTAGATCACGCAAGCGCACGCTTTCATTTATTTTGTAAAATTCTTTTTCCCTTAATGTTGTTTTTATTTTTTTGTGATAGATTGAAAACTGACCATCGATCAAAACCGGACGGATAGATGGATGGATAATCATCAAACATATGTTATGCTAAAAAAAAAAATCTTCATCTTCCATAGTTTTTATTTATAGAATGGAAAGATTTATTTATCAGTTTTTTTTTTGTTAAGTAGTTATCCCTTAAATAAATTATTGATTAAGGAAATGGGTAAAAATATGGTAAAATTTTTAATCTTTTTTTGAAAGGATACAGTATGGTCCAATATTGAGTTTTTGGGGGGTATGTTTTCTGATGTATTTTATATGATTAAAAATGATTTTATATTAATTACAAAATTTCGGATGTCTTTTATTTAGTAATTTTTATATTTAGTATTTAAAAGTTTTAGTAATGGCGTAATGAAAAATTCGATTGTAATTTGATTTAAATAATCTTTATTTGCATAATGAATGGAGACTGTAGTACGTTTCGTTTAGTCATATAGTAACAGAACCATTTATCCCTTTTGTATTAACTCATATACTAATCATAAGATCGTCATGAATAGATGCACAATAATCAATAAGTTACAGATTCATCTCACAATTGTGCTGCAAATCCTTATCTTTGAATTTAATTCAAAGTATACAATTAATCAAAAATATGATTTTATTTTTGAAATTTTGTTCGACAACCACTTATCTTTTCTATTTCCTTATTGTATTTTAATACGTAGTTGCCAAATTTCATCTACGTGTATGTTGCCAAATTTCATACTTTTGATTTATGAAATTTTTCACATAAAAGATTAATTTAGTAATAAAGTAATTTTTTTTAAAAAATAATAATAAGTTACTATTTGAGTTCTTCAAATTAATTAAACGTATCTTTTGATAGGCTATTTAAAAAAACAGTTCAAATCTATTATATTTTGTATAAGTATAATTTTATTTCCTTACAAAATATTTTTTACTAGATTTAAAACGATCATTACCTACACTTATTTCAAATCGTATATATCCTTCTATTTTTAAATCGGGTTGAACACAAAATGCACGATGCCTATCAATAATACTGCCAACAACATCTTCAGTATCAAAGTGGCATAGAATTCGTTTAGATTGATCAAAACATGGACCAGTTATGTTAACAACTGTTCCACCAAATATATTAATAAATTCTGCAGCAAAAACAAATTGTAAATCAGATGACATCCCTTAAATAGATTTAATGAAGTTCAATAAAATTTATTGAATTATGAAATGTTAAATAAATTATTCAATACGTTACGTACCATCAACATCCTTACATGTCCCTAATATAATCTTTTCATCTATTCGGAATATATGCCTTCCAGGAAAATTATTCGTTAATCCTTTGGTTTTTAAATCAAGTATTTTTGATGATTGACTGTATGGTAAATATTCATATGCTTCAGTGCCATTACCAGCATTAAAACCAATCTATATTTTTCGGATAAAGTTTAAAAGTTAAAAATTGATGAATGTATAATCAATCCTTCACAATCCTTCGCGGATGAGAAATCTTTTTGATATTATTCACAAACATTTTTTACGAATGTAAATATCAAATATTGGAAATAGATTGTAATCAGAAGACAATTTATAAATATACTTACAAATGCTGGAACACCACCTATACCAGTGACGGTTTCACCACCAGCTTCGGTATGAGTAGTCCAGTTAATTGTCTCATAATTATATAAAGCATATGTGGATATTTCGTCTGTAGCTAGAACTACTTGAAAAGTATTTGTCTATTAAATAAAATAAAAAGTGTGGTTAAAATAATTTGACACTGCTATCGTTATATATCAGTTGCTGAACTCACAGTCGAACGTGCTGCATCAATTCCACCAGAAAATGTCATATTTTTCCATGTAACAATAATTATATGCTTTGGTATAAAATTATTAGCACCAATAATACCTTCACGAATATCCCACATAACACGTTCTCGTACCTCAACACCAAATCTATCAGAACGTGTCATTAAATCACTCTCCAATCTACAAGAAATAAATTACATTATCTGACTTGTTTGGTGAACCACAAGTTCCAAAATGATCCTTTAAAAAATTTATCTTTATTTTAAATATTTCTCGATAATAATTATGTGACTCCAACTTCGATGATATCCAATAATGGACGCCAAAATAAGTTAGTAAAATTATGCTTCTGTATGCTTCTGTAGTTTTATTTAAAATTTCCTCAAATTTAAAAATAAATTTAAACTAAAATTGACTAAACTTTGTAATGGTCTTCAAATACTCGGCTGGTAAAGCCGAGTCAGTTAATTAAATGAAATTTATTTATAAATACCGAAAATAGACTCCTGGTGAACGTTGATCAGAATCAGTTAAATCATTTATTCCAATACGACATTTAGAAAAAAATATCCCAATAAATGATGGATCATTCTCTTTAGGCCAATCCTTGACTGGAAATACTATTGGATATTTATAATATTCAGGTGGATCAGAGAATTCTAAATAACCATTAAGTGAAATCTAATAAATAATATACAATAATTTTAGATATAGAAGAATAATTTCAATCAAATAAATATAATTATTCTTACCCTTATGTAATTAAATTTTTTACCAAAAAATGGTAATTGAAAATCGAAATTCTTTTGAATTTGTGGTGATAATGTATTTATATTTCTTTGTAAATCATTACTACCATTAAATGTATCCTTGTCAAAATACCAATATAAGAAATGTCCCCGAATTTCATTTAATCTTTGTTCAGATATTATATAAGGACTATGGTGAGCAAGTGATTCCGGTGGTGGTGCAATACGATTTTGTGGATCTAATAAATTAATTATTACATAAATAATTTCAATTTAAATTTTATTATTTGTAATACCCCAATTATAATTTAATAAATTATCATTTACAGATTTTAATGGTTTTTTCGGAATATCAATTTCAGCACTTGTTGCTGCAATTACGAATATTAATGCACATTTTAATTGCATTTTATAGAAATATTTTAATTATATTTTATTAATTATACTGAATTAATAAGTTTTCGCTGTTAATTATTACTAAAGAAAATTGTTTTTATGAAATTCTACTTTTAAATATATTTTTCGCTTATCATTAAATTGATAAGATGAACTTTTATGGGTAGGAATTGAATTTAGTATGAAATACAACAAATCTTAATGAATTTTATTGATACTTTAATCTTACACTAGCACACAAATAATAAAAAAATTATATTACAATCCAATGCAAATAAATTGTGCACATTGAGACCGTCTGGCTTTGAAGGTATGAGTACAATTACGCCGCCTTACATGCCAGCTTCATACTGTGAAGTTTATAAAGTAAATAAACATTGTGAAATATACAAACATAAACTGATAGCAAATGTACTTGAAGCTGATTCATTACTTAGTTAGTTTGTTCGTTTAAGGAATAGAGGAATATTCCACCCCACGTACTGAAGCCTTATTAAAAGGTGTGTGGTACTCTCCAGTCAACCACCGTGTCCAACAATCCTACTTCTCTAATGAATTTAATAGTTTTAACCGGAATTATCCGGCCTGCTACCACCAAGTTATTCATGAAGAAATTTCCCACAAACCTGAAGCTTTTACTTGTTGTACTTGTACCGAGAAGCAATGGCACAGTAGATTCTCCACCGAATCCTCCTTATCTTCACATCATCTGCATGTTGAGGTAATTGGTCAATCTTAACCTTTCTTTCTGAGGATTACATGTCCGGAAGCAGGTCAAATTAATATGTGGATTTAACTATGTTAATTTTTAAGAAATTCCTTGTCTTTCTAGGATTCGGGTTTACCCAAAACAGTTGTGTTGATAATAGTCCTTTAATACACACTTTAGAATGTTACCCCGCAGATATATGAATTAATGAAGTATTAAGGTATATCAACCTTGAAATATTAGTAATATTGATTCCTCGTCATCATCAATTGAGGCGTGAGAATTAAGCGGAAAAATAATAGGTACATGAGTGGATTTTTTGTTTCAAAATTTAAAGACTCACTAAACGTAATGTGTAAACAAATAGTTTAATGATATTCTTTCCAGAGTTTCGGTTAACTACAAAAACCATATGACTAGAATATAGATCGTCTCAAATATAAACCTGATGGTGTCAAAGATCAACCAATATTGTTTAACGGATTTTTTTTTATATCATTATAAATGGGAGGGATGAAATTTTCTTTCTTAACCAGTAAAAGATGCAACAAATGAATTAATATTCATTGCATCATAACAACGGTTGAACAATTTACAAAATTTACAATAAAACAATTAAAAAACTAAACATATTAACAAGAATAAATTAATAAAACTTTCAAAATGAAAAAACGGAATTTTTTATATTTTTAAATTATTTAAAACTTTTACATTTTTATTATAAAATTATAGTGGTTCACATTAATAATTTCTATACCCTCTCTTTTTTGTGACAATCCATCTAGTGTCAGACATAAGCGCGGGACTGTTGCGCCCCATTTGTTATAATCTAGGGTGAATTCTCTTCGTTCTAGTCGTTGACCATATTAAATATATATAATATAAAAAAAAGTCAGCACAAATATTAACAATGACAAGAAAGACGTTGAGCCCTTATAAAAAATAAAGCAATCCAACTGAATTTCTGCTATAAAGCCAGTTATTCACAAAAGTGGATTTATTAAATAATGTTTTTTTGTTTTTGTTTTACTTCATCATAATATATCCTTAGGGTCTCTTGACTTATATACCATCAATATGGATAAAATATATAAAGGTAAAGTGTGCGCACACTCCACTGACGATAACGATGAGGACGATTTGAATTTTTCAGTGTTTTTTTTTGTTGTTGTTACCTTTAATTTCAGGATTCGTAAGGGATGCCCGGCTGTTGCTATCTAATAAAAATTGCTTTTTTTATTGACTTTTCAGGTTTTTTATTTTGTGTTTTTTTCTTTTTTTTGTGATTCAAATTGCAAGATCCTTGTTTTTTTTATATATATGGGGGTAAACATAAAATTACACTGGTAAGGTTTTAGAAAGTAGAGAGAGAACCAGATACAAGTTTGTTAAATTTATATAATGGCTTTGATTTTAAGATGTTTTAGGTGGAATATTGTATAGGATTCTCGTGTAACCCGATTGAAAAATAAAACCGCGATTGCATTCAAAACCCGATTGTAAAAGTTAAACCAAACTTGTTCCTCAAAATGTTTATTCATACTAGTTGTACGCTGTATGATAGGCCATGTTCATAAGGTAACCAGATCAGTAAGGTTTGTCATTCATATATGATTAACATCCGATTTTATCCTTCACTACGCACCTGCCCTAGGTTTAAATATAAAACATATTTCAATTTAATTGATAGCGATTGGCAATTACCAATTTATGAACGTAATTTTGATCTTTTTCAAACAATCTCTGAAAATTAATTTTGCTGGAATAATTAAGTAAATTTACTAGTTGTTTTCCATTACAAAAAAAGCATTTTATATAAAAAATAATTCAATGTTGTGAGTGCAACTACGTGTTAAGCTAACAGATTCTTACATCCCACTTTTAGGCAATTAACTAATAGTTTTGTAAGCCAGTACCATTTTCTGTTATTCTTTGGAGTTTAATGGAGGAAACCTATTTCTATTAAAGCAGAACAGTTTGATTAAATTTGATGCCCGAGGCCCATTTACTTCTTATAGACTCTTCAATATTGGCGGTATATTTTATAATTTTTTATATTCTTAATCATGGGAAACTAAATAATTTTTACAAAATTTATACAATAACAAAATTCGAAAAAGAATTCACCCAACGATGTGTTCCATTAGAATGAATATACGCGTGCCGGCTGTCGCTTTTTCGATTAAACATCAGAAGAAGAAAAAAATAAAAAAAATATCAAAAACTGTAAAAAAAAAAACGAATCCATGTTACAATAAAATTTAAAAATCGTCCTTACGAAATAAAAAAAAAATTATTATATAAATTGAAAAAACCGCAATTCCTTATATAGTAGAGTGACAGACGGTATACATATATATACGGTAAATATAATTTATTTTTGATCAACCTGTGTACAGGTAAAATAAATGATATTTTCTATATAATTTTTTTATTTGAATTTTTTCGTCCTTATAAATTATATTTGAGCAAAAACTAAAGTTATTTATAAATAATCGACAGGAACAAAAAAATGTACAGTTATATAATAAATTCATACAATTTACCTATATCCTTTCAGGGCTTAAATTAACGATACACAAACGCAATTATATTTGGCACTTTCAATTTAACTTGGACATTGAAAAAGTGGTAAAAAAAAATTAATTACTATGAAAAAATTAATTGAAAATTGGCAAAACAGTTTTCAGTTGAGTGAAGATTGAATAGGGTTAAATTTATTCATAAATTTATTGTATTCTTTCTTATATATAGAAAATGTTACTAAAGTCAAAGTGCAAAAGTTAAAACTAAATTTTGAAATATGCTCTGAATAGTTCTCTTAATACTGATTATTAATATTAATTGGTAATCTAGTCTAGACTCCAATAATCGAAACACTAACACAAAATTTCAATTTCACAGACTAAACTTGCTTAAATGTAAATTCATTTATGTATAGAATTGAGATGGTTTTTAACATTAGGATTATTAGGTATATGAACTAATAATACCAAGTGAGCAACAATCACAATTCTTCATAAGATATAAGAAGTGAATTCAAACAAAACCAAGTACATAGATGAATTTTTTTTAATTTGTAACTTAAACTTATATTATACTAAAGGATTGCTCCATCCTCCATCCTACATTATTAAGCAGGTTATTGGGAAGATAGATCACTATCTGAAATGAGTAAAATCGTAAAACAAATTATATCAATTTAATTTATCCATTTTAAGTAAATCATTTCCAGTTGTAAAGTAAGAGTAGACAGAAGAAAATTAGTAACTTGCTCTCTACTTATAATATCTCTTCTGTCTAACAAATAATGCAATAAAGAAATAATAATATTTTTCAATTACTACTACTTTTTATTTAAATTAGCGTATTTCAATATTTTACATTAACAAAAACTATGAAATTGCTAGTATCTATCTATATAAACCATACTTTATTTTATAATGTTCATAAAATATAATGTATAACTACGAAATTTGAAAGCCCTCTGTTGAATCCTAGCATAAACAGAATAAAATAAATTTTACGATATCGTAAATTCGTTTTCGGTAGTGAAATTATAAATGTATATCCTGCACATTTCCGAAATTTTTAATCCATTATTTAAGTGTATGAAAATGCAGTTTTCCATATTGATTTTTCATACATAATAAATAAACGGAACACTTTTAATTTCACCCACCGAAATAATTTTTGGATATTTGGATTAGTATTTTTCTCATAAATATAAATTTTCGTAAACTTATAAATAACGTTTGGTCACCACAATTATTAAGTTTATGATATTCTCGCTAGGTGACTCCACTATCTGAATTTCTGAATTGTCAAAGATAGATTTCAAAAATGACATAAGAAAATACAGCGCAAGCAAAATAGCAAAATATCAAAATCAAAAAATAAATTTTCGTATTTTTATATTTATTTTGTATCCATTGAATTAAATTAGCTGGTAAAATATAGTTCGGAAACTTATAAAATCAAAAAAGAAAAAACAAAAATACAATTTTTTTACTTATGTCGCAATGTTTTTACAACATTAATAAAAATTCAAAATTAAAGTCATGAAATCAATATACAATTTAGTATTATTAATATTTTTTGTGTTAACCTCAAAGAAATCGTCCACGACCACCGCCACCGGTGCCAACTCAATTATTACAGCTCAACAACAAAATATTCTATTAATAGATACACCGGAATGTCAGGATATTAAATTCAATTGTGCTCATTTAAAATCCACCGATGATTTATCAATATTAGAATGTATTCAATCATTTCGAGCAGCACAAATTGAATCTATAAGTGATCAATGTCAACATACTATATGGAATCGTACACTAGAAACTCTTAAGGACACAAATGTTTTAAAATTAACAGAAAAGTCATGTAGTTCAGCAAAAATTCATGAGAAATTTGTTGATTGTAAAGTTATTGATAATCAAATTGGTTTTTATTTAGGATGTTTAACTGATAAATTAGATACAATCAATGAAGTGTCACAATGCCGTGAAATTATCCAACGTTTAGAGGGTATTGCCTTTACAGATTTTCATTTAATTGGTAGTTTTATTGTTGATTGTGGTCATGAAATTGAAAATTTAGCATGTGGTCGTTTAAATCCAGATCGTGATCGTGTATCACAAGGTGAGACAATAGCATGTCTACAAGATAAAATTGATGTTTTAGGTCCAATATGTAAAAAACGTGTTTTACGTATTGCCCAACAACAAGCTAGTAATTTAAAATTAGATCATCAATTCTTTTTGTTTTGTAACAAAGATGCTAAACGATTTTGTCCAAATGATCGTCCCGGCACCGGTAGTATTTATAAATGTTTAGTTAAACAAAAAAACAATCCAGAATTAACAATGCAATGTCATGATCAAATTATTAGACGTGATAAATTATTAGCTCTGGATTATAAAGTCAGTCGAGGTTTAGCGAAAAAATGCCGTGATGATATTAAAATAAATCATTGTAGACGTGGTGTATCTGAAGATAAAAATATACGTTTAGCACAAATTTTATTATGTTTGGAGACAGTTGCCAAAAATGGTACTAAGATTACAGAAGAATGTCGTGTTGAAATAAATGATCATCGAAGAATGTTAATGATGGATTATCAATTATCACCGGAAATATTAACAGGTAAGCAGTTAAGAAAAAAAAAATTATTTACATTTTAAATATCACTAAGAAAACAATATCAGAATTAATAAATTATTTTGATTTAACTTCATTTTCAATATCAAAATACCATGATAAAACACTAATATTTATCAATCAGTAAAATTTAATATTTGAAGGCGTTATTATACCAAGTTTTTCAGTCCCATGCCGAGTCTAAAAAACTACAAAATTCAAATTGACTAAAAAGAAAACATAAATTATAAATTCAAAAGTGTATTTACAATGAAAAAGATTTAGATATAATATTTTCTGGAATAATTTCTTATCAAACTCAAATATCTGAGATTATTTACATAGCTCCATACAAAAAGTAATTTACAAGGTTTCAGATAAAGTACTTATTTTAATTACTTGTAAAGTAATTTTAAATATCGAATAAATATATTAGAATTATTTAAACTATTTCCCAGTAATATATTAACTATTTCTCATATTTAAACTATTTCCCAGTTTTTAATAACTGTGTTTACATAATAATATTTTTAAATATGCTATATTGTTCTTGGTAACCATATTTACAGCTGTAAATATGGAAATACAATATTTACAGCTGTAAATGTGGTACCTATATTTCCCATAACTTGCAAAATTGTGAATAATTATATAATTTTTGATGAGTTTGCATGTTTGAATATTGTTTATGATATATTTTTATCATAATTCAGAATCGATACGGTAAGTATATATATATACTTACCGTATCAAATTTATGTAACAATTTTTTTTAAAAAATCTTACGTGTCCAATATTATCGTTTGTTAAATCGTATATGATTTTTTATCAAATTTAATTTAACAATTTTAAAAAAAAATCTTACGTGGCCAACATTATTGTACACTCGAAAATTGATCGTAAACAGATATTCTTTCATTTCTGCCGCTTGTTCAATTTTAATTATACTAAAGTACATTGCCTCGAGTCCACATATGCTATTGATCCAATTAAACCGCAAGCCCTAATATCCATTATTTGGACTAATAATTATATATTTTCCTATAGAATTCACAATGTAATAAATTATGTATATAAGTTAACTATGGAACATCAAAGTCTACCAAAAAAATGTTATTAAATCAATTTTATTTCTATTTAAGGTTGTGCTGATGATATACCGAAATTTTGTGGTGATGTTGAGGTACAAAATACAGCTGGCGGTGAAATCATTCATTGTTTAATGGAACACGCTAGACCAAAACGTCGTCGTGATCGTCGTTTAACATCAACTTGTATGCGTGCCGTTGAACAACTCGTAAAAGTTTCAGATGTTGGTGAAGATTGGCGTGTTGATCCAGTATTACGGCGTAATTGTAAACCTGTTGTTGATGTTGCATGCCGTGAAACAGAAGGTGGTGATGCACGTGTTATGTCTTGTTTAATGAATCATATGGGCACACAAATTATGACAAGCGAATGTGAACAATCATTAATGCTAATACAATATTTTATTGCTAGAGATTTTAAATTAGATCCACAATTGTATCGAAATTGTCATGATGATGCTGTACACTATTGTCACGCGAAAAAAATATGGGATGATGTAAATAGCGATAATAATGGTGGTGAACAAATGGAACCAGAAACTGCTCCATTAGTATTGCCATGTTTACATCGAATTGCATTTAGTGATGGTAAAGGTGAGGAATTAAAAAAGGAATGTTATCAAGAAATTAAACGTGTAATGCGACAACGGGCAATATCTGTTGATTTAATACCAGAAGTCGAAGACGAATGTTTAGATGATTTGGCGGCATTATGTTTTGATAAAACTGAAAAGGGTGCAGAAATGCAATGTTTACAAGATAATTTAGAGAAATTACAACAAAAATGTCAGGTAAAATTATGAAAATATTTATTTAATTCAATGTTAGATAATTCGATTTTCGAATTGTGTTCGAAAATAGAGATTTATGCACTCTATTATAGAAGAATTATTCGATTTGATATTTCCGAATATATTTTAATATTATTTAATTATTTTTTTTTAGGATGCAGTAACAAAATATACCGAAGATGAAGCTGCTCATGTTGAATTAAATCCAATTATAATGAATGTTTGTCAAGAAGCAATGAAAAATCATTGTGATCATGTTTTGAAAAAGACCAAAGAACAAGGTATTAAAATCAATTGTATTCATTTATAAATGTTGTTAGAAAAAACATTGTTTTTTTTTTTTATTTTAAGGTGACATGATGGACTGTTTAATATCACATAAAAATGATCCAGATATGAGACAAGATTTAAAATGTCGTGCAGCAATTGAACATTTCCAAATAATCTCATTGAAAAATTATCATTTTACATATAAATTTAAAGAAGCATGCCGGCCATACGTAATACGTTTCTGTTCACTTAGTACAACAAAATATGATGTAGTAGCTTGTTTAAGTGAAGTTATGCGTAATGATACAATACGTGGTCAACGTCATACAATACCAAAAGAATGCCGGCAACAAGTTAAAGCACAATTATATCAGCAAAGAGAGAATTTAAATTTTGATCCAAAGTTAGTTATTGCTTGTAAAAAGGAAATTATGCAATTTTGTTTGGATGTACAAGGCCCTGGCGAGGTGAATAGAAAGAATGCAAGTTTTTTTGCCCATCATTTTTTTTTTTGTGCCTTCTAATAAGTATGAGTTTTTCAAGTCTTTCTTCACATTTTCTTAAAATGTATTATAGTTTCGCGAATTTAGAAGCAAACTAAGTGTAAAAATTTTAATTGAAATTTACAGATTTATTTAATCTGGTCCATTACAACAATTTTCAGTGATTTGTGCGTTCCGCAATAAACACTGTATTTTTTCAATTGACAAAAATTAAATTTAATTTATGTAATTTTTAAACAAATAGTAAAATTGTAGATTGATAATTTAGTGAAATTGGGATACACTAACCCGGCAAAAGTTTGAATCCGCCTTGACATTTAATTGGTTGTAAAATTGAAAATGATATATTTAACAATTAATAAGAATAATTTATTTTATAATATTATTTCTGGTGTTATTTAATACGAAAATGTCCAATTATTTCTAATTTATTTCTTGTGAAATATTTTTTTACAAATTTCTTCTTATTATTTAATGTTATGTTAGGCTTTTCTATTATTTCAGTAAAATTTGTTTTCTGTACATACATTTTTGGTTTTTTGTGGCATCAAGACAATTTTTTTTTTTTTTTTGTAATTCTAAAATATAATTAAATATTTTTCAAATTTATTTTAGGCTTTAGAATGTTTACAAACGAAGAGTAATCATTTAGGTAATACATGTCGTCATGCATTATTTTCTATAAAAAGATCTGAATTAGATGATAGTTCAACAGATTATACATTAGTGAATACATGTAAAGAAATGACATTTCGATATTGTAAAGATAAAGAACCATCAAAATTATTAGATTGTTTAAAAGTATATAAAGATGAACCATTATTTGATCCACGTTGTCATTTAGTTGTTGTTAATCGTATGATTGAACAGAATACAGATTTTCGTTTTAATCCTGCATTACAAAATGCTTGTGGTAAAAATATTAATCAATATTGTTCAAATATTGTTGCCGATGCAAAAATTAATGAAGAATTAAATGGAAAGGTAAAATATAAATTACACTTAATTCATTAAATCATAAAAAAAAGGAAAAACTAAAATTAAAATATTTCATTTTTTTTTAAGGTTATAAATTGTTTAAAAATCAAATTCCGTGAAGCAAAACTAGAACATCAATGTGAACAAAAAATGATTGAAATATTACAAGAACAAGCATTAAATTATAAATTAAATCCATTATTACAAAGTTTCTGTCGTCATGAAATTGATATTTTATGTAAACCAAATGGAAATGATATTGAAGAACATGGTGAAGTTGAGGAATGTTTAAAAAATGCATTTTTAAAACAACGAATTATTAGTAAAGAATGTAAAATTGAAGTAGCTAATTTAATTCAAGAAGCTAAAGCTGATATTCATGTTGATCCATTATTATATCGTTCGTGTACAGTTGATTTACTTAAATATTGTTCAAATGTTAAAAGTGGTGATGGCAGACGTAAGTATATATAAATTAATAATAAAATTGAAATTTTGTCAAAAGAAATCTGAATTTTCTAAGTAGTTACACGCTTGCAATCAATCAAGACAATTTTATATATTATTGAGGTTGTGTTGTGTGATATAAGACTATAAATTCTTTATAGTTCATTCGAGTCAGATTTCGAGCTATAATGAGATTTTCCAGTTTTACCAATTGCTAAATAGTTTTTTTATTATAAATTTCGCTTATCTTTCTGAACAAATTGAATAAAATTATTGCAACTTATTTGTTTTTTAGTATTCATTTAATTACTCTTGAATATTTTAAATATTAATATTGAAATTCTAAAAAAATATACAAAAAATTTAGAATTTAGCAAAGAATTTTTTCTATATTGAACTTGTCCACGACAATTACATATCAATTTTGATAACACCAATGCATTTTCAAAATAAATAATAATTATTAAATTTTAAAATATTTAATATTATTTTTTATTTTAATTAGAACTGAAATGTTTACAAACAATTCTTCAAGATGAATCAAAAGCAATGGAAGAAGATTGTCGAAATAAATTACTTAAACGAATGGAAATGTTCCAAAATGCTGAAACTGTACGTATATCAATTAATTTTAAATTAAATTTTAATTGATTTACACAATTTTTCTATATAATTTTTTTATTTTAGATTTTACAATATCCACCAGAAAATATTGAAGAATTAGTTAATCAAGTTGTTACATCTCCACAAAAAAAATTCTTTTTATTATTATTATTTTCATTTATTGGTATGATTTTTATTATGGGTATGTTTATGGGACGTATAACAAAACGGGCTATTGCTATAAAAAATAAGTAATTATAGTTTTTAATACAAAAAATAAATAAAATATTAGGAATTTGCTTAAGAAATTGATTTTTTTTTAATAAACAGTATATAAATATATAATAAAAATGTATCCTAAAAGTTAAAAACGTTAAAATTTTATAAACATATATTTTTTTTTTGATACTATATTTAAATTTATCGAAATATAATTAAAATATCAATATAAATATTATATATAATTAATCAATAATTTACTTGACAACACACTAAAATATAAATTTTATATTTTAATTAAATTTAGTTACCAAAAATTTCAATTCATAAACTATATAATAATTATTATATTAAGTTAATTTTTTTTTTCAATTATATTCATTATAAATTTAATAATCTCTAATTTTGTAAATGTGTAAAAAAAAAGATTTTTTTTTTGTAAAAATTTTTATCGAATTTTGTTAATTTACAAAAAAATATTAAATATTTAGAAATCTTGACACAAAATGACAGCTATAAAGTGAACGTACAACACAATCTCTTTTAATCCTTTTAAACAAAATGAATGTATAAATTGTTTATTATTTAATTAGGTAAACACAGAATAAAGTGATAATTTTACAAAAATAATAAGTTTTGTTATTAAGAATTTGAAAATTACATGCCATTGATTTGGAAACCTAATATGTATATAATTATTATGAATTATTTTGGGATGAATTATTTTGGGCTTCAAAATTCCTGAGAATTATAGTCAATCTTCATAAACTTGATATGATACACGCTAATGTGGTTCACATTCAAATGCCCTATAATTTCAAGTTAGTGTCAGTTCAGCCTTCCATAATTTTGTATGCAGTTCCAAGATGCTAATTAAATTTATAAAGGATAGATAGTGTAGTAAAAGAAGTTATATATGTATAAATATAATGATTTGTTAAAGATTATTTGTAGATTCTTCATCTTCCATGGGACAGGATCCGGGACATCAACAATGAAATATAAAATAAATGTCTACTATTAGTTATTTCAAAATTTCATGATATTTTTAATGCAGCCAAATGAAAGCAGAAAAATAAATAAAAATTGATATGATTTTAGTTTTAAATTTTTCCATTGCTTGGCATCATTTATCTTTTTTACACTGAATATACTATTATTAATTACGCTGTATACCTACTTATTCAAAGTTAAGGTTGAAGTTAATTTCATTCCAAATTAAATTTATTAATTATTATATAATTTCAATTCATTGCAATTTATTTACGTATATGCAATAGTTCAAAATTTCATTTGTTGATTATTTCTAATTGCGATGTTAGATCTTTGAGTTCTTTTAATTTTCTCTGTAAAATTGCTAGCTATTGAATTATATTCTAGATTGAACTAAAGAGGGGAACCATTAGGGGTTTATGTACGTAAGCCAGAATTAGGCTCGTTGTATCCTTCACTGAAATTTCAGCATTGGTTCCAACCAATATAGCATGAACCAAAGCATTTCCGTCGTAGATGCATGAGACAGGGACAATGACAAAAAAAAAATTTTAGTTGTCTGACGTTCATTTCCGCATCTTCTACACATGTTTATCTCGGATCGCCTTTTTTTTAGTATGATCCCTCAGCATTGAGTGACCCGTTAAGAACGCAGTCGCCAGGTTTACTGAGTTTATGCTATTATGTAAGCATTTCTTTGTGACTATACTTCGCAAGGGACTCCACCTAAGTGTTTCGTTATTTTCCCTTTGTTACAAGCTATCCAGCGTTGCAGATGAATATCAGTACGCCTTTAGGGATTGCAATTCGACCCCAACTGTGGTTGACACAACCACCAGTTGCGTACCTGTTCTGGCAAGCTGGTCTATTTTCTCATTTCCGGGGTGAAATGTAGACTTTGTTTGTTTAAGCTAGGTTGTTTATATTGTGTTTACATTGTTGAGCCAGTCTATATTATGCTGTGAAGCAAGTCACCGCCTTCAGAGCAGCTTGACTATCAGAACACATCTCTAACAGTAACACCAATGTTAAGGAAAATGTTTCAAAGTACTTAATTCGCTACCACCTCTGCAGTGTAAGCGGTTAGCTGGTTTTGCGAGCCAGAATTCCAATAATTTCTAGGTGGGATATTTAGATCAAAATATTTAGTTGCTTATTTATCTCTACGTCAAGATGGAAGTCAATTTTAATTAATTTGAAATTCAAATTTAAAATTAATAGGAAACTAATAACAAACAAATTTGCTGAGATAAAGTATTTTAATTTGCTAGAATAATAACTTTTCGCAGAAGTTATTCAATAAATTTGATAAGAGTCTTATCAATATTTATTTAACCTTTCGTTTATATTATTGATCTAATTAAATTTAATTTATTTAAATATACTATTTTATTTTTTATTAAGATTTAATTTAGTCATTAAATAATATTTAAATAAGAAAGACGTTTTTCAGTTAATACAAAATTAGTACATAAAATTATAAAATGAAAGGTATAAAATTAAATTGAAAGAAATTCTATAAAATAAAATAATAATTTGAATTTGAATTATAGAATTCCTGTTGCCATTCACAATAATTCAATTAATTATTGTAATTACTGGTGTACCAGATCGATGTGGTAATGGTGTTAAATACTCTTATCCTGGTGATCCAACAAAATTTGTTGTATGTGAAAATCATATACCATTAGCAAAAAAATGTCCAATTGGTACATCATTTAATGAAAATGTACAAGTATGTGATACAGTTAATAATAGTCAAAATAGTCAAAGTAACTCCAGAATTATTGAAGTAATTGGTGGAACATCAAATTATGGTTCAAGTTCTACAGTAGATACTGAACAAAAGTGGACCGGACAAAATAGGGAACCTTTAACTTATGTTAATCCAAATAATTATAATAGTCAATCAACTAATCAGAATGACTTTGAAGGAAATCGACTTGATCAAAGTTTAGGAACAGGCCATAATAATCAACCTAATTTAAATAGTAATTTAGGTCAATCATTTTACCATACTCCAAGTGTTCGTCCGTCATCAAATAGTGTTGTTTTTCCATCATCAGGTCAGCCTATAAAACAAAGTTTTGGTAATGATGGTCAGTCTGGATACAATAGTGGATCAAGTGTGTCTAATAATAATGTTAGACATCCAACAAATTTAGGACAGGGTCTCCAATCTAATTCAAATCAACATTATGCTGGAACAAGTCAATCTAGTTATCGTGAAAATATAGCAAGTAGTCATTCTAGTGGAAGTAATGTACCAACATCTGGTTGCAATAATGGTAGATGCCAAACTAATGTACCAACGTCTGGTTGCAATAATGGTGGATGTCAAACAAATGCTAACCAAGGTCAGCAAAGTCAATACAATAATCAACATCTTCAGAATACTGGTATTAAAACACATCAACAATATAGCGGAACTGATATTAGTAGAACTTCTAATGATCATAAAAATAATATATGGTTACAAAATCAAAATAATCATGGTTTAGATCAGAATCATATAAATTTAAATGAAATAGGAGGTTCGAATGGACATTCAACAAATAGTTGTAATAAAGTTGCTCCTGGTGAGCATATTCCATGTCCTGGTGATTGTACTAAATTTATTGTATGTATGGAAGATGGTAATAATGTAGTTAAAAATTGTCCACCAAAAACACATTTTAATGCACGATTACAAATTTGTGATTGGCCAGTTAGTGCTGGATGTGCGAATTAAATAAAATTAATTGAAATTTAAGTTTAAAATAATGAAAAATAATTTTGATATAATAATTACAGAAATATAATTAAATTTTAGAAAATTTAAGTTGTGATTTTTTTATATATTTCTATATACGGTATTAAAATAAATGTATGTCTTAAAGCTAAAGTTTATGCAGATCGAACTTAATGAATATGTCAAATTTTATAATTTCACCATATTTACTCTAAGTTCTTAAAATTATTTTAAAATTAGTCGATCCGTAAAGGCTTACAAGTAAATTTTAAAATAAAAAAAAAAAAAAAACTTAGGGTCTGGATCGCAACTTTGTTTGGTATGATCTTCAGTATCATCTAAGTAAAAATGCTGCCATATTTTATAGTTTGGCAAACCATTTCGTGTCCACCCTATATACATATCATAATTTTAAATTCATATTCGAAAATATTGGCTTTCAGTTATTTAAAATAAAACCCGTTCAATACTTATGAAATATCAGTTTTGGCCCTTAGAATAACTCAATAAATATTTTTGTGAAAATTAAATTAACGAATTTTTGTTGGATTTATTTTTCTTTCTGTTTCAATTTCAATATTGGTATAAAATAGTAATTTAATAATTCCTATTATAAATTTTAATTCCATTTTCTTCTTTACTTACTTATTTACTTACTTACTTACTTACTCTTCAAAGGACTCTGCAATTCTCCAGCTTCCGGTTATGTTAAAAATTTCAACATCAATACCATCTTTCCACCAGATATTGGGTCTCCATCTTCTATGCCTACCCTCAGGTTTCGAATCAAAGCAGAGCATTTTCGCTCGATTTGACATTGCCAACGAAGTCTCTAAATCCGACCCTTTTTCTTTATTTGATCACTAATAATCTCTTTTCCGTGCTTTCTTCGGTCTTACGAGAAATTATGGACTGAATAACAATGAACATTTTAGATTTTTTACTTAAAATTTAAAATTTGGCCATTATTTACGAAGTCAAAGAGTTAAAATCCTTATAATTTTTGTATGCATAATCGTTTTCCAAGTGTATTGAATTTTCTCAATCAAGTCTATTCAATTTTCTTAAATAACCAAGTATTTTTCAATGAAAAAAAAAACGGAACCAAGCGAGAAGTATTTTATTTTTGTTCAAGCTCTGTCAAGCTTATAGTTTTATCTGTGACGCTAACGTCATTGTAGTCCTGACCAAGGGTAGTAAAATATTATGTACACCTGTTTTCATACAGTGGACAATTTATTTACTTTTTAGCTGGATGTATATTTTGAAGTTTCAATTTTGGAATTTCCTGAGGCTATGCCCTGTTTTTAGTTCAGTTATACTTACGAAGGAGCCATTTATTAATATTAATAAAGCAAAGTTTTTATAGTGCATATAATTAAATATTCTGCTACCTTGGGTGTCCAAACCACGAGATCTTTTGTGCTTATCTGTTGCGGTTGACCCTATTCGAATGTATAGTTCTGCTAAAAACATGAACCTTATATTTTCAGTTCGTAATCTTTAAAAGTTTATAAAACTCTGTTTTACACAAATATCTTTCAAATATTTTATTCTTTTATTAAATAAACAAAAAAAAAATAATTATATATTATTAAGAAATAAAATGATTTTGAAACGACATTTAGGATTCATCAAAAAAACTACATCAGAATTAATTAAATTTACATTTTTTTTTCTTTTTTTGATCAAAATTCTTTTAAAGTATTAATTTGCACATAAAAATACCATTACAATAATACTAATATAATTTAATTCCAATTTAAAAACTCTATTTGATGAGCTATTAACATCATTTTCAGAAAATTCATCCAAATAATTAGTACCAATTGTGATTGGATCATCAATTCTAAAATATGTCACTGTCGGACCTAAAAAATCATAATACAATCAATTTCCCCCAGACCATATTCAAATAAAAATATAGTAAAATGATGCGGTCAAGAATTCGGATGCTTCGCAGCTTATACAGCCTATTTTCACCGACTGCGTTAACTGCGAAGCCAACGTTCGTATTCTGAATTATAATCCGATATTATTGCTCTGCAGTTACTGCAAATCTAAATTAATAACCGAATGACTGCGAAAACTGGACAGCAGCAGAATACTTGACCGCATCCAATACATATACTTACTAGTACTATTCACTTCCATTAATTCCGGTCCATCAATAACTGTTGGTATACCAGTAATTGCAAAAGTTGTCCATATATTAACCATATTTTTAGCTACTTCTATATCTTTAGTATTAAATGTATCAGTTGGCCATGGAAAGATATATTGTAAATCATTCCAATGAGCTGCTCCAGCAGAAAATGGATATTGAGCTTCATTTAAATGAAGACGTGTATGTTCACCTTGATAATCAAATGTAAAAACATAACATGGATTTGAATTATTATTATTATTTTTGATGCGGGAATACAATTCAATAAAATGAAGTAAGGGTGCTTTATAGTTGCATACTGATAATGCCTAAATGGAAAAAAAAATTATTAAATTATCATAAATTTACAATATAATATAATTAGTTAATAATTAGATGCCATGTAGATTTATTTCGTTTTCATATTGGCTCAACATTCCGGGTTTATAGTGTAGCTATGTAAACCCAAATTGCCATAATTTAACAGGTTGGACTTAAATTATGGCACTACACACAAACTATCAAAAAAATATTGTTATTTCACTTTATTTTATGACCTTATTTCGGTTGTCGAGAGGCCACATTGCAATTGTGAATTTATTCCGCTTCCGAAAATTAAATAAAACAATGTAGCCTTACTTCACGGAAGAAGCTAAATGCCAAAAAAAAAGAATTTAATTAATTTAATTCGAGATTTGTCCGAAATGCAATAATTTCAACAACTGATGCTTCAGTGAAATTTCCTGGATTCATCCAAAATTAAGACAAAAAAAAAGTTTTATAGCCTTTTTCCAGAAAATTAATAACAGCGACCAATCAACTGGTTACCATTTTATAGAAGTCAAATAGTTTAAAATCATTCTAGGTCAAATCCATGAAATTCCATAAGATCACTACACAAATAAAATATACACGTTTTGCCTAGAATGTCAGTATATTCATTTAACCCGACTCCATTTTAATCTGTCGAATTGGGGGCACGTAATTCGAGTATTTACAACTCTCGGGTACACTTACATCAATCATTCCTGGCCAAATATTATCATAAGCAAGATTTTCCAAATCATTTCCATCAAATAATGCTTTAGCTGTTAATTCCAAAACTAAACCAGAATCATCATTTGGTCCACATCCATCTTCCAGAGCCATTTCTAAAATTAATTTTGGATTTATCTGGTCAATTGGTTTTTCCAGTTTCTTTAGTTCATCGTAAACAGCTGGAAAACATAAAAAATTAATAAAAAAAAAGGAAATTCCAAAAGAATTATACAAAACAAACTTTTCCATAAAACACTGCCATCATGTTTTGTAGTACCACCAATAATTGGATATGTATAATTGATACGTTTCATTAATTCTTTCGGCATATCAGGTAACAGGCCATTTTTATCATCGATAGTTAATCGTGCTGGTATATTACTATTCACCAATTTTTGTACGCTAGCACTTTTTAAACATTGATTAATATCTAAAATTTCTATGCATTTTGGACAATTAAGTTCTTTACAAATTTCTGCAGATTGATTAATTGGTTTTGTTTCAATAATATTTGGTTGTAAAATTGAACCCGAATGAAATACGGCACGTTGAAATAATGCCAATGGTACTATTGGACTAATTAATAATAATGTTGTAATTGAAGCACCAGAAGATTGTCCAAATATTGTTATATTACTTGGATTACCACCAAAATATTTAATATTTGCTTTGGTCCATTTTAATGCTAATAATATATCTAAAATTGCAACATTACCGGGTATTTCATCAGTTTGTGTTGATACAAATCCAAGATGTCCAATTCGAAATTGTGGTACAACTAAGACAACTTCATTTTCTAATAGATAATGTGGTGGATATAAATGGGCATCTTCATATTGGAAATCACCACCATGAATATAAAACATAACTGGTGAATTACTTTTTAGCTGCGATGAAAAGAGTTTTTATAATTAAAAATTTTGGGTAATGTAAAAAACGATTTTTAATAATTTTTATTCCTACAAAATTCTTTATTAAATTCTTCTTACATTTTTGGTAAAAACACAAATATTAAGACAATCTTCCAAGTCTTCTTGAGGATCTGATAAATTTAAAATAGATTCTTTAGATGGACAAACACGACCATAATTTTTAGCATCATAAATTGTATCCCATTCCGGCATTGATTTTGGTGGCTTTTAAATTTAAATAAAACATTTTTAATTTAATTATTATTGATTTTTATTTATATAATTTATAAATACCAAAAATCGATTTTCATGACTTGGTGATTGAGCATAAGGAATACCTAAAAACTGCATAATCATTTGTTTTGTCCATGATGTTTGTGCTCTGGAACCTTGGATTTTACCAACATTTGGTATATCAACAATAAGATCAATACCATTAACTAAAATTTGATTTAATCCAATTGAATTTATTATCACAAAAATTTGTAATAAAAGAAGAATTTTATTAAACATGATTTTTGTTTGTTTGATTGATTATTGATTGATATTATAATTCCTGCAAATAAATATTAAATAAAATTTCATAAAATTGTAAATATTAAGTTTAATAATTAATAATATTATCAATTATTACAAAAAAAAAAAATCCTTGCATCAATATTTTATTAAACATTTGACTTCTATATAGTATTTGTAAAATATTGATTTTAAAATTAAAATAATTTATTTATATTATCAAGACGTATGGCTATTGATAATATAAATTAACTATATTGTTTACAGCTATATTGAGATTTCGAATAAAAATAGTTTAACATGAATTTAATAGTGGCGACAGAGCCTACACATAGACCATACTGAGATCTATAGCATTACAACTTTTATGGATAACAAATTCAGCGTATGGGTTAATATTGAGGTATTATCTAGTAAGTTGAAGGATTTCGAAGTCAAGAAGTTTCCTGGTGCTGCAATTCAAGACCTCTTTCAGAGCTGGGAAGTATGGTTCTCATAGAATAAGATCTCTATACGTATAGCGAGTGACGGGAAGTGGCATAGAATGTGTTCTTTCTATGGTTTCAGGTTGGCCTGAACCGCTGCAGTTTCTGCACTGAGCACTTACGCTTAGTAAAATATTACCTATATGCGCATGCTTACCGATGAAGCAGATTAAAGTTAGAAGACCGATTGCTCGGCAACGCTATGGGGATTAACTATGTGGTTTTTTTCTAATTTAGGTACCCCACATAGGTTTAGTTATTGAGCACGTGAATAATTCATTCCAACTCTTTTTTGGTAGCGCTATAGTCTTATTATGCCGAATATTCATTAGTGTTTGCAATTGCATTAGAACCAGTTCGGTGGGTTCTTTTTCGATGTTTGCATCTATTTTGATAAATTCATGCGCCTCTTTGTTGATCTTAATGTTACAGAGTCCCGGTACCCAGCAAAAGTCTATTTGTACACAGATTTGGAGTGCCAAGTAACATTCGCGCACTGTTTTAAATTTGAATCCTGCCACAAGGCCTTTGAATGCTAGCCTCACTAACCACTGTTAACTGAAAGAAGTACAGAAGTGCTTGGAATATAGAATAATTTACTAATCTCTATAAAAGTTTATTCTATAATATTTCAGTTGATTTTTGATTTTAGAAGTGTATAGTAAAATGACAACATTTTAAATCAATTCAATATAATTAACTATTAATCATGTAAATAAATATAAATAATTAATTGAATTTATTATTTACATTCATGTAATTCATAAAATCGATTAAATTAGTACAACTAGTATGAAATTTTGGAAATAATTATAATTATTTTTTTGATTAATTTGTGATTTAATAAAGAATAATGATTATATTAAATATTAATTGTCTGTTTAGTAATATTTAATAATTTGATTGTTACATTTTTATGTAGTACAAATTTGTTATATAACATAACCTAAAAAGCTAATTCTTTGTATGGCTTTGTTAAATGTTAGTTGCGTGAATTGTATGTTCTTTATGTTATTAAACTTCTTTCTATAACCTTTGTCCGTCCTATGTACTAGTAGAGTATGAATACCAAATTTGGTATCCGTATGATATTCATAAAAATCGGTTTGAAGGCGTACAAAAAGGTTTCTTCATTTCGCTCTATGGAACATGAATTGGAAGGATAATTTTAATCTTCAACATTGAGCGCTTCTCCTTCATAGATTTGGCTTCGTTTGAGAATATATATGTGACTCTCTGACTTGATTTTATGCGAAATTATTAATAAGCGATATAGATTAAATTGAGAATTCCATTAAGAGCTGGGCGCTTTTTAAACCATCAATGAAAATCATTTGTCTAACTATGATTTTTAATCATTTTCTTTGTCACACGTATGTTAAAAATTTATAACTTTTGAATTCTTTTAAATTTAAAACTAAATTGTTTAAAGATAAATTTTATTATTTTTATAACTAGTACTTAGTTGATTCAATAAATAAATAAATACTAAAACTACTGTCAATATAATTATAATAAACACTAATGAATAACTATTGATTCAACAAAATTGATAGAGTTTTTCGTTATGATAAAGAACCTCTAACTAATAACGAAATCATATAATAAATATAGAAACTCCAATAAATGTAGAACCTTTAAGTAAATTAATTTGGAAATAACACTCTTAAAATCTTGTTGGTGATTTTAAATGCTTGGGACAGTCTTCTATACCGACTTAGGATTACCAAACTTTTGACTCACTTTATACTTATTAAATACTGGAAATGATTAAACGAGTTACTAACTTTTGGTTTAAAATATTAAACTTTTTAATAGTTATTATCCTAATAACACTACTCCGAATGCGTCACTCGTCAGACTAAATAGTTTACTTATTCCGGAACGGCTTGGATTAAGTATTAATAAATGGCGAGCACACAATACACAATAAAATGTAATTGTAGTGGCGAGCAGTATATATAGAAAGAGATCAAAACCCATATAAAAGTTTTTATTGTGGGATATAATTTAAAAATTAATTTTAACTTTAATTTAATATTTATATAATATTACCGAGCAGCAACTAACTTCCTGGAACTGTAATTACATTCTTTTTAAATTAAACTAATAAAAACCACATCAAATTTTGCTTGGATAATAAAAATAACACTATTAAAAAAATATGTTTTAGACAAGTTGACAGTTTCGCGAAAATTGATTGATTGACACTATTGACAGTAAAATAATAACATAATCAAATTAAGAGTTTAAGAAGACAGTTTGAAAAAGAACAAAGAGTTAAAAAGAAAACATCGCAGTATGACAAGCACCGCAGTCCCCATGGTCTCCCATACTGCAAACATTATTCAATTAAATTAATAGAACAATTATTACAAATTTTATATGTAATAGCATAAAGAAAACAAACCGAGAAAATATGATTGACAAGGTCATCAGAAACAAAATGTATTAAAAAATGATTAGTGAATAATATTAAATTCAATTATAGTAATTATTATAAGTTCTTGCAATTTTACGTTGACGATAATGTCCACACGTGTGTCCGTTTTAGGACTTACAATATAATTAATTATAAATTATATACTTAATGCTAATAGAAAAGAATTTATTAAATTAAATAAAATTTATTCTTTTATACTTAAATCCATTCACGAAAAACTTAGTAAGCAAACCACTAGGAAGAAAAAAATAAAAAAGAAGAGGAATCGCGAAATCCATTTTCTTTTTGTTTAGGCTCAATTAACTACAGAGTTACATCAAGGACGTTACTTCCTGATTACGTGAACATAAATTAGTTCGGCGATAATGTTTGGCAAAGAAAGATTGGATTTTCAGAGTTCATTTAAAGAGTAGGCGATGGTTGGTTCGTTTAAGTGGCGAGTCTCCCGGCCTCGTCTCCCAATTAGCGCATATGAACCGTTTTGCTTCCAATCATAGGTTACGCAGTAGAAAGAGGTAGTTTAAATCCCCCTCGTACCATTCAAGAAGCATACCGTGTCTCTGGTTTGCTTCGGGGCTATATCACTGAGTTGGCTAAGGTATATACTGCCGAAAGAGTTGTATCTGGCTCTAGCCTGTGCAGAGCACTTGCAAATGAAGTGCACTATAGTCTCTTTCTAGTGCGGTACTTTACAGGCCACATTTTCACCTGTAATAGGCCATATTACAGTAAACAATGTATCGGAGAAAACAAACTCTTCTTCATTCGACTTAAACATGAATATCTCAACGCTAACTAAAATGCTTCAAATGTGTTTTTATTTCTTAGTTACGAATAAGTAGCCATTTACAAAAGATAAATTAACAGATAAAACTTTAAACAGCACAAATAACGAATATCGTGCCTTCAGTGAATGGTGCTTGTGCTATGTAACATTAACTGTTAAGAAGGCTATCTATATGAAAGAATTTGCAATGTTCTCATATGTATGTATGTATATACTAAAAATTCTGCTTATTCTAAAAAATAATTTTGAAATTAAATTTTTGTTGTATATAACATTTGAACTGAGAGTTCTATAAATGTCAACTTCGAAGTCAATACTTTAGCACTTTAGTTTATGTCATATTGTTTTATTTATATCTAAATTTCAATGTTAGTATTTCGACCTATCTGCCCAAATAATAATCTGACATAATTTTAACAAAAAAAAAAACATTCATTTTTGTTCTATAAATCTTTGCTCGAAATTCTTTTATCAAAAATGACCTCAGCACCCAACAAGTGACATAGAGATATTAGTGAGATCTTAATCAGGATAGTAAATGGTAATAAAATTCACGACATTATTAAATAAATTGTAATTTTATTTATATAATAAAGATTAATTTTAAAAAAAAAAAAAAATTTAGGCAAACCTTAAAAGATAAATTACATAATGTCAAATTAGCCCAGCCTTGTGGTAATTTTGAATGAATTTGCAACATGAAATTATGTTGTAAATTTATTTTATTAATTATTAAATATTACAATTACCATTTTTTCCACATTTCAAAGTTTTTTTGTTTAAAATTTTCAATTTTACACGAAAAATTTTTGATTTTAGAAAATATACAAAAAGAAAAGAAAATTTCGTACACAAAATTTACTAAAGGTCATGTTCAAGTATTACCAAATTTATCATCAGAATGTCAAATTAGGACATTAGAAATATCGCGTGAAAATTATATTACTTAATTCTAAAAATAAATCTTTAAGAAAATATTGATTGCTAAAATTATTTCTTAAGTTGTTATCACAATGTAATTTGATTATTTTAGCAACTTCTTAATCGTATTATAATGAGCAAATTAAGCTTAAGAAAAATATTAAAAGAAATTTTAATTGAAGTTTAATTTTGTGAAACAAACTGGAAAATTTAAAAGTTTCTTGGTAATTTTTGATAATGAACGTTTATAAACAAATTGAATATTATCAGTGTAATTTCTTGAACGTAAATATCAGTGGACTTGGACTGAATGTCATTAATATTATTGCGTAATCATCAATATTCGAAATTATGATCTGTAGAATTTGTTATAAAACTGCCAGTTTCAATGGTCTTTATTGCCTGACGCAGGATACCTAATGCTTCGCAAAATGGAGAGAATCTTGTTTCCTTCCTAGGTCCTTTTTAGTAGTAATTTTAAGATATATTCAAGGTTTAAATATAATTAAGGTACTTTATAAAATGTGGGGCGGTTACTGAGTAATGAGGCATTTGCTCCTAAATTCGATCCCATTTGTCAAGACATGTCGCTATAAGTTTACTCCAGCTTATTTAAATGAGTATCACAGTAATAATCGCGGAACGTTCCTTGAAAATTAATTTCTCACTATTAAAAGCCGTGAATTTGTTGTTTATGGTTCGGTATAAAACTTGTTGGTTGAAATTGCAGTAGAATGCCAGAAAACCATCAATAAGTAGGCTCACGAATAAGAAAGAAAGAATCTTTACCTAATATAAGACGGGACTATAGACTAATGGTTCATATAAACTTAAATTTAAAACTTATGGCTAAATAAAATGTTATCCTAATTATAAAAATTACAGAATTTCAAATTATATTATCGCACATAAATCAGCTTAATGGTAAAAAATATGTTTAAAAGATTTTATATTAATGGTAAAATTTTAATCTATTTGATTTTCTTTAATATTAATTTTATAAAAGTAAATTGAAAATATTAATTAATTTGAACACACCCTTATAAATATATACGTTTCAGAAAACTTGACCTTTACAAGTTTTCCACTGGTTAAGTCTTTAATACCAAATTAAAGGTGTAACAGTTTTAACACATTTCCACATATCAATAATTAAATAACGTATATTTTTTTTGAAAATAAATTAATTCAATATATAGAAAATCATCCAAAATGCACATACGACATTTCAGTACTTAAATTAATATTTGGTCAGCCCATCAAATAGCTATAACGTAATAAAATAAAATTTAGAAGTTTCGCAATCATTTCAAATTTAATCGATTCCTCATTTCTTCTTTGGATGGTGAGATCTTAAGCGGGTCCAGTTGTAATATTTGGTGCAACTTGATATAGCATTACGTACGTGGCTGTTCAGATTGAGAAAATTATAAATTATTTTATTTAGAATAGAGAAATGAGGGGTTGGTTTTCCATATAGGAAATTACTACTGTCCCGCCGGAAGTTATATTATACGTGAATTCTTATTTGAAATTAAAATATCTTAAATGTGGATCAATGGAACTTTATTTCTTAAACATTACTAATCTTTATCAAAAGTATACGACCCTCAATCCTCAATTTTACGAATTTGCTTATTCTTCACCATAATACACAATTGTCACGTTTGTTACAAAAATATTGGCGATATTTTTTGAGTTATACAAATGGCCCTAAACTCAAATGCATTAAAAGTTATCGTGCAAAAGGCTTTAAGCTATTCAGTTTTAGGGCAAATCTTGCTACACTCTTAACTTTTGTTAAAACTCTATCTACACTAAAAGTTCAAAATTAAATAGTAATTTATTTCTCCTCAAAAGTTTGTAAATGTGGATTAACGCGGTTTGAAACTAGCATAAAATACTTTAAAAGTATTTTACAAGAACACTTTTTTATGTTCACTTTTATTAAAATTTATTTATTTAAATTCACTTTTAATATTTCATATTAAAAACTTACTAAAAAATAATTTTAATATTTCTTATTTATCTAGCACCAACTCCTTGTGACCACAAATCCGAACTAACTAGAAAATACTGGAAAAAATCATTTTCAAGAAAATGTTAAAAGGTTTTTCTTTTCCATTTTTTTTTTATATTATAAAACTCACCTGTTTGCATTATAAAAACCTTTTAAAATGACGATAGACATTTTGTATATATCAAATAAAATGTGGAATTTTTTTTATATTTTGTTAATTACTTTGACCACTCGCGAGGGTGGTTAGGACAAGGATAAAAATAATATAAATTCAAAAAAAAAAAAAAAAATGTATAAGTAAACATATTAAGTAAATTAATGATCTAAAATAGCTCATAACTTTTTTTTTTTGGTACGCATAAAAAATATAATTTTATTATTATAATTTACTATATAATTTTTAATGAATTATTAATGCTCACACTTTGATTTAATAATCATATAGCTCACTACACCCCGCACTACTACTTAAATATTGTTCTTCCTTCATGTCTCTAATATATATAAAATATGAAAGTTTGTGGTAGAATTGAAATTTCGAAAAAAAAATATTTCGAGATTTTGTGTTTTTTACGTTTCAGACATCAAAAAATCCAAATCCGTTTTTGGTATTACAAGAAATAACTTCATTTCATTTCCTCTTTAAGTCTGCATAGGAACTACAAATATAGAAATTATTTAGAATGCAGATAGTCAAACTATGATAATTCTTACATCGCAACCACGATTACATATTTATCGTTATCGTATGTTTCCAACAATGTGATCGTTATCTTCCCGACTTCTTCCAACTTGCGTTAGTTCTCCAATTGTTATAAATCCTGCCCAGGTCCTTATGTTTCTCAGCCAAGAGATTTACTCTCTTCCAATACACGTCTACCTTCGATTTTTCCTTGCCCAATAAGTTGTAACAGCTTGTACTTTAACACCTCTCATCACATGACCAAAATAACTTCTTTTCTGATTATGCACACACGCAGTTCTCTTTCTTTTTGTTATCTATTTAAAACCTCTAAATTCGAGACGTGGTCTATCCATGGTATCTTAAGTAAACTACGATAACACCATGCTTACAACAATTCTGACCAGACATAGCACTTAAAAATTCTTAATTAAAGTTTGAAGTTAAGATCACAATTGCAGAGTACGGATTTGTATTTGATCTCTTTATCTGAATCTTAATTTTCAATTATAGCCAACAACCACGATATTTTAAATTAGCAACACGTTCGATGGGTTCATCATCAACTGTGATAATTTTGTCTGTTGTCTTCTGGTATATCTACATAAAAAATAATACTTTCCAAATGATTATAAATAGTTTATAGTATTATGGGATTTGGATGATTTATTTGAAAATCGGGTAAAGTAAGAAAAAGTGTATTTAATTGGTAACATATTTTAAAAATGATTCTACTCTAAACATCCATAAGACAAGGTTGAAAGTAGGATATTCTAACCACATTGTTTAATTTTAAGGTCATTTCCTAGGATTATTGACCCTGCCGGTGAAGAATACAAACATATTCGACAGTCAAACGCAAACGAACAATGCGATGGGATGTTGATCGGACAATATTTGAGGTAATAGCATCTTGTAAATTCGATATTTAATACAGTACATATATGTCAAAATAAAAAATTCGGAATCAGAATAAATTTTAGTGCTCTCAATATTCACTAGGGAATCTAGAGAGTAACTGTTCTGTAAATTTATTCATAAAAAAAATGTTGTCAAAAATTTCTAATTTTGTCTAAACGGAAATAAATCCTAAGTCCTAAGTGATAAAAACCAAACTCTACCATGATTACCAACTTTGTTTTCGTTTTAGCACATTTTCCAACAAAATTGAAAGAAATGTTTTAAAAGAAATTTTATATGTTCGGAATTGTCCTGTCCGAAACTACTTAAGGACCTACGAAATATTTATAATATAATTTTTGTCATTGAATTCCAATTTAATAATCTGTTGTTTCTCGTGAAAAGTGATTTCAGCAAACCTTCAATCTTTAAATACTTAGTTAACGTGTGAATATTATATTCAAGGACAAAAAATATCCTTTTTATGTAATAAAACTTAAGAAATATTTTAGTGTATTATGTTAAATGTTTTTTTTATATAGCTATAGGCACGGCCAAAAATTTATTATATTATATAACTAATTATTAATTTTGTTGACTATTTTTTGTTGGAAATTGTCTTTTTTGCTACCAATATTACATCACCTAGATTATTTCAAAAAAAAAAAAAAAAAAAAGATTTAAATAAATAAATAATCGTTATTAGTTGACTTGGCTTTATAGTCTGATGTTGATTTTAACCAGATTTTATTGTAATTGGTGAGAATATTGTAATTGAACTCAGCGAAAATTTAATTATTCCATTGGAGTTAATTCAAATTAATAAACAATATAAAAAAACGTGAAATTGCAATTACACTATTACACTGTTAAGTTAACTTACCTATAAGCAAAATTGGCAATTAACTTGTGGCCTTGCTGTCTAAGAAGCATCAGATTCTTTAAGAATTAATTCAAGATGATTTAATTATTTTTTAATAATTAATTTTAGGTTAGTTAAAACAGCGGTCATAGGTCATGCATACATTACCGACGGTCCGTAGATATGCCGCTAACTGGAGAGCTATGAATACCCAGGTTTTCAACGCAGTATCTTAAAATAGCTCGGTAGATTACGTTCTATGCGAGAAATAATTCTGATTGGGATTATCGAAAGATCTTCGATTTTAGAGAAGAACGTTTGACTGAAGAAGCGATTTCTTTATCTCGCGTGCGCTGGGCTGTGTCACCGGCACAATAAGATTATCAAAGGCTATTTAATTGCAATTTAAGCACGCAAGCAAGAAGATTCTTTAAAATAATCGATATTTAAACTTGGAATGTGAAGTTGAGAAATATTAATACATGAATCAGTCATTTTCTAATTATAAAATATAAAGAGCCTGAAATGAAGATTGTTAAAGTATCATTATCCATTCATTCAAACGTAAATTCAAAATGTGAATTATTATTTGGTATAAAACAAATAAAGCTCCTGATCTATAAGAAAATTTAGTTGCTAGTAAAAATCGGTTATTCTATTTCACTATGATTTGCTGTGGACCAAATCGTTCAACAATTGAATATTCGCCATCAACAATACCTACACAATTATCTAAAAAGACAAATTAGATGTTGGATTTGGTTTTTTTTTAGTTATTCTAAAGTCTAAATTGATATATGGATGGCTCATTCATAACCTAGTAATTTAAATCGCAAATTTTCATTGAATTAAAATTATGCTTTCCTCCGCAAATATAAATTTTTATATTTAATGATAAAATTCCATGCAAATTTTGTTCGCTGCATTCGTATTTCAAATTTGGACAATAAAACTGACCAGTTCTTCGATGCTTCACTGTTACCAATAGTAAATAATTCAAACCAAATATATTTATTTACACGATATATTATAATTATAATACACTGTATTCCAAGAGTTGTCTTATAAATATTTTCTCCGAATTCCAATTCTCAGCCAAATTAATTGATACTGAAAACTAAGAGGGTCACTCCTTAGTATTATTTAATTCCGTTTTCCGTGATGTCTTTGAAATTATAATTTAATATCTAAAGCTATAAATCATAAATATGCTAGTAATAATTTAAATTGTTCTATATAATTTTAATAATTCCTGTTGGCCGCCAAGCCAATTGAATTTAAAATTCTTCAGGGCCAAAAATTAACTTATAACGCCTAAATGTATGCAATATGTTAATTATATAAATCAAAGCAATTGAGTTTTGGAAAAATTAATGTTTGAACAATAATAATTGTAGATTGTAGTTAATTTAAATTACTACATAACAAATTATAATTTAATTTTTAATATGTATTATAAAATAGTATTGATTACTCAAAGATTATTAGTGTCAGGCCATAAAACTATTTCTATTTTAACACTCATAAGTTTTACTTCTTTCATGCCCTCGTTGAGCCTCTTCAAGATCGCTAAATTCGTTATTTTAAATCCAGTTCTACTGAATCCAATCATTTTTTATTATGTTTACTCATTTTGATTACGAATTTGACACTTCAACTTCATCAATGCTGGCTTTTAGGGCTCTGTTTTCAATCATTCTTATTACATAATCTTCGACCTTTATTTATACGTCAAAGATCAATGGAGCATTTCAATTCTGAAAATAAGACGAATAGGAGTATAACGAATACAACACATTACTGTCAGAGCATGAGTAACAACCGGACCGGAATCAAAGAGCAAACCAGATAAAATGGAGCTAGAAGGGACGGACCACATAATTCTGGTTAATGACGAACGATTGACAATCAAAAACTGTAAATGAGTCTACTATATTAGAAGGAAAGTAGGAACCAAAGATTGAGTAAGATACGTCATAACAACATTCAATACAGGAAGAAATGGAGACAGTTTTGACGGAGATAGTTATCCTGTCATAACAAATATAATCAATATGACTTTAAATTAAATAAATTTGCTATTGTACATTCTGAAGAATTAATCTTTTAATAATAATAAATAATAAAAGTTTTTTCTAATAAGCGTTTACTCTGATGTATACAAGTTATGGTGCTCATATATTATACAATCTATTTGTCAACGTATTAACAATTTGTTCAAGTTGTATCGTTTGTGAGCAAGTTTACAACACGTTGACAACCAGTTTCAAATATTAATATATTTTAATTTATGTTGATGGCTGTAAGTTGTATGGGGAAGTTGTACAACCAAAATGACGTTTCTTCGATATTCTTTTCTTCAAATATACAAATATAGTTCACTTTTGAAATCTGCGTTGAAAAAATTTACAGTGCATAGAAGTTATATAACATTATGGGCAGCTTTACACTTTAAACTCTTATCTAAAAATCGTCTTATCAACATAAAATTTGAATTTTCTTATTATAACCATATGCGTGTATGCAAGTGAATCAGTTGATTTATATACGGTATACGGCTAATTCATCGAAATCAAATTAATCGATTATTCAATCTACCGAATTCATCTAATTAAACAATTAATCGAATACAAAATTCACGCATATATTTAATATAGAAAATTATAAGTTCAGCTAATTCACCTTATCAGACTGTTTTTCGTAAAATTTGGTTATTCCAAGAATTTTTTTATAGAATTTATATGCAATAAACTTTCATTTGCTGGATTCGTTCAATTGTGCATTTGATCAACAATTTTTGGTTAATTGTATACAAGACGTTTCTATTAGTAAAGAAATCATGTACGTTATAATAATTGTTGTGTTATTACTACGAAAATATCTTCTTAAAAAGTAGATTCCAACAAAAAAAAAAATTTACATTTAATATATATACGAATAATTATTGACGATTTTGATTTTTATGAAATATAAAATTTCAAATTCATACAACAAATTGTTTAAAGTTTTAATCATCCAGTTTCAAGGTTTACCAATATTTAATTATTTGTTTATAGTCTAGTATACTCTAGCGTCATAATTGAGCTAACAAATAATTTTTTAAAAAAAAAATTAAAATTTGTTATCTGCTAAAAATATGTACAAATAATTAGTCAAGACAAACAAGCCTTCCAAAACATTTTAATCATTTCATTCCGACAAAAACTATAAAATTAATTATAAGGCTATCAGTTCATTTGTTTCTTAATTAAAGCAAGAATGTTATAATTTTAGGCGCCACTGAGGCAATTACTATAAAACAAATAGCGGACTACTAACCAAAAGGCTGATTTCATTGAAACGAATTTCTTAAATAGAGGAAGTAACTTTGTATAGGCATAAATAAGACAGTGAAAGAAAGTAACTAAATAGAAATTTTGAAATTAAATATAATTTTTGTATGCCAATTGATAATCATAAGTTAATTAATTACCGATTACGATTTCGACAAAAAAAAACAATGTCTATTTGAGAAAGATCATCTAAATTAAGTCATCTGTAAAATACTAAACATATTGAATCAGAAAGACAATGCCGAGCGTCAACTTCAAACATTCAAATTTTTAATTTTGTCGTCAAGTCACTCACACAATGAGAAGTTACGTGTCTATATAATATAACAGATTATAATGAACTTTTGACGGCATTTATTAGCTTTAGAAAACTTTAACTTTTAGCTTACGAACTTTATGGAAATGGCAAATTATTTAGTACGAAGCAACAAATTCACATGCCTATTATAACCTCCTCTTTATCTTATACTTATTGAAGTTATATAAACTTTCGTTAAAATCGATGTATCCTTTATGTAATTACGTCTTTAAACTGTTAGCTGTATCGATGTTTGTCAATATTGTGTTGACGACGTAGCCAATATTGGCAATTTTATTTTATAGCTGGCGCTCGGTGTAGTATTAATCATTCTGTTTACACCTTAAAACTTAAAACCAAATTATTATTATTATTAAAATAATTCTATTTACTTGATACGAGATGATAATTTCATAAGTCTACTAAAACCCCGTCTCTATCCTACTTATAGAAACTTATGTAAACTTTCGGTAAAATTAGTTAACGTGGTGTAATAATGTCTTTAAGTGTTACTATATGGTAAACTATGTGAGCTGTGCACGATGTTGCCAATATTAACAATTATTTTTGGTAGTTGGCGCTCGGCATTGCATTCATCATTCTGTTTACACCTTAAGACTTACATTTCTACATCAAGTTATTGTTTATATTAAAATAATTATAGTTCTTTGAACAAACTCATTAAATTTCATTAAACAGAAATCGTTAATAAAAAAACCGTATAATAACAATTTATATTTACATTTTTTAATCCGGTTAGAGATAATTCATAAAAACAAGTGTAAATAAATCTAAAATAAAGAGAAATATTTTTATAAAAATAACAATTATATACAGAAATTTAAAAAAGTTTTTCAATTCAAAATTTTTAAAGCATTTTATAGCTATATCAATAACAAAAACGCCACCTGAATAATTTAAATATTATAATCATATAAATTTTTATTAGTTTTGTTAAATTTCAAGTTATTTGATAATTTTCTTGATTTTTATACATATGGACATAACAGAAGATAATAATCAGAAAAAGAGTAAAAATTATTGGTTTCAACATTCAGTATTTGATTTGAAGTCGTCACATTTAGTACGATATTTAAAAAAATTGTTTACATTAAAAATGTTTTATAAAAATTCAATATTATTAACAATTTTTATAATATTTATTGGTTTTGTAATATATTGTGATAGTAGAAATCCAGAATTAATAATTAAATTACCAGGTTTAGGTCAAATTAAAGGTGAATCATGTAAAACATCATGGAGTGGTCAAAATTTTTATCAATTCTTAGGAATACCATATGCACAATCACCAAGCAAAGAATTAAGATTTAAAGTAATATATAAAAATAAAAATTTGTTAATTTAAAAATTATATAATTTCATATTTCAAAAAAGCCACCAGTACCACGTCTTCCTTGGAACAATATTCTAGATGGCACTAAATATGGTAGAGTTTGTCCTGTAATTACATCAATTTTACCATTGTCTGTAATAGAATTACAAGAAGACTTAGAAGATTGTCTAAATTTGTGTGTATTCACTAAAGAGGTTATAATAATTAATTTATATAATATTAATAATGTTACCAATTACAAATTACAGATAACTGGAAATCGTCCAGTAATGATGTATATACATGGTGGTGGTTTTTATAATGGTTCAGCTGCTGATCATCCACCAAATTATCTTCTTGAAAAAGATATTGTCTTAGTTGTAATCCAATATCGAATTGGTGTTTTTGGTTTTCTATCAACACAAACTAATGATATACCTGGTAATATGGGTGTCTTAGATGTAATTCTAGCTTTAAAATGGATACAAAAATATATACATAATTTTGGTGGTAATCCAAATAATGTTACAATTTTTGGACAATCTGCTGGTGCTGCAATAGCAAGTCTTTTAACAATTAGTCCAATTGTACCAGCTGGTTTATTTCATAGAGTAATTATACAATCTGGATCAATATATGGTCCGTGGGCTGTTGACCAGCAACCAATTAATAAAGCAACTTTTGTATGTCAGAAATGTGGTTGTTCAGATTGTTCAAATGTGATAGCAATTAATAAATGTTTAATGGAAATGAAAACAGAAAATATTGTAAAACAACTTTTAATTAATACATCACCTTTACCAGTTTCATCAATTAGTTTAAATGATTTTAATGGTGTTTTACCGGTAATGCCAAAAGAATTAAGCGGAAATGGAAGTAAAATAAGATATCCAATAATGGCGGGTACAACTAAACATGATGGAACATTTGCATTGGGTGGTAAGTAATAATTATAATATAAATTTAATCCTTGATCGAAAATCAAAACATAATATTTCACAATCAATCGATTTTTTTCAATTTATTCTATACATACTTTAAACTTGATCGAAATGTTAATTGGAAATTGATTATAAAGTTAAAGGCTTACGGATGGCGGAAAACTGCAGCGCCAACTAGTGAGAAAAATGGATTGAAGTAAACGTCATATGTCATATTATTATTCTCATTTATTTACTTCCTTTCTAAGGTGAACGTTATAAATAAATTCTGGATAATAAGTACTATTTAAAATTGCAATTATTCAATAAAAAAATACGTGCGGGAAAACCATGAATAGCACCATCTAGCGGAATTTATATTAACATTAACATTCGTCTTCAATAAATAAATAATTTAAATAGATTTCTATTATTAATATGAAACTGCTAACAATTCTGTGACAGATGAACTGATTGAAAAACGTTTACATAAAATATTTTAAATTACTCTAAAGCAGTGTTCTTTCACTTGTGTTCCGCGGAACACTTAGGTTCTTTAAAATGTTTTAAAAGGGTCCTAAAGACCGCGAAATATTGAATACCAGAATGTTCTAAAGAATTTTATAATTTTGAATTTGATCAACCAATTAGTCAATTTTATATATTATTTTAATTTAATTAAAACAATTAATATTTCAGTTATCTATGATATATTTAAATCAACTTATGGTGTTGATTTCTTTACGCAAGTGACTCCAAGAGTGAATATACAAAATATGATCAAAGCTTATTCCGAATCTGATAATAGTGGAATTATAAATAATTTAGTTAGAAGATTATTATTTACGTCATGTGATTTAAATGATAACAACAACACTAAACTAATACCAAATTATATTGATGTAAAGATTTTTTGTCGTTTATATAAAAATTCAACAATTTTCATCTTAATAACATATTTTTTTTTTTATTTCAATTTTAGTTAAGTTCAATGATAAATTTCAAATCACCAGTCCTCCATTTAATTGATTTAAATACACAATTTTCTGAATTAAAAAATTATTTATATACATTTGATTATAGCGGACAATATACACGATTTGGTTATGAATCTGTATTGGGTACAGAACGTTATCCATTTAATGGTGGTGTACATCATTCAGATGATAATTTATATTTATTTCCATATCCATATAATAATTTAAATTTAAATGATCAGAAAATAGGTAAAACAATGGTGGATTTATGGACATCGTTTGCTACTAATGGTGAACCAAAATTTAAGAATGGTCCAAAAATATTACCAGTTACAAGTAATTGTTGAATCACAATTTAATTTTGGTTATTTTGTTTGATATTGATTGTTTTTTTATATAGGTGGAACTGGGCCATATTTTAAAATTAATAAGAAAATTACAATTGAAGATGATTATACAGATGAATTTTTAGCAGCTATTAATGATCCCGATAAAGATCAATTAATTAAATGTTAAAGACAATTAAAAATTATACAAAATTAATAAAAGAATTAAAAATAATTGTAGTTTAAAATTTGTAGTCATTATTGTTAAACCGTGAAAATGTATCATCATATTGATCACATTTGCTTAAAATTGTAATTCAAGCAACTTAACCTATTCTTTAAATTCTTTTAAATACAGTTTATACTCGGTAATTTACAATTAGTATTCAGATTCAGACCTTGTCATACTGTATACAAGTATTCTGAGTACGAATTTGATACATTGACATTACTTAAACAAAATTGTAATTTCTGGTCATCATATAATTTGACGGCTTCAGTTAATTGTCGGCTCTGAAAAACAAGCATACATCAGAAAGATGTTATTAGTTAGAGTTGCAAAATGTAATTCATAACGTTACACTGACTAAAATGAATTACCGTTTTTTATCTAAATTACGTTATATGACGTTTTATAAATCAAATTATAATAACAGAAAACGTAACGATAACAATTCGTTATCGAATATTCTTCATCTTAAGCTGCATAATTCGAATATTCTTCATCTTAAGCTGCATATCCGCACTAATGGACTTTTGCAAGCACATTACTACTCTCTCTGTCTTGTGCTGTATTGTATGTACTAATTCGAATATTTCGCAGCCATGAATTTTGCTTACTTCCAATACCCCTTCTGCCTTTAATTTTTCCCTATATGATTTGATATTTATCATCCCGCATTAGATGACCAAGAGACGCAGTTTTCCTCCGCTTGATAGTTAAAAGCAATTCTCTATCTCTGTATGCTCTGTTTAGTACTGACTTTTCACTGACTGCTGACTCTATCTACCCAGGATATTCTCAACATTCTTTGGTATATCCACATTTCAAAAGCTTCTATCTTGTTCATAGTTGAAGTCTTCAAAGCTTCCAGCTTGTGCATAGTTGAATCAGTGTCCATGGTTTTAATGTAAATCTGCAAGTTGGTTGTTAAATGATAAGGTTACTTGCCAAACAAAAATTAACCGAAATACATATACATATAAATATAGTAATCATAATATCAGAAAAACGTCACGATTATTAAAGCAGATTGAATTTGTTATTTTTGGGATGAATGAGAACCATATAGATTGGCAACAAATACTAGTGGTCTACAAGAAGCAATAAATCTACATATGCAAATTAACAGTTCATAGACTATATAAAATGAATCACTATAAGCTATATCACAGTAAATTTTGTTAACCAATCCAATTTTCTGTTTTAAAAATCGTTTCTTAGTAATTATCTTATATGGAATAACTATTTCTATTCTTGATATAGTTCCTGTTGTGATATTTATGTTGACAGTCATGTAGTAGATAGTATGAATTATGTTTTTTTATATCTTAATTATACATTTTGTTACCGGTTTAGCTGCACACCACTAATGAACCCAACCTACACGTTTTTTATATCAATGAATCTCCACGGAAGAAGCAGATGAAATAACACAAAAAGAAGACTCAATAAATTTACTTGACCTTAACTATTTTGATATGCATACAAATAGAAAATTCCATATCCATAACATTTTCACCAAATTAATTTCCAACTTCATGTCATTTGGTCAATAAGTAAAATTCACAAATATTTGTGGCAAATGTAAGATGAATAAAAGTGATAATGAGAGCCGTACATGGCCATGAAGCCGAGGTACAGACATACAAGACCCACTTAGGAAAAGTTAATTACATTATTAATAATATTAAATCAAGTAACATTTTATAAATTAGTCAATCGAAATATAATTAATAATTAATAAAAAATTTATCTTGAAAATTTAATGTTGAATTAGAAAATTATGTATCAAAAATTAGTAGTAATTGTAATTTTAAATATACTTTTGGCCAATGTAATAGAATCCAAAGATACTTGTGATATAGATGAAGCAAATATATATGTTAAATTACCAGAATTAGGATCACTTAAAGGTAGTATCTCAGAAACAGCATGGACCCAACAAGAAATAATACAATTCTTAGGTATATCATATGCTGAATCACCCAGTAAACAATTTAGATTTAAGGTAAATTATTATAGTTTTTGGCCAGAGATTCTCTTAAGGTTCGTAATTTATACTTTTATATGGTTACCAGAGATTACTCGTAATTCATAAATTTCGATTCTTAGATAATCTCAGCTGAATCGTACATAATTAAATTTAACAAATAATTTTTTTAGCCGCCAATACCTAAAAAACCTTGGAAATCACAAAAAGATGTTACACAATATGGAAGACGTTGTCCATCAATATCATCGATACCTAGATTAACTGACAAAAATAAATGTGAAGATTTGGAAGATTGTCTAAATTTGTCTGTTTTTACAAAAAAAGTAAGATTTCTTTGGGTTTTCTTCAATATTTAGAATTTAATAAGATTTTTTAAATTCATTTTATTTCAATTCTTACTTTTCTGCCACATATATAGCTAAAAAATAAAGCTCCTGTAATGGTATATATACATGGTGGTTATTTTTATAATGGTTCAGCTATTGATTATCCACCAAATTATCTTCTAGAAAAAGATATTGTCTTAGTTGTAATCCAATATCGAATTGGTGTTTTTGGTTTTCTATCAACACAATCTAAAGAAATACCTGGTAATACATCAGTTCTAGATATAATATTAGCATTAAAATGGATACGTAAAAATATACAATATTTTGGTGGTGATTCATGTCGTGTTACAATATTTGGACAATCTTCTGGTGCTGCTCTAGTAAGTTTATTAACAATTAGTCCAATTGTACCAACTGGTTTATTTCAAAAAGCTATTATACAATCTGGATCAATATTTGCACCATGGGCTGTTGATAAGTATCCAATTAAAAAAGCATTTTATATTTGTCGTAAAGCTGGTTGTAAAAATTGTACAAATACCGAAGAAGTTAATAAATGTATGATGGAAATACCAACACGTGATTTAATTAAAAAACTTTCAAATCAATTAAATGTTTCACCAACTTTACATGATTTAAATGGTATATTACCGAAAATGCCAAAAAAATTAATGGCAGCTATTAAGAAAAATAATTATCAAATAATGATTGGTGCAACTAAACATGATGGACTATATCCTTTTGTTGGTAATGTTTTTTTTTTTAGTATTTTACACATTCATCATGAAATCAATGCTTCAGCGGTAAATGACATCATAAATTTAATATAATAACTGCAGTATTTTGACATAGGAGATGGGACCCCTTACTTTTCTAATCTAATCTTTTGTATCACGTATAGGGAATATAATTAGCTAAACTTTGAATGTAATTGACTAAATTTGAATTTATTAAATGTAATTCGCTATTTGGCCTTATTCAGGGAATCAAATTTGTAACCTCAAATATGACATTTTTAAATTAATTCAAAATATTTTCCATGGATGTTATTGTTAATGGGATGGGTATTTGAAAATGTAATGCAGTGTCATTATTCCATACAGCATTAATTTTATAAAAATTAGAATTATTTTCATCCAAAAAAATGTAATGCCGACTACAGTATATAATTCTGCATGTAATCTTTTGTTTTACACGAAAGTTTTTGAATACTGCCGAATCTATGCTGATTTTCATGAGATTGGACTCGTTTCAGCCACAATAAAAAGAAATGTTTAATTATAGCTCAAAAAGTTACAGATCACCTTAGTCAAGATTCAAAGTTTGCAGATAAATTTCGAAAGTTTCTGATTAATAATCTGTGGGTCAGCGCGTCTTGTCTTATATGATAAGTCCAAATAGCTTCTTATATAAAAATTACTTTTAGTCCTTTCGTATAACTAAAATACTATAATAATTTAAAGACAGAAGCCAACCTAGCTCACGCCGGTTTGAACTCAAATCATGTAAGAATTTTTAAGTCGAAAAGACCCAAGTTTTCGCTTAATTCGACATCGAGGCCGCAATATTTTTTTATCAATATATGAATCCTGAGATACGGTGTTAACCCTAATATGTATAAGACATAGAAGCATTGATATCAAACCTTTATAATATTCTTTATAATAAAATGTTTCCATTTTTTTTAGTACTATATGATTTAATGCTAAAAACTTATGGTGATATAAATTCAATTAAACCAAAAGTATTTCTACAAATTATGACCGAAAATTTCTTTGGAATTAAAGATAATGGCGGAATAATTACAAATTTAGCTACAAAAATAATATTTACATCAGATGAATTACTAACTAATAATTATACATTATTATATCCTGGTCTAATAGATGTAAAATCAATATAAAATTTATAATTATTTAATCTTTATATATAATTATTTTATTTATTTATTTCATTTTCTATATAGTTATCCTCAATTTTGACATTTAAATCACCAATTTTACATTTCATTGATATCTATTCTGAAAAAAGTCATATGAATAATTATTTATTTACATTTGATTATAAAGGTGAACATACACGACTTGGTTATGAAGATGGTCCAATTAAAAAATATCCATTTGATATTGGTGTACATCATTCCGATGATAATTTATATTTATTTCCATATCCATATAATAATTTAACATGTGCTGATCGTAAAATGGCTAAAACAATGATAAATTTGTGGACATCATTTGCTACTTGTGGTGAACCAAAATCGGAAAATACTCCAAAAATATTAGCACTTCAATGTAAGTAATTTTTTAAAGATGGTATGTATACGTAACGAAAAATAAACTGTCACAATTGATATTATCCAATCAGAATTGAACCATTTCGATGAATTCTTCTCACAGGCTCAAATTTAAACTAATTTTATGTTTTCGGTTGCGGGATGAACGGTCATTAAGAAATTTCAAAAATAATGTATTCTATGGTTTTTCAGTTTCGTTTGTCTTATGTGAGATATGATCACTCTGTGAACTGTCAAATAAATGTATAAATATATGGAATTATATAGAATCTCGGTCTGTAAGCCATAACCGTTGAATTAATTTCTACATTAACGACGTCGTTACAATGTAAAATCAGTCGGTGAGACTATATCCAAGTTGTCTCATGTATTGCGTTATCCTAAAAATGTAATATTTAGTCACAGTCGTGGCGACGTATAAAATAAAGTATTCTATTGGTTTGATTTTGTATTAATACGAAGCCGTGTCTTAGTACGACAAAACTAAAAATCCAGCATTAAGTATATGTTAAATCCGTCGGAAATTTAAATCCTTCTCAAGAAAACTTCACCCAAATATGTTAATCGCTAAGCAAACGTCACGGTTTTCAATCACACAATGGTGTAAATCAAACTTTAGATTATGTAGTTGAAAATAATTTCAAATTTTATTTATATTTTCATTATTTTTTAGCTGGTACCGGACCATATTTTAAAATTAATAAACAAATTACTATTGGCAAAGATTATTTAGATGAATTTATTACAACTAATGATGATTCTAAAAATGAAGTAAAAACATGTTCTAAAAAAAAGTTTTACTTTATATAAAAATTAATTTTTTTTTTTAATGTATGTTAATAGAATATAGAATGAAAAATATTATTAAAATAATATTAAAATTTTGAATTTTTTCGATATAAAATATATTTTTGTAACATTTTTAAAAATTTTACGTAATAGTGTACTTATATATAATTTTAATTAACTTGAATAAAAATGAATTTTTCTTTGCATTTTTAATAATATTGTTTTAGTTTGCTTGATTAGTATGATAACTGCAGTACCAAAAAATGATTTTCAAAATCATCTCCAGCTGTTAATTATGTGTAAAGCATAAAGGAATAAGGACTTGTCAATATTTGACACTAAAAAGTATATTTTAAATTACTGAAATTCATAATCAATTTAATTACTTATTCTATTCTTCGTCATCATTACCAGACCAGCCACCCTGAATGAAATATACAGGAATGAAAAAAGTTGAGAATTAAAATTTTTTAAACCTATTTTCGCCGACTGCAACTACTGCAAGAGCTGATACGTTATACGCCTGTAAAATTTATAAAGTACTAAACGCGTATAGCGTATCAACCTTATGGCTACGAAAATCTGGAGAGATCTCAATTGAAAATTTCATCTTCGAAAGCTTCAAATGGATTGAGATAAGCAATAATAAGCAAACGGACTGGTAGAAACCACTGCTTGTTATTTGCATATCCATCGTTTTCTTTAAACCTTTGTGCCTCCGGTATTAGGAGTATATATGTCAAATATTGAATGCGTATTATGAAATTCACAAGAAATGTATTGAATTTATATAAAAATGATCTTCCATTCCCCGAAACATTGATTCAAGTATTAAATTAATTGATTCATGGTATCTTAGATTAAATTCCGTAATTCCGGTTTGGGTTGTCCAGCCAGTTTTTCGATAATATAAAGTCATCATCTATCAAACAATGATGATTCATTTAGTATTTTATAACAACCTTAATCTCAAATGGACAATTAAAATATTAATTTTATATTAATGTTAAAATAATTTGAGAAAAAATTAAGTATAACAATTCAAAAATAATTAAACTAATCTAAGTCTAATTTGTAAATATGTAATTAATTTAAACGTGACCTTAGATTATAACTTTATACCTATACAACTTCTAAAAGTGCTTCAATTTATTTATACTTAAATAAAGATATCTAAATCTCATGGGAATTTAAATTTATAATCTAATCTAAATATAATTCTAAAACAAATTTGAGAATTTCAGACTTCATGGTAACATTACAATTAGAAATTATTAAAATTTTATAATTAGTAGTATAATTATTTCCTATTCTTGTAAACAATTTTTGTAATTTTACTATAAAATCTTAGTTTGGCAAGATTATTAATAAATCATTTCCTAATATTTAAAATTCAAAATTTAAATTACCTGTGACTGGCATCAATTTTGGACCATTTAAAAATTATATTTTAATTACAGACGGATCGTAAATATTTGAAATGAAAATATCATAGCGATTCTAAACTTTATTCGTTAAATTTTACATAATTTTACGAAACTTTACATTATGTTTACAAACATAAACGTCAAACGACAATCCTTTTCAGTTTACGTATATACACGTCATTTTTAAGTAATATTAACGTAATTTTACTATACATGTTTACTTTACATTTGGTTACGTTTTCTTCATGCCATGGTTTAGATATTTTTCCGACATGTTATAGATTATAGTATATTTATGTAAGTTACGTAAAACGACATGCCTATTAAGTTTAAATATATTTACATGTTTACGTATTTCTACGTATATTTACGACAAGTATACGTCAAGCAGCAAAAAGCTTTTGTAATTCGATTGAATTATTATACTATGAACTTGTAAGCACCTAAAGTTATGCAAGAAAAACAAGCCTCTGATATCTGGTTACCCTTAGAAAATCATTACCTACCTAGTCCTTCTGGCTGTACACAAAGTTTTGTAGGTCACGAATAAAAATTTATCCATAGATTTATTTATTTTTGGATTTTTAGTTTGATTTTTAGCTCCGTAAATAATTGACGTATTTTGGTATTTAGCATCATTTCGCAAGCATCATTGTTGCTTGTTGTAAGAATATTATATATAATTTAAGATTAAATAACGTAATTATAAAATTGAAATCATACTAAATTGAAATCATACTTTAGAATAATTAAACTTTCCTATCAGTATCAAGCAATTGAATATCATAATATTATATTTAAATTCGGCACTGTAGTATTTATACTAGTGATAATAGTAATATGGATCAATACAGCTTGGTTCATTTGAATTCTTAATTAATTGTGCTTGGAAATTGGAACAATTGTGTTTAAATCAAATGTTTTCCAAAAATTACCGAACAAACAGAAACCGAATGAACTTGAAAGCCTAAAGTTACTTTTATACCCTCCCAAAAATAATAGTTATTGTATTTATGTTGCGTACCGCTTAAATTTCTGGGCTGATTTGCGGTTAAGTATGTTAAATGGTCCATAGAAATAGAAAGAACTTAAACAGAATATCCGAAAATATGAAGTTGGTTTTAACAGAAGTTCATGAACCATATTTTATAATTAATTAACCAATTGGAAAAATATATTTAGATAAATTAAATCTGGTGACAAATTCAGATCGAAGCATCGATTTCACTCTAAGTTGAATCAGATTTAAGAATTACTTCAGCAATGTAATAATTAGAATGTGCTAAAACTAATATTATTGATGTTCTATATACTCCCAAAGTGGACTGAACAAGCACAAAAATACAGCTTTTAATCATTAAATAAAAAATATGGCCTGTAAGAATATTTATTCAATAATATTTATTTAAATTTTGGTTGCAATTTTGCAATTATTTCACATATTAAACTTTATTTTAATATTTTGTATTTATTTGTTTTTTTGAATCACGGACTGTTACCAAAAGTTCATTTTCAAAATCATCTCCTGTTGTTATTTCACTGTTGATATGGAAGTACGGAGTTGATTTAGCTAGAAATAAAAATGAAATAATATAGAATAAAATTTCAACATCTAGAAAAGCTAATATAAATATCTTCCAAGACAATTAGTTTCATCCTCATTCATAATCATTAAATATATTATTATATTTAGTTTACCTGTCACTGGCATCAATTTTGGACCATTTACAACTGATGGTCGTCCTGTTATTACAAATGATGTCCATATTTCAACCATTAATTTAGCTACTTCTGTATCTTTGGCATTTAATTTATGTGTATTAAATAACAAAAATATTTCATCGGCATGATGAACACCATTTTTAAATGGATATACTTCTAATAATTGTTTTACTTTAAATTTAGTATGTTCGCCACGATAATCAAACGTACTAACGTAATTTTCATTTGTTGTATTCATCGAATTAATTTTAATAAAATCAAGCGTTGGTTTCTTAAATGTGACAATACTGGAAAACTTTATAAAATTTGGAATTAATAAAAATAAATCCTTAAAAATTTATATAATTCTTACATCTACTAAAGCTGGAAAAACTTTTGTTAAATTCTTTTCATTCTGTTGTTCGGGTGTAAAAACGTAACTCATAAGTGAATTAAACTCATCGTTTGTCATATTTTCATTACCAAATACTGATAAAAATATTTTCGAAAATTCTTTCACATTTAATTTTCTTGTTATCATTTGTAAGTACATGCCTGTTAAAAATTGAACAAGTGTATAAATTATTCAAGATAAAATGAAATTAATATAATTTGACGATTACGTGAATAAAATGAATCAAAAGTAAAAACTCTTCTAATAACTTTATCAAAAATAAATCAGATACAGATCATTAGTAAATGATTGAACATACCAGCAATAAATCCGGCACCATCTTGTTTACTAACTGATGCCATAACTGGATATTTATTTAAATTCTTTTTAGCTAAAATTTTCGGAGCTTCTGGTAAAATGCCATAATAATCATTTATACTTAATGGTAATATTCCCGAAGGATTACTGCTTACTTTAGTTTCTAATATATCGCGTACTGGCACATCCATAAAACATTGATTTATTTCAATTACATTTTGACATGCACGACAAATTTGCTTGCAAATATTTTGAGATGTTTGATAATAATCTTTTGTGACTGCCATTGAATTAATTACAGATCCAGATGCCATTATACCACGTTTAAATAATCCTTTTGGTACCGCTGGACTTATAACTAATGCATTTACTAAAAATGATCCAGCTGATTGTCCGGCAATTGTTACATTATTTGGATCACCACCAAAATATTCAATATTATCTTGTACCCATTTTAATGATAAAATTAAATCTAAAACTGCCATATTTCCAGGCATTCCTTCAGTTTTTGTTGATAAGAAACCAAAGTGTCCAAGTCGATATTGTGGCACAACCATAACAATATCTTTTTCCATCATAAAACCACCAGGAATTTTATATGAACCGCCATCATTAAATCCACCACCATGAATATAAAATAAAACTGGACGTTTAGCAGAAAGCTGTGATTATAAAAATGGATCATTTTGGTTCAAATTTAAAATATTATTCTATTAATACTTACATTTTTGGTAAAAACACTTAAATTTAAACAGTCCTCTAAGTCTTCTTTTAATTCTTCAGTTGTTAAACCATTTACAAAATCTAAAGTTGGACAACGTCTCCCATATTTAGTTACATCCTTAATGTCGTTCCATTTTTCTTTCGGAACTGGTGCCTTTTTCATTTAAAGAATTGGTTTTCTATAAACAATTCATATATAAAATTTATATTTCTTACCTTGAATCGTAAATTTTTGGTTGGTGATTCTGCATATGGAATACCCAAAAATTGCATATAATTTTGTTTCGTCCATACTGTTTGATTTACTGATCCTTTAAGTGTACCTTGATTAGGTAATTTTACTATAGTTTCATATTTTTCATTTGAATAAACTGATTTTGATATTACACAACAAATTAATGTAATTAGTTGTAAAACTAGTAAAATATTCCGTGACATTATTCCGCAAATTGTTTAAACATAAATAACCAATTTTGAGATTTCTTAAGGTCTTTAAATACAAATTCTCTTAGATCTAATCGTAACATGACAATTAAGATAAGATATTATTTAATTTACCTAAACAATTAGAACAGATTAGTTTAAATTAAGTACTTAAAAGATTTAGAAAGTTTATAAATTTAACATTTTTAATCTATAAAAAGATTAAATTGTCAAATCACAGTAAAATGGAGTAATAAATTTGAACAACAAAATTAATTTAATATTAATTGTATTTGAAAATTTGACTGTAAATGAGCGTTTTATTATAAAGGGTCTTTCAATACATTTGTCAATAGGGATTAAGTCCGATAGGAATATCTGAAATATGTTAAGTTTGCAATGAACAACGTTTATTATTTTATTAAAAATCGTGTTCAATTGTTGGAACTCAAAGAGCGCTCCATTCCTTTAATCGGTTGAATGGATACGTTAATAAAGAAATTGTCTTATTTGGAATAAAAATAATCGACATGCTTTTGAAGAAGTTCGATTACATCCAGAAAAATTAACTGTTTCCTGGTGCACTTCATGATGGTGGTATCATCGGACCATATTTTTTTTTAAATTAACAACGTTACTATTAATGGAGTTCGAAAAATTAATGAAAAAAGTTGAAATGATATGTGTTTCCAACAAGACGGAGTTTGTGAAACGATGGATTTATTGGTGGTAAATTAAATAATTCGTCTATTTCACGTTTTGGACCTATCAATTGGACGGTAAGATTATGCGATTTAACACATTTATAATATTTTTTGTGGAGGTGTACTAAATTACAGATTTACCACGAAATATTGTTCAAAACGTAATGTATATGTAGCAACAGTCTTCAAAATAATAAAATAAAAAAATCATACTTTTGTATCACGCTTAATGAAAGACCGACCTTTCATTATAGTAAAGCATTGAACTCCGCTAAAAAAAATTCGAATAAAATGGATGGTACAATCTTAAATATTTGACAGTACCTGTTTTTTTTTTTAAATCATATGTCTTCTGTATAGGATGGCTTACTTACTTCGATGCTCTTGCTATATTTGGTGTTGATTTGCTATACTTACTTCCTCATTTTAGAAATTATTACCAAATCAATTTCAATTTACTTCGTAATTTATATTAAAACATTAATAATTTTAAATAAAAAACTAGTAAAATTTTAATGTACTCGTAAAATAATATAAAAATGAAATAAAAAAAAACCAAAATTTAGTGATAATAGATTCAGAAACCTTCCATTCCGATTAACCGGATGTGATTAATATTCTAAATTCACTGGGTACGAACCCGATTTTGTTTTATTTAATTTTTATATTTTTAGTAGTTTCTTATTTAAAAATATTACATTAATTAATTTAAAAGTTGTTTGAACGAGCAGAGTTTTAAAATAAGTAAAAAGTTTATTAATAAGGAAAAAGCAGAACTATAGTTTTTCTATATCGCTTATGGTAAAATTATGGTAACTTAAGGAAACCATATAAAATTAAGATAAAGAAATCAAGAAACCTCCCTTAATATTTTACCCAACACTGAAAATAAATGTAATAAATGTAAAATTAAAATGTAATAAAATTTATTTTGTAGATCATTTTTATTTAAAATTTGAATGCAATTTTGTCATTATTTCACATATTAAACTTTATTTTAATATTTTCTATTTATTTATTTTTGTGAATCACGGACTGTTACCAAAAATTCATTTTCAAAATCATCTCCTGTTGTTATTTCACTGTTGATATGGAAGTACGGAGTTGATTTAGCTAGAAATAAAAATAAAATAATGTAAAATAAAATTTCAACATCTAGAAAAGGTAATAAAAATATGCTCTAAGACAGTGTTGCCAATTTAAATTAGTTGTTTACTAAAATATATACAATCAGATTCATTAAAGTATAATTATAATTATTAAGCTCAAAAATAATTTTAAATTGGAAAAAAATGGTTTAAAAACATTACCAAAATAGAGTCTAGGCTAATCTAAGATTACAAATTTTTAATGGCTTCAATTATTACAGATTACTAATCAAATATTTCTATATACTTGATGTCCTTTGATGTCTCTTTAGTATCAGTAATTTAAATCTGATTTTAATTAGTTGGGTAAACTTATTTTTAAGAAAGAAAGTTGGCTGAAAAAAATATTTACTAATTGCTAATGGCAACACGTTCATGAAATGAAAATAGTTTTCAAAGTATTGCAAAAGGAAGTTTTTTTTTAAATATCTTTAATTAAATTATGTCTAACATTTAAAATTATCCCTAAGACTTTCCCATTTAACTGATAATATTATAGCTAACAATAACAAATAAAAATTTGCTGTTTTAAATTCCCATAAAAAATATAATTATCTCGCTGACAAAACTGTCGAAATCAATTCATTTAAATCAGGCTTTATAATTTCATTTCAAATTATATAAAAATTACACTAAAATTGTTACCAATAACTTCAGAAACTCTGATAATAGTAATATATATGCATTGCTGTGATGCATTAGGTTCAACTCTCGAGTGAGGCACCTATGTGTCTCTAAGTTGCTAAAATTTGCTAAAAATTGAGACCATTTGCAGACAGCAAATATTTCACTATCAAAAACCATTTAATATGTTGTAAATCGGAATTCATATAAAATTTGTAGAGCAATAAAATGTCACGAAATGTCACGAAGCTTGATTTGGCCTGTAGAGCCACCGAAGGAAGAAGAATAATGTCTTTGGTTTCCTTCTCTATATGTAGATCCCAATTTGACATAATTAATAAATTATTCATTAAATATTTATAACCAAATTTATTTTACCTGTAACTGGCATCAGTTTTGGGCTATTTGCAACTGATGGTCGTCCTGTTATTACAAATGATGTCCATATTTCAATCATTAATTTAGCTGCTTCTGTATCCTTGGCATTCAATTGTTGTGTATTAAATAACATAAATAATTCGTCAGCATGATGAACAGCATTTTTAAATGGATATACTTCTGATAATTGTTTTACTTTAAATTTAGTATGTTCGCCACGATAATCAAACGTACTAACGTAATTTTCATTTGTTGTATTCATCGAGTTAATTTTAATAAAATCAAGCGTTGGTTTCTTAAATGTGACAATACTGGAAAACTTTATAAAATTTCGAATTAATTAAAGATTTCTTAAAAATTTATATAATTCTTACATCTACTAAAGCTGGAAAAAGTTTTGTTAAATTCTTTTCATTCTGTTGTTCTGGTGTAAAAACGTAATTCATAAGTGAATTAAACTCATCGTTTGTCATATTTTCATTACCATAAACTGATAAAAATGTTTTTGAAAATTCTGTTAATTTTGCTGTTTGCTGTTGTAAGTAAATGTCTGTAAAAAGTGTTCAAATAAAATATTAAATTAAATTGATGATCAGCAGAAGTCATCAATTGTTATTCATTAAGTTATATTTAAAACTTTGGTAAACTGTAAAGTAATGGGACAAACTATTTTAATAATTTCTAAAACATAAACAATCAGAATTAAAATTCAAAATTATTAATAGTTTATTTACAAAGCTATATAAATTATTTAGACCTCTGAATTGAACCCTATTTCAAAACTCGACCACAATCACCAAACACTAATGTGTTTTTGACTGAACGTGTTCGAAGAGATCAACTTGTTTTATCTTTAACGTATTCAAATGTAAAAAATTAAGAGTCGAAAGCATTGTGACAAAAATTTATTTTCGATACGAACGGATATAATCGGAATCATTGTGACTTTTACTCTATAGTTGACTATTTTGAAATACTGACAATTCAGTTGTTTTTTAAATATAACAATTTGAAAAGGCGCAGAAATAAGTTCAAATTTTAAGATTTAACGAAGAGTGCAACGAAGTGACCGTTTTTCGTATACCAGATCACAGTGAAATACCAGAAAATGAGACAGGTGGTTCTCTCGCTAAGGAGGGTACCAACTACCAACACACCAGTTTATGGTCCCAAGCCATGTGTAGGGATATCGTACGCTGGTATAAAAAGTGACCTTAACAGCAAACCATCTCATCCAGCCTCAACTGAATACTACGTGAACGCGAGGTGCTCCAATCTGTTGCGCGAGCACACGTAGCTAAGTTTCATTCATTCATTTGAGCTTTAAGGTTTATCTGTTTTATAAAATTATATATTAGACCGTTTATTATTTCATGATTAATTCATAAATTTATAAATATGAAAAAAAAATTAATTGATTAAAGACAAATTTTGATATTGTTTGATTAATAAATTAAAAATCAAATTAATCGCGATCACTTCAAAACTAAAACTTGAAAAATGTTTTTAATTTTTTCATTGGCATAATAAAATCTTGCGATTAATTTTATTTGAACAGATTATTTAAAAAAAAAATATTAAACTTACCAGCAAAAAATGCGGCACCATCTTGTTTAGTAACTGATGCCATGACTGGATATTTATTTAAATTCTTTTTAGCTAAAATTTCTGGAGCTTCTGGTAAAATGCCATAAAAATCATTAATACTTAATGGTAATATTCCCGAAGGATTACTGCTTACTTTAGTTTCTAATATATCGCGTACTGGCACATCCATAAAACATTGATTTATTTCAATTACATTTCGACACGCACGACAAATTTGCTTGCAAACATTTTGAGATGTTTGATAATAATTTTTTGTTACTGCCATTGAATTAATTACAGATCCAGATGCCATTATACCACGTTTAAATAATCCTTTTGGTACTGCTGGACTTATAATTAAAGTATTTACTAAAAATGATCCAGCTGATTGTCCGGCAATTGTTACATTATTTGGATCACCACCAAAATATTCAATATTATCTTGTACCCATTTTAATGATAAAATTAAATCTAAAACTGCCATATTTCCAGGCATTCCTTCGGTTTTCGTTGATAAGAAACCAAAGTGTCCAAGACGATATTGTGGCACAACCATAACAATATCTTTTTCCATCATAAAACCACCAGGATGTTTATATGCACCACCTTCTTTAAATCCACCACCATGAATATAAAATAAAACTGGACGTTTAGCAGAAAGCTGTGATTATAAAAATGGATCATTATTGGTTCAAATTTAAAATATTATTTTTTTAACACTTACATTTTTCGTAAAAACACTTAAATTTAAACAGTCCTCTAAGTCTTCTTTTAATTCTTCAGTTGTTAAACCATTTACATATTCTAAAGTTGGACAACGTCTCCCATATTTAGTTACATCCTTAATGTCGTTCCATTTTCTTTTCGGAACTGGTGCCTTTTTCATTTAAAGAATTTGTTTTCCATAAACAATTCATATATAAAATTTATATTTCTTACCTTGAATCGTAAATTTTTGGTTGGTGATTCTGCATATGGAATACCCAAAAATTTCATATAATTTTGTTTCGTCCATACTGTTTGATTTACTGATCCTTTAAGTGCACCTTGATTAGGTAATTTTACTATAGTTTCATATTTTTCATTTGAATAAACTGATTTTGAAATTACACAACAAATTAATGTAATTAGTTGTAAAACTAGTAAAATATTCCGTGACATTATTCCGCAAATTGTTTAAACATAAATAACCAATTTTGAGATTTCTTAAGGTCTTTAAATACAAATTCTCTTAGATCTAATCGTAACATGACAATTAAGATAAGATATTATTTAATTTACCTAAACAATTAGAACAAATTAGTTTAAATTAAGTACTTAAAAATTTAGAAAGTTTATAAATTTAACATTTTTTATCTATAAAAAGATTATATTGTCAAAATAAATATTAGATTTTATTATATATATTATATGTAATTAAAATATATTATAATATGAGTGTTCGAGTATCGAAACCTCATCAATCTCCATCTTCCCTTACCTAGAAAATTGATGAGACCTGAAAAAGCGACTGCATTATTTGTTTAGGTCATAAGGAGAGATATTGTTTGTATGGTTATGGTTAAGAAAATATATATAAATAAAGAAATTATCTTTAACCTTTATGCTTAAGCTTGCTTGATCAGAAAGGTTAAAGATCATTTTCTCATTTTATCACACGCTAAGAAATAATATTACTATCCGCAATATATTAAGCTCTGCTGTTTCCAGCACCGAAAACAAACAAAAATATTAATAAATTACACACTGACTGCTTAATATAAAGTTCTGAAATAAAAATAAATAGTTCTAGCGTAAAAAACGTTAAGAAAAAACGCTACTGCTGTAAAAATTCGAGGTTTAAAAATACAAAATATTAAAAAAATCTAAATAAAATAGAAACATTAAATTTAGAATTTGGCAAACTATTAAGTGGACATATCACAATGATTTCTATTCGTTATGACACGTTCGGGTAACATTTGGCTGACTTCAAAAAAATATTCTGGATCTCGTTGTCTTTACATATACAAAAACATTTCGAATAATTCTAACATTTCCATTATTATTATTATTTAACTATAAAATAAACTAGAATTTCTTTACGAAACTGATGGATAGAATCTATTCGAACCTGCCGTAACGGAATCGAAATCATTGTGACTCCTACTTTACACTAAACTAAATTCATATGTTAAGGCGCATCAAATAAAGATTTCTAGTATAATTAAGCTACAAATTTATTCATTTGTTAACCTCAGCAAAGATTATTTACTAATTAATTTATTGAATTGTTCAATTAAGTTTAGGTTAAGAGTTATTGTAATATTCTATTCATCCGTCATATTACCAAGCTCGTCCTGTTCATGAAACAGTGCAGGTGGTTCAGTAAAAGCTGCCATGTTTCTTAAGGAGCGACAACAAAACCTTCGTGGTTCGAAGTAGTCTCAAGACACTAACGGCTCGTAGCCAAGCCCTTGATATGAAAATAGATATTAATTGTAAAATTTTACAATTGTTGAACATATTTGACTCAGGCATTGTTATTTCCCAAATTGTTGGAAACCATCCATGATAATATCTATATAAACAAACCTGTTGAACCTGCTACTGAACCAAACTCATATAGACCTACTATTAGTCTTTTAAATTGTTTAAGTAAAATATCAAATTAAGAATTAGGTTTTCGCCGAGATCATAATGCCTATCATCCATCAACTTTCTCGTTGATTCCTACATTTCTACTCGTATGGTGCTATTAGATATTAAAGTAGATTTTGATTTGATCATCATGGTTTTTTTTCACAAAATGTAATCATTCGGTTTTGATTTTCCTATAATTAAAATGGTACAAAGTTTCCTTCCAAACAGATCCTTCAAAGTTCATATTAATAAAAGTACCTCCAAATCTACTGGGGTCGTTCACCTACTTTATATAATGTGTACACCTGAGATTATCAAATGCTACTAAAGGCAAATTCGTCCGTATTTGCTGATGACACAGCAATTTATAGCTCGGAAAAAAACTATCACATAATGTTTGAAATAATCTTCAACTCTGACAAGTATAGCTGAAGATTGATAATAAGCAAATCAAATGGACTAATGATATTAAATATTTCGGATTAATATTAGACAAAAAACTCACTTACAATTCACATATCTCTCATACAGTTAGTTAACAAAATAAATTAGATATTAATAAAAAGTCGTGCGAAGTTTTGCAAATTTTTCTAAACAAAACTTTGTAATTACTTTTTAAGTTAAAAATTCAAATATAAATAAATAAAATTGAAATGAAATATACAAAATTATTTTTTATTTTAAAAAATCGCCTAAGTTTTAATATCATTTATCGAAGCTAAAAATTCATCAGTGAAATCATCGGCAATTGTAATATTTTTATCGATTATGAAATATGGTTCTTTACCATCTGAAAGTAATAAAAATCAGTAATCATTTTATCAACTAAATAATTTTTTTAAACTTACTTTTAATAGGCAATATTTCTGGACCATTTTTAACTTCTGGTTTACCATTAATTGCAAACGAAGTCCACAAATCTATCATAGTTTTGGCCATTTCTGTATCATTTTCATTTAAATCTTTTGTTGGAAATAAGTACAGTAAATCGTCAGCATGATGAACACCACCAACAAATGGATAAAACGGAAATATATTCTGAAGAGACGTAACATATGGTATATAAGAAGATTCACCAACATAATTCATATTGTACAAGTAATTATTTTGGTTTGAGTGTTTTTTGGTATAAGTTTCTATAAATTTTTGTACGGGTGATTTAAACAGAATTGTTGAAGCTATCTAAAAAAAAGTTATGAAATTTAAAACAATAAAATTATTTAAAAATATAGAAACTCAACATCTACAATTGCTGGCATCAATTCTTCTATATTAGCTCGTTCTATTTGTCCACGTTTAAAATAAAATTTCAAAGCTAAATTTGAAATTGTACCATGATCATCAGCTTCTCCCAAATAATTTATTAATGTTTCGATATATTTTTTTGGATCTTTAGGTTGACCTGGTGAAATAAAATAGTTTAAATAATTGCAAATTTATTCAATTAAAAATAAAAATTTATATAAATTGCGAATAACATACCAACACTATGTAAAAGGAATGCTCCATCATGTTTCATAACTCCAGTCATGATCTGATATTCTTTCGTAGTCTCTGCCAACAATGTTTTAGGTTTTTTCGGAAGAATTCCTCCAATATCATTAATTGTAAGACCAGGGATTGGATTATATAAATCGTATGCAATTTTTAGTAAATCAAAAACTGGTGCTTTTTTAAGGCATTGATTAATTTCGTTAACATTTTCACAATTTTTACATTCAAGTAATTCACATACTCTTCCAGCATTTTCTAATGGTTCATTGTCATATATTCCTGGCATTAATACGGATCCTGATTGTACAATCGCTTTACGAAATAAATTTTGTGGAATTTTTGGACTGATCATTAAGAGACTCGTAATTGCTCCACCAGCTGATTCACCAAAAACTGTCACATCATCTGGATTACCACCGAAGTATTTAATATTCTTTTGGACCCATTCTAGAGCTAATTTTACATCATGGATTCCCATATTTCCGGGAATATCAGGAGTTTGTGTGGACATGAATCCTAAAGCTCCGAGTCGATATTGTATTGCAACGTAGACAATATCTTTTTCAAGGAGAAAATTTCCAGGATGTTCAATAGCAGTTCCATTTAATAGGCTACCGCCATGAATGTAGACCATGACTGGACGTTTTACGTTCAACTACAATTAAACAGAATATTGTTGAAAATAATAATAATTAATCCCGCAAAAAAAGTAATTGATTAAAATTACATCCTTTGTGTAAACACATAAATTTAAACAATCTTCAGAGGCTACATCAAATTTTTGATCTTCTAATGGTATGTAGTCAATTAAAGCTGGACATCGTCTGCCAAACTTTGTAGCATCTTTAATACCTTGCCATTTCGTCACTGGTACTGGTAACTTTGGAATAATTAATAAAAAAATTAACTTATATTTAAAAAAAACCATTACAGATACTGTAATATTATGTAAAGTTTAAAATATTATTCATTTATGTAAGCTTATAAACGCTATTATAACATGAGTAAAAGTCCTTATTATCATACTATTAGGAACACCTGGACATACGAAGAGCAATATCATTAAATTAAAGTAGTTTTACAGTAGCGTATTAGCAACTGCAGCTATGGAAGTTACATTTTTAACCAATCAGAAACTTGAAAAACTTAAAATTGAATTTAGGCTGTGCTAGGACGGTTTGTGGATCGTTTTGTAATTGTAGCCATAATTTAACGCCACAACATTTCACATTTGTTACAATAAAGTAAGAGAATAAAGCTCCGACTATAATAAAAGCTTTGACTGAAAATGGTTTCCACTAAAAATGCTGATGAAGTTGTACGGAAAAATCGCCTTTATTTTTAATATCATAAATAAATTATCAAGTTGATTGCAAGGAACCGAACAAGATGGAAATGTTTCACTGACGATCTATGCTCCACGAAGAGTAAAAGGATCTAAGAAGAAATAAATTATGAAATATAAATATAATAAATTAAAATAATTTTTTTTAATAATTTAATAATTGAAATGTGGAAAATTTCATTTATTCAAATTTATTCAGGTTCCCAGTTATAATTGGAAAAAAATATACAAATTAAATAAATTTCTTAGTAGCACTGTAAATAATTTGCATTAGGCCAATTTCAACGAATGCTATTGCAACGCAATTCGACAGAGAAGTTGAAAATATTTAATTTTTCTTATGTTTTTACATTGTGGATGGTAAAATATTGATTTGCGTTGCTTTACACTGACGTTGAAGCAGCATTTATTTTCTTTTTAAACTAACGTCAAAACTGACATACAAAAATAATTTTAAAATTATATTTTATACTTCCTTATACGTAATAACTTTATCGTAAAAATATTTTAGTAAATATAAACAATCACGTAAATCGTTTTTCTGATTACAATAATTGGATCACTACAATTCCAAAATATATTTTTGTTTCTATTTATTTTACTATAAATTATTTATCTCAATAAATGAAAGTTAATATCAGTAAAATTTAAACTTGAACTTTAAATTATTTTGAACCCATTCTTAATCCAATTATCAGTAATAATATTTATTTTTATAAATAATATTTCGTATTCGTTTATCAAAATATTTCAAATCTAAACACAAAATGACCTTGAATAATTATTATTAAAAATTAATTTAAAATCGTAGAAAATTTAGCGTATAAGCAATTTCACATACATCAAAATTTGAATTTTCACGTACTCTTCATTCGCATACCTACTTACTTTAAATCTCAATTCATTAATTGGCGGTTCTGCAAAAGGTATTCCCAAAAATTTAATAAATTTCTGTTTTGTCCAACTAGTTTCATCTTCAGATCCTTTTAATTGACCTAATTCTGGTACATTTATAACAATACCAGTTCCATCATCAAAAACTTCAATATGATGATTGTCATCAGTATTTTGAGTTAGAACAATCACCAATGCACCAAATAAAAATACTAAACACCATTTATCTTCTGAACCCGCCATAATAATTCAAATATTCTTAAAGCTACTCGTTCGGCAGACGATTTAATTGAAACTATATAAATATTAGAATATTATTAAGATTCATTTTATTGAATAAAAAAAAATCGATTAATTAAACATTGATGATTATTTGAGTTGAACTTAAAACTAGATTAAAATTAAGCTTTGACTTTTACGAGAGAGAAAGAGATAAGGAAAAGAGACTCCAAAACGTTTTACAGATTTTTGCAACTCCATGCCATTTTTTCGTTTCTCCTAATTTTTTGATGTACTGGGTCGGAGATAAGTACATGGATCTGTGAAAGACGGTGCCTCCGAGGTAATGATCTAGATACAGATTTTTGCTATAGAGTTTTTACAATTTATAGGCTTAGGATTGTGTACTTTGACTGGCTTAGTCTATATAAATAAAAGGTTTGTACATAAACTATAATAATGGTCAACTGACAAGAAGGATTTGAAAGCTTAAAGTTAATTGCTGAACTCATCATCGACTTAGGGAATATGTCATCACCGATAACTATAATCTGGAAGAAGTAAATTAGTTTATCTATCTGGAATCTGAAATAAATAATATCAACAGCATCAATTTCGAAATAAACCGAAGAATAATGATTAAAAATTTGATTAAAGCAAGCAATTAAGATCGCGATTCCTTTCTAGAAAGACCAAAGTAGAACTTTACAAAACCTTCATCATATCCGTCGTAACATAAGCGACAACTTGACGTTATCAAATAATTATGAGAGATGCACTTAATATTTTTAAAAGACCGATTGTCAAATGCATTAGAATGCAAAAATGGAACAAGAAAGTGTTGCACATCAGGTCAATTATTAGTACTCCTAATCTTAAGTATCAAATTTATAATTTTATTGTATTATTTATTTTTATACATTTTCAATTAACACTTTAACACTTAATAAAAATTAAAATTTAGTATCCTTCGTTGCAGTCATAAATTCATTAGTGAAATCATCGGCAATTGTAATTTTTTTATCGATTTGAAAATATGGTCCTTTACCATCTGTAAATGACAACAAAATCAGTAATCATTTTATCAATTAAAATTTGTTTTTAAAAACTTACTTTTAATAGGCAATATTTCTGGACCATTTTTAACTTCTGGTTTACCATTAATTGCAAACGAAGTCCACAAATCTATCATAGTTTTGGCCATTTCTGTATCATTTTCATTTAAATCTTGTGTTGGAAATAAGTACAATAAATCGTCAGCATGATGAACACCACCAACAAAAGGATAATACGGAAATATAAACTGAAGAGCTGCTGCTATATGTGGCATGTAAGTAAATTTACCAACATAATTCATACTGTACAAGTAATTATTTTGGTTTGAGTGTTTTTTAGTATAAGTTTCAATAAATTTATGGACTGGTGATTTAAATAGAATTGTTGAAGACATCTAAAAAAAAATTATGAAATTTAAAACAATAAAATTATTTGAAAATAGAAACTCAACATCTACAATTGCTGGCATCAATTCTTCTATATTAGCTCGTTCTATTTGTCCAGGTTTAATATATAACTTCATAGCTAAATTTTCAATTGTTCCATAATCATCAGCTTCTCCGAAATAATTTATTAATGCTTCGATATACGTTTTTGTATCATTTGCTTTATCTGGTAAAACAAAAAGTAGTTTAAATAATGGCAAATTATATTCAATTATGGAAACAATATTTTATACTATCACATACGTAAATGTAAATTATATACAAATAATGCTCCGTCATGTTTCATAACTCCAGTCATCATCTGATATTCTTTCGTAGTCTCTGCCAACAATGTTTTAGCTTTTTTCGGAAGAACTCCTTCAAAATCATTTATTGTAAAACCATATGGAACCAAAATATTTGGATCGTATGCAGTTTTAAGTAAATCCAAAACTGATGCTTTTTGTAGACATTGATTAATCTCGTTGACATTATCACAATTTTTACATTCAAGTTTTTCACATGTTTTTCGAGCATTTTCCAATGGATAATTGTCATATAAGCCCGGTATCAGTATAGATCCAGATTGTACAATCGCTTTTCGAAATAAATTTTGTGGAATTTTTGGACTTATCATTAAGAGACTCGTAATTGCTCCACCAGCTGATTCACCAAAAACTGTCACATCATCTGGATTACCACCGAAATATTTAATATTCTTCTGAACCCATTCAAGAGCTAATTTTACATCAAGAATTCCCATATTTCCGGGAATATCAGAAGTTTGTGTGGAAATAAATCCTAATGCTCCGAGTCGATATTGTATTGCAACGTAAACAATATCTTTTTCAAGAAGAAAATGTCCAGGATGTTCAATTGCACTACCATTCCATAGTCCACCGCCATGAATGTAAACCATGACTGGACGCTTTACGTTCAACTGCAAAAACAGAATATTGTTGAAATTAATAATAAATAATCATGCAAAAAAAGTAATTGATTAAAATTACATCCTTTGTGTAAACACATAAATTTAAGCAATCCTCAGAAGATGTATCAAATTTTTGATCTTCCGGCGGTATATGTTCAATTAAAACTGGACAAGCTTTTCCAAACTTTGAAGCATCTTTAATACCTTGCCATTTGGACAGGGGTACTGGTGGCTGTAAATAATTACAAAAAACAACATTTTAAATATAAATATAATAATATAAATTTATCAAGAAACATTTGACACAGTTGTGAAATTTTCGTCAGTGATGACAATAACAGCATCTCAAAATTTTGAGATTAAACGTGCAGTACTTTACTGAAATGATTTATATTCCTATGGGTTTTGAAATTGATAGCGGAATAGTATGCAGGTTGATGAAAAGTTATTACGGTCTCAAGCAGGTATCACTTTATGTTGTGTAGAAACACTGCATTATTCTAATTTTCGGAAACAAAGTTGACCATGCGTCTACTCAGACATTTAAGTAGCATGCGTCTAATCAGGCCTTTAATTAATAAAGTCTAAACTTGCCTGAATTTGTCTTCAAAAAGCTTTGAAAATTAAGACCAATGCAATGCATTAAAACCAATACATTTTACCTAAAAACTATGCGATTTTAATGTAACAGTAACGGTATTGAAATTATATGGCTGTTTTCGCTTAATTGCAAGAATAAAATCCCATAAAAGCGTTGCAAATCCATTGATGGTTTGTTATTCAATTCGCTTGCTTTGACTAGTTGACTTTCCCTTACCGAAGGTAAAGAGTCAAATAGAAAGAAAAATTCTGAACAATTTTCCCCTACCAAAAGTAAGGAATTGTTCAGTTATAAGTAAAATTTTGTAAAGACATTTTTAAAAGTAAAGTAAGTAATGTAAAAGTAAATTATAAAAGTATAGATAAATAAAGTAAAGAATAAAAAGATAACTTAGAGTTTTATTAATATAACATTGGCGCCGCCGGTAGGATTAAAGAATTAACATTGGTGTGTAGAGCCGACAGGATGATTAACATTGGTTAAAATTCAATATTTTCCATAAATCCTTTAATAAGTCCTTTAAGTCCTTTAATAGAGTTTAATTATATAGTTTGCTAAGAATTGATTATAGTGAACAATGTATTGTGTTTAGTTATGTATAAATATATTTTTAAATGAAAATATTTGAAGCCGACTGTTTCCACTTACAGGAAATTTAAAGTATACTCTAAATAAAACAGTTATCAGCGATCATATTAGACCAATCACAGATATAATATTTAGGGAATACATATCGTTTATAGTTTGAAGTTAGTAAATCAAAATCTAAGAATGTCAGCGAAATTTAAACTTGAAATTTTAATTATTTTGAACCCATTCTTAATCCAATTATCAGTAATAATATTTATTTTTATAAATAATATTTCGTTTATCAAAATATTTCAAATCTAAAAACAAAATGGCCTTGAATAATATATTATTAAAAATTAATTTAATATCGTAGAAAATTTAGCGTATAAGCAATTTCACATACATCAAAATTTGAATTTTCACGTACTCTTCATTCGCATACCTACTTACTTTAAATCTCAATTCATTAATTGGCGGTTCTGCAAAAGGTATTCCCAAAAATTTAATAAATTTCTGTTTTGTCCAACTAGTTTCATCTTCAGATCCTTTTAATTGACCTAATTCTGGTACATTTATAACAATACCAGTTCCATCATCCAAAACTTCAATATGATGAGTTGCTGTGGTATGATGATTGTCATCAGGATTTTGAGTTAAAACAATCACCAATGCACCAAATAAAATTACTAAACACCATTTATCTTCTGAACCGGCCATAATAATTCAAATATTCTTAAAGCTACTCGTTCGGCAGACGATTTAATTGAAACTAAATAAATATTAGAAGATTATTAATTTAATTTGTTTTTCGAGTTATTAAAAATAAAGATTAAATTTATGGAAGTAATTAATAAAAAAAGTTTTTTTGACAAATATTCATGATAATTATTGATAACAAATTAGAAAGTGGTGGGACAAGTTGAAACGCGTTTTTCCCCATTCTCGCTTCTTCCTACCCGTCTCGCATTCATCTCCAGCATGTGCTCATTGTCTACTGTCAGATGCTCGCGCTGACGAGGTTAAAGGTTGTTGTAAATTGCTAGCTTAAAATAAATACGCAAAATTTGGGATGGGAAATTTAAATGATTATCTGTGAAGCTTCAAGACGGCATGTTTATTGGAAATTACAATTGCCGAAATTTGAAAAATATTGTAAGATAAGAACTGAATATTAAATTTAGAGGCAAATAAATTATCTCCAAATCATAGGAATTTCAATAAAACTTACAGAAATCCGACATTTCTGTAAGTTTAAACGCACAGTACATTTTCCCAAAGTGTTTTCAGTTTTAAACACTACTGAGTAGTAAAACAATATTTTTCTATTTTTTAAACATATAGTAAAAAATTATATTTATTTATTTTGGTTAATACAAATTCAGCCTGGATTAAGTTCAATTATTAGTTCTAATAATGCTAAGAATCACAAATCATTTTATTTTATAATCGAATTCACTTTTGTACAATTCCATTTAATAAAAAATTATCACTTTTTCTTTTAAATTAAACTTTACTTTTTTTCGTGGCTATCATAAATTCATCAGTGAAGTCATCAGCAATTGTAATTTTTTTATCGATTTGAAAATATGGTCCTTTACCATCTGTAAATGACAACAAAATCAGTAATCATTTTATCAACTAAAATTTGTTTTTAAAAACTTACTTTTAATATGCAATATTTCTGGACCATTTTTAACTTCTGGTTTACCATTAATTGCAAACGAAGTCCACAAATCTATCATAGTTTTGGCCATTTCTGTATCATTTTCATTTAAATCTTTTGTTGGAAATAAGTACAGTAAATCGTCAGCATGATGAACACCACCAACAAATGGATAATACGGAAACATATTTTGAAGTAATGGTACAAATGGTATATAAACATGTTGACCCACATAATCAATATTGTATAAATAATTTTTTTGGTTAGAATGTTGTTTTGAATATAATTCTACAAATTTATGTAATGGTGATTTGAATAACATTGTTGAGATGATCTGCAATAAAGATTCAATAAAAATTTAATTTATGAAATTTATTTGTTTTTTTTTTATACTCAACATCAATAATTTGTGGCATCACTTCATTCAAATTACTAGTTTCGATTTGGCCAGGTTGGAAATATAATTTTGTAATTATATTCTCAATCAGACCTGTTTCATCAGGGTTTCCAAAAAAATTTATTACTTTCGAAATTACTTCATGTGGTGAATTTTGTTGATTAAATATGTCATGTACTGAATTTTTAAAAATAATTTAATAATAAGAAAACTTTTTAAATCTTATTATACTCACGAAATAAACTTATAATAAAACTTCCATCATTTTGCATTACTCCAGCCATGACTTGATATTCTTTAGTACTCTCCAACAATAATTGTTTAGATTTTTTCGGTAGTATTCCTTCAACATCTTCAATTGTAAAACTATACTGAATTGGATTAGGTGATTCATGTGCAATTTTAAGTAAATCAAAAACTGATGCTTTTTTAAGGCACTGATTAATTTCGTTTACATTACGAATATCACAATTTTTACATTCAAGTTTTTCACATGTTATTCTAGCATTTTCTAATGGATCATTGTCATACATGCTTGGCATTAATACAGATCCAGATTGTACAATCGCTTTTCGAAATAAATTTTGTGGAATTTTTGGACTTATCATTAAAAGACTCGTAATTGCTCCGCCAGCTGATTCACCAAAAACTGTTACATCATCTGGATTACCACCGAAATATTTAATATTTTTCTGGACCCATTCAAGAGCTAATTTTACATCAAGAATTCCCATATTTCCAGGAATATCAGAAGTTTTTGTAGAAATAAATCCTAAAGCTCCGAGTCGATATTGTATTGCAACGTAGACAATATCTTTTTCAAGGAGAAAATTTCCAGGATGTTCAATAGCAGTTCCATTCCATAGGGCACCACCATGAATATAAACCATGACTGGTCGTTTAATGTTGAACTAAAAAAAAAAAAATTATTAAAAGTTAAAAACATCTAAAAAAAATGAATTCGGTAAAATTACATCCTTTGTGTATACACATAAATTTAAACAATCCTCAGATGATTCATCAAATTTTTGATCTTCTAATGGTATGTAATCAATCAAAGCTGGACATCGTCTGCCAAACTTTGTGGCATCTTTAATACCTTGCCATTTCGACTGCGGTACTGGTGGCTGTAAAGTAAATCTAAATTAAATAAATATTGATTTAAAAACTATACATTGAATGTGGTGTTTAAAGAATTTCGGGGGGAATGCCCCCATTAGGAATTCTAATATATAATATTTTCTTAAAGTCAGAAATATTTTGAATTCTAAGCTATCATATAAAAATCTTAATAATATTGCTCAAATACGATGTCGAATAAAACTCTTATCTTTAAAGCTACTCACATTACCAGGTGTGTTTTTATTTGTGTGTGTTAATAAGCAAACTCGAGATTGAGACTATTTTTAATCATTATTTATTTTAAAAAACTATATTAAACTTTACTTTAAATCTCAATTCATTAATTGGTGGTTCTGCAAAAGGTATTCCCAAAAATTTTATAAATTTCTGTTTTGTCCAACTAGTTTCATCTTCAATTCCTCTTAAATGTCCTAATTCCGGTACATCAATTAAAATACCATTTTCTTCAACTAAAATATCAGCAGTTGTGTTAGTTTTCTTGTTATCTGATGGCTCTGAATACAACCACAATCCCACTACAATAACCAACAACAAAAAAATTGTATTATTTTCGTTATTACGCGGCATCGTTTTACTTAATTAACTGATACTAAAAAAAATTAATTTGATTACTCTCGAAGTTAAATACTTTATGATGCAGTTCTGTCAATCAATTGCAAATTACTAAATTATTTTACTAAATTTCAAAAGCTTGTAAAACTCTCCTATTATTTTTATACATTTCGATTAAAATTGTACGAATAATCTTTAAGAATTTAATGAGAAGTATTTTTTAACAATTCATGGCAAATTCATAAATAAAATAAATAACCTAATAATAAATATTTAATTAATTTATATTTTTTTTGGAATTATGTATAATAATAGTTTACTGCTTCGGCAGTTAAATTATATTAAACAATTTAATGCCATATTTCACAGAGTCAGCTTAGGCGTTTACCAAAACTTAAACTTCAGTTTATCTTATTTTCTAATTTCTCATTGCAAGCTTAAGATAAGTCTTCCTTAAAGTGTGGTTAAACTTAAACCGCAGGTGGGCTTCGCTTAAGCTTTACTTTTGACACAGTTTATGGTTTATACGCACAAATAGAAAATAAATTCATATATGTACATTTAAAAATTTTGATTGAGAAACCAAGTGAGGTTAAGTTACAGGCTTAAGCAACAACGCTTAAGTTATAGGCTTAAAGTTTAGTTAAGCTTGAACTTAAGTTCTCACTGTGCAATCGGGCATAAGAATTTATAAGTCTTGAACAAAGTATTTTATTATCCAGTGAATGAACCAATAAACTCAAGATGTAGTTTAAAATTTACATCTTGACCCTTGTCCTTGACAAGCTAGACAAAAATTATTTATAATAATTAAAGACACTATTGGATGGTATTGGGTTTATGATTCATGCATTTACTAAATGTTCGTAATAAATTGACCTGATAGCATTAAATTTTTATTTACGTAAAATAATCAACAAATACAAATTTATTTCGAATTTGTTACTCTGTTTTTGAGTTGATTTACAGATAAAGTATAAACTTTGTATAGCCGATAACGAATTAAACGCTCAAAACGTCACAACTTTTAGTCTCTTTGCTAAAACTAAAATTGTATTTATAAGAAATTAATTTTGGATAGTTGAAAATTATTTTATTTCTAAATATAATTTATATTAAATGAGAGAATATGTTTTGTAAATAGGCTCCCGCAAAGGCTCCAATAGTATAGTTCATTACTAAAGAGTTTTACATAAATTTAAAGTTAAGTGATACATTGGACAAAATGTCGTGATGAAACTCTAGATTTTATCTTCCGATATTTTGATAAAAATTGTCTAAGCTTAAAATATTAAGTTTTGCTTCGAATTTTTGTAGTTAATTTTGTAATGGAAAACCGGTTGTGTCACGTATTAATTTATAGTTTATGATTTTGTCACATCTTAATGCAAATCATAAACTATATATAGAAATCAATTCAAATTTTAAACTTTTATATATAATATATTTTACTTTAAATCTCAATTTATTGATTGGTGGTTTAACAAAACGAATACTCCACATTTAAAAAGGCTGATTCATCCAACTTGTGTTATCTTTCGATCTTTTTAATTGTCGCATTGCCTGAACTAAAATACTAAGTACTGGTACTATCGGACTGTGTAAACATCTGTAAATTTAATTGCATTTTTTATTATTTTTATTATATCAACAAACACGACTCATTATTAATTATAAGTAATTTAATCTTTTTAACATCTAGGAAATATTAAACTAAATTAAATAAATTTATAAAAATTTTACTGAAAATGATAATTTTATATTTAGTTTCCAATCCTGTGTGGACATCTTCCTGCTCTCAAATTAAATTGTACAAACAACAATTAAAAACTCAGTAAAATCAAAAAAGGCATCAGATATAGGATAATAGTCCAACATAATCGCCACCCAAAAATTCACAGAAGTTTATTTTCTTTTTTTAAAATATTGGTAATGAAAAGAATATGCTACATGAAAATGCATTAATTCTCACCATCAACTGTCCAAATAATCATTAACAATAATTGTTTATTATATAGTTCTTAGGATGGTCCATGAATCTTAATTGAGAATCTAACTATTAACATCAGTATTAAATACTGACATTATGATACTATGTATAGTCTTTATGTGGTAGCGGAGCGCTAATCAATCTATAGTACGGAGTACGCACTTAGCAAGTCTCATTCGACATATGTGCCACACAGAGGAAAGAAAGATAGTTTACACTACCTCCGGGAGAAGTGGTCTTTAAATGCAGTATGACAAAACTACTGGAAGTTCGCTGGAATTACGAAATCCTATAACTTGACTAGAAAAAACATCAATATCAACTGGGAGTTAGTTATCCATGAAAATGATATCATAAATAATGAAACCAGATTAGTCTAAGTGAGGATCAATATAACATGTCGATTACGAATTACGCAAACATTGCAAATACATTGTTTTAAAAGTAAAAATACTTTTTTTAAAGTATACAAACTGAGTATAAATAAGTTAAGATAATATTTTTGATAAATTTTACTGATAAAAATACTTATACATAAATATCAAATAATTAATGTTGAACGCTACTCTACGAAGTCCCAATTAAAAATATGAGAACGGTGTTAATGGAAAATAAATTATGAATATTTGAATTGAAAGATATTTTCATCAAGGCATTTACATTCTGTATTTTGAAAGAGAATTAATTAAATTGAAAATCATACAATAATTAAGTGAGATTTTTATAGATATTCCAATAAAGAACTTCCATGTTGTTGTATTCAATGGTGACTTTGTAAAATCGGTTTAAAGTTATTGATTCAAAATATAAGAATAACAAAATTTAACAAAAAAAAACTTATTAATGATTACAATAATTTGTAATAGCGTAGCGTAGGTAATAGTCAGGAAATACAATAAAAAATGACTTAGAAAATTATAGAAACAAATATATAAATATTTATCAAAAACTGGTAATGTAGCAAAAATAGAATTATATAAAATACGAATTTAAGTTACGGACAATTCATCGTACACCCAAATTTACAAAATCAATAACAGTTAATTGAAATAATCATAAACAATTACTAATCGCATAATTATTAATCATTATTACATTCACGTTAGTGTTTTTACACGTTAGTGTTTTTACACGTTAGTGTTTTAACTAAACACCTCAAACCACCTAATCACAATCATCCCGCAAATACTTAATTTATTATTTGAATTTCTACAAAGAAAATTAAAGCAATTTCCTGATAATAAATATCGAACCGAAAAAATGGCTGACTGGCAGTTATTGTTATTAACAATAATTTAAATCTAACTATTTCTTATTATTCAATTGTATTAAATAATCGAACTATACTTAATATTTTATTTCATTTAAAACAAAATTCAAATTATTTAATTTATTTTTTCACATAAGACATTTACTATCAAACGTAAAATTTATTGTCATATAAATTGAAATTATAAAATATAAAACAAAAATATTATTTTCTTAATTAAAGAGATTTAATAATAATAAATACAAATAAAAATATTATACTAAAATAACCAAATTTTCCATTTTAAATACATATACATATATATAAAAAAATGTTAAACAAATTTTACTAATTTTAATATTACAAAAATGATTTATTATTTAAATTATTAAATTAAAAAAAAAAAAAATATAACTCTTATAACATATTTAACTAATTATTTGTTCTTGTAATTAATAGATTTATATTATAATAAAAATAACTTTTCTTGTACCAGTTTCAAAAAAAATTTAAATTCAATGATGTTCATATATTTATTTTTTGTTCAGTCTCCAAAATTCCAGATTGTTATATAAATGTGTGTATTTTAAAATATAAAATTTTATTTTATATTTTACTTTTTTTTTTAATTTTTAATATTTATTTATTCCAAATAAACGAACGCCATGAAATTGTGGTAATTTTGGTAATAATACAATGACCAATGATATAAAATTAGCAACAAAATGATCTGTATCATTACGTGTGTACATGCAAGCTAATAGAAATCTGAAATTAATGAAAAAATATAAATGTATAAAAATTAGTTAATTAAATTAAAATTGCTACATGATCAAATTTAAATATATTTCAAAGTACAAAAGTGACGATTGAAAAGATTAGAAATAAACCCGTCCATTTAATTTGGACACAACGAATTGAAGTTGCATTTGTATTGTACAGTGATTCCAAAACTAATAATTATTTATTATTTGACAAGGCCTTTATATGATTAACTAACAACCTATTTTTATTTTTACCCATTAATATTAGTAACCTATTAATTTTCTATTATTTAGTGTTTCTAAAACTTACAAAATAATTGGCATAATTGTTAAGAATTTTCGTGTTGATGTCATTTGTTCACCATTATCAATTTGTTCCCAATGTGTTTGTTGTGAACATGATGATTCATTATCTGTTGTCATCCATGGAGCACCTTTTATTGAATGAAGAAAATATAAATGTGCCTAGAAAACAAAAATTCCAATTACATCATATAAAATTATTAATTCAAAAAATAAATACCGCATTATGTAATAAATTTGTTACTGTCCATGCTATTGGTATACTAACAAATGGTACAGCTAATAATATTAAATGGATAAGTAATATTCCTAAAATATAAGCTAACCAGAAACCACGAGCAGCTATCCATGAAGTATTTGGATTTGGATCACCATGTCCGCCAGCAATCATATTGTAATTAAAATTATATAATTTATAAAAATTTAAAAGTGAAAATGTTGAATATTTTTTAATTATTTAATATTGCTATAAAGTGAAATTATTAAAATATGACCCTTCTTTGTAATTGTAACAAAACAAGCACAGCACAGTGGAAATGGAAATATATTTTTGTTTTTGTTTTGATGGTGTTTTTCAAAATGTCAACGTCAAAATTGACAATAATAAATTTAGGGTAGTATACACTAGATGAGTATGCTTGCTTAGAGTATGTAATGAAATTTTGTCGGTAAACCTATTTACAATTTTCAACATACATATTATAATTTTTACTACCGTAGTCATTGGTAGTCATGAATTTAGTATAATGATGAATCAGTTATAAGGAAAAAAATTAATGGATTCTTTTAACGAGTCAACCTACTGTCGGGAATAACGTAAAAATAACAAGATTTGGAAAAAAGTAGCTTCAGTGATTGTATATCAAAGTAAACCGACGCCAAAGGGTTAATTTGCAATGGACCGCCTGAAATTACAGAATCAAATTCTAGGAGCAGCAATAGATATTAAACTACATAAAATAAAACGTTTAAAACATAATACAGCAAGATTTTACATAACTTTACACATAATAAAAGTTACAACTACTGGTTCAAATAAAGTCAGTCTTATGATGCTTTTATTTCATTTTTCCCCCAATTACTTTTAATATAATAATTAATTAATTATGTATCCTTTTTTTATTTCATCCTCCATGTTGTAGACACATTGGATATAATACTTCAAACCTCAATAAGTCACCCATACTTTTTAACAAATTAACTTATTTGTCCGGTTGTCGGACGAATTAAAATATCGAATTTTCTGAGATGAATTTTCAGGAAACGAACTTATATAAAAAGATGAAAATAAAATTTCAAATTCATGAAGAACCATTTATTATATATTCAAATTAATACTTGATTTAATAAAAATATTTATATGTAATTACACGGCTGAGATATAAACTCACAACTTTTCATCATTGGTATGTAAAGTTATTAATAAATTTTCCCGCCTAAATTGATAAAAATTTAAATTACAAAAGTTCATTCTGCAAATATTATATTGTAACTGGGGCAGAATAAAGAATTAATGTGTCTATAAAGATGTGTTTTAATATTATTTTTCCTCTTTAACAGATTTTAATTAATCCGCCGTTCTATAATTGAATCATTTTCTGTACAGTTAATTTTATTTCGAAAACAATTTCATTATATGAATCATTTTCATCTTTGTACTATAACTATACATTTTGTATAATTACTTTTGGTAACAACCCCTTTTTTTAATTAAATTCATGTAACCTATATAATATTTAGTATATATACTAAGCACCTTTTCTTTAGCTTTAAAAATAATTCACCTTCACAAAAATCCATTAATAGTGAAAGTTATGATAACATCTCTTATCAAATTGTATTAAAAATCAACAAGTTATTTTATCATTGACTTTTGTTGAACATGCGCCGATCATAAATCCTTTTTAAATTTTACTTATAAACACCCTCTATCCGTCCTATCAAAATAGTTCAATGGTTTTTATAACCTTTTTGAATAGATTTGCAAATAGACAAAAAAATAAAATACGTGTACAAATAAAGTGTATCATCTCTCTACACTATATCTCTTTATTCAATTGAATTTTGACACTAATACCATATGGTTTCATTGCTAAATTTTGTGGCTCTGATAGTATATGAGTGAATATATTTATGTGTTTGGCTGAAATAGTCCGAAAAAGAATTAAAAATTAATTCATAAATATTTAAAATTAACAGAAAATCTAAATCAAAGAAGGTAAGAAAATATAAATAATATGTGAAACGCCTAAAGTTATGCAAATAATATTTTTTTTGAATAGAAGAAAATTGTACGAAAATATTTTTATCAGCATATGGTTTGCATAACATTTAGGAATGAATTTTTTTTTTTTTTTGATTGCGTTTGTTATTATCGATTAGAAGAAAAAAAACTACACTGAAAAATGTAATATAATTTAAATTATTTTTAATATTATTTTAGTTATAATACTGGAAACGCACAATAAACGTGTCAAAAAATCACAATTTTTTTTTTAAAAAAAATTTGTTTTATCCATCAAGGACTAAATAAAATCATTATAATATTGTTCCAACAATATGCCTAGCACAAGACGTTTAATTTTAGGACATGTAATGTCCGGATTATGTAGTCGAATGAATCGTACAAAACATCTTCCAGCTGATGTTATGGAAACACCATTAAGTCGATGCTTAAATACATTTGATATTACAATGTTAGGTAAATAATTAAAATTTCCTTTTACTATTTCATCTCATTTTTAACCTATATACATTAATTTTTTCTGTGTAGCTTTTATGTCAGCACAGCATTTACCTTAAAAAAAAAATAATACTTTACTATATAAATAGCCTAAATTAAATTCATTTTTCAGGTATTGGTCATATGGTAGGTGCCGGAATTTATGTACTAACTGGTACTGTTGCTAAAGATATGGCTGGTCCTGGTATTGTATTATCATTTATATTAGCAGGTATGGTATCAATGTTAGCGGCATTATGTTATGCTGAATTTGGTACTCGTGTACCAAAAGCTGGATCAGCTTATGTTTATACATATATATCGGTTGGTGAGTTTTGGGCATTTGTTATCGGTTGGAATATATTATTAGAACATATGTTGGGTGCAGCTTCGGTAGCAAGAGCATGGAGTGGTTATGTTGATTCAATGCTTGGAGGTTGGATTGGTAATAAAACAATGTTAATAACTGGTGAAATGCATGAACAATTATTTGCTAAATATCCAGATTTTTTGGCATTCAGTGTATGTATAATATATGCAGCAGCATTAGGTGTTGGTGTCAAAGCAACAGCTGTATTTAATGGTTTTCTAACATTAGTTAATATTGGTGTAATGATATTGGCTGTTGTAATTGGATTTCTTTATGCAAATCCAAAAAATTGGTCTGAAAGTGAAGGTGGTTTTTTACCATATGGATTTGGTGGTGTAATAGCCGGTGCAGCAACATGTTTTTATGCATTTGTTGGTTTCGATAGTATTGCAACATCCGGTGAAGAAGCTAAAAATCCAAGTGTTTCAATACCAATTGCAACTATATTATCATTGTGTGCTGTTACTGTTGGTTATGTATTAGTTAGTGCAGCTCTAACACTAATGGTACCAATACGTGATATTAATCCAGCAGCAGCATTACCAGAAGCTTTTGGTTCATTAGATCTACAATGGGCAAAATATGTAATATCAATTGGTGCATTATGCGGTATGACAACAACACTTTTAGGATCACTATTTGCATTGCCACGATGTATGTATGCAATGGCATCTGATGGTTTATTGTTTCCATGTTTTGGTAAAGTAAATGCAACTACCCAAGTACCATTATTCAATTTAGCTGTATCTGGATTTTTAAGTGCCCTACTAGCATTATTCTTTGATTTAGAGAAATTAGTAGAATTTATGTCAATTGGAACATTACTGGCATATACGATAGTTAGTGCATGTGTAATAATATTACGTTATCGTCCGCCACCAATAGAATCAAATATTGTTTATGCACCGGATACACCCGATGAAGATGATGACAATACATCACAATCTAGTATTGATACAGCATCGCCTACAAGTGATTTAATTGGTGAAGCATTAACTGGCCGATTACGACCACAATTCCGTTGGTTAGAACCATTATTAGGACGTTTTGAACCTGGTGTTGCATGTTCAGCATCTGTTCTCTTATTTACTGTATTAAGTTTTTCGATATGTTTTCAATTAGAAGTATCATGGAATGAATTATATCATGGTACATGGTGGGCATTAATTATTTATGGTTTTATGATATTTTGTGCTGGTGCATGTGTTGCTGTTATTGCTGTACATCATCAAAATACACGTGAATTACAATTTAAAGTACCACTTGTACCATATATACCAGCATTAAGTATATTTTGTAATATTGAATTAATGGTACATTTAAGTGTATTGACATGGTTAAGATTTTTTATATGGGTATCAATTGGTATGTTAGTATATTTTTTATATGGTATACATAATAGTAAAGAAGGTGAAATTGGTACATCATATTCAATGTTAATGACATCATCTGAAGCAAAACGTGGACGTCATTGGGGTTCAACAGTTGCTGCATCAGCTATTAAACGTTTTACTGGTAAACGGAAATCAGATGATAAAAAACCAATTGTATTGGAAGAAGCTGATGAGGAACCCTAGGTAGTGTAAAGTGGGAGGGAGTATATAGAGTTTATTATAGTTAATATATGATGGATATTTTTGTGAATTCTTTTTCGGCTTTGTAAAACATATTATTGATAAGTTGCAATTGATTGATAAAACATAATATAATATAGAAAGAAAAATAATTTTGATCTTAAATTACACAATACTAACTGTAAAAACTCTTCTCTCTCTCTCTAATATCTATCTTTAAATCAGTATTTAATTTTAACCACCACCTGTGTAGTCTTCTTCTGATAATCTGTTGTATTGGGAACTGGTAAAATCTGTTAAAAATCCTACTTCCCAATTCCTAGATCATCAGAATTGATCTTCTTTATTTTAGTAAATTAAATTATAACTAAATCTGTGTAAAACTTTTTATTTATATATAAATTCAGCCAAAAAGTTTTACTCAGATTTTTAGAGTTTTTATTTTTGAGATTATTTTACTGAGTAGATGAAAATCTACAAAAAAATTTTAGACTTTTATGTTTTATGAGTAACGTGTACCTACAATAAAGCTATTAAATTTTAACTATAATAATTATATTTTTATTTAAAAATAAAAGTTGTCACATTTTATGTCAATTAATTTAAGTTTTCGGTTCAAAATTTCCTAACTATTTAATAATATTCGAGTGAAACTAATTATTTCTTATAATTTTTTTTTTATCTAATAATAACCATAACCAATCATATAAAATACGTAAATAGTCAACTTAATTTTACATTCTTGACTATTATTCTCGATTTCACAGTAAAAGCTTAAGCCTTTACCGGACCTTCAACTTCAGTTTAACTTATTTGCTAGCTTGTCAGTGCAAATTTAAATATAATACATCCTAAAACTGGAAGTTTAACTTAAGTTAAACTTCACCTGCATTACAAATTGCAATGTCACATTAATTTTTCATTATTATGAACATAATTTCATATTTATCATTCACAATAATTAACATTTTTAGGTTTAGCTAATTTTGATTGAGCAACTAAGCTAACAATAATTAACATTTTTTGGTTTAGCTAAGCTTAGGGCAAATTTTGATTGAGCAACTAAGCTTAACTTGTAGACTTATGCAATACAATCGATTTAGTTAAACTTGAGCTTAACCTCTCACTGTGAAATCTGGAATTAATATCCAAATGTAACTAAAGCTTACATTTGAATATGTATATGAAAAATATTAAACGCTTTTTAAGTCTTAACATTAATGAAACGTTAGTATTCATAATTAGAGGCGATCTCATGTTATTTTTGTTTTTCAATATTTTATAATAAATTATTATTTGTAACTTTCTGTCTATCAACAATTTATTTTTCCATTTTTTGGCGGGCAACAGACCGATCCCTCATAAACTAGAACATTTTAATTTTTTCCAAACAAATATATTTAAAATAAAATTGTTCAATGTTCGTTGACGGTTTTAATTTTAATTATCATTTATTTGAAATATAATAATAACAAAATGGACAGAAAGTTAAAATATCTAAACAAATTTCCCAAAAAAAAAAAAAAAAAATCAATTTCTCTTCCTATTTTAATCTTTGAATCCAGCCTCAAAGATTAGAATCAGTAACTGAAATTTCGTCAATATCATGAAAATCATTTTATATTTTTTTTTTCTATACAAAATAAAATAATTGTTTTTGATATAATTAATTTTAAATGCACAAAGAATTAATAAAATGTTTAAAATTATTAATTTAAAGATTATTGTAAATAATAAATACATAAACTTTCCTATATACAACTAAAAACTATGATGATTCTTTGTCTATTCGTTGTCTTGGATTTCGTAACTCTTATGACATTCAAATATTTTTAGAAAATTTCCAAACGATTCTATGCTATTTCGGTGGACCCAATTCTACTGCACATTTAATTCAGCGATTCATTGAACAAACACAATTCCACTAAGGATAACAATTTAATTTTTAGAATTTAACTTTTTATGGTCAATATATATGTTAATGTTCCAAGACCGAACAAACCTCTACAATTTTTGGAAAAAGAATGGAAATACAAATAATTTGTATCGGCCACAAGAGTTTTATTATTTAAAGTTAATTTGTTCTCCATCAGTGAATGAAAATGGTACGAAATGAAATTGTCACAGTGGAATTGAATCTACTATATGAAATAGTTTAGTTGAATTTGGCCAATTTCTATATAATTAAAATTCCAATCGATGATTTTACAAAGATTTTATAAGGCTTTACTATTTGATAATATAATATTTAAATTTTTTTTTTTTTTTTGGGAATATTTTAAGTATGTAAATATATAAGATGAAAAAGTAAAGAACCTACCAAAATTTTAAAGCTATATATATTTATATATATAAAAACACTGTGAACCTGCATACCGAACAAAGTATTTTAATAAAATATATAATAAAATTATTGCCATTATAATTATAAAACAAATTCTATATATAAATATATTTATTAAATAACAAAATTATAAAAAAAAAAATTATTACTATTTATTATTATATTAATTATTAATTATATTAAATCTATGTTTATAAATTATATTGAAGATATATATAAAAATAAATAAAATAAAATTTTAAAAGCAACAATTATACTAAATATAATATATATACAAATATAATATGAATAAATAAAAATTATATGAAAACTATATAAATACTTAAAAAATCAAATAAAAAATTAATAATTAAAAATGGTTTCTATATTAATTGCTACTCATATCAATTCCCATGTATAGCGTAACGTGTAACAATAAAAATCGTATTACCATAGAAAAAAAATGCTCAACTACAAACTATGAATTAAACTCTAATCAGAGCCGTCCCAACATATTTGGAACCTTTGTGCTACTTTTTTGTGGGGCCCCTTAAATTTTTTAAAATATTTTGTTCAGCAAGTTTTTGGCATCATCTATTATTAGTGATCTAATTGAAGGTCTTTAAAGCTCCAGTGGTCCTTGTTATGTACCTACATAACGTATTTGGCATTGATTGGTTTAATTTTTATATTTTAATAATTATATAAATATTTTATTAATATAATTATATTTTAAAAGTTAATTCATGACTGCCTCTGACCCGGACCACCCGGACACTTATATGTAGTTATGTATACGCTTTTCGAAGACAGATTATTATCACATTTACTGAGTAAAACAATTCAACTTATTTTTATTTAAATAATTGATTATGAAGTTACGTAACGTAACCATATTATCTCCCAGTCTACATAATCAGTTTGACGAAGTAAAAAAACCATTGCGGTTAACCGTTTCGAAAAAGATTCCTTTTTTCAATAATTTTTTTGTTTAATTTCCAAAATAAGAAAACTGATTTTTTCAAACTTAAAATTTACTTACCTTCAATATTTTTCGCAAATTAATAAGATTGTAACATGAAATCTTCTAAATTTTGTTGATCAATTCAATATTTTGTACATAAACAAAATAATAAAATAACTATAATTTAAAAGGGTGGGCTACATAGTACACCGATCAGTTTAGTTTCGATTCGACTGAACACATAGTTACCAATTGCAATCGATTAAATCACATTATTATTATTTTTTGGTTTTTAACTATCAAATTTCATTGCTCTTGACATTTGTTTCAGTTTGGTTTTGCAAAATTTCAATGGTTCTAAACTCTTTCAGATTTGATTTATTTCGATTCGATTTTAATCGCACCTATGTGTACACACTCAATTGATTTTCCATGCAAAATATATGAATACGTCAAATTTGTACTTTACTGTTTACTGAACGAATCGGTACCAAACTGATTGATACCATGCAGCCCATACTTAATTACAAAAAAAATAAATAAAAAATTATTAACAAATATATATTTTTTATTTACCTGATAAATTTGGGAAATTTTATTAACTATAAAATTGTTCATATTTTTAACGACTAACTAAAAAATATTTTTGTATATTTTTTCTTTGCTTTTTTCATTTCATCAAGAAAAAAAAAAAACATGATTAAAAAATACTAAAATTAAAAAATACCAAATCAAAATTAATTTTGTATATAGTAAAATTATTTCCATTAGTTTTTATTTATTTATTTTTTTCAATTTTATTATTAATTTTTTGATTTTCTTTTTTTTTTTGCTTGATTTTGATTATATAATAATATATATATTTATTTATTCATTTATTTATTTATAATTATATCCGATTATATATTTTTATTGTAATTTTTTTTTTTTTTTTAATTTTTAATTTTTTTTTTTTGCATTCTTCATTAGTTTTTTATAACACATTTTAAATATTTTTTATTATAATTTCTTAATATTTATATAAAATTTCTTTATTTATATATTTTTTTTTTATACAAATTTTATAATTACTTTTATTTTTATTATTTATTTATTTATTCTAATAATTATAATATAAATTTTCAAAATCCCCAAAAAATTATATTTATATATTTTAAATTTTTTTTTTATAACGATATTTTATTGGTATGATTTTTACAAAATATTTATTTAATATATAATTAAATATATTTTTCATTTCACAAAAAAAAAAAAAACAGCAATAATTAAAATTGAGAAAAGAACTTAAGAACTAAAAAAGCAAGACAAAAAAAAATATTTTTTATTTAATTTAAAAATTATTAAGTTTAATAATTATTAGTTTTTAAAATATATTGAGAAATTTATAGCTGGTATTTATTGAATATAAATAATAATTATATTCTCAGTCTCTAGGACGCTTTTTAGCACTATTTTTATTTAATTTATTTTGTTTATTTAATTTTAATTTTTTAAGAAAATTCTATTAAATATAATTAAAAATCAGATATTTTTTTATTATAATCATTTTTTTTTCATTATTTTTTCATTTATTAAATATTTCACATTTGAAATATTTTATTTTACATTTTTTTTTTTTTATTATTGTAATTAAAATAATTTAATTAAAAAAAAAATGTTTATTTATATTTAAAAAAAAAAAAAAAAAGGAATAAAAAAACAAAAACAAAATTATATTTAACAAAACAATTGATAAGAAAAAAAAAATTATGTGTAATTTGAATTTAAAACAAAAAAAAAATTAAAAATAGAAGAAAAATTAAAGAAATACTTAACTAATTAACTTTATGCATAGAAAAAAAACAAAAAAAAAAATCATTTTTTTTTTATTTAAATATTTTTTGTTACAATTTTCGTGAAAATATTTGTGTTTTTCTTTATTTTTTATACAATTTTTATAGTTTTGTTTTTCTTATTGGAACCCTGCTGCAATATTTTTATTTTGTTAGTTTTGTTATCACTTTAGAATATAATTATAATTCATTTTTGTTTATATTGTTTGAATTGTTTTCAAATTAATTACTAATTGCTGGTACACCACCTAATGCTGCCTCTTGTTCTCGTAATTGACGACGTCTTTTTTTACTCCATAATTCATGACAATCTTGCCATGTTGGTAGTTTTGGTGCAGGCATTCTGTTTTTATGTGAAAAAAATTAAGTTTTTTTTTAAATAAGTTAATTTTGATAACATTTTTTTTTTTTTTTTTTCAAAGTTATAAAATATAATAAATTAAAGAGAATTTATCGTGTTTTAATTGTTTAAGTAATTGTTTTTACAAAAATATTAAGTAAATTGTGTTCTATTCGTTGTATAAATATTAAAATACGCAGTGTTTCAAGTTTCAACTACATTTTTAAATTAATTTTATCGAATTTTAGAAGTTTATTAAATTATTGGTGGGGAAAGGCCGTTGTATTAAATACTGCTAATGAAAAAAAATATGTATTCGCTTTTTTTTTATGAAATTTCAATTGTGACTATGACTGTATGAAATGTGGCACTTCCTTATTGTTCAATCCAGATGCTGAGCCCAGAAAATGAATTACTATTGTAATTTTCAGTGAAATTTAATTAATATTGGGCGTATAATACTGCACAGAATGCAGCGTTGCCAAATTTAATTACTACAGTAAACGAATATTGAATTTTAATCTAATGACTGTGCGCGGCTGTCAAAATTGATTTTCTTAGTTTAATCATAAACATAATTAATAATTGGTTTACATTACAATCCAGTTAGTCCAAACGCAAGTTAAGCAGTTGCGCTTCAATGTACATCAAAAAAAAATTCAACCAATAGAAAATTTGGATAATTTCAATATCCAACGCACGTTGACAACTAAATTTTTATCAAAGTAATTATGTCTTCGTTTGAAAAAACATTGATTGAAATGGTGAAAGAAAACAAAATGTTATATGATAAATCTAGTCTAAGCTATAAATTAATATTTCGCATATGTCATAAATATGTCAAACGTACTATTGAAACTTTGAAACAACACGTTCTAATTGTTGCGTCTACAACTTACGTTAAGACAACTCCCAGGTTACCTAGCCGTTAAATTATTGTGAATAAAAATATTATTATAACCTACAATATTCGAATCCCAAATAGTAACTCAGAGAAACTGTACAGAAAATAAATTACGGAAAAACTAAAGCACAAATCTGCATAAAAATTATAGTGTTACGAATATAAAAACTGTGATTTTTATAAGAAAAATCACTAATAAAATAAATAAAAAATAAAAAAAAATGTAAAACTTTACTTACTCATCGGGTCGTATATTTTTTAACCATGGCGATTTTAATGCATCCTCAGCTGTAATCCTTTTTTCTGGATCCAAATCTAACATTTTATCTAATAAATCTAAAGCTGCTGTTGGCATAAAATCAAAATCTTCACGTAACCGCCGGCGATGTTGTTTTTTTGGTTTTAATGTATGAAATAATGGTAATTTAATAACATTTGGCCATACAGCTGGTATTGGTGTACCACATAATCTTGATATTGTTTCTAATTGTAGCATATCGGTATTAGCTTGAAATAATGGTCGCTTTAAAAATAATTCACCCAATATACAACCACAACTCCAAACATCAATTGATGTACCATAACGTTCTTCACCTAATAATAATTCTGGCGGACGATACCAAAGTGTTATAACTTTATTTGTATATGGTCGTTCACGATCTTCAGCATTATATAAACGTGCTAAACCAAAATCAGCTAATTTAACTTCACCCCTAAAAAATAATATTTATAAATTATGTAATTTATTTTAAATTTTTTGTGTTTTTACTTACTTATTATTCATTAAAATATTTGAACATTTAATGTCACGATGTAAAAAATTCTTTCTATGACAATAATTTAAACCGTCCATTAATTGTCTCATAATGCTAGCATTATTTTCTTCATTAAAATCAACCATACCAGATTCAAGTAAACCCATTAAATCATGATCCATATATTCAAATACTAAATAAAATGATCCTTTATCGTTACGAAATTCTAAGGCATCTTGTTTATCAGTTACAATTTCACGTAAATTAACAATATTTTTATGATTTAATTGACGTAAAATTTTTATTTCACGTACAGCTGTAATTGGAAAACCTTCTTTTTCATGTTCTAAACGTACTTTTTTCAATGCAACCATTTCTTTTGTATGATTGTCACGAGCCTTGTAGACCTATAAAATAAATTAAGATTATTATTTTCATAAATTGCTTTTATGGATAAATTATTTTGTGTGAAATTTTTTGTGTAAATATTTCAGTTACCTGTCTATCAAAGTACTATGGATTAGTTTAAATCTAAGATCTCAATTAAGATCGAAGTTCAATATCCCAATCATAGTCAAACCGAAAACCGTAAATAACCGATATTTTTTAACTAAAAACCATAAAAAAAGAACGAAATAATAAAATACGAGTGTACCCAGTTACGGGCTATTTTTTTTTTTATATGTTAATTTTGTTCTTTTTCATTTCAGCTAACATTTTTTTAATTAAGAAACCACAGCTGAACCAGAACGGAAAAATAAAACAGAGCGAACCGTAAACCGAACGTTAAAAATTCTCTGATACCAAAACCCTAACAAATTTTAATATTATGAGTTATCTTTACAATCCTTCTCTCTCAAAAATTTTAATATATTTAATTAACGATAAAGGAAAGCCAAATAAAGTAAAAACAAAAGTTATTTCCCAGAAAATTTCATATTTATGTAGTTTATCTAGAAAGAATCAGATTTTTAAGTTAACGGAGGAGAGATAGTTTAGAACGATAAAAATTTGGAAAATATTATATACTTTTTTCATACAAAATAATAATTACATTTCATTTTTTTTCATAATTATTATTTTTACATACCTGACCATAAGTACCTTCACCAATTTGTGCAATTACTTCAAATACATCAACACAACGTTCACCCCAATCACGAACACTACTTCTTGATCCACGACGATTTAATATTGTTGGCCTTTTTCTAATAATTGATGTTGTACTTTTTGTACTACTTGAATTACTATTACTACTATTATTACTATTTAAATTATTTCTAGAATTTATTGATTTTAAATTATCTTGTTGATTACCACTAGCACCACCAACAGTAATATTACCACTACTACCACTAACAATTATATTAATTGGACTACCAATAATATCATCATCACCACTTAAATCATCTGTACCAGGTATAACTGGTGGCATTGGCAAATTGAGTAAACCTTTTTTAGTTGTACTATTATTATTATTATTAATATTACTATTATTATTTGTGGTAATTGGTGTATTATTATTATTATTATTATTAATTGATAATGTTGGTAATGGTGATGATATATCATCATCTTGTTGTGGAGGACTTGGTGTTGGTGCATTTACAAAATCATCAACATTCACACCTGGTGGCATTGGTAATGTTGTAAGGCTTTTCGGTTTATTTATTATAATTTTGGTCTTTAATAAATCATCTTTTAATTGTAAATTTAATGAATCATTTGATGTTGTAGTTGTTATCGTCGTTGTTATTGTTGGTGTTGTTGAATTAATATTATTATTCGAATTAATTGAATTAATTAAATTTATATTTGTTGTATTATTATTATTAATAATTGATATTTCATTATCAACATTTATTGATAATTCTATATTTTTATTTGTTGATACGACATCACCATCAATTGTATCTTTATTAATTAGTGTAGTTGTTGCTGTCGATGTGATTGGTGTTGTTGAATCGTTAGTTTTATTTGAATCTGAATTGATGACTGGTATAGGAATGTTTGTAATATCGATTACATTATTATTATTATTATTATTACCTAAACGTAAACCATTTGATGCTGATGTAAAATCATTTTTAGTTGTTTTAACATCAGTTATTATACAATCATTTGATAAACTATTTTCATTTATTAATGCACCATTACTATTGCTTTCTTCTTGTTTTTCCATTATTTCCTACAAAAAAAAAATATGTATTATACAATAATTTTTATTTTTTATCTGGATAATTGATTGAGTATAATTTACCGAATACTCAACTGTCCGAAAGTATAGAAATACAAAATATTTAAAATGAATTTTCCCGGGAAATACAAAAATAAAAAATTAAAATTTTCTAAAATTATGAAAATGTTAAAAAATTAAATAAAATTAAACTTTTTTTTTTATCAAAAACAAGACAAAGTTTAATATTTGTATAATATTTTTATAATATTTGCTAAATTTACTTTCAGAAAATTGTGAATTCGATCATTTCCGTACCGAGCAATTAAAAAATATTTTGTAATAAACTAAATTTACCTGTAACGCTTTTGCCCTCTTATGTTTATCTTTAACTAATTCAGCAAATAAACTTGTTTCACTAATTTTCTTATTATAATCTAAACGTTTTCTTTTAATATCAGTTGTTGGTGATGGTGATAATGGTGGCGAATAACTACGTGAACGTCTTGAATATTTTGATGTAGATGATGGCGGTGATTGTGGTGAACCACCGCCATAATTATTACGAGATGATCGATGTTGATTGATTGGTGATCGACTTCTTTTTAATATTGATCGTGAACGATGATCTGGTGATGGACTATTTATGATATGTTGTCTTTTATTATATTTTGACCGTGATTTTGATCTTTTTCTATGGGAACTTTTTATTAGACTGGGACTTCTGCAAAAAAAAAAAGTATAAATTAAAATTTATTAAACAAAATTATCATGAACGAATTCGATCCATTATGAGACGAATGGATCCCGAATTCCATAAAAATGTGTTGTAATCAGCTAGAACTTTTGTCTTAATTTGAGATAAAAGCAACAATATTTAGCAATATAAATGATAAAATGAAAACATCTGAATGGGAATATCATTTCAATATTGAAGGATTATCTATGATTAAATATTGAAATCTCGAAATTTCTCTGATTAACGTAATTACACTGTAAATATCGTCATAGACACAGAGTTTCGGCCGATCAATGAGAGCTTTTTAGCTTTTGAATGACGTTTATTTGAAATCTAAGTTCTTCTACAGCTGGTGAATAAGTGATAACAGACGTAACAGAAAGTTAAATTTTCGGAATAGTGCTTAAAGAAACTAAAAATTTTAATAATTTAATTTGTTTATTATGTTTGCACAAATGTAATCATGCGCGAATATGTACCGGCACTAAAAAGTTGATTTGAAAATAGTTTTCTTCCTGACATTATTATAGCAAAATTCATTATTGAAAATTTTGCTTAGAATATGTCTTAAATTCAAAATAATTAAAACATTTTACATCATAAATTATAAAATAAAAATATTACAAATACCATCATTACCTTGAATAACGTTTTGAATATTTTGTATGTTCTCTATGTTTATCATAGTCACGATATTCTCTATCACGAAATTCTTTTTCTTTACGTGAATGATATTTACTACTGCTACTACTACTACTCGCAATATTATCAATTCGATCATATGATTTTTCTTTTTTTCGTCTTTTATGTGGTGGTGTTGCACGTTGCTGATAATTACCACGACGATCTAAAAAAATAATAATATGTAAATCAATTCCAATAAAAATATATTAACAAATTAATATAAATTATATTAAAAATAAATATATATATATATATAAATTTTACCCGGTGACATAATATTTCTTCGACTACTATTTACATCAATTTGTATATAATGATGACCACCAGCACCACCACCACCACCACCAGATGAATGATCAATATTTGGACTTAAATAATTTTTCGATGATAACATTTTATTATTACTATTACCACATAATGGCGGTGTATGTGGTGATGCTGTATTATAATTACCACGTAATTTTGTACTACTACTATTACCAGCTAATATATTACTACCACCAATTGATGATGATCCACCATGTTGTTGAATTGAATTTAAATTATTACCACTATTTGGATTTGTTAATAAATTCCGTATTGGTGGTGTTCTATGATGATGATGGTGATGATGATGATGATGTGGTAATAATGGTGGTGTTGTTGGTCTACCACGTAATATATTACTACTATTGCCGCCGCCACCAATATTTCCAACTATAAATTTAAAATAAAATATTTAAATTTCGTTTGAAAAAAAAAAACAAAAAAATTAGGTAGATTATTTATAATTTTTATAATACGATCCAGCATCAAATTTAGTTAATTTCCAATATATACTTCATTTACACTTATTTAAGAATGTAAGTATTTTGAAGATTGTGTTGCTAATTGATTTAAAAATACAGAATTCAAATTAACCTCTCTTCGTAATTATTTATTTAACTATCAACTAGTAGTAAGTTCAAGTAGCAACAATAGTATAGAATGGAGATAAGAGCTAGAATAGAAATGGCAAGAGCTGCATTTAAAAATATGAAAAAAATATTCAGCAACAGTGATTTAAATCTTGTTTTAAAGATTAGACTTTTAAAATGTTACGTTTGGTCAACATTACTGTATGGTGCAGAAACTTGGACGATGACAAAATATGATGTAAAGAAAATCGAAGCTTTTGAGTTATGGTTATATCGAATAATTTTAAAAATATCATGGAGAGATAGAACAACCAATGTTGAAGTTTTAAATCGTATGAATGTGACAAGTCAGTTAATAAATATTATAATGAAACGAAAAATAAACTATCTTGGTCACATCATACGTAATGAGAAATATAAAATCTTGGTCACTGCGTTGGAAGGCAGAATAAATGGTAGAAGAAGTAGAGGCAGAAGAAGTAAAACTTGGTTGCAGAACATTACTGAATATTTTAATTGCACGAAAATTCAACTATTAAGAGCTGCTAGATCAAAAGATCAAATCAAGACGATTATTACCAATCTCCACAGTGGAGGGGAACTTTAAAGAAGAAGAAGAACTATCAACAACCAGAGAAAAGCTGTTAACCTAGAGGATTTCCACATAAAATTGTTAACCTAGAGGATTTCTACAAAGTAATTATAATATTACTTTGTATAACAGCTCTTTGTAAAAAAATTCAGGAACATATCATATTTGCGGAACGTGTATTACAATATTTCAGATCTCATCAAGAATTTATTTTAAGATTCATAAGTTTTGATATAATTTGATAACAATTATATATTTCAAGACCTCGCTTTGCACGTCGTTTCGTTTTCCACATTACTATGTTACTAAAAACTGAACCTGAACCAAGATTAATTTTCGTTCCGAGTCGTTGTTTTTTTGAAATTGCATTTCGTTATTTTTATTTTTTAAAATATATTTTTTTTCAAAAAACAATCCTGACAGCGAAATAAGTTTAAAAATAACTCGTGCGTTAACAACCGATATTAATTGCTACAAGGAAATTTACCTTGAAATAATAAAACTTTTGACCAAATTTTTTGAAACCGATACTTCACAGAGTCCAAATAATCCGAATAATTTTGAATTTATTTATTCATTAATTTTATTTATTTTTATTTTTCTCAATTGAATTTCTATTATTTTTTATGTTTTTAAATGAATTAAAAAAGTTTTATTTCATTATTGTTATTTAAATTTAAATGTACACATTTTGTTTAAGAAGTAAGGACAAAAATTACATAGGTTATGTTATATCCTATAGAAAATCGTAAATGCTATTATTAGATATTTCTATCCTATAGAAAACCGTAAATGCTATTATTAGGAATTATTACTGCACACATGCATTTCAACCTTAAAAAATTTAAAGAAACTCCATTATTTCGCCCAGTCTTTCCATAAAATCAGAAAAACTTTATAAATGATCCATTTTTGTAATAGTTCTTTAAATTATTGTAAAACATAAGTTCAAATAATTGAGGAACCGGCTCTCAATTAAAAAAAAAATGTAAATAAATTGTTTGAGTCAACGATTTGGCAATAAATGTAAATGAAGCATTACATTTTACCCTTTAACTTTTAAATAAATAAAATTTTTGAAAGCAATTTCTTATATTTTTAATTTTACAACAATTTCCACATTTTTTAAAACAAAAAATTTACTTATAACATAGGCAATCACATTAAGACTGAAAAAATAAAACTAAAAAAAAATTGTTGTTTATAAATAACTTACTATTTGTTCGTAGCGGTGGTGTTCCTATAGAAACAGGACTTGATTCTTTTATTGGTGTATATGTTGTATATGGTGATTTATGTAATTTACTACTACTACTACCACCACCGCCGCCACTACCATGTAATGGTGGTGTAAAATTTGTTTCATCTAATATTGAATCATTATCAGATATACTTTCAATACTTGATATTGATTTTTGACGTTTCTTTTTACGTTTTTTAGATTTTTTCTTTTTATGTTTTTTATCTTTTTTATTCTTTTTACGTTTTCTAGAACGTTCTTCTTCTTCTTCATCATCATCATCATCATCATCATCATCAATATCATCATCTAATTCTAAACTATCTGACATACTAAAATCATCATCAATAATATGTGTTGGTGATAATAAATCATCAAGATGATGACGATCTTTTTTATCAATTTTTTTATTACTTTTAACAATAGTACGTAAATGATCATCATCTAAATCTAAATCATCATCATCATCATCTTGTACTGGTGTACGTTTTGAATCAAATTTTTGTTGTGTTGTTAATGATGAATTTGATGATGAATTTATTGGTGAACCAATAATCATACGTCTAACTTGTCCCGGTGACATTTTTGCAATTTTATTTTCAATTTCTAAACGATCTTTATGTGCTTGTTGGGCATCTTCATCATCATTATCTGGTATTAATGTTGTTGTAATTATATTATTATTATTATTATTAATTAATTGTTGTGAATGTGATGGTATTGATAAATTTGGTTGAATTGTTGAAAAACGTTCTGTACCAGTATGATGTTTATTAATATTTTTATTATTATTATTATTTGTACTATTAATAATAATACCGCTAATATTTGTATTACGTTCTAAAATATTTGATGATGTGCTAATATTAACAATTGCACTTGTTGTTGTAATTGAATCACTTTCTTCTGTATCAATTTCACCAGCTTCGGGATCTGAAAAATCTTCAGAACTAACATCAGAATATTCAACAATTGGCTGTATTGGTAATGCACGGCGATCATTTGAACGATTACGTTTACGTGATTTTTTACTACTTTTTTTGGAACGTTTACGATTATTGCCACTGCTACTACTTTTACTATATTTCATATCTTTATCCATTTTCTTAGTGCTCTTTTATTTCAACAAATATGTTTTTTATTTTGTTTTGTGTTGTTAAAATTTCAAAAATAAATATAAATTTTTTAAATGTCTTTTTTTTTTTTTTTTTAATTACATCATTTTTTTTTTTTTGGTTTTTGTTTTTATTTTTGTTGAAATCTGAAATTAAATAAAAAAAATAAAATTAATTGTACCAAAAATGAAAAATTGGAATTGTGTATAATTTTAATACAACATTTAAGGATTCAATCGCCTCGTGTAGTATGAAGTTTTTTTTAGAGATATACAATTAGCATAATTTTGGTCTGAGTGCATGGCTCGTTTTTCTATCCGGGACCATAAAGCCAAAAACTATACAGTTTTTGAAAGAGAATTAATGTCCACTGAAAGAACTAGTAGCTAGAAACTCAACAATGAAAAAATTTATAGTTTTTCAGACTCAAAAAATTCCATACAAGCCATTACGTCATTCAATATCAATAAAGAAAACAACATACGTAAGCAAATATTGAAAAATTCAAAATTCAAAATAAAATTGCAATAGATATAGGATATACCATCCCATTTCGGTCTGACAGGAAAGGAAATGGCTGAAGTGCCATATTTACAACAAGTCAAAGAAACGTCAGCCAAAATTTACCACATAAAATGGTATTTATCGAAAAAAGAAAATGCATCAAAGAGAAAGAACTTAAAAACAAATTTTGAGTGAAAACAGCACAAAATTATGATGAGTAGGCTACTCTGAATAGAAGAGAAGCAGTCGTGCTATTGTGTCACAGTTACTTAACAGAACACCTATACAAAATAAAATACTAAGCTAAAGAAAATGTAATTTATGTGATCTAAACGAAACACAAAACTATGAACATCAAAGTATATCCAACGTTGGACCTAGAAATGTACATTTATATTGGGTACACCTAAGGAAAATAGCGTAAAGTCCATTGGAATAAAAAAAAAAAAAGACAAACCATGCAGTCAAAAATTAATTTCCAATTTCCATTGACATAATTTATAAATATTATCAATTGCATTGTAAACATTGTTGTCAAACAACAAGCCATACTTTACCAGCATGAATTACTGAACAATATATAAATTGTGGTATTGGTGTAATGGTTATATAGAAGTTTTCAAGGGGGCGCCACCACCTAATTTGAAATATCATTCGTATTACAGAAGACCCGTAGTATTACAAATTACAGTGTACTACAGGTGAAGTAATTCCTCCTGAAATGTCCAATCTTTGATTTCAGAGGTAAAAAAAATCCTGATGCTCAGCATATAAGTAGAACTTTTGGAACATTATACAAATTTTGGAAAATCTGTTTAATTGTTTGCTTAGTGAAAAAAGTATTTCAAACTACAATTTTAAATTCAGACTAATATATTTACTAAAACTATCGTAATACATCATTTAAAAACACTGAAACTCTACTCGGGAATTAGCTGTTTATATTATATAAGTTAATGATATAAAAGGTGTTTTAAAACACTGTAATGCTTTTTGCGGATGATACATTAATTTAATATAGCTGGCGAAAGTATGTTGAGAAAAATTTGGAGAATTGGTTTAATATGAATCAATTGAAACTTAATACAAAGAAAATAAAATGAATGATAATTAATTGTGATATAGAAACTAATTTATTTATTGATATGCAAAAAAAAATTAACAAGTAAATTAAATTTATAAGTGTTATTATTAATAGAGATTTGAATTTTAATTCCATATGTGCAAAAATTGGATAAAAAATTATTCTGTTAAGTAGATAGAATCAAAAATAAAGTACTGAAAGGCTGTCTTGTTACAATTTATAATACATACAATTATATTACATGCTTTATGATTATTGTGATACGATTTTATTTATGTGCAGTAATGCTGGTAATAAATAAGGTGTGATAGGTAAAACATCGATTCTTAAATATCATTTGTTAACAAAATATTTAAGTATGAAATTGAAATTACGTTAGAGATGTATACACACAGTAGAAATTTAAAAAAATGTAAATGACTTTCTTTAGAATTCAAAGATACAGATTAGTTAGAACACAGTACGTTATTTTGAATGTAGAATTAATTATGTTTAATAATATGTCAAATGAATTAAAATACGCATTTTAAAAGAAAATTGTCACAATTTGTCGTACTAAACGGTCTGAAGATTTGAAATTAAACGAATTTATAAATTGTATTTCAATGGTATCAATAGGGATTGCGTCTGATAGGGATGTCTGGCATATGTTAATTTTTTTCCATTACAGACATACAAATCATCATGGATCGCTATACAAATGAACAGCGTTTAATATTTTATCGAAATTCGCGTTCAATTGTTGAAACTCAAAGAGCGCTTCATTCCTTTAATAGGTTGAATGGATACGTTAATAAAGAAAATTGCCTTGTTGAAGAAATTATTACAACCAGAAAAATAAACTGTTTGGTTTGCATTTTATGTGTGTGGGTGGTGTCATCGGATCATATTTTTTTCAAAAATGATGAAAATGGTTTGACTGATATCGAGAAACAATAGATTTATTGCGTGGTAAATTTAATGATTCATTTATTTTACGTTTTGGGGCTATCAATTGGCCAGCAAGATCGTGTGATATAACAAACACCTTTAGGTTATTTTTTGTTGAGGTATGCTAAGCTATTAGCTTGTGCAGATAAATCACGAACATTTGATGCACTCGAAATGAACATCAAAATAGTTATTAATGATATTTGTCCCGATTTATGTGAAAAGTAAAAGTATGCAAAAATTGGGTTATTCGAATTGGATTTCTCAGACGTAGGAGTGGCGGTCATAATGTATGAAAAATTGTTCAAAAAGTAATGTATAGAAACGTTTAGTTCGATGCAACAAAATCCGTATTTTACTTCATGGTTTCGACCAAATAGAACACAAAAACAGATGAAAGAAAGATGTAGTGGCTAACATTAATTTCTTTGATTTTAAATTATATTATATAAAATATTTAATTCAATTATAAATGTAATTTAGATGATTTTGTGATTAAGAGGTTCACTGAGAAATATAGAAATTAGAAACAAAAACGATACTATTTTAATGTTATTTTATATATATTAAAATTATTAGTTTCAAGAAGGCTTCTATTGACAGACCTTTATTACAATCTATTCTATATAACTAAAACTGATTAATATTTAAATTGTGTTTGAAGGTCAATCAATTGTTAAATAAATTTCTAATTAGTATCATTTGATATTGATGAGCCGATATTGATTTGAATATAAACAAATATGGTCAATAATAATTGTTTGATTCTCTGATAATATAATTTTTTTTTAATTATAATTTTGGAAGTTCTAATTACAGTATTATTAAAAGTATTTTCTTTTTTAAATTATTATAAGATTATTCATTATTAGCAAGTTTTTATTTAAGAAAAGTTCAAATTTATATCATTTAACCTAACTTGTAAAGCATTGATATATAAATACGATGCCACTGCTCAACACCATAGTACATTTATTTACCAGGAAAATTATTCATTAAAAATTGATTCATTTCAAAATTTGATCGTTTAAAATTTGTGGCTAATAGGAATTCTTATTGGTAAAAAATGTCCACCAAATTCCAAAATTACTCGGTTAAGATGGAAGAATGAATTAAATGGCTCTTTCGCTTATACTAATATTAAATTATAAACTGATTTATTAATTAGATATCTATTTCCATCTAACCTTATTTATTGTTATTTTTTTCACATGATTCAGCTATAGCTGAACAATAATTTCACGTAATTATCGGGTCTATTATGTATCGCAATTCGCAATGCTTAATGTGTACGAAATACCCAAAAAATTGGTGATGTACTGCTTAGTATTACAAATTCTTTGAGTGGAAATGATAGAAAAATACAATTCATAAATTAGTTACATGTAAAATTAATATAAATTCAATTTTTATTACTGCTGGTTAATAGAATTATTTTCGATGGGTCGAAGGATTTATGAAATTATTTATATTTTTTTAATTAAGCAATGTATTTATTGAATTCTAGCAGACACATAAAGCATTTTTCATTGACATATTTAATACTTCTAGAAGACACATAATTCATTCACTTTTGCCCAGAATATATTGAAAGAAATATTTTGAATTACAATAACTTGAAATTATTTAAAATTTTATTCAATTTTTTTTTTTTTGTGATCTCTAAAATACCAATTAAAGAAAACATATAAGAGGATTCTTAAATATATCTGATTATGAAATTTACAACATCGAACAAAATTATATGACTCAAAAGAAGACACAAGATTAGAACAAAATGACAGAAGTTACGATTAAAATTGACCAACAACAATTATGAACACATTGGGGTAGATTAATATTTTATTAATAAATCATAATATCAGGTAAATATCATTATTTAGTTTATTAATTTTAAGATGTAAATCGTATACAAAAACATATTTAATATTTTCATTATATTTTTGAATACTTATACAATCTTTTTTAGCAGCAGTCCATTAAAAAACCGAAAGATAAAATTAGGAATTTTATAAATTTTACGCATAAAAACACAAATTAATCTCGAAATTTCAATTCTAACCATTTATATTTTTTTAGATTGTTGGAATTCCAACAAAAATATAAATATATTATTTTTTATCTATTATTTTTTTTTTTTTTTTTGAGGTTATATTGTCATCTGTCAAAAATATTCATTACAAAAATAAAAAAAAAAAAAGAAAATTTCTTTACACATTTCATAATTTCTATTTTATAATTAATGATCCTTCATATTCACAATTCACACACAAAATTTAATTGTACTATAAAAATTAACGACAAATATGTTTACTTACAATTTTAATTATTTTGTTCTTTGCCAAAATAAATATACAAGTAGCAGGAAAATTAATAATTTTTCTTTAAAAAAAAGTATTTTTTGGGCGTCCGTATTGTTTAAAAAATTTTCGTCGTCGCACACACACACAAACACACAACTTCAAAAATTATTAATTTTTTTTCTTAAGCGCGACAAACGACGACACAAGTTGTCAAAATTAATTAAGAAAAATTACAATTTCATAAAAATAGAAAAATTAAATATTTTATTCACATTTATTCACAAAAGTTGTTACTCCCCGTAAATTTTTATTTAATTAAATTCAATTGATAATTTTTATTGTGTATTTTCAAATTAGTTTTTTAAATTATTTTAAATTTTTTAGAATTTTCCATTTTTTTTTTTTTTAATCACTTTATATTTCTCACCATCAAAAAAATTCTTTTAATTACAAAATTTGTCACTGACTGGAGTTGTGTAGTGCCCACAAAAAACTTAATATTAAATCAAATTGGGGCCACACATTTTTTAATAAAAAAAAAATCACTTTTAATACATGGCTTCTTCAATATTTTATAATTTCACATTTTTATTTATTGCAATTTTTAAAAAAAATTAAATAGAAAACAAAATTGATGCAAGGAAATTTAAATGTAAATTAAAAAAAAAAAAAAAAAATTATCTGCGTCAGAAAAACGCGAATTTTTTATTTTTCCTTTCGAATCGGAATTTTTATAAATTTTTTTTTTATATCTTTATAATTGCCAATGAATCTATGGAAAATTGTTTAAATAATTAAAAATCGACTGTGGATTCATTAAAAATAAATTTGATTTGATTTTTTTTACATATCTCGCGATGAATTTTTTCAATAAAAATTTTTTAAATCGCATAAAAATTCATGGAAAAAATGTCTGAAAAATATTTTTCTTTGTACCAAGCAAGCAGAAAAAAATAATTCTTCGTGCCAGAATGAATGATGGCGAAAAAATAAAACGATAAAATATATGCTCTCTGTGTGTGGATTTGAGAGTTAAATCAGTGTTGTCAGCGTAGCTAATGGAATATTAAAAATTCCTTTTTTGCATTGTTATATTTGGCGCCTATCAATAAACCTGGAACTACTCTGGAAAATCTGGAACCAAGTGACAACATCTTAACTCAAGAATTCGTAAAAAGAATGAGTTTTTCTAAATTTGTACAAAGCTTGAGCGATGAATTTTATCATATACCTATTTTATATAATTGGGTACGTACCCAAAGGAGTACTTTTTCGCACGGAAATCCGTACCCTTTGTGCTGTCACAAATTCTAATTTTTACACCTTGCAAAAATTCTTTCCCCGTGCGTTTGGAGGTCACTTTTCCGAGTACGCCGTGTGAATTTCGATCCAAATTCGCAAAAAAACTTCAATTATTCCAATTATCAAGAAATCAGCGGTTTACAAATTTCCCTAGGGAAATTACATTTGTTCAACTGGGCCATGGATAAAAAGCAATCGACACCAATTTTACTGTTCTTTTCACTTTGTATTAAATTCGTATAATTTCCATGTGAGTTGTCAAAAAGGTTTGGTAAATTTTTACAAAACCATTCCTAATGGGAATGGAGACTAAGTCATGATGGGAATTTTTAGTTATACTAATTAATAAACGTTAATATTCCGTATGAATAATTGTTTTTTTTTTTAAATAAATTAATTTTACAAAGCTCGTAACTACTGTACATTAATATGAATTGTTGTATAATAATTTCACTTGCTTTTTTTTATATAAATAAAATTATAATTGAAATTACTACAAATTAATATAAAATGCATCATAATTTCCTAATGATATTGCAGTGAAGCTGACATCACTACATATACTACCCCCTGTATCTGACAGTTTCAAAACCCTACAAGAAAAATTTAACTTTAAAAAGTATTAATAAAAAATACAATACTTCGATTACGAAAAATTCGAAATAAAAATTATCGATAGATTTAATTTGAAGCAAATGAAAATAATTTACTGGTCTAACTAACATTGATATATTTTATACGAATTACGAAGGGCCTGTTGAAATTTACATACTATTCTTATTTTCAAGACGATGTTAAATATTGTTAATATAATAATGGAATGAAATGAGTATACCATTTTTAAATACTAATTTCGGTTGAAAAATGTAACGTCGATCTAAATATTTATATTTTTGATTTACTTAATAAGAAGCTAGAATAATTAAAACTCTTACGTGAAAACAAGGCTGCCACTCACAATTGTTTTGGTATTTGTTGTTTGAACATTAATATATTCTTTTATTATAAGTAGTTAAATCGATATAGTTTGTTTTATTTCTGTAAATAAAAATAATAATATTCTGGCTACTAAAAAGAATTTAAATAACGAAAACGAAATTGATTTTCTTATTTCTTCTACATTAAAGTCATACCTTGCTTTTGACATATTGACCGCTAACTACCTATTATAAATTATAGTTTCATAAAACATATACAACGATATAGAATACATATATGATATATGAACCACAAGTTAAAAAATTGAAACCTGATGCTATCAAAATTAATTATAAGAAACGGGGACAAGGTTTTAATTTTAATCCGGGCTTGCTCTAAAATTTTTGAATCATTTATACATACAATGTTAAACTCTTTGGAGAAAGTGACATACGTCTTCCTTCGTGATAAATTATACCAAAATAACTAAATATGCATCAAATGTATTTAATTATGTCCTTAGATACAGACTCCAATGCCCTTTATTGTCTGCCGTGCCCCTGGTTACCCGCTACCCGGGCCTTGTATACAAATTATCAGCTAATTTTGTAATAAAACAAATTCCGTCGTGTGAGTTCTGAAAAGACCTATACGAAATACGACATTAAAGTAAAGACTTAGATTTTAAGATTTTAATTATTAATTACAAAAATTCAAGTATCTATTCTAGTCTCTTCTATACTGTCTCATTCAAAATTCATATTACTTTTTTTGCGGCTAATAAACGATTTTTTTGTTTATGAAGACAATACTTTCTTCGCAACACATAAACGATTGTGATTTATTTAATTTACTATATGTTAAAAAGAAATGGCAAACTTATTATCCTTCCATTACATATATGTAATATTTTCTAATTTGTTCATATATGTATTTCATTAAAAAAAATCGTAGTCAAGATTAAGTGACGAGAATATGACAAGAAAAATATAAAAACTAAAATTTTAATCGAATCCTAGCAAGAAGAGTTAGAAAATCTATTAAGGTGGTTTATATGCTGCGATGTATCAAGTTCTGGCTCCAGACCGAGACATACATATATGTCGCTCTAAGTGGAATCAGCTTTAAATGAGTAATAAAACTTAATGAAATTCGGAATATGTAATTGTGATTTTGCAAAAGCCTTCTACATAGCTCCAATTGGGTTGGTATTCGAATATCTTTGAAAGTTTAGTATTTTACATGTAAACCGGCGTAATATTTGGATATAAATAAACCAACAAGACAATAAATCAGCATTTGGATAATTTTTTTTATGTCTTAAATTTTTTTCAAAATCCATTTCTACTGATGTCGGTTTCATGTTAAATAAATTTGATTTAATAAATTGAAATGCATCAGTATATTATGGCTTTATATCTTATTTTAGTGAAACATAGAGCCATTATAGCCTTATGTCATGCCACCCCAAATTACAATATAATGTACGATACATATGTCTTTTACCTTGACTGTATAGAATTTTCTGTATTAATTTATGCTCTCGTAGCGAATATTGAACTCATTCTTCTGCAATTTTTTAGCAATTCAACATTTTTTCGTTATTTATACTCGAAAAAAAATTGATTTTGAACTGATTTCAGGTCAGGATCGTAAGAAAATTGCACAAAAAAATCTTTTCAGAATCTTTTAGACCTTCTTAACAAATTCTTTAAATTCGCTTCGTTTGCACACTGGGTAGAATTACTTGTTCAAAATTTTAAATAAATATAATTTTTATAGGAATATTTTGTTCATCAAAAGTCAACGTTTTAATTAATTTTCAAATATTAATCATTTCTTGTTTGAAACGTCTCATAGTCGGCTGCTCGGAACATTGTTTTAAATTAATTAATTGTTTTAATCGTTATTTTTTTTGTAGTTATATTTTGGAAAACAATATTTATTCAATATGGTGAGCAAAAATTTTATTTTGAAATGGTGATTTGTAAAGAAACTTTAAATTAATTCGGGAAACATATTCATACTTCCTGAAAAATGTCGATGGATTTTATTTGTCAACCAAGAAAAGTCTATGGACTTCATTTGTTTTCCATTCCATACACGAAAATGTTTTCCAAACATGACCCCGCATGCTCATAATAGTTACAGAGGACCGTGTATTTTGTACGTTAGTTTTTAGGGGGTAGTAACTTGTAATTTGTTTTTGATTAACGAATCTGAAAATATCATTAAATAAGAACAGGGGCACTTAAAGCTAGCAATAAAACTAAAATATTTCACACCACTTTCAAATGCGCAAAGTACTTAAGCATACTTTTTTGTATTTACAAAATATTTTTATCAGTTTCCCAAAAGTCTTTAACTTTATATGACAAATAGTCTGTAAGAATGTAATTTCGGTAAATGAAAATAAATAAATAAAATATAGCTTTCATATTTTCCTACTTAGCCAATTAATTTAATTTTAGATTCGTATACTCAGCAAAAGCTTCCATTTGATATCATGATATCTAATCGTCCTCGGCCAGAAAATACGCCATACCTCTGAAAAATCAAGTTTTTAACTTTTTCCAGAAAGCCTAACGATAAATCTTTATAAAAAAGTATCACTTATTTTTCACTTCTGCAAATTTTTGATTAAAATTTATATAAATAATTATTAAGTCCACAGACAAGATGGAATAATATTCAGTTTGAAAAGGCAATAAATTCTAGACTTTTTTTTTTGCAGTAAAAAAGGTCATTGCCGTGTATTATATTTTCCCTCCCAGATTCTAAACAATATTAATTATTTGGAATTACGAGTTTAAGTACCGACATTTTGATATATTCCAGATAATATAAAATAGATTGAAATTATAAATTTCTTGTTGTAAATAATTCGTATTTCTCTTTTTGCAGCGTGAATGTATATCTATTCATACTGGTCAAGCTGGAGTTCAAATTGGAAATGCCTGTTGGGAATTGTATTGTTTAGAACATGGTATACAACCAGATGGTCAAATGCCGTCTGATAAAACCGTAGGTGGTGGTGATGATTCATTTAATACGTTCTTTAGTGAAACTGGTGCTGGTAAACATGTACCGAGAGCTGTATTTGTTGATTTAGAACCAACTGTCGTTGATGAAGTACGTACCGGTACATACCGTCAGTTATTCCATCCTGAACAATTAATCACTGGAAAAGAAGATGCTGCAAATAATTATGCACGTGGTCATTATACAATCGGTAAAGAAATAGTAGATTTAGTACTTGACCGACTACGAAAATTGGCTGATCAATGCACCGGTCTTCAGGGTTTCTTAATATTTCATTCATTTGGTGGTGGCACTGGATCTGGATTCACTTCATTGTTAATGGAACGTTTGTCAGTAGATTATGGTAAAAAATCAAAATTGGAATTTGCAATATATCCAGCACCACAAGTTTCAACTGCTGTAGTAGAACCTTATAATTCAATTTTAACTACGCACACTACCTTGGAACATTCAGATTGTGCGTTTATGGCCGATAATGAAGCTATTTATGATATCTGTCGTCGTAATCTTGATATTGAACGTCCAACATATACAAATTTAAATCGATTAATTGGACAAATTGTGTCATCGATTACAGCATCACTTCGATTTGATGGTGCTCTTAATGTTGATTTGACTGAATTTCAAACTAATTTGGTACCATATCCGCGTATTCATTTCCCATTGGTTACTTATGCACCAGTTATTTCAGCTGAAAAAGCTTACCATGAACAGCTTTCCGTTGCAGAAATCACTAATGCATGTTTTGAACCAGCTAATCAGATGGTAAAATGTGACCCACGTCATGGTAAATATATGGCATGTTGTATGTTGTATCGTGGTGATGTTGTACCAAAAGATGTTAATGCAGCAATTGCAACAATAAAAACTAAACGTACTATTCAGTTTGTTGATTGGTGTCCAACTGGCTTTAAAGTTGGCATTAATTATCAACCACCTACCGTTGTACCTGGCGGCGATTTAGCTAAAGTACAGCGTGCTGTTTGTATGTTGTCAAATACAACAGCTATTGCAGAAGCATGGGCTCGTTTAGATCATAAATTTGATTTAATGTATGCGAAACGTGCATTTGTACATTGGTATGTTGGCGAAGGTATGGAAGAAGGTGAATTCTCAGAAGCTCGTGAAGATTTAGCTGCTCTTGAAAAAGATTACGAGGAAGTTGGAATGGATTCTGGAGATGGTGAAGGAGAAGGTGCTGAAGAGTATTAATGCTTACTAATTTTGAGAGTTGATTCTTCTACATAAAAATATTTTGTACAATAACTGTTATAAAATAAACAATTAAAAAAATATTTGGATTTTAATCATTTATATTTACATATATTTACAAAAAAAGGAATGTGCTAAATGATGATGATAATAATGATGATGATAATAATAATAACAATTTTACTAATATTAAGCCTAGCATAAATAGTAATAGTAATTTAAATAGCATTAAGACTAGATTGAATAGTAATAATAATAATAGTAAATATGTTAATAATAATAGTAAAAACACCTTCAGAAGAACATTGTCGAAAAATTTCCAGAAATTCCAAACCTTTATCCAGGGACCAACCTTAAATCCTCTTACTCCTGTCAATGACATTCCCAGTACATATACAGACACATACAATCATGACATTCCTAGTACATATAGAGACACATCTCGTACGGAATTATCTTTTGTGGACCCTTTAATACCTCCTAATGTTAGAATGACAATTAACTCAGCTGATAGTACTGAAAATCGTTATCTGTTATCACGTTTTAGAGATACAAGAATTTATAATAACGCAAGAATTTATCTAGCATATTTACACGATAAATCTAACACTGTCTGTATAGAAGGCAAAACTAAAATTAATGTCATAATTGCAATCCAACAAGAAGGATTACCAACCGACCTTAACACTTTGCGCAAATTTTATTACAATTTTCATGAAAGTATCGGTATCTCCCCAGAGCAAGTAGAATGTGATCTCTCTTCATATGCTTCTCACTTAAGCTCTAAGAGAATTTCACATTTACATAAATCTCGTGAAGATACTGCCAAGTTTTTTCGTGCCTTGCCTGAAAGAAAATCTCAATTTTGGTAAATTAACATCTCCAACGCCATTACTTAAAACCACCACTTCTAAGCCTAAAGATTTAAAGATTTTTTACCACAATTGCGGTGGTATTAGAGGTAAAATTAAAAACCTTTTCATCGATTCCAAATCTTGCAATTTTAATATAATTATTATAACCGAAACATGGCTAAATTCTTCTTACAAAAATGAAGAAATTCTAGATAGTAACTGGTCAATCTATAGAAATGACAGAGATTATAGTTATACCGGTCTTTCTAGGGGTGGCGGTGTTCTAATTGCTGTCCATAACTCATTGTCAAGTGAAGAGGTCACTACTGATCAGTCATTGTCCTTTGAACATAAAATTATTAGAATTTGTCTTGGTACTAAATTTATTTATATTGGTACAGTATACATTCCTCCAAACTCTGAGGACTCGAATTATAGAGAAATTTTTGAAATCTTTCATTCAGTTAACACCAAATTACAAGAGAAGGATAATATGTTTTTCTTTGGTGATTTTAATCGTCCAAATATATCGTTTAAAATTGACGAATCTGATAATTGCCTACTTCCAGCTAACCTTTCTGACGATATTGATATAAGCTTAATTGAAACTTTTTATAGCAATGACATGCAACAAGTTGTTGAAAATCCAAATTCCAATGGTAAATGGCTGGATTTGATCTTTACTAATGCATATGGAGAAGTCGTAGTCTCTGCTGCTAGTAATGCAGAAAATCTCTTTACCAACACGGTCCATCATTCAGCCATCATAGTAGAATTACCAATCTCTGTTGTTAATCATAGTAAATCTTACAATAATTCAATTATTGTATATAATTTTAAAAATGCAAATTATGAATGCATTAACAATGAATTATCTTCAATAGAATGGACAAACCTTTTATCGGGGAATAATATCGATGAGATTATCACAAATTTTTATAACACATTATTTCTCGTCGTTGATACACATGTACCAAAAATTAAAAAAAAAAATAAACTGTCAGAACCTTGGCTTAATAGTAACCTAAGATCCTTGCGCAATCAGAGAAACAAATTATATAAATTGATTAAATCTGGTAATAATAATAGTAGAGATCTGCAGTCAGAGTATGAGATGCTAGCTTCTGAGTTCACTATCAAATCGCGCGAATCGTACGAGTCATATGTTAACAATGTTGGCGAAAACATAATAAAAGATCCAAAAAAATTCTTTGATTTCGTTAATATCAAAAGTAAAAGCTCGGGGTACCCAAATACTATGTATCGGAGTTCTACACAATCATCCTGTCCCCGAGAAATATGTGATTTATTCGCTGACCGTTTTGCTGAGGTTTTCTGCCCTCAAGTTACTCCATCAAATATGGCATCTGTGGACACTCAGGGTCCTTTACTTATAGAAAATATAGTTTTAACTTTAGACGACGTTACTAATGCGCTTATAAATCTTGACATAAATAAAGGCCCTGGTCCTGATAAAATTCCACCAATTTTCTTAAGTAACTGTTTGGCAGCATTAGCATTACCTCTACAACTAATGTTTAATAAATCGCTTGCACTTGGAGTATTTCCATCTATATGGAAACGTTCATTTCTTACACCTATCCATAAGGACGGCGACAAAAAAAATGTTGACAACTACAGAGGAATCGCCATTTTATCATCAATACCTAAATTATTTGAGAAAATTATATGTGATAAAATGACCACTTTGATTAACCCAATTCTCAACGAACAACAACATGGTTTTAGAAAGGGGCGGTCAACAACTACTAACTTAACAGTCCTAGTTTCTGACGTTCTTTGTGGTATGGAAAAAGGTCACCAAATTGATGCCATATATACAGATTTTAGTAAGGCATTTGATCGGGTTGACCATCACACTCTTATTTGTAAATTAAAGAAAATGGGGATAGCCGGCGCACTATTGAATTGGATTAAATGCTATTTAAACAGTAGGACGCAAAATGTTAAATTTCAAGGGTTTTTATCAAAAGAAATTTTAGTCTCTTCAGGCGTACCCCAGGGTAGTCACTTAGGACCTCTACTTTTCAATATCTTTATAGCGGATTTATCGGTAGTACTAAGTGATATATCACATAATTTTTATGCAGATGATCTAAAAATTTATCATAATATTGACTCCCCAATGGATGCTGCATTTCTCCAATCTAAATTACAAGCTCTTGACCAGTGGTGCATTCAAAACAAGTTGCATCTTAATACAAATAAATGTCACTTAATTAGATTTTCAAGAAAAAGGACAACGTCGAAATACGACTACTACTTAAATAATACCTTACTTGAAAGTGTAAACCAAATTACCGATCTTGGTGTATTGCTTGACAATAAATTAAATTTCGACCTTCATTATGATAGAGTAATTGCAAAAGCATACAAAATGCTAGGGTTTATCAAAAGAAGGGCCCGTGAATTTAAAAATGTATGGGTTACTAAATCATTATACTGTTCACTTGTTCGACCGATCCTTGAATATGCGTGTCCTATTTGGGACCCTGTTTTTGAAACACATTCCAATAGAATCGAGTCAGTGCAAAAACAATTTTTATTATTCGCCCTAAGAGATTTACATGACCCTAGAGATTATGAAAATTTGCCACACTACACAAATAGGCTCAAAACATTAAATCTTGTATCTCTCTCGTCTAGAAGGACCCTACTTACATCATGCTTCACGCTAGATATCTTAAAAGGTGATATCGCCGTTGAGTACATATCTAGTAGAATAATACTAAATGACGGCATTCGGCAAACTAGACATACAAAGCTTCTCAAAGAATACCCGCATAGAACAGAATACGCGAAAAATGAACCAATTAATAGATGCTGCGCTACTTTCAACAAACACAGCGATCATTTTTCACCATCTGTTACAAAACTCACGTACAAAAAAAGACTGCTTTCCGTCCTCAAATAATCATGACAAATTTCATTTCCATCCCATCCGCCATATCCCATTTATTTTATTTAAAATATTATTAAGTTTTTTAATTGACGATGTTAAAATTAATAACTAAGAAAATGTACCTTGTTTTGGTTAATAAATAAATAAATGGGGTGTATATATAGTGATTCCAGGCTCGTTCATCGCAAGGAATTCATCGTTACTATTACAGAGCATGGAAAATGATAGCACAGCGGCGCCGCCTTGCTATGATTTACCATGCTCTGCAAATCATAGCGTAGGAAAGCGACGCCGCTTTGCTATGATTTACATTGCTCTGTAATAGTAACGATGAATTACTTAAATATATAAGTAATTGAGAATTATGTATCATCGTTAGTTTTAACCAGAAATAAATATTGAATGCTCGAAACAAAAAAGAATTTTTATCAAGATAATTTTTTTTTATTTTCTTAGCAAAGCTAACTATTTTTTAAAAAAATTTATTCGAAAAAATGAGACGTATTTCTACCTCGATGAATTGATATACCGCGATGAATTAACTTGCGATGAATTGCATGCGATGAATTTATTGCAATAAATCCGCCTGTTACCTATCATAGTATCATAATTCGTACTTTTCGTTAAGATGATTTATATAAGAACGCAATTTTACCCTTCGCCACTGTGAATCGAAAAGCTGAAAATTCTGCCACCGTGAGAAAGAATTTCGCTCCCAATTTCGAAAGCGGTAATATTGTTAGGTAAAAAAATTATTGTTGAAGAAAATGTATATCTATACAAACGTAACGTATTATTTTTAAATTACATCGACACCCAATATGGATCGGAAACATAAATTGCTATTAACTTTAGGGTTCTCTAGTTCTAGTCGCCTCAACCACGGGGCTAAATATAAGGCAAACACTTATCATGAAATATAAATGGAACAATTAAATATGCTTACAGCTTACAAATATATTTTATTTCTACCATTTGGAATGTTTTATGTGACCAAGGAATCTTAATAAATCTTGGGATCCCAAGAAGTAATTCATGGTGAAATAACTGCACTACATAATTTAAATGAAAAAATAAATGTAAAAATATAAAAATAAATAAAAATGTTTGCTGTTACTGATTTGGAAATGAGATAAGAAATGTGCGGACCGGTATATTTACAAAATGTCTAGGCCACCAAAATTCGAAACGATTGAAATTAGTCAATATAATTTTGGTATTATTGAAAACGTAACGTTTTCGTGAAAATGAAAGCGTTTTCAATATATTTTTCAATATTAACAACAATGGAATGTTAATTCCAAACCTCTCGAAATAAGCTTTCGAATCTATTTTTTGTACGTATCGATCATAAATTTTAACGTCAACTAATTTTATTACCGACCATCGACCATTTGGTAGGCTAAAAAGTACAAGTTTTATTTTTTTAAGTTTACGTTCGTTTTCCCGATTGATCGTTTTATCGGGTTTTTAACAGGTAATTCCTCAATACCTGTTCTATCTTTCATTATGAATATCTTAAAAACGGTAAAGAATAACTACCATAAAACTGGTAAATGTCCGTCCTCAGCATTATCTTTAAAATGATTGGTATTTACAAAATTACTTCAATTTAAAAAAAAATATTAAATGGACTTGGTTTAATAAATAATTGTTATAAATTGTTTACTTATTTTTTTTATTATAATTTTAATATATATTATATAATTAAAATACGTGTATATAAAGAATTTAAAATGTTATTTCATATAATAATATATTTTAAATATAAAAATGAATTTAACTTAGGCAATTTATTTTGTATTTTTAATAATTCATTTCTTATAATAATTATCTCAAATTTACTCTACAGTTATTTTGAATTCGTTTTTTTTTTTTTTTTGTATTTTATTAATTATACCTAACCACATCTTTATGAATTTAAATTTAATTTAATAAAAATAACAAAAATTCCACAAAAAAAAAAACCTAATTAATTTAAATATTTTATTCCAAAATAAACAATGAAAACATAAAATAAAAACCGAAAACATTAATTAAATTTTATTTCATTTATGATATGCTACTAAATAACTGGTGAAATTGAATTTTATAATATTATACTTTATTTTATGTTCCTAATATTACAACAAAAATAAATTGTTAACTTAATTTTATTAATTTTATATAATACTAAATAAACTAAAGTATTAGAAAATTTTTCATAGATTTCATAAAAATGTGTTTATATTATTATTTCTATTTCATCTTTTTAATATATTAATAGGCCTGCCTACTTGCAAGATTTATAAAATTTACATTTATAAATGTTTCTTATTTTCTCAATTATATAATTTATATATTTAATATTTTATAAAAATACAATTTTCTTTTAATTCTACGAAAAATAAATCTCAATTTTTATTTTTTTTATATTTCAAAATATAAACGTAATTTCAATTTGGTATAAATTACTTAAATATTTTGCATATTTATGGTTTAACTTCTAAAAAGAACCATTTATATTCGTTATTTATTGTATGTTTATATGAATTTTTGTATGCAAGTAAAATAAATGCAATTAAAAATTAACATTATTATTTAATTGGAAAAAAAATTATTTGTTTATTTGTGATGTTAAAAACACGATAAGATTTCATAAATAAAGAATTCATCAGCATAATTATAAATTATAATACTACTGATTAATAATTTTTTTTTAAAAAAAAGAACTGCTTTTCAAGAGCCGTTGAGCCACAGGTTTAGAAAATAATTGCATTTACAATTTATATCAGGCATTTAAAACATCAAATACGGTTGTGTTTTAAGAAGTTATTCAACAGCAAGTTGGGATTCATAAGGCAACTGATAAACTCAAGCTTTTTCTATTTACTTATAAATCTGTGTCTTAACGAGAACGAAAATTGAACTGAAAATCGTATAAAAATCCGGATTATTAAACAACACACTTGATTTAAATATGTCTCTTCTACTAATAATAATTTTAATTTACTTTAAAATACTGAAAATCATATTTATGAAATCGTCTTTAAAAAGTTTAAAACAAATTATTTGTTGGAAATATTGTTTAGATTTGAATTAATTAGTAATAATTACAATGTTTATTAGATAATTTAAGCAAAATAACAAATTAAATTTTACAAAATAAGCTGCAGAATAAGCTGCCAAATTTGTTGTGAAATAATTTAATGAATTGTATTGTTTTTTGAAAAAAGCTACTCGTAAAATTTATGAGGGCGTGTGTAATAAATTAACCATGTGAAATTAATGATTAAATACAAAAGTGAAATTTAATATTACAAGATCGAATATATAATTTAAAATTTTAATATTTAAATTTAATTTCGATAAAATATTTTGATAAATGTTAAAAATTCATGATTAAATATATCAAAAACTTAAATTATTTTCTTCAATTCATTTCGGATTATCGTTAACTTGATTATGAATGTGATTAATATACAACTTTTAACACAACCACCCTCCCATCATTGTTTCTTTTACCATTAAATATGAACAATATAAATATATTTTTTATAATTTTTTTTTTTGTTTGTTTATATGTATCAAAAATTTGTTGTAAATATTTTATGGATATATATGCAAATATACATTTAATTTTAAATATATATATTTTATATACGAAGTTAAATATTTATATATTTTATATATAGATATAAAAATACTATACAAACTACACTTAAAATATTGTTTTATTTTTTTTGTTAAAATTTTTCTGGAATTTTTTTTTGTTTAATATTTATTACAAAAATTTTTATTTTATTTTAATTCTTCTTAAGTTAATAAATCATTTTAATTTGTTCATTTTGTTAAAAATAAAATGTAATAATTATTCTTTACTTTGAGCGTTTTGTTTATGTTTTAATTTCATTGTATTTGTTTGTAAATATGCAATTTTCTTCTTTTTTTAATGATCCAAATTTCTTCAATTAATATTAAAATTTTAATAATTTAAATATTTGTTCAGATCATTAGAAGAAATTTAACAATATTTTTTTTAAATTTTACATAAATTTTTTGATTGCAATTTTTTGTTTTTATTGTCTTGTTAATAATTTAATTCAACAGTAATTCAGCTGATAAATTAAATTGTTAACAAGAAAATTGTATTTGTTAATAATGCTATTTTTTAATTTACAGAATGTAAATTTTTGTTATCAGTTTATAATTTTCGATTTTAGTAGGACACATTCGGTTTATAAGACTCTGTTATTTATTTCCAAGTACATTATATAATTCAGAAGAATCATTTTGAGAAAAATTTGTAAAAATAAAAAATTAGATTTTATATTGTGTGCGTTTAATAAAATGATTGTTTGTTAAAAGTTCTAGAAAAAAAGTTCTAGAAAAGAAAATTAATTAACTTATTTATACCTTAAAATAGTAATTAATAAAAATTGAACAGAATAACTTTATTTAAGTAGGTAAATAAAAAATATCATGGACGGAATCTAAATAGCATTTCCACGGTTTTATTCTCACATCTGAGTCACAACGGTATTTTTTTTCTATAAAGAATGGATGCGATAAGAAATTTACATAAATAACCATTTTTTTCGTTGGTTACTTTTAAAATGTATTTGACTACAATTTTTTTTATTTGTACTTTACGTAAATTTTATTTTAACATATTTAAAATCATTTGACTCTTTACCACTAGCTTTTATTAAACCAATCGAGTCTCAGATGCAAAATGTGGAAAGGACCAATGATCGATCCGTAGAAAAAATTAATTTAATAATCAGAAAAAATATTTAATTATATAATATTAATAGTTTCTTATTAATTAGGTGGGAAATTGTTTATTGATCGTTTTTATTTGTTGGTCAATTTAATTTATTTAATTTTTCAACAAAAAAAAAATTTTTTTTTTGCTGGTCTGGAACAGAATGTGAAATATAATTTAAAATATATATTCTAAAAATACTTAAAATATTATTGTAAAAAAACGAAAACTTATAAAATAATGGAAGAATTTATAATTTTTCATTTTGGCAGTGATTTAAGCTTCACTAAAATTAGTTTGTAGTCTTATAGATTTTTAGAATATAAACATAAATTGATGATTGTAACTGATGGAATTTCTAAAATTTGATCGACTTTAATTCTTTAATATTTTTTTTTTAAATTTCTGTAAATGTGAAAAAATATATAAAAATTAAAACAATTAAAATTCATAATTAGAAATGATGTAACAAAAATACTTCAAAAATAATTCTTAAGAAAAAAAAATTAAAGAAAAATATTAAAAAATGAAAGATTTTTTTCGTTGAAAAAGGAATGATAAAATAACTAAAATTAAAGTAAAATGAAATTATGAAATCGTTGTAGTGCTTATAATGAAATTATTAATTAATAAACGAAAAATATTTAATATTTTATTGTTTTTTTTTTTTAATCTAAACTTTTTGCTCAAAATGAATCTTCTGAGCTATATCCTAAAATCGATCTTTTGATGATGCACTATATTCAATTTCATTGAAATTTTGTAATTTTTGTATTTCTTGTAATTCTTGGAATTTCTCATGATCACGAATATGTGCATAATTAGCTGATAAACACATTAAATAATGTATTAAACTTAATATTACTAATAATGATGATAACGTTGCTAATATAAACATTACCTCAGCATTTTCAACAGCATCTTTACAAAATGCTTTTATTTCAAATTTTTCACATATTTTCATTTCTTCTTGTTTTGTAGATGATGGAAACATAAAATCTACAATTAAAAAAAAAATGTAAAATAAATAAATTTATATAATTATTTTAATAGAATTTGAGAAATAATTGATATATTTTTACTTACGAAATTGTGTTAAATCAATACAAGTTAATGATTTTTCAACACTTGAACATAAATTCCAAAACATTGTATAAATAAATGTTATTATTACTAGAAAGCATAAAATTAACATCCATACGAAATTAAGAAAATATGTTATTCCCATTAGCTATAAATAATTTTATTTTTAATTGAAATTATATAATTAAAAATTTATAATTTTTCTTATTTTATATAAGAGCGTCTGCCTTTGGGGTGGTAATCTTTCAATGGGTTGATTAATTGGTTTGTTATATATGGAAGGGGAAGCATTTATTTGAAACACTTTATAAACTACAGAGAGTTTACAAAGAGTCTCTTTAGAAGTACATAAAAACAAAATATGAAATTATAGTTTCTAAAAGATACAACCTGAACCAAACAAAATTGTATCGTTAAATATGAATTTTATAAACATTTTTGAGTAGAATCATTATTTCCATCCATGCTGCGAGTTCTAAGTTATTGGCCTAAGTCAGTTTTTTTGTTTTATTAATTTCTATTTCTATTGCATTAATCTCAAAAAAAGTATTTAGAAATTTTATATTATTTTTATGCATCATATTGTTACCAATTAAATCGCCATACAAAGTTTTTACTAAGGTTTTACGGTTTGCATAGCAATCACTTTTTAGTTCTTCAATTCAAAATTAAGAGTTAAATGTAAAAATATTATAATTTTCTTATATAAAAAACAAAAATTCCACACTATTTTGATACTTATTTCTGATATAGAGCACCAAATTTGACAGGGCTGTACATTCAATTAATTAACTTTGGTTGTTGGAGGTTGAATAGTTTAGAAGTTATAAAAAACCAAAATTATCATCCATTAAAGGATTACCATATCCCAAACGTCAGACAACTTGTATATTATTTAATATACTTACAACAGCACATGATATTCGACCACCAACTCTTGATCTCCATGCTCTGTAAACTTTATGTCGTGTAGCACCTGTTGCCAAAAATCCAACAAATAAAATCATAAAACCAAGAGCTGCCATTGTTGCTCCGACAATAACAAAAATCATTTGTACAGCTTCAATCCTGCAAAGTAGTTTTTTTTATATTATTTGTTTTATTGTTTTTGTTAATATAATATTACATACCATAAAAGTCGTAAATGAAATACTTGATCCAGCATAATAATTGATAACGAAGCACCACGATACATTGTACCACAAAATATACCAACCCCTAGTAAACACATAAGGGTGGCTATTAATGTGGCATATGGTATCCGGGTAATAAATGATTGACAACAATCACCTAAAAAGATAAATACAAATTTGTTTTAGTAAAAATGTTTTCATTATGTTCACTTACAGACAAATCAAATTTTGTGATAAAATTACAAATTTATTTATGAAGCAGTTATGATGTGTACAAGTACATTTAAATCTAGTTGTTGAATAAAAATTGTATTTACAAGAAATGGTATATAATAATAAAATAAAATAATTGGGATGACTTAGTTTAGCTAATAATTTAAAATAGAAATATTATTTTTTGTAAATTATTACTAAATGAGTGAAAATTGCTTCTGTTCTGTATTTTTTAACAATATCGGAAAGTTTGAATTGAAGTAATTGATTATAAATTACTTTTAATTCAAAAATTTTAGAAAATTACTTAAGTATATAATTCAGATTTCTGAATTACTTGAAATCTAATACTGTGCGAGAAAATTTTTATTTATTATAATCCTATTTTCGGCTAATTGAATACACAATTGACTGTGTATATTTACATTCAATTTACTTTCGGCCAAATGTGAATACGATCAGTAATATCGTATTTAAATATTATGAAAAACAAAACTTTTCGTAGAATGGTACAATAAAGTATATAGTAAAATTTCTTTGTATTCTGTCTCAAATTGAAAATCGAATAAATCTTCAATTAAAATAAGAAATAGCAATTTTTTATCTGCAAATTTTCAAGTAAAATGACGCTATTCTGGCCAAAGTTCTATTATGTTGCTCGTTTGAATGGCTTATTTGCTTTGGAATTTAATTTTGCCCGATATATGTACTATAAGACCATAATACACCTAAATTTTGATTTAAACTCCGTCTTTATACTTTTGTCATTTTATCATTCGACCAACAATTATATCAATTTACCGATTTCTGTCGCAATTTATGCAGCTATGTAGGTAAAAAATTCCAAATGAATCACAACAAAATATTATGGTTTTTTGAATAAATATTGAATTTAAAGTCAATTGTATTTTGTTTATAAGTGTAGAATTAAAGTATCAACAACTAATATTACTCATTTAGTAAAATCTTTACTAAAAATGTATGTAGTTAAAACAATATTTCTTTTACATTTTCATGGCTCGGCGTATATTTTAATGGATAAAATTATTTCTACAACTATATTATAAAATTTGGTAATATTTGACAATGATATATTTTAAAATATTATATAAATGAATATAATAAAACAATAAAAGTATATATAAAAATTTAAATTTTTATAAAGAAAAATGAAAATTGAGCTTTTTCAATTTTGATGAATTTTAACTGTGTAATAAGCATAAATGAAATAAAAATCACAACGATAAATAATAAAATAAAATTTATATTTAAATTGGACAAAAACATAAGAAATATTTTTTTTTTTGTGTACAATTAACAAATTATATTTTGTGATGACCTCAAGGACAAAATCTTGACAAAATTTGCATCATTTTGTATAAGACCATAACAATTAAACATAAAAAATGTTTTTTTTTGAAGTATAATAACTAAAGTTATAAGCAATAAATAAACTATTATTTCACAGAGCCAAAATAATTTAAGTTTCACAGAGTCACCACAAATACTTTACCTCTTTTTCGCATACCACCATGTAATGAATACTCTGAATAACGATCCAATGAACGATCTGATTTATATTGACTTCGCCTACGATTTTGTATTATTGGCTGATGATTATTATATGCTTTTGTTAATATACCATCATCATCGAAATTTGTTTCTAATAGGATTTCTTCACGTGGATCACGTACACGATCACGTTTATTAGTTTTATTTAACATAATTATATTTTCTTCGTCTATAGCGGCAGTATACATTCAAATTTAATAAATTTTTGATATTATATATTTATTCATAAAAAAAATAAACTTTTTATAAATAGACTATAATTACAAATTGAAATTTTAATGAAATTGTAAAAAACATTAAAATAGCCAAATAGCACAATATAACTTAAATTCTTCTACTATAGAAATTTGTAAATGCAGTATAAAATTCAATTGTTGTCACTCCCTTTGAACTTTTCAACTATACTAGATATAATTTCTTTCTTTAACAATTAATTATAATTAATAATGAATCATAATTTTTCATGTAAAATTAAATTTTTAAAAATTCGTGACGATTAAGATCTACTATCGTCTATTTTGACGTTTCTTATAGTATTTTTGAAGTATTGTGTATCTGTATCAGCTGGTAAAAACATAACAATTGGAATTTTTTTTATACAGTATATTTTTGATTAAATTTTATTAATTTTATCAATAAATTTACATTATATATCTCTAGGAATAGATTTAAAATAATAAACAATAAAATCTGTGTTTAAGTAAACAAAAACGAATTCAAATTAATTAATTCTATCTCTCTCTGTTAATTGCGATTTATTGAAGTGTAACTTAGATAGAAGACAATGGGGGCCCCACCTCATTATAGACGATTAATTTCAATTGAAAATTTTCCATATATATAATAATCTGATCAATTGTGTAGACAAATTCTTATCTATAATTATTTTTATGATTGTCCACTCTTTAACTTACCCATTTTTCATTCAGATTTTCTTTAATTTCAAAAAAAATTACAAATTATTGAAAATTTGTCTCCTTCTAAAAGTGCAGTCACAAAAATTATTATATAGACAATAGACGTAGATAATTTTTAGATTCAATTTCTTATTTCTGGATTAATGTTTTTATTTTAATTATGTCGTAAATATAGATTCTCTTTTTAATACTAATTTAAAAATATTAAATGCATATTTATTTTATAAATATTTATTATTTAATGTTTATGAAGAAAAAAAATTATTTTGACAGACACCACAAAAAATAACCATAAATATAAGAAACAAACCAATACTGGCGCAAAAAAGACGTTACAAAAGTGAAAGGCTGATTGGGTAATTTACCCACTACAAAAATTAAATTTCCATGAAGAATAAAAAACATAGAATTGGAATGGAATTCCCAGCTTATTGATTTCGGAATTAGAATCAGACTTAATACAACGTAATGCAACGCAAAAACGTTAACGTTAAAATATTAACTATAATTCCATTTGCAATAATGCACCTATGCTGAGTTTGTGGTCTCGCGTCTTGTGTTACTAAAAGTACACTTTCAGTAAGACAAGACGCGAGAAACCAATAAAAACAAAAAGCTTGATTTATGCGGGATTTTAAAAACTTGATTTATGCGGGATTTTTAGTGTTCTTAGTTAAAAGATGCGGCTAGACCAAATAATGAGTTCCTCTTTAAATCACATTAATATCGGCCAGAATAAAATTAATATTATTTGATTTATAAGAACTAAAAATCCAACATCATATATTTTTCTATACTTATACTATATATATGTACGTTATAGCACACATTATATAATATTGTCATTTTTGCATGGGAAAAACATGGCATTCTGGATTTGTTTTAAGGCCATTTTCCTACCTGCCGATATTTTCCCACTACAACGCTATGTTGTATGCTAGTCGTCTTTCGTAGTGAAGTGCGGAATATGACACGGTTTAGCCGGGAGTTAGCCTCAACGCAAGTTGCGCAGACGCAACAATAGTAGGCAGTCTCAAAGTTTCAAGAGTGCGTTTGACATTATATGACATGTGAAATATTATATATCAGACAAAATTTATCGCATAATATTTCCTTTTCTTTTACCATTTCAATTAATTTTTCTTCAAACCTAGACATAATTGCTTTGATAAAAATTTATAAATTTGTCTGTTAAACAAAACTTAGTCTTGTCAAATTTAGTTGTCAACATGCAACGAGAAAATTTAAATTAACTATTTTTTGCTTGGCGTTGTCCAAGTTTGCGGTTCGTTTATCTGCTCCCATACATTTTATATTGGTTAATTTTTTATTGGCGCACGTTGAACCACGTCTTAATTCACGTGAAATATAATTGGAGAACAGATGCTCGCCATCGGTTGATAAGAAAAGAACTACATTTTTTTAATCACTTTTTCACGCAAACTGCGTACTACAGTAAAATTATAAGTTAAATTTTATATTTCTGATTTCACAACCATACATTTATATGAAAATTTCATTTCACTCGACCTACATTCGTTCAGTAAAATTAATTAATATATTTTAAACTAATATAATTGCAGGTGTCAACCTTAGGTTGGCTAAAATTTTATACAACACTATGTAGCCCAAGCTTTATTTCCAGTTCCATTCGCGGATCTTAATTCTGATTGTCAAATTCGCCATCTTTTCATATAATTCAAAATTCATAAAATCTATTTGGGACATTGTTCATTTTCCCAGGATATAACTCACAGCTAACTTCATTTATGTCACAAAATATACTTATCTCACTCTTGCCATATTGCAAATAACAAGAAGGAAAAACCAAATCATTTTGTGTGTGTCGCAAAAGCGTAAAATATAGTATTTTTCAGGTAAAAATGAATTAAAATTATTTTAATTTAGTTGTTAAATAATTAATTTTGCTAATTAATATTTTCGTATAATTAAATACCAATAGTTAGTTACAGATTATGTATTCAATTATACAAGAAAAGGAAAAAAAAATAGGGGTTTTCTTATAATAGTAAAAAATGGCGTGTTTGATCGAGATTTCGTCTGCTAGGTGGTGCTTAGTGAAATATTTTTTTTTTAATTTAACATCTAATTACATTTTTATTATTTAAGATTCATGACTCTTAACGAATTTCTAAAATATAAAATAATAAATTTCAATTAAACTTTATAAATATTTACAAAAATGATAAAAGTTTGACAGATATTGAAAAGAAAAAACGCGCGGTAAAGAGGGTTTTTACTACCAAGCTACAAGTATACAATTTAATGATTTTTATTTTGTTTATTACATAAAACTTGGTATATATAATAATATCTAATAGTATATCTAATTTTAATTGATTAAATTTAACCGGCAGATAATTCCAATTTTTTTTTAGTCAAGCCAAACTACAACAAAAACCATCTTTGACCACATTTAAAATTATCCGTTAAACTTTGGCAATGAAAATATAATTGATATAATAAGTTCATTTGGTAAATGGATAGTATAGATAGATTTTTATATATAGTTGGTGATATTTTAAGGATACAACATAAATTTTATATTAATAAATTATTCCCACGAACTGTGATCACATTTACAACATTAAAGAAATAATTGATACAGATTTTAACTTTAATGAACAGTACTATTTTCTACTGTCCATTTCATTTACATAAATAATAGGCATTTATGTAATACTTTGATCTTAAAATATTTACTTCGGGTATTTATAGAATATGACGCTTTCGTATCATTGCAATTAGTCATTCCAGAATAATAAAATGCAATAATTTTTCTACTACATATATAATTCTAAAACGAATTAAAATGCAAAATTAAAATTATAAATTTAAAATATAGTAGTGAGAAGAATAACAAGTGAAAAAATATAGTGTAGGTTTTTTAAATTGTATGATTTACGCTTCAACATGACTAAGGAATGTGTTCAAAAACTTAATACCTACACAATATTTACTAGGTTTTTAAAAGTAACAATATAAATAATACAAAGTTTTCAAACTGTTTTTTTTTTTTTTTTTTTTTTTTAGTTGTTAAATACAACTTTACAACACTAAATCTTTCCTTTCGGTTTTAATAAAATAAATAAAATAAAAATATTTTTATATACTTTTGTACTATAATACTCCAAAATTCTCACTTTTTATCTCTATCCATTCGCGTGTTATCACATATTCTCCAGCTCTAGAATGTTTATAAACAATTTTGACTGACATTACCAATGATGTCCGACTTAACCCCTTACAAAAATCCGACTTTCTTCATGTTCGAATTTAAATATATTTTAAATTGTAATGTTTTTTGTTCCAAAGAATTAATTAATAATCGTAGACGTGCAAAAGTATCCTAATTAATGATAGAGCTTCTCAATTTAATCTTGTATTCTAATAATAAAATTCCAGGAAAAATATAGAAAATACAATTTTCTTATTTACTACCTTTTATTAAAAAAATTTAGAAAAAAAAAATCAATCATTTTCCACAACATCAAAAAAAAAATTTTAATTCAAATTTTTTGTTTCTCAGAAATTTTTTAACAAAATTTTTTTTTTTTTATATTGTATATATATAAATATAGAATTTCACATCTAAAATAAAATTATTTTAAAATTAAAATTTTCATAGTTTCAACACTTCTTCATAATTTTTTTTTATTTCTCTTTTCAGAATAAATAATAAATAAAAAAAAAAAAAAAAAACAATTTTTGCAAATCTTTTTTTTTTTTTTTTTTTCAATTACTGTAAAATATTATATTTTTCCGCAGCAAAAAAAAAAATTAAAGATACGAAATAGCAAAAAAAAAAAAAAAAAATCATAAAAAATTATTAAAAAATACTAAAAAAAAAAAATTGAACTACACAACAAAGAGAAAATTTGTAATTAGAATATTATTTGTTTTTATTTTTGTATAAATTCGAAATTAATTTAAAGTCATATAATTAAAAATTTTGTTCTTTTCTAAATAAAAATAATAAAAAAAAATTTTTTTGTAAACGCTAAAATCCTATAATTATATATATAAATACTAAAAAAAATAATTGTTGTTGTTTTTTTTTTGTTTGTTTGCTGAGAGAATTTAAAATATAAAAAAATTAACAAAACAAAAAAAAAAATGAGTAACCGAACAGTTGTTTGCCGATATTATACACGTGGTATTTGTCGATTTGGTGATATGTGTCGATTTTTACATCCTAACGATATAACAACACCAACAATAGATTCATCATCATATCAGGATCAAGAAAACCAACAAAATGTTAATCATAATCATATAACAACAGATACACAATCAATTACACTTAAAGATCATATAATAAATAATGAACCACAAAATTGGGCAATGGCACCAGTTTTTATACCAAAATCATATTTAAATACAAATGGCGGTACATCAACCATAACTGAAATAATTGATAATGATAGTAGTGATGGTAGTAATAATATTAGTAATTTTAAAAGTTATGCAGAAATAGCTGGTGGCGTTAATGGACAAACAATAGCTGGTTGTAGTAATAATGGACAATTAATGTGTCCATATGAATTAGGTTGTCCATATGGTGATTATTGTACATACCAACAACATGGTGAATTATGTGAAATGTGCGGTCATTATTGTTTACATCCAACTGATAAAGAACAACGCCGAAAACATAATAAAGAATGTATACAACAACATGAAAAAGATATGGAATTATCATTTGCAATAGCTAGATCACAAAATAAAACTTGTGGTATTTGTTTTGATACAATTATGGAAAAATCGGGTAGAGAAAAACGTTTTGGTATATTACCAAATTGTAATCATATATTTTGTTTGGAATGTATTAGAAAATGGCGGCAAGCAAAACAATTTGAAAATAAAATAACAAGGTAAATAATATTATTTATACATTAATCAAATTTGGTCTTTTTTCCCAAGTCAAATTAATGTTTTTTTTTTTTATATATAAATGTTAGTCAATTTAAAACGAGATAATTTAGGTGGTAATGTAATAAACTCCTAACTAGACGTGCTGCTACACATTGACAGTACAAAAATGTGGACAATAAATCATATACTGAAAAAATGATTTAAAAAAAGAGTTCTATTTGACTTATAATGAGTCGATTCGATAATTTTTCAAATAAAATGTAGATAAAATCTTATCCTAAGAAGCACTTTCACAAAACCATTAAAAACATAAATTGTAATGTCATAGAAATTTCTGGAAAAACAATTAAAATACAATTATGAAATGGTTATATTTAAAATCATAAACTTCATAACAAGATCAGATCAAAAATTATGTTGCCTTCAAACTATACGCGGTCTAATTCAAGAATCTAAAAGTTAAAATATGGCTACACCGAATTATCGTTCAAGCCTCTGCGATTTAAATTAAGTAGAATATAAGAAACTGAAGATTAACAATTTCTATTATAAATATGTACATATTCACATTTTAAAACTTGTTTTTTTTTTCTATTATAAATGTTTTAAAATGCAGGATACAGGAATATCGAAATCTCGTTATAGAATAAACTGTTGAGAGTCAATTCAAAGTTCACAATTTTTTCTCTACCAATTGCTATTTCTATTTTAAGCATTTAAATTTCAATTTATTGTTGAATAATTTTAGGCAACAGATAAAAATTTATAATGAAATAATTAAAATTTAATTTTTCTTTTTTTTATGTTCTAGATCCTGTCCAGAATGTCGTATCGCATCGGATTTTGTTTGTCCTAGTGCCTTTTGGGTTGATACCAAAGAAGAAAAAGATAAATTAATAACCGAATATAAATCAGCTTTGAATGATAAAGACTGCAAATATTTTAATAAAGTAATTATTATTATTAAAAAAAAAAGGAAAAATTTAAATTTTAAATTATAATTTTATTTTATTTATTTATATTTTTAGGGTGAAGGTAAATGTCCTTTCGGAAATAAATGCTTTTATAAACATGCACTACCAAATGGTGTCACGGTTGATGTTGGTCAACCACAAAAACATCGAAAAATATTCCCAGATGTTGGGATTATGGAATTATTTTCGGATGTAAGTAGTTATTTAAATGATTATCATCAATCCTAAATCTAAATCAAAATGAAAAATCTCCATAATAAAAATGTTTGACATTTCATACGAAATTAAAGTTTTTGTGTAGTTTAGTTTGGTTACATTGAAATTTAAATTAAAAACAACTTTCAACATTTAATTAATAATAAAACGAAATGTCAACTTTTATCTGTACATTGTCGTTTTATCACGACCATCACGATACACGATGAAGACTCGTTTAAATATTTAAAACTCTGAATTTGAGAGGTCAAGTATCGTGTACACGAGTCTTTGCAACAATATTGAAAAGAAAATTATGAGGTTATAACCCATTAAATGTGAATCCTAAAACTATAAATATAAATTTAGTGGTTAATAATGGTTAATAATTGTCGTAACCAACAGTTGGTTATAACCCCGAATGGGAATATGTTCCGTTGGCTTTATGTCGCTGCTGCGTCCAAATCAATTTTATAAAACAATTGAATTTACAATCGAGTATCGAATCCTAAAAGTCTTAGACACAAGCACCAACATCCCGTTGCCAAGAAAATGGGGACTATAAAAGAAACTGTATTTGTTTGGATCAGCGAGATAAGAACACAATAAAAAGTTAGTAGGGCTATTTACAAAAGAGAAGAACACAATAAAAAGAAAATAACATCTAAATTAAGGTTGGAATCTTGCACTTTCTCCACATGCTGAGAAAAAAATTCCTATCCACAGTGCATTAAGTTCTGATATTTCCATCACCGAAAACAAACAAATGTTAGTAATTAGCCGCAACTGCTTAATACAAGCAGTTAAATAATAATAATAATAAAAAAAAAATCAGAAAATGACTTCAATAAACAGCTTACCACCAACTTTACAGTTCTAAAAAGAACGCTACTACTTCATTCCACGTCACCTGTTAATTTGACAGAAATTAAAAATATTTAATTCATCCACCTTTTCTGATAACTTGTGCATTGAGTTAATTAGTTTTCGTTTAATTAGACGAAATTTTTGAGCACCAATCATTAAATGTTATTGCATCATCATAAAATATATGTATATAATCGGTCATACAGAAAATATTTAAACCGGTTATATTTTATTAATTTTTTTGTTATATTTTATTAATTTTGATTTTAATTTTTTCCAGATTTCCTTATATGAATTTATTGATAATCGAGGTGGTTTACCACTTTCTTGGATTGAATTTATATCCAATCTTCAAGATAGCGATGATTCAGATTGGTCAGAAGATTTAGATTAAAATAATTATTATAAATATGTATAGGCAAACTAAAAATATTGAAACATACACTGTGCAAGTAAATCAAAACAAAAACAAACAAAAAAAAAATTAAATTTTCTCACATCAAATTTTTTCGTCTAATATAATAAAAAGTCCAAAAAGAAAATTAAACAATAATAATAAAAAAAAAAATAATAAAAAATTAAAAAAACAAGCACCTCACAAAATAATTAAATTTAAAAATAAATGTATAAACATAACAACAACAACAACAACAGCAAAAACAAACTTCTTAAGTTTATAATTTTTATTTTTTTTATTTAAATTTTTTTTTTTTTTTGTGAAAATTATTAATCATTTATTTTTAATTTATATATAGAAAAAAAATAAAATACTTTTTTTTTTTTTTTTATTAATTCTTAAGTTATCTTAGGTTGCAACAATCAAATTATACTTTAACACACAAAATATATATAATCGCAAAAAAAAAAAACACAAAAAACCATTAAAAAAAAAATAGTAAAATTTATTTAAAAAAAAAAATAATAATAAAAAAATTGGAAAAAAAAAAAATAATAATTTACAATTAATTTAAAATAAAATTAAAAAAAAAACTAAAAAAAAAAAAACAAACGAAATATGTTTTACTACTAAAGCACGCTCTCCCCTACACTTTTTTTTTTGAATGTGGTAATTGATTTTTGGCAAAAATGTTAAGAGATGACAACATGATAATAAAGTTATTATATAGAGAATGAATATAAAAGAAAAAACAAGAGAATATTTTCTTGTACATCTAAATACATTAAAAATTATATGAATATGCTATCAATATCAATATTTTTTCATCAATAAAATGCAATTATTTCCAAAAATCGGGGATATCTTAAAAACCGTTGATTCGAAATTATAAAAAGTTGGATTTCCTTACTTCCATCTCTATCGCACATAAACATTTTTTTAGCTATTACCAAAACAAGTCATTAAAAATGTGGTGGGGAGAGCCTTAAAAATAGAAAATACTTAATTAAAATTTACATTTAAAAAATCTATTAAAAATATTAGAATATTTTTTTGTTTTTTTTTGTTTTTTTGAAATATTTAAAAGCAATAATTATCTGAATAACTGTCGTGTGTCTTTTTTATATGTATAAAAACTATATTGTTTATTTTTGTAATTAAAAATGGAAGAGGCGACACAACATTTAAAGAATTTATAATAAAAATATATATATGAAATAAAATTCCATTAACCATTAATATCCTCAAGTAAAAAAAAAATTAAAATTAAAACTTATCTGTGAATATCATTTTTTTTAATTAATTAATATTATAATTATATATATTTAGTAAAAATAATAATAATAGCCGCCTAAAATAATTTATATATAAAAAAAAAATCAAATTGTAGTCTTATGTAGGAATTTTTCAATAGAAATGAAAGAGGAACTTAAACAAAATTAAAGATTAATATGTGGTAATAGAGAAAGAAAGTTAATTGAATAGAAAAGATTTAATTGAAATCTAAAATTTATAAATTTTTTTTATTTTTACATGTCACAAACAAATCTTAAATATTTATAATTTAAATTTTCCGGTAAACTTGACGGTTCAAACAAGCAAGACGGATAAGAAGCGCATTAGAAATTCGATCGAGCAAAGTTGACGTATACAAATATCGGTCAATGACAGTTCAAACAATTTTCAAATCAAATTTAACATAAATATATTTATTTTTCATCTGTCAATTTGTCATTTTTTTTTATATTCGCCGAAATTAATTAAATTTATGCGTGTTGCGGCAGCAGTGACTGCTCACTTTCATATTCTTATACATTTCAAATTTTGTTTCACACATTTTTATCGTATTCGTTGCGTTAATTGCGTTGGGCTTGTTTGAACGGTAAATATCAAAATCTTAATTATAATTATTAAACATTACGAAATCTATCGAAAGCCGAGATACGAAAATAAGAGAATTATTTAAAATAGTTTTTTTTATGTTCATGTTCTAAATTATAATTCGGTTTGATTTTCTGTTTCTAGATTACATTTTATTTTATACACATATAATTGCCATATAAAGAATTCAGTTATTTTTTTCGCAGAAACGTAATTTAAAAAATTAAATTAATATTTTTAATGTTTAACCCGTTAAAATTATATTATATATTTATAAATTTCAAAATTTTTAACTATTTCTTTCTATAATATTAAAAATATCTGCCTTCATACATTCCGCAATATTATTGCTTTAAATTTTCTAAAGTTCCTTTTATCATTTCGATTCTCTTCTGTGTATATTCTTAGTTATAATTTATAAAGAAATAATGTTTTAGTTTTTTTCTGGGTTATGTTAAATATTTATACATTATAAAACTAAAAAAAAAATATTATTACTACTTAAAATTAAGATATTTTTTTTAAATCTTATTTATACAATTATTTTTTTTTAAAAAAAAAAAGAAGGAATTTTTTTTTATTATAGTGTTTCCTTCTTTTTTTTTTTTTTTGTTAATTACTAATTGTATTTCTTTAATTAGAATTGAATTTATCAATTTTGAAAAATTTAAATTTGTTACAAAAATTTTCAAAAAACTAAAAAATTGTTTTTTTTTTTTTCATTTTTCAAAGTCTTTAACCAAACAAGAGAAAAACTAATCGTAAATAATTAATCTATTAAAATTTAAAATAGAAATTTATATAATTAATACAAATTAACTAAATACAAATTATATACAATACAAAATAGAAAAAAAATATGTGATTAATCTTAAAAACTTATATCAAATAATTCATGTTCGATTGAAAACTTGTATTACACTTATATTAAAATAGTTTTATTAAAAGTATATATACAGTTAAAATACACATTCATATTTTAAGCTTTTATTAGGTTTTTTTTCATAACATTATTAACTAATTTTGCATATAAAATTTGATTTTTCAAATCTTTATTAATATGGAAAATTGACCCCGAATGAATACTTAAACAAATTCACTATTTACCAAATTTACAAATTGATCGAAAGAAAATTGTCTTAATGCACAATTGACTGAAAATACAACTACGTCAACTGAAAATTTGTTTACCGTAAAAACCGATTTTAAGATTTTGGGTAATCGAATTTTAATATTTGAACCATTTATTCTAAAAATCTGACCGATAGGATTTTTAATTTTTATTTTTATAAGCTGGTGCATTATTTTTGAATAAATTTTCAAAAGTTTCTAGAGTTCGGACGAATTAACTTTAGAAAATATTTACACATTTGTACAAATAGTGTTTGCTGTGCAAATTTATATTGCTGATGTTACGCTAAATTTAAATAAAAAGTTAATTACTTTAACAAAACAATTAAATTCTATTCAAATAAACCAAATTATTACTGCAAATAAATTTTCACAATTAAAATTAATAAATTTGTACTGTAAAATTTGATTAAACTGCAAATCATTTTGTCATAGTTGCTTTAAATCACGATTTTATTGCTGCATATATTAGCAATGAAAGGAGATAGCTGAGTTTCAATTAATAGATGAATTTGGTCAGTTTAACAACGTGCAAACTACTTACAACTATCAATTATAAAAGAAACAGGATGTCTTGATCTAAACCGAAAATAATAAAGGTTACGTACAACGTCAAACCAGAAATATATAATAATTCGATAAAAGTTTCACTGTTTCATGTTAAATTTTTGGTGTTATAAATTATAAATTAACCAATTTATATTAGATCAAACCAACAATTTTTATTAAATTGTATATTCCTTTTTCGATTTTAACTCTGGAATTTGATTTGCGGTAGTAAATCAACAACAAAATTATAAAAGTGAAATTTTATATTCAAATTACGTAAATGAAAATATTATCGATTTTCCGATTTTGTGCAGTTACATTACAACCAATCCAAAGTTTGATTATTTTTATAGTAATGATATTCATCCAAATTCCAAATCTAAATTATCTACCATTGTCATTTTTTTAAATGTTGTTTGAAATCAAAGACTTGTAAAACTATTGGGGATGAGAGCTACAAAAAAAGTGGACATTTAAGTTTACCATCCAATTTGGTTTCGAACATAACTGGAAAAATGTAATGTAAACTATTGTATGTACAAGAGAACGAGGGGAATTACCAAATTCAAATTTTATTATTTTTTATATCTTATTAAAAATTTTCAAAGCTTGGAATGAAATCATGAATTAACTTCTTGTTCAATTATTTTTTTTTATTAATTTTGATTTATATATTTTCTAAATTTCATTTATTATATAATTTATTATTGTTAGAAATGTATCATAAATATAATAATTAATAACTAACCAAGTCTTAGTAGTCAAAAGTATGAAAAAAAAATTATATATATTTTTTTTATGTAGAATTTTCAATTGTAGTATATTTAAAATCATTTTTAAATATTAAGTTCAATAAAATACAAACACACAAGACCTAAAAAATACAAATAATATTAATAACAAATATATATATTTATATAATTAAAATAATAAATATATTAAGTATAAAACTATTTTTTCTTAAAATTATTAGTTTATAAATTAAATTTTAGCTTATTGTTAAAATTAGAAATATACTTATAATTATAATTTAAAGCTATGTGGAAGTGGTTTTGAATTTTATGTTAATATCTTAATATTAATCATTAATGTTAATTTCTTTTTTACTGAAAAGAGTTGAATAACGTACCATACGTTAAATGTAAAGTGTTACCTGAATTTGGAGGTGCAAAAATATGAAATTGCATTTTGCATTAACGAAGAACTAATCCGGTCACTTTTGTATTACTTCGAAATCATTTTTTTTTATTAAGATTTTTAATTAAAATCCAATTAATGATTCGGAGTCATAAATCTGGAAGGATCAGCTGAAAAAAATTAGTTTTTAGAATGTTTCAAGCTCTTCTAAATCTTGAGAATTAACATAACAAAATGAAACCTTAAAGTATTTTTTACTAGTACAATAAAAAAAATACATGAAAAGTGTACAATTTCCTATGAAAACCGAAGCTTCTTCAAAATGTATACCAAGATCAACTAATTTTTAGGTAAAAAGAAATTCTCATTATAATTTTGTTCAAATTAATATTTTCAGTTAATCATATTAAAACAAAATTTAAAAATTTCAATGTATTTTTTTATTTTATGTTCATACCTTTTTTATTAGACTTAAGATTTTCACTTGTAGAAAGAAAATTATAATCCAATATTTCGTTACTGGTTGTGTTCTAAAATATTTGAGTCTGCGTTCATTAGTAATTCATATCATTTGTAGTTGTTATATTAAATAAATATTATAATTCATATATCTAAACGAATACATTTTCAACACTTCTTTGATTTCTCACAAAATTATTAAGCATTATAATATACTATCAAAATTATATTCAATCAAAGACAATATAATACTAAAGATGGTCCCGTCTTTGATTTAATCTAATTAATTTACTCAATATAATTAATTTTGTGATTAAAACTTTATATTGGATTAATGTCTTTTCAAAAATTATTTAATTATAAAATTTCATAAAATTAAAAAAAAAAAAAATAATAAATATATATACAAAAATAATGTTTGAAAAGCCTTTTTGAAAGTAATAAAAAATATTTAAATAGTGATTATTGTAATTGTGTACTTTTTCAATATTAAAATTATATATTTTACAAAATAATAAAATTACTATAAAAATTTAGTAATTAAAATAATATTAAAAAAAAAATATTTAGTGGTTGTGTCAAAAGTGGTTTGTTTTTGAAGAGAAACTCAAAAATTTATTAATTGACATTATTGTCATGATGATGTTCTTCGCTTTATTTTATATTTAAGGATTTTATATTTAAATTATATTTTATAAAAAATAAAAATTATTTATTGGAAAGAATTGAAATATTTTCATTAATAAAAAAAAAAAAAATTATTAAAAATAAATTTATAATTTGGCTAACATACTTTTTTGTGAATTTACTATACGAAAAAATTAAATATTAAAAACACATAAAATTCTTGTTCTTTCCAATTAAAATAATTATATATTAAATAATCAAAAATCAAACACCAAAATTAGACTTTTATTCGAATTACGTAAAAAATTATTACAAAAATTATTTAGAAAATGTGTGCATCTGTAGTAGATTTTTAGGCTGAACTCAAGTTAAAGAGCAAATATAACTAAATTTAATAAAAAATTAAATTTTTAATAATTGAAATTAAAAAAACAGCTTGGATATAAATATACAGTAAAAGCAAATATATATAAAAAAATAAAAATTTGAAAATATTAATTCTTCATTATTAGATTAAATATTGTAATTAATAATTCAAATTATCTTATCAAAAATGTGTATTAATTGTTAACAAAGAATAAACACTACTAAGATATTCAAAACTATAATATGAAAAATCGTTATAATGCTAATTGACAGAAAGTATAATTCACCGAATGCACAATTGACTGAATTAAAATTAACATTGATCGAACATAAATTAATAGAATGTAAATTGATTGTAAATAAGAAAAATCGAAATTATAAACCAAATTCATAATCCAATTAACCGGATTCAGTTTACAACTTGATAAATTTGTTTGGCCTATTGTAAATTAATAGTTTAATTTGAATATGATCAATTTTGAATTCGATTAATAAATGAAAAATGTTGAATTAATTTAAAATGATTTTACTTAAAATCAAATTTGCATATGGCTTTCAATGTATAGATATTAAAATTAAATAAATTGCAATGAATTTTGAATAAATTTAAATCAATTTAGATTTTTCGAAGAATTATTAAATATACATCATAGAAATTTTTCATATTTTTCATATAATTAACTATAAATTCACAGGTTGTAGATTTTGAAACTCTTACAAAAAATCATAAAAAATTATCCCACACTAATAAAATTAAGCTCAATTTTAATCTCTAAATAATTATGAGAAGCCTAAATAAAATAAATTACTATATACAAATTTGGTAAAAATAAAATGAAACTATATCTAAAATTTCAACAAATAAATTATAAAAAATTTACCATAATTAATTATAGAAATTGTATACTAAAAATTTGGACTAAATAATAATTAAATTACTAAAAAAAAACAAAAATGCAAGACTTTAAAATAAATGTATAACAAAATATATATTTCTTCTTTAATATTTTTCTACCACTAATTTATTTTGTCAGAAAAATATTTAAAATTATTTAAGAAAATTATAAGCTAAACGCTTTAGTAATATATATATTTAGTAATTAATATGTGATTTAAAAAAAAAAAATATTTATGATTATATGATAAAAAAAAGATATATAGAAACTCAAAAATTATAAAAAAAAAATTAAAAATAAATATGTTAAAATATTCAAAAATTATATTATATAGTACATACAGCAACCATCTTTCCAAAATTTAGTACTCAAAATTAGTACTCATTCTGAAATGAGGTGAAGATTATATTAACTTCCATTATGGTAACATTAAGGACGACTATAGCATAGGAAATGGCGAAATTTTAACCATTTAATTCTAATTTACTAAAAGATGGGAATTAGTATTAATTTTTTATTGATAGTACTAAAAAATAGTCTCTAATTGAGTACTAAATATTGGTATGATCTATGTATTTTAGATTTGAAGCTGCCACCGCTGGCAGTGATTGCGTTTTTTTTGGCGAAAATTGAGGCTGTATATCAATGAAAACTATATGTAAAGCCACCGCTGAGAAGACTGACGCTAATTATATATTTAAAATATTTCAGAAAATTAATTAAATTGAATTCCTGATGGATTTTTATAAACTTTCAATAAACATAATGTAATCAAAATTTCAAAACGAATTGAAATTAGAATTAAGTCCATCAAAATTGGAGTATTTGTAGAAATAAGACGGTTTAAAAATACTAGTACCAATTACAACACAGTAAAATTTCTAGCATTTACCACAATTTGGACTACAATTTTGCATAATTTGAAGACATCGACTATGACATACCTCACACAACTAATTACTAACTTAACTAATATTCCTATCAAATGTAACACATCTGGAATCTTTCTGAGCTCGCATCTTGGATTGACTTGATATTATATTAAGTATTTATGAAAAAATATTTATAGATTAAATGTTTAACTTTGGGTTTGGTACGGTGTAAGGAAAACACAATATGAGGTATGAGCTGCTAAAAATACACTTTTGATAGTGTAATTTCTAACCCGAACACTTTTTTATTTCTATCAAAAATACTTTTAACAAAAAGTTTATTTATCAAGAGTATGCATTTCATATACAACTTTTTGAAAAAATTTATTTAAAAAATTTCAATTTATATAATTATATTTATATAATTATGAACTATCTCATCGATCGCGGATTCCGTGCTAAATTATTTGATTAAAATTTTCAAGAAATTCAGTTTTTTCAATCGTTTGATAAAATGAATTAATTAACTTTTGAAGATGAAGTAAATTTTATATGCAAATGTTCATATTATATTTCATATATAGATTTGCTAGCTTTGAATATTGTAAAACTTTATGGCTTGAAATTTAATGCCAGGCGCTAGCGAGAAATCGCATACGACACCTCGGCAGTTACATAATTACACCCCCAGAATCGTAGTCCATGTCACACAAGCAGTTGTACAGTTTTATCAATAGTACGGGTCTGGGTGGTGACGCATAATTAGAAAAGGGAAATCACAATAAGCCGTATAGCTGCAGTGATTGGGTATAGTAGTGATCCTCCCTGTAAAATCGAATCTAATCACATCTAATCAAAAGAAACCCAATTTTATAGCTTATTTGAAGTTTTAGATAAGCAGGTGGTTTGTGTGGTCTGGGGTACTATAAATTTAAATTGTATATGAAGTGAAAACTCTTGATATTAATTGTACTTGAAAAATTAATAACTTTTAAATATCAAGGATTCGGTGATCAATTATAGATTTTTAGCTTTTGATGAATTACGTTGTATTTTTTTTTGTCAAATTATTGCATTATCGAATCTAAATCAGGAATTCAAATTAAAAATATTATTATAATATATATTTAAAAAAAAAATGTTCTCAAAATATGTAATGATAAAAATAATAATATTGTAATCACAATGAATGTATAGTAGAAAAAGTTCAAATTAATGTCAGCTAGAAAACTTATAATAATATTGTTAATAACACGCATCAAGTCTTTAAAAAAAATATTCAAAAATGGTTTTCAATAAAATTACAACAAAATAATTATTATCTATGTAATGTTTTTAAGTGGAAAAATAAAAATATTTATAAAATAAATTACGAATTTTGATTTCTTTCATTGGTTTTTAATTTCTGTACAGATACAAGATAATTAAGAATATTCTGCAGCAGTGTTTCGAATTTATGTCTCAAAATTCCTGAATTTATATGTCTCCGAAATTATATTTATTGTTCAATTATCCTGTACGCGATTGTGATTTGAATTTAAAAGCCCGATTTTTAAAAAATATGGGTTTAAGAGCGAAGAGCCATAGCACTAGAAATTATCTACCAACGATTTGTTTCGTTTAATTTTGAAATAAAATTTAATTACGAACAATACAGGCAATAGGCAAATATAAAATAAAATTTAATCCCGAGCTCTTTAAATAAATTATTTAATCCAGCTGTCGAAACAATATTTTTGAAAGGGGCTAAACTAAAAATGTATCCTTCACAAAATTTTGTGCCAAATAAAAAACAACCCATAACGAAAATACCCGCCGCATAACTCCGGAGATTTGAGTTTTACTGTAAAATATGGCAATGGTAAAAGAAAATTTTACTCCGTAAACAAGTATGGCTTACAAATTCCGAATTCTAATCGGAATAAATCAAAAGGATTTGAAATCCAAGAGGAAAGACTATATTTAACAACAATTCGGATAATAAATAAAAATTAAATTGTTCTTTTCTCCAAAAAAAAAACAATAATCAGTCAAATTTCAAAATTCTATTTCTTTCTGTTATTTTAGGAACATGTATTTTTCAATGTTTTTAAATTAACAGCAAATCATAGAATATAGAAACACCAGTGACAGTGATGCACAATTTATAATAGTTTTTTCCATCTCAATACTACTATTTCTTACTATAAAAAACTATACTACACCACAGGATAAATAACTGCTGAAATATAACGATATTTATAGATTATAGTCGTTATATTTCATAAATATTATCATTTGTATGCACTGCATTATCTACACTTAATTTCGCTTCACTGTTCACAGGTATTTTGTGTAGTTGTTAAGATTTTATTCTCCGGTTTCGATAAAGATAGAATACGGAAGTCGTTCCAGGTTCCACATTTTTTTAGCAATTAACATTTTTTCGAAATCTATTCCAAAAAAATTAAGTTTTTAAATATTTTTTACGATAAATTTTATATTTCGAAATATTTTACATTTTCGATTCTAAAAATGTATTTTTTTTAATCTAAACATTTTTCTTTCTCTTTCTATTTTATTACAAAAAAAAAAAAACAAAGATTTTAAATCGTGAACTGTAACACATCTGGAATTTTTACTATCGCCAGTTGGCCTGTGGCATATTACATAGATTTATTAATTTCGAATCTATAACGCAAATCTTAATATTAATAGTCTCATTTTATTTTCAATTTTATTAAAATTATATAATTATTTAAAATTTAATTTAATTTTAAAGGTAATTTGATATTCAAATTCAATTTTTCAGTTAAAAAATTCTTAGTTTAATTTATATTTAGTATTTTGTGCATTGGAATTATTTTATGATTTGTTTTTAATCGAAATTTTTTTAATACTGGATTAATTTCGTTGTGTTTAATGGTAAAATTTAAATAATGAAAACACAATTAAAAATTAGTAATAAAATTATAATTTAAGGCAAGTATTCTAGGATCCACAAAAATCACTCGATATTCGTAGAACCTATACTTTTTATATATCGCTGAACGATAATTTTTATTTAATTAAATTTTAAACTTTATTTTTAAATATATAAAAATATATTTGACTAAGCACAAAATTAAATTAAATATATATATATATAATTAATTTTTTGAACAAATTCACTTAATATCTTTTTTCGAAAAAGAATTAATCTTACAATTAGGCATAAAAGTATTGCAAAATAAAATTATTTAAATTAATAATTATGTAGGTATAAAAATTAAATTTATTAAATGTATCATTATCTAAAATGTTTGATATGATTATTTGTGCCTCGATTTATATTTCCATTCCTACTGGGTCCAGGATTATTAAAATACTTTAATACTGTTGAAATATGTGCATATTTTTCTAGTACATAACTAGGTAGTACCTCGTTTGGTGGGAAATGTTTACTGTTGCCAATTTGTGGAGTAAATGTTATACCACCACCTTGGTTTACAGGAATTATAGAAATCTGTGTACTATCATAAAATTGTACTTGAATAACACCTTGAGATAGCTAAAAAAAATGTATTTACAAAATTATTAATTAATCATAAAATGTGCTTAAAAGTGTGCAATAAATTTCTATATTATTTGCTTATTAAGTCGGTAATCTAATAATTAAAAAGAATCTTTTTGTTTTTACCTGTGTTGCAATACCAATACCAGGTACATTAACCTTTTTCATCGGAATATTTGAATTCATTGAACCTCGAAGTAAATTACTGAAAGCTGGACGAACTGATGAAACTGTGCTTACTGAGAAATTAATTGATGGATGCTTTTGAAAACAGAAAGAAATAATATTAATTATAATTAATATTTATAAAAAAAAAAATTTGTTATTACCCCATTTGATCGCGGAGTTGTATACATATTTGAAATTTCTGTATTATCTATTAATTCTTTTCCATCATGTAAGCTTGGTCTACGACCAATAATTATTGGAAAACAATTACCACTACTTGTATGTAGTTGACTTAATGTCATTTCAATTGTCTGACAATGTGTTAAACATTCTTTATAATGTTCAAACTGATTTTTTGTCGTACCATTTAATTTTGTTGTATATTTTGTACAACAACCTTTTTCATCAATAATTTTTATTTCATCACCAGCAGATTTTGTAATTTTTACACCATTATAAAAACATATTTCAAAATCTTCTAGGCTTTCCATTAGTTGACATTTACCTTCTGTACTGTAGTAGGTAATTTTTGGTGTTTTACCTTTAACTAAATTAACAAATCGTGCAGCATAAATATATTTTTTCCAATGTTTTGATGGTAAATTTTCATGAGAGAATATACCATCAGCACCATTTGTTGGTATTTCTGGTGGTTCATCATGAATTGGTATACCTCTGAAAAAAGATTAAAAAAAGAAAGAAATAATTAAAATTGTACTTGTTTTCAATTTGTCATAACAGAAAGTGATAAAAAAAGAAATTATCTTACCTCCCCGGATCTGGTTGATAAATAATAATTCGCATACCATCTCGTGATATCCAACAAACATCAACAATTCGATCTTCTCGTAAACGACTTTTATATTTTATAAATTCAATAACAACTTCACCATTTTTCAAAATGCTCATAATTGCATTTTTAGTTTTATGTCGAGTCGGTAATAAACGATCTGTAGAAAAACGTGGTATATTAATTTTATCTTTAGTTGGCTCTAAAATTGTTGGTGGTGGTACTTCAGCAGCAGATTGTATAGAATGTGTTCTAAAATAATTTTCTGTTAATGGAATTAATACTGGTGCTGGTGATTGACAAGGTGATGGTCCAGTAAACCTTTGTAATTGTTCATTAATTTGATATTCGTAATTTTCCTGTAAAAAAAAAAACAAAAAATACAAATTAAATTATTTTTTATATAGTATTTAAAAAAAATCTTCTTACTTGATTTCTATTCGCATAACAATTCATATTTTCTTCATTTTCATAAAAATTTTTACCAATAAAATTATTATTTCTTTCATTTTCTGGTAATTTTGTTTGTTGACAAACATTTTGTAATTCATTATTACTACCTTTATAATTGAAATCATTATTTGGATCTTTATAATTGAAATCAGTTTTTTTTAATTTAAATTTTATATCATCTAAAATATTATTTGAATGTGTTGAATAATTATTAATAGGATTTTCATGAAATATTGAATTAGAATTTTGTTGTTTTGCTGTATATTGTAAATGATTTTTATAATCATTATTTCCATTTATTAATTGATTTGATTTTTTTAATGATGAAATTTCTTGAAATGATGCATAATCTGATTGATAATTTGAATTTGTTGAATATTGTTGTTGATTTTCATAAATATGATCAAGTTTATTTTTATAACGATCAGCTGAATTTGAACGTTTAACAGAACGTGGCAAACTTGTACTTCCTTTAAAAAATATATATATAAAAAATATAATTCTTTTTATTGTAAAATTATTTAATTACCACTTGAAAATGTATTTATTCCACTATCAACTGACGATGCTATTGTATTATTTGATTCTTTAGGTGTCTGTTCATTATTACGTATTGTTGTATATTTCATCATAAACGGATGATTTAAAACATTTTCTAATGTTATTCTTTCTATAGGATTTTTCTTTAAAAATTTATCAATTAAATCTTTTGCTTCAAATGATAAATTTGATGGTATTTGATAGTCAGCCATAACAACTTTAGTTAATGTTGATTTGACTCCGTCTGTATCAAATGGCGGCCGACCAACTAATAATGTATAAAACATACAACCCAATCCCCAAATATCAGCTGGTAAACTATGTGATGATCTTGATGCAACTTCAGGTGATATATAATTTGGTGTTCCTTAAAACATTTTAGAAGAAAAATTAGTATTTCATGAAATTGTTTATAAAAACTAAAATTTAAATGTAAATATGGCAGAATGAAATACTGCTGACAATTTTCAATATTTTGTCTTTCATTATAAAATATTGCTGAATTAAATTTATTCAAAAATACCGAAAAATGCCGAATTTCTCTGAGATTACTATTTGTCAGCAATTTTTCATTTTTAAATTAAAAATCATTTTTCGCAATAAATTTTCTTTTCATTTTCATTATTACAAAGGTTTATTTTTTTTAATTACCACACATTGTCATATGTTTCTCATCAGGTCTAGTTAATTGTGTAGCTAATCCAAAATCCGCAATTTTAACTTGATTATCTTTAGTTAATAATAAATTTGATAATGACATATCACGATGTAATATTTGATGTGAATGTAAATATAATAAACCAGAAACGACTGTTTTTAATATTTTTGCTGCTTCAGATTCTTTCATGCAAGGATTATGTTTTTTCATATAACGTTGTAATTCACCATTATGTGCCAATTCAAGAACTAAATATACATAATATTCATCTTCAAAAAATGTATATAATTCAAGAATAGCTGGATGTTTTAGGCGTGAATGAATAGTAACTTCTTGTTGAACACGTTTAACCATATCATTAGTTTGTAAAAATTTCTTATCAATCTAAAATTACCAAAAAACTTAGTAAACATTTTTTGAAAATATATAAATATTTTTGTAATTTATTTACCTTTTTTATAGCAACAAATAAATTTGTTTTTAGACATTTTGCTCGATAAACACTAGCAAATCCACCTTTGCCCAATAAATCTTCCACCTCATAATCCTAAAATATAATAAATAATTAAATATAAACAGAATTTTTTTATTTATTTATATTTTTGTTTTGATACAAAATATGTTTCTAAAATACTAACCTCAATTTTGTTACCCAAATAATCACTTAACATAGACATATTTATAAATAAACAATTCTTTTTCTAATTCTTTAAAATTCAGAAAAACACAAAATATAATCAATTTTTTTTAATATAAAAAAAACTTCGAAAAAATCGTAAAAATAAAGACGCCATACACAAATTTTTGTGAAAGAATTCAACTGTCATATTCATATTTCTTGTTTTATTTTTGTATTTGAATTTAAGGGTTGGATACGATTAAGTGGGTAAGGTAGTTCGAATTAGGTACTTTTTAATAGAGTTGAATATGTGGTTCCTGCAGTTTATTATTATCAGTGTTTTTTGTAGTTTGAGTAATGCTTCATGTTGATCCTTTCCTGTTCAGTGAAAGTAAGTTGGTCGCGAACTCACTGTTCTTACTGAAATTACTGTGGATTGGATTTCCGTTATTTTGGTATTCTGCAGCCAGTAATGCACCGTGCATAAATATTCCTATACATATTTAAATCAACCTTAATTTCACATTTTATATAAAAGCTTTAACGTATTATTATTAAAGCGATAACTACTCTTGCAGTTGCAATACACAAATGTAGCAAAACTCATAATAGCTAATTAGTTAACGTAATATCGTAGTTGAAGTTAAAACAACTAAAATGTAGCATGCATGACTAAAAAAAGTTTATTTACGGCGGTTTTAGGAAAAGGTTCAACTTCTCGTGTTAGATCACCCTCAGTATTAAAAATATAATTGTTGACATTAAATTTAAAAAAAAAAATGAAATCAGCTGTTTTGTGTCTCTCATCTCAATCTCAAACGTCTAATATGTTTGAGATTTTGACGGTCGCGATTATGAAATAATTAATTTTTTTAAAAAAACTTTCTAATTTAAATATTTTTTTTTAGTTCAATATTTAAATATCTTCAAATATAAACAATGTTACGACAGTTCGTTCCAAAAACATCTATATCTATTACAACAGTAAATTCTTTTTGAATTCTAAATTTCATAATATAGAAAATAAAATAATTTATTATAGCAAGTTATTCGTAGCCAACATACAAGTAATAAAAAAATTGATGAAATTCGTGATCGCATATCAAAAGGTCCTGGTTTTCAAGATTTTGTACAAAATCCAGAATATACACAAGAAGAATGGCAAGAATATGAAGGTAAATTGAAACGTGAAAAAGGTGAAAATGATCAATTAAGATTACCACCATGGTTAAAAACAACAATACCAACTGGAAAGAATTTCAATAAAATTAAAGAACAATTAAGAGAACTAAAATTGGCTACTGTATGTGAGGAAGCTAGATGTCCAAATATTGGTGAATGTTGGGGTGGTGGTAAACATGGAACACAAACTGCAACAATTATGGTAATTGATAAAAAAAAAATCATTTTATTTAATGTATTTAGTCTTGACCTTTAAATGATAACCTTTTGTTAAGAATTGCGTAAATCAATTAATTTGTATTTTTGTATTCGTTGTTTTTAAAATATGAAATTTTATTAGCTAATGGGCGATACATGTACACGTGGCTGTCGATTTTGTTCAGTTAAAACATCCAGAAATCCACCACCGCTAGATACAAACGAACCAGTTAATACAGCAACAGCAATTGCATCATGGGGACTTGATTATATTGTATTAACATCGGTTGATCGAGATGGTAAGAATGAATAAATTCTCATATTAAATTTTTATCCATATAATCATTTTTAGATTTGGCTGATGGTGGATCTGCCCATATTGCTGAAACTGTACGTGAAATTAAAAAAAGGTTACATTACCGTTTTTCAATACTGCTTTTTTATGCACAAAATTATCAAATTTCTATTTTATTTTTTAGAAATTCAAATATTTTCGTGGAATGTCTTGTACCAGATTTTCGTGGTGATTTTAATTGTGTCCACACAATTGCTAATTCAGGTTTAGATGTGTATGCACATAATATTGAAACTGTTGAACATTTAACTAAATTTGTACGTGATCGACGGGCTAATTATCGACAAACATTAAAAGTTTTAGCTGAAGCAAAACGACACAATCCATTGTTAATAACAAAAAGTTCTATTATGTTAGGTTTAGGCGAAACCGATCAACAAATTGAACAAACAATGAAAGATTTAAGAGAATCTGATGTCGATTGTATAACACTAGGTCAATATATGCAACCAACAAAACGACACATAAAAGTTATTGAATATGTAACACCAGAAAAATTCAAACAATGGGAAACAAAGGGCAATGAATTGGGCTTTTTGTATACAGCAAGTGGTCCGCTTGTAAGAAGTTCTTATAAAGCTGGTGAATTCTTTATAACAAGTATATTAAAACATCGTAAAGATAAAGTAAATCAAGAAATTGGAAAGAGTTAGTCAAATGTTGTTTTGCTATTTTTAGAACAATTCTATTTAATGTAAGTTGGAAATTGCGCTTTTGAATATGAAAATTGTTAAAATTAATTTATACGGTGATGTGTAAATATTTTTTTTGTTGGTTTTATTCTAATAAAATTGAAATTGTAAAGAAGGTTACTTGCATTAAGGTTTATTTGATGTTTAAAATGTATAGTATAATTAGCACTTGAATTTATAGAAATTAATAAATTGCGTTACAATTTGAATTTAAACGAATTTTATTTTTACGTTAATTGTAACGAATTAAATAATTTTCACTACATTGAATTGTATAATTTTCTGAAGAACCGCCTGTCTTTAAAATAAGGGTGTGGAAACTGGGGAATTGTTGCTTAATATTTTGACAAATTCGTTGAAAATATACATTTAACTCGTGTAAATAAATCTATTTAAAAAATCTAAAATTCAGTTTGGCCGTAAAGAAAATAGCTACAACTTTATTTTAAATAAATTTCGATTTGTGGAAGTATTTTTTTCCATATAGTAGATAGAAAATGAAATGAAATTATTTTTGTTTACCATGTTGAAGAATTTTTTGATGACGATGTTTTAAAAATGAAAGTTTCAATTAATTATTAATTATATTTATAATTTCATAAATAAATTTATGCACATATAGAAATTACGAAAATTATATTTTAATTAATAATATTCTTAATTCGTCAATTAATTAATATTTTCTACATAGATTAAGAAGTGTTGCAAGTTGAAAGAATTAAATAAAATAAAAGTACTGTAGAAAAAAAAAATTGAAGTAACATTTCCATTTCAATATTACATATGTATTAATTTTTTGAAGGAGGTAATGGGAAATGCTGGCGATCACTTTCCTTAAGTAAACCAGATGGCAAATATCCCAATAATTCTGTTGCATGTTCTTTCAAAATTTTAATACGTTCCTCTTCAATAATGTTTTGGCTAAAATTAGTATTAATAAAATATAATTTTGATTTTTTATATAAATTTTCTTATAGTACCTTTGCTTTTCACATCTCAAATCTTGTTCTCTTTGTTCTAACATTTTTTTTAATTCTTCAGCCCGATGACGTTTTCTCTCTGCTAAGTTTTCTTCAATAGCACGACGATGTTCAATTTGTTTCCGCCGCCTGCGTTCATCCGACAGTTTATCTAATTTATCTTGTTCAGCCAATTGTTCTGCTAAATCTTCTCTAAAGCGACGGTCTTCTTCAGTTTTTTCTTCTAAATTTCTTCGAGCAATTTCAAATCTGACCTTGTCTGTTTCCATTCTCATTCGTACTCTTTCACGTAATTCAGCTTCTAATTTTTCACGGTATTTAATTTCATTAAGTGCATTTCTTTCTTGAATTAATAAACCTTCAAGAACGTCAGCTCTCTTTCTTTTTTCAATCTGTAAAAAAGAATTTTGGATATGGGAAATTTATTTCAAAATGTATTTAAATCATTTACCTCAATAGCAAGCACTTTTCGGCCTAATTCTTCACTCAATTCAATACGGTTTTGCATTTCCAAATATTGTTTTTTCTCGAAATCATTTGTTTTCTGATCTCTTTCCTTGATAATTGCTTCAATTTTCTTATTTTCCACTTCGTTATCGTATTCTTGTTGTCGTCTTACAAGTTCACGAGATATTAAAAAATCTTTTATATTAGCTTTAATTAAATTTTGAAGTTGGACTTTTTCATGGATTTCCTGTAATCTTTCCTGAGAAATTTTCCGTGCAATTTCATCAATAATTTTCTTTTCTTTCAAGAATTCATGATATTTTCTATTACTTTCCTGTATTTTGTTTGCTGCAATCTGTTGTTGCAAATCTTCTCGGAATTTCTCCTTCTTTTTCTGATCCTCTATATCACGTATCTTTTCTTGTTCTTTGAAAGAATTTCTAGACCGTTGATATATTTCATCTTCTTGAGTTTTTAAGGCTTTTTCTTTTGCTCGTATTAATTCACGTTCTTTTTTCTGTACTAACAATGCTTTAGAAACATAGGCACATCGAAGCTGTCTTTCCAAATCTCTTAATTCATGATTGGTTTCTCTTAGTCGCTGGCGATTTTTTTCTTCTACAAATCGTTGCCTACGCAAACATATTAAATTGTCCACTAATATTTTCTCTTCACTGGGATAATAGTTATTAACGACAGAACTTTTTATAGGTTCCATTTTCCATTTGTTCAAAAATTGTTATACAATCAAATAATTATTAAAATCAATCTCCGAAGAAGCCGAAGAATAATATATGTAATGTTTTGTTGCAATGTTTTGTCAATAATAAACAACCTTGAATCTTGTGTTTATTTTTTATTGTGTTGTTTATGCGGGATGTTTTGTTAAAAGGGAAGGGGTTGGTCGTTATGCTGAACAAAAAATATAAGCCATAAAGTTGAAAAAAATATAAGCTGTAATCTCTTTAGAACGAAAAACATTAAATTTTAATTAATTAAAATTTAATGTTTAAGGAACTGTATATCTTTATATTTTCTGCGTTATAAAGTATATTGTGTTTCTGGACTAGTTATAGGTGGACATGGTTTGCATGGTAATAGCCCTTTTCCATATACAATAATTGTCACACCAGTTAATAGTATATTAATTCCGAATTCGGAATAACAATATCAAAACAAAATACTTTTCAAGTATATTCATAAACATTGTGAATGGAAGTATTATTTTCCCACACATTTTTATATTTTTCTGCGTTGCGTTGAAGTGGAATTCTGTCACCCAGCACCAATCTACTGTCAATACTTAGCTTCTTTGAATAGGGAAAATTACTTTACTCTATAATATCTTGAAAATATATGTGATTCTAATTTTAAGTAACAAAAAAAATCTAATATCCGTGGAATATAAGAAAAAATCTTTAAATTTTACTCTATAACGAATTTACCAAAATAAAAATCCAAAAATATATTTTTAAAAAAAATATCTGATTAGGAATTGTCCCTAAACCAAAATTTTTACATTCCCACCACCAGATGTCTCGTAAGACGTTTTCTTTTTATATAAAAAAGTCTAAATTATTGAATTGTTTACCTGTCAAAATTAGTTGTTTAATGTGCTATTTTGTCCAATTTATCTATAATATTATTAAAATTTTAAATCATTTGCTAAATATGCAATGATTACAATTTCTAATTATATTATTTCATCATGTACGCTGATGGTTATAAATATTGGTTTGCATTTAAAACAGATAAAACAAGGTATTAATAATAAAAATGTTATAAATAAAACTAACTACCTATTTTTTGTAGGTCATTATTATTGATTTTTGTTTATGTAAAACATTCTAAAATATATATTTTTCTACAAAATCTTATTTAAATAACTGAATTTCATTATTTTTCTTATATCCATTCCATAGTTATTATCGATGCTGTCGATATATCCGATCAAAATGTCCTGGTAAATGTACCAGTGAAGATGGTTTTATAAAACAACATAATGTTCATAATCATCCACCAGAATCAAATCGTATATTAGTTGATAAATTTCGGAAAATATTAACACAACGTGCTTGTGCCGAAAATACAGAATTATATACAATTTATTGTGATGAAGCAACAAATCGTCATACCGATGCTGCTCTATTATATCCATTTACATCAGCTGAATCGGCAATGCGTAAAGCACGTCGTAAACAATTGCCATCATGTATACCAAAAACTGTTGATGATATTATTACAGAATTAGATAATACAGATTTATTTCGGGTAAAAAGTGGTAATGATCGTGATCCATTACATCAAAAAACAATAACATTAGAAAATAATGCAATATGTATGATATTTTTACATCGTAAAACTATAAATTTATTTGGTCGTATTGATGAATTACATATAGACGGTTCATTTGAATTTATTATTGAAAATCAATCAAATTATTATTTATTAACTGTACATGCTATACAAGGACAAATTACAGCACCAATTGTTTATGCAATAACAACTACAAAAATTAAATCATCATATATAGAAATATTTAAATATATTCGTGATGAATTGAAAATAGCACCAAATATAATTATATCAGATTATGATATAATAATGCAATCTAGTTTAAAATATATATATCCAGATACAATAATAAAAGGTTGTTGGTATCATTATACAGATGCAATATTAATGCAAGTAAAAAATTTAAATTTAAAATCAGAATTACAACGTGGTAATGGTGCTAGTAGTTTACGTATGTTATTAGTATTACCATTATTACCACCTGAATATATGGTACCGGGTATAGAATCAATACGTAAATGGATGAAAGAAAAATTAATTTTTAGTGATAATTTATCAATATTATGTAATTATATTGAATATAATTGGTTAAAATTATTTGGTACAGAAAAAATGTCAATATTTGGTACAACACGTATTGCATCAAATCATTTAAAAAATTTTAATCGTGAATTATCCGATTTAATTGGTAAACAACAAAATCCAATTATATGGATTATATTAGATTCATTAACACAATTAGCTACAAAAATTTATGTTAAAACAACACGTAAAATGAGATTTTTAAAACATACAATAAATTTACAAAATAATAATAATAATAATAATAATAATAATACAAATAATAATGATAAATTAAATAATAATTATAAACAAAAAACAACAACATCAATTAAATGTGCACCAACAATAAATAGTTTTGATTTAACAAAACAATCACAATTAATATTACCAATACCAAGAACAATGAAACGTAGTGAATTAGTATCTGAAACAATAATAACAAGTGCTACACAATTATGGATTAAAACCCCAGTACATTTACGTAATTCATTACAATTTTTACAATTAATTAGTCATTGTATCAATGATTCGATGTATTTAGCTAATTTATCAGATATTAAAGAACGTAATTATTTACCATCAGTAGCATCAATAGAAAATTTAAAATTAGCTATTGATTCAACAAAAAATACTCTTAATAATAATAATAATAATAATAATAATAATAATAATAATGGTAATAATGGTAATAATAGTAATAATAATATTAATAATAATAATAATAATAGTAATATAAACAGTATTAATAGTGATCAAGAAACATCACAAAATATTATTATGCAATCATTTATATTAGAAGATGATAATTTAGGTAATAATAGCAGCGGCAGTAGTTGTAATAATAATAATACACAAATTATACAAATGATTGAAAATAATCATAATGATATAGTTTCAACAACAAATCATTGGAATAATACAAATCAATTAAATGATTTACAACAACAACAATCACCATCATCACCAACATTAAGTTTTGTATTACAAGAAGGTACATTTAATTGTACAGAAATAACACATCAAGAATATTTATTGGCACAACCAGGACAAGCACAACAACAAAATACATATACAAGTTGTTTTGCACAAAATAATTTTAATATTGATGATTTAACAAATCATCATCATCATGATGATCAACAACATCATCATCAAAATAATATAATTGAAATGAATAATTTACAACAGGAAAAACATCAAATGCTTCAAAATGATTGTCAACAACAACAACAACAATCAAATAATGTATTTAATTTTGATGAGCAACATCATCAACATTTACATCATCATATTGATCATAATAATATTAATTCAGTTGAAATTCGTCCAATGCTTCAACAGCAGCAGCAACCCCAACAAATTCAACAGCAACAACAACAATCTAATCTGCCTCCAGCACAAATTCAACAAACTGAACCACCACCATTGGTATTTTTTAAATCTGTTAAACGTTATCCATTAAAACGTATATTACCAGTTTTATCTGAACCGCCACCCCTTGTACCTATAAATAGTGCAAAACGTTCATTACTTACTAATAAGTCTAGCAGTCAAAAATAAGTTTTATAAATAATTAAATAACTTTTAAATCTAAATTAACTTTTAAAAAAAAACTATTAGTAATTGCATATTTTTAGAAGAAAGGATAAAATGTGTTTACTAATTCCGATTATGAAACAACTTAACGAAGGCGGATTAATAGACATTTTGGCACCGTGTTATTTTACGCTATTTTTTTCCGCAGGAGTTAAAGTACTATTTTAGTAGCTTTCTATGAAATTAAAAAATAACAATATTTTATTAGCAACACCGAAAATACTTTGCGCCAACAATCTTAGAGATAGCTTGGTAATTAAATAAAATTTAAATTATTTAATGCTATTTCAAATATGAAATATTATCAATTTTGTCCATAGCGATTAAAAGTGGCACTTTAATCACCGAAAAATTGGACTAAATTAGTATTTTTACTCCCGGGATGCAAAACGTTTGTGCAGCTTCGTTTTTTTTAAAATTTAGTGAATGAAGTTTTCTATATTAATATAATTTTAATTGTTTTTACAAGACTTCTTGAACTATACCATTAGATATCTATAGAAACAGTCATACTTTCAAATTATAATTCTGAGAATAATGAATTTTGCCAGGGAACAGCAAAATTATTATTTAGGCACAAATGCAACAAGTACGGGGAAATGTTAGGATTGCTTTAAAAAATGTAGGGTACATTTACAAAAAATCGGTATTATTTTTGGGACAATTCTATGAAAAATTTCTTCATATTGTTTTTTCAGGAAGGCTGTAAAATAATTCAATTAATTTTTCAAAAAAATCAGTTGAAAGTAAATTTAATTAAAATATTAAAATTGTAATTGAAAAAAATGTTTCTTTTTGCATAGAATCTTGTATTTAATTATATCAATTGCATATTTTAATAATGGCAGATTTTAAAATTAGTAATATATATTTATTTTTTTAAATAATGAAATGAAATTGCAAATCGTTAGTAAAATTTTGAATTGATTTTATAATTGGTCTCAATCAAAAACTTTATTTATGGGAAAAAAATTGACGAATAACTTCTTAAAACTTTGATAATGAAATAGAAACATGTGAAATTTCGTTAACATATCAATGAGATTAGCAAAAAAAATATCAATTTATAGCTAGAATTAATAGAAAATTTTTACGATTTATGTTTAGCAGTTTTTTTTGTTTCTGTCTTTCAATTAAGTTAGCAATGTTGAATGGAATGATTGATGCTAGTAAAAAATTGACAATACAAATGTGAATCTATTATTTTTGTAATTAAATGTTAATACCGGCTACTCTATAATAAATATCTGTAATTTTACTATTTTTTTTTTTAATTCTACTAATCACTAATAAATATATTACAATTAAATTCATGCATTTAAAACTAAAATTTGGTAATTAAAAATATATATTATTTAAAAATATTTAATTCTAAAGTAATTTTAATAAATTAAATAAATAAATAATCTGTACTTATGAAATTATTGAAAAAGACTTTATATTTAAATCAAATTTATGTGTCCATTTTAAGTATTTGGATTAAATAATGTTTTTTTTTATATAATATATTAATATAATTCTCTTTTTAAAATAAATTTCCTTCAAAAATATAAAATATATAATTAAAAATAATTCAATTTTAATAAGCTTGTAATAATGAAATTAAATGAAATAAATTAAATACAAAAAAAAATAATTTAACTAAAATTTCAGTAACTATAAATATAAATTAATTTAACTGTGAAACTCAAAATTTTGTGACTCAAAAATTATATTTTAAAATGATTATTTAATAAATATTTTATTATTGCAATTACAATTTATAATTTAAGATTATTTAATAATTTTACAAATAAAGAAAAAAAAAAATGAAAAAAAATTGAAATGATACAATTGATTTCTTTATTATGATTGTTTTATCAGAGATTTTATCAACATACAATTTTGATAAATATATAAGGAATGTTTAACTTTCTGTATTGGTTTTGGTTAGAGGTTTCATAATCAAACTATAGCAAAGAAGCGAAAAGTAGGTACTGTTCATATAATCAATGTTGTTAGATAAGAATTAATGAAAACAAAAAGTTGATTTGAAAATAAATTTAATTGAGTTACTTACAAAAAGACTTTAGGGAAAATTTATCGAAATTTTCTAAAAACCAATGGTAAATTTATAAAACTTAATAAGTGGTTATAATAAAATTTTATGATTTTTTTTTGTATAAATAAATTATTTTAATGATTTATAATGAAATTTTATCAATGATTCCATTTTTTATAATTGTTATATAAGATATGACATTTATAAGTTCGAAGTTTTGTTCGAACAAATTATTTGGTTGTAAATGGACACATAATCGATCGGATAATTGTCAAAGCTTTGTAAATTTTCCAAAAATCTATTGGAAATCAAAATTAAGGGTAAATATTTTATTAATTTATATATGTTAACATAATTACATACTAACAATATCTCTTCTTATGCTGGTTTTTTCTGATCTAAACAAATATAAGGTCGGTCTATTTCTCAGGTCCCCATTTTCTTAACGGGAAGATGGAATGTGTATATAAGATTGATTAGGATTCGATGATACTCGGTTACTAATTAACTACAAGTCCTTGATACTGGTACTAATCAATTGGTATAAATTATAGCTCATAATTATGTGGATTTTAGTGATATTAATCAACTGCAATTTCTTGTAGAATATATTTTAAATAGTAATTTGCTGTATAATTTAATTTATTTGTATTTTTACGTAGTGTTGCAAGTGTTAATCTAAAACTATTTTAAAGTATTAAGATGATTTAAGTAAGCAATAAACAAAGTCTGTTTTTGACTATACTCCGGGCAACGAAGTTTTTGAGTTACTCGGGTGTAATTATTTTAAATAAATAGATTATCTTAGTATCAAGTTTAATAAAAGTTTTTGTCAGATCTCAAATCAGTTAAAAAAAAAACGGTGCTCTATATAGTTTAGAAAGTAAAGATTGTTTTTAAATTATTTGTTACAAAATTTTCCAATATTTATAGAAAGTTTTTAAATAAAGTTTCGAAGACAATAAGTTTTGTCATCAATAATTATTAAACTTTTACTTGTTTTTCACTACAATTTAATAAACACTTGATAATTTTCTAAATTGATCTAATGTACACAATTAATTTAAGAAAATATTCTAAAATTTTTAAAATGTTCATAATTTACTTTCGTTATACATAGCAATATTTTTTTTGTATTGTAAATGATATATACAATTAACAATAAATACTAGAAATTAAAGGTCGTCAAAACGAAATATTAAAAATATAAGTTTTTATCTATTTAACAAAGTTCAAAGCTTAAATAAAGATTAATAGTTTATAGTCTATGCAAAAAGATTTAAAAAAAATTATATTCTACTTTCTTTTGAATTATATTTCATCTTTAAAGATTTTATTTAGTTCAATTTCATGACTCATATTCCAATTATTTATATAATATTAATGCTGCCCATACATTTATACAACCTGGGGTTTTTAACATATTGTCAACCGAGTTGTAAATTTTCACCACACACAGTTTAACTTGGTTTACAATCGATATTACAAGCATAAAAAAACTGATTTTTTTTTTTGTAAATGTTTTTGTTTTTCAGGATAGTGTCCAATGTAAAAAAAAAAATCTAATAAAAGCTGAGTAAAAAATAATTTTAATTTTTAATATTATTTGAATCATTAAGAAATTTTGAGATAGTTTTTGATGTAAAACGTCAAAGAACGTTATTTTGGGTGTTGTACACTATCCAACTTACAATTATCAAACAACGCATCTACCTTTTCATATTTCTTCAACCGATTTGTCAATCGTCAAAATTATTGTCAATGTTATCAATCTGAACCCACATAGGATACAACTTAACCAAGTTGTCAACACGTTAAGAAACAGGTTGTATAATGTATGGGTAGCTTTATCAAAATCCTGTATCAAAACTATGTTAGAAAATTGCTGTTTTTTTTAGATATATATAAGATCATTTTTGATCTTGTCAGGAAGAATATTATTTAATAAAATGTCAATTATTTAAAATCCAACCAAATGTCATAATCGAGAAAAACGAAAATCGCTAAATATGCAGACTGAGGTGGTTACCGACTATAACATATAAAATATTGTGAAAATTTTGGTAATTACATTCTAATTTTCGGATTTACTTAATAAACAATCTTTGAGTTGATTTAAGGATTCGATTAATAATAATTTTCTTTAGGCTAGGTAAGTGAAATGTTATCAAAAATTTATCTTCAACACCTAAACAAATTACACCACCATAAATAAGATTCTTATCAACAAAACACTGATAACACAATAACACTGATAACACTAATACTAATAACACAAACACTAATACTAATAAATGATTTTTATGTTTTGTTATCTCATTGTTTTAATAAAACTTAACACTTACAACAACGGAATTTTTCAAAAAAAAAATTATCACATTTTTAATTTTTTTTTTATAAGTTCAGTTTTGATTAGAGAATTGACTGTGCAGCTTCTTCATTATTAAATAAATAAACTCGGTATATATAAATATAAAAAAGTGATTAATTAAAATAATTAAATTAATGAAAAAAATTTTATATTTAAAAATTAAATAACAAAAATAATTAGAATTATCAAAATTCATTTTTGTTCTATAAATTTAAATTAAATGATGTTTAAGTGAATGTGATGATAAATGGTGTATGACCTTGTAAGGTGAAAAATTATGTGAAAATTTAATTAAAATAAAATAATTAATTAAATATATTATAATTACTAATCAGTGTTATTAGAAAAATAATTGAAAAACAAAATTTGATTTAAATATGAAAATCATTAGTTTTTGAAATTGTTTTATTTTTTTTAAATATAGAAGAAATCAATTAAAATTGAATTTTCATTGATTATTTTATCAAAAAATTGATAATTTGATTGATTTATTTGAAAGAAATTTGAATCAATTTTTATACATCAAAAATATAATTTAAAAAGCAACCATTTATCAAATTTAGTCAGGGTTGTATTTAGTCAACTCATATCAAAGATATAAATAAGATTTTAGAACGCGTAAGGTCGAGTCGTTGGTATTCTCAGATCGCAAACGATCAATCAAACCATCAATAATTTATAAATTTAACAATAAGGATTGAAGTTTGTTGATCTTCCGACCAACAAGCTTTACTATGACGCAGAATCGCTTTGAAATGTCAAAAAATTAGAGTAGTTCTCACTTTGTATTGAGTAACTTCTAAATAACTTCTATAAATAACTTTTATATTGTTCAGTTAACTCATCCATTTATTTTGTGATGTTATCATCAACTAATCGAATTTCACAAATTATATAGCTTGTGGAACTAGATCCTTGAACTATTCGAGCATTGTCACTTGTGTAAAAAAATATTTCATGATTACCGGTATGACAGTCAAGTTTTTGTTTTTATAAAATGAGATTATTTATTATGAGATATTTTGTCAATGCTATTTCAATTTCAATGTATTTATAGAAAATTAAGAGTTTGTTTCAAGTTACTATAGCGATTAAAAATATATTATTGTAGTTTTTCTATATTTTTGATATCGTATTCAAATTTTGAGCTTTCTCTTGTAAAATACTTTATGCTTTCTTGTTATTTGTTTTTCCACAATCAAGGATTACTAAAGAACTATTCCATAAATTCTGATTTTTCCAGAAATTTTGGAAAAACTTCGGTGTAAATGCAGTGATCTTCAAAATTTCGCGACCTTTGTAACCCTTCCCGCTGATAATATTGTCCATGGAACCCATGGAGAATATTTTGTGATGAAATGGGATTTCCCGTGAACTCTAAATGCAATCATTATGAGTTTTACCGACCATTGAATATTTTAAAGGGGATCTCGATTGTACATATATAAAATTTTGGTGGCCCGTATTTTGTATGATACTATAGTCAAATATTGACTGTGCTCATCCTTTATTCACTTTGCAATATTTAATTACGATCTACATTCATGAAGTTTATTGTGAAAATTGTCATTTGTTATGTTCCTCGGAAGACAGTTTGATGATCACTGGCTAAAATGAATGATTTTATAATGAAAATTTTGCATTCAATTAATTTTAAAAATTTAATAGCATTTTAGATAAAATTATCATTAATTTTAACAAAATCACATTTTAAGGATTTTTAAATTAGTTTATTATACTTGAAATATTGACTTAGATTACTATGACTCTAATACCAATAATAAATCAATACCGGCTTTTATTATAATTACACATTAAAAATGACCTTAAAAATATTACGTATTCTAAAGAATTTTTCTCATAAATATTAACAAATTGGAAAATATTGATAAAAATTATATTAAATAAATAAATATTATAAATAAATTTAATGAAATTCAAATATAAATTTTAAAGTCCAATAATTGCGGCATTTTGATATTTTTTATTAATTTGTTTAGAATATTTTTTATTTAATTAAGGAAATAATAATTTTGTTATTATAATTTATAGCTTTGTAAACTACCGTCTATTATATTTTCAAAGGTTTTCTTATTTTTCAATGACTTTCTGCACTCTGCGTAAACTTCATCACATTTTTGTATTTAGTAATAATGTCGACCTAAATTTTTAATAGATTAAGCTTTAAAATTTTTATCTGAATTCACTATCAGATTTCGACAATACGAGAGAAATTTAAATATCTCTTGTTAGGCCAGTTCTTAACCAGATGGTCTGAATAAGTTTTTTCATTTGTTTATTTGGATTTGAGCTCCTGTAAGTTTCGAACTCTTTCCAAATTTTAAACTTATTAAATGTTTTCGTTTGAGAAAGTTTGTATAGAATTTCAAATTTTGCATTGGTAAATCTTTTAGAGTACGATTTAAAATCAGTTGATGATGAAGGAAATTCAAGGCAAATATTCTTAATTATGAATTCACAATTTAGAATATAAAGTGGCGTATAAAATTGATGCCGAAAAATTGATTATATACCTAACTATATAGAAACATCATGAAAACTAGAATGGCATCTTAATACCAAACAAATTGTTGGGTCCCTAATAATAAGTGTAGAAATAGAATAAAATTTCTGTAGTTGTTTCGTATTTTATTATGAATGAAGCTGTAAGTTTGAATATTTGATCAAACTTTAAGTTATTAGTAGTTAGATTAAATTGTTTACGTCCAAATTGTTTTGACGTTCAAATTGATATTTAAGTTATTAGTAGTCAGATTATGTGATAGCTTTAATTCCTTTATTATTTTGTTGTTGTACATATATGGAAATTGTTGAAAGTACTATTGAGATGTATGATCTACATTCTTGACATCCCTGTAAATTAAAAGACATTTGCGAAAGCAAATGCCTTCAAAGAAGCACAATAAATTCTGTAAATTCTGAGGATAATTTAAACCCGCTGGATGAAATCTAAAATGATCTATAAGTCCTTTAACGTTATAGATGCTTAGAAAGCATATTCTACAAGTTCTTATGGATAAAAGCCTATAAACTATGAAACTTTACTGTAAAGAAAATTGTGTTTCATGAAGGATGAATTTACGGATGAATTGGCTGTCTTTGTGATAATTTCTTATCTCAAATGGACAGAGATAAGAAATTTGGTTACCAAATTAAAAACCTAGTTTTAAATAATGTTCTATAGTAAAAGAAAACAGTGAAAAATCATTGAATCAAATTTTCTATAACTTCAAATCCAAAGAAGAATATAAGGAACTTTTCTAGTTTTTTCTACTTCTTTAAAACTTGATTAAAGCAGGTTAATAAAAATAGATTTTATCAATATAGTCTCAATATTATTTTTAATAATTTATAATTTCTTTTTGGTTTTTAATAATTTCAATAAATAATTTACAAAAAAAATACAAAAATGATTATAAAGGTCATTATTAAATTTTGTTCCATATAAAATAAAGTGAATGTTTTTGGTATCGAACCAATTATTAAATTTTTTGTTCCATTTTTATTAATTTAATTATTTTTTTTATATAAAAAGAAAACAATCTTGACCCAGAATATAAAAAAAATTAAAAAAAAATTTGATAATTTACAAAGAATTATAAAAGATAAAATAATTTTATTTTTATATTTGTTATTACGTCAATATTTTATATATAATTAATAATAATTTAATTTCTTAGATTAATTACAATTAAAATTAAACAACAAAACTAGACAAAATAAAATAATGATTAAATAAGAAATGTATATAACAATAGTCTAAGAGCTATAGCTCGGAATTGGTTTTTGGTAATATTTACGTAGTCATGAAAATGAGTTAATCATACTTAATTAACTCACTAAATATTAAATGTAGGGTTATATAATTCCAAGGTTTTCAAAAAAAGGTAAAAGGATTTTTAAGGACATTAACTGGAAATTAACATTAACTGGAATAATGTTAGATTAACATAATATTCCTAATCAGTGCAGCTTAAGTAAGTCGTGACCCTTTTATCGCTAGCACATCGCATTCTCATAATATGTTTTGTGCTCTGAATACTTGGTGATTTTATCGTATCAATATAGCAACATTCAAATCCTGATGCCACAGGATGTTAATGTTGCTAACGACTCATTTTCTTAATACATCTGTCGAGTTCCAGAAAATCCATTAAATCATTCTTTTAAAATTAAAATGGTTTTAATATTCTTTCCTCATTTTTTCTTTATTCGTTGGTCCTCTTATCCCTGAGGATACTAATCTACCCATTGTGATTGGAAATCAGCTGATTCGAAGTTAATGGATTTGAATTGAAATATGTTTTTTTTTATAAGTTTCCTAGTTCAGGTCTATCTAGACCCAATTAAAGTTAAACAGTGATGTTCCGATGGCATTTGAAAAAAAATATTACATGCATTCAAACAAAGATATAGAGTTAGAACTTGCGTTCAAGTTTTGGTGCTTTAATTTTGATTCTTTCATATTAGCAATTAATTTCAGAGCTTTGGTATAGTAATTACGACTTTATAAGATTAAAAACGGCGGACCATTTAATTTTATATAAAATATTCAGTTCTATTTTTTAATAATAATCTTTTTCTTATGTCGATAACTACTTAATTCATGGCGCTAAACCTTCTATCGGTCTCAGTACCACTGATAGAAAATGCAATTAGTAATAGTTTAAGTTGAACTATAAATTCTGATTTAATTTTTCCAAAACTAGAAACTTATTTACGCTTTGAATTTAATAGTTAACGTCTTTCCATGCAACTATATCCCTGGTTGCATGGTCAAGTGTAATAGAAGGTTTTTATAAAGCTTCCTATTATTTCATTCTATGAATTGGCAATGGAATATTTTTAAATATTTTATATAAAATCAACAATTTCCTTTTCCATAAATATTAATTGTTTCTTTATAACCTCAATAATGATCATTTATTTTATATATTGTATTTTATAGATTAATTAAGTCTTATCTATTAGAGATAATAACTAAAATGATGAAAAATTGAGAAAGAATTTATTACAAATTTCTTCATTTCAAAGTTCTTTATTTAATTACAAAATCTTATCTTATATTTAAATATTTTTGTATAAAGTAAGAAACCTTAATTTATATTTCGTAAATTTTATTTTTTATTACACATTTTTATATTTCTTCTTCGTGAAATAGTTTTTAAAGTGACTAAGTCTGAGGACATTTTAATCAAAAACACAAAAACATCGTCAGTCATAATAAAAAAATATTTTTACAGGTGTTTTATAATATATATTATTTTAGTTTGATAAGATAATTTTGTTCAATAAATAAATTTGTGCGGGAATTTAACATTTGAGGTGTTCACATTCAATTTATTCTGCCACTGCCACCAAAAACATTACAAGATTTAAGATTATAAGCTAAAATCTGTCATAGAATTATTATCGAACTTCATATATACTTAAACAAAATCGAAGAGTTATTTGTACGAACAGTACGAAGAGTTAATACTATATTGAAATAGTGTTGTAATGGAAAGATCGGTTGCAATAATGACTTTTCGACAAAGCACACTATAGCGGGTTTGACAATAAATCTATAGAATTTCGACAAAAATTATTTGTAGATCTAAGGATCCCTGTACGTAATGGTGAAATCTAGAATTATTACAGACCCTCTTATTGATTAGCTGGTTCAGTTGTTTCCTCTTCGTCTGCCAATATTCTGTATAAATTGTGCGTTTAACTACATCAATTTTGAAATTGTCATTAATCAATAAGTTTCTTCTTAATGTTTGTAATTTTTCTTTTTCATATCAAGAATGTCGCTATAGTTGGTTCGCTAGTACGTTTGGAATATTTTATAGTATATTTCCTATCTGATTTGAATTAATTTTTGCCGGTTGGTTTTATTATGCTACACCAAATTTTTTTAGTGGGTTGATTCTAAAATTTCCTAATTACAGATTTTTCTCATATTTAAATTAGCATGAGCCTAAGAGGAAAATTTGTAATATATACGAGGGCCGTTTGTAAACTTTTGAAAATGAAAAGAAAGAACAAATTTTGTAAGGTTAAAAATTACTTTATTTGAGCTTCTAGCTCATTAGTCCACCTACAGCAACTTGATTACTTCTTGATAGGACGAAGTTGGTAGTCCGAGGAATATAAATCTGGCGAATACGGTGGATTGGATAGTAAGATAGTCTAGTAATTCGTAATTCAATTATTTTTTATTGCCAGGTGTCAAAAGCACTTTTGTGAACTGGTGCATTGGCATGATGAAAAATGATTTATTGATTTACTCGTTAATTTTTGTATCCAATTGATCCAACAGGATTGATTAATATTCTGATTTAATTCTTTTACTTTTCTAATGATATTCGATTAACAAAATTCATTTTATAACCCGAAAAATTGATGCGATAACGCATAACCTCTCCTGCTGATGGAACCGTCTTTGTGGAACTATTAGGGGACACATTTCACCCACGCACTCAAGCGTCGGGGAAAGAATTCAAAGGCCCGTTGTTTGTACTCTCTAGTCGATTACCTTTTTTCTCATTATAGCGTGTCGAACCATCTCTGCTCTGTAGTGATAAATTCAAGCTTCATCCATATATAGTCTAAAATCAATAACACTTCAATTTCAAACAACAGGTCAACAAAATAATAAATGAATTGAAAGATTTAAATGAAATTTGTTTTATATTTTTAAATGAGATATTGAAATTTTTGTGTGACTTTTCAAAACTTTTCAAACAGCCCTCGTATAAACAGAATTTAATCTGTCTACCCTTAAAGTCTAATCTTTCGAAAAATGTAAATTTGGTTAATAATATAATCTTTCAGGAAAAGTACTTGCATTATTTAATAATCATCACTAATATTTATTTGTCCGCAATTTATCGAATTATATTTTGTATATTTACCTCGTCTTGTAATGTAATTAATAAAAAATAGTTTAATGATAAGGAAATTATTATTTATTAATTAATATTTTATAAAGTTTAATAACCTGTTAGCTCATTTTTATTTGTAATAATATTTTATTGATTTATTTAATTTATTAGAATATTCCTTTTTTTTATAGACGACGATCTTTTCTAACCTATAAATAAATTAGAAATAAAAAATCAATTCAAATATAACTCGAAATAAATTTGGAAAATTGATAAATTATGTCTCAAGTAACATATTGGAAAGTTTTGACACGACGAAAAACTTTATCAAATGATCCAGAAAGTGAAACAAAATTAAATCGTGTATTAACAACATATGATCTAACAGCATTAGGAGTTGGTGCTACACTTGGTGTTGGTGTTTATGTATTAGCTGGTCATGTTGCAAAAGATCAAGCTGGTCCATCTGTTGTTATATCATTTGCAATAGCAGCAATGGCATCACTTTTAGCAGGTAAATATAATAGTACTTTAGGCCCTTTTTATGAAGCATTCAATTTGTAATAGACTGTGGCGACTGTGGGCATATTCTAATATAGCCTTGCAAAATTAAAACTCCCTTTTCGAGATCAGTTTATTTGAAGAAGCACGCTATCGGGTTCTCAAAAACACTAGTGGACCTATGCAGCCTTGTATGGTGGAATCAAGCCAGCCACATTGTTTTATGTTTATCAAGTTACAGTTCACTTTCTGTTAACGCTTTTACTTTTTCTTTCTCATATCAAGAAGAGCACAAAACTGTGTTCCGGGATGCTTACATTTATGAATTCATCTATCACGTTAACGTCATTGTCGCAGTAGCTACTATAATGATATGGCACCACAAAATGAAACAGTATAGATTAATTTTTGTGCTTCTGCCATTTTGCAGTTATAGTACGTCAATGCCTCATTAGCGTTAACAGATCAACACTTTTATATATCGATTCCCAAATAAATGTCAAGTAAACTTAATCTGCTTTTTGAATTTTTACCATCCAGTATCGCGATTTCTTTTGGGGACATATTTATTCCACCTCCAGGCGGACTAATTTTTAGAATATGAAGTTATTTCCGGGTACAATATTTCGTAATGGAAAATAAATTTATTTACATTTTTTTTTTATTTATAGGCCTATGTTATGCTGAATTTGGTGCTCGAGTTCCAAAAGCTGGTTCTGCATACATCTATAGTTATGTTTGTATTGGTGAATTTGCTGCTTTTGTAATTGGTTGGAATTTAATATTAGAATATATAATTGGTTAGTAAATTTTGATAGTACTAATGTGAAATAATATATTTTTTCTCTAAATCCTTCTAGGTTCTGCAAGTGTTTGTCGTGGCATCAGTTTATATTTAGACACATTAGTTAATAATACAATAAAAAATACATGTTTAGAAGTTGCACCAATTGAATGGGGTTTTTTAGCTACATATTTTGATTTTTTTGCATTTTCATTAGCTGTAGTATTTGGCGGTGAGTTGCCATCAAAAAGAATATATATATAAAGAGAATAAAATTCATATAAAAGTTTTTATTGTAGGATATAATTTCAAGTGTATATTTAAAAAAAAGTTTTTTTGCTTGTGGGATTTAATCTAGAAATTGCAGCCATACAAAAACTTTTATATAAGTTTTGATCTCTTTCTATATATATTTTTTGATTACTATATTTATTAATTAATTAAATCAATTATATAATTAATTAATTTTGTTATTTATCAATTTTAGTATTTTTATCATTTGGTTTTCAAACATCAACACTTTTAAATAATTGCTGTACTTTAATTAATGTTGGAATTGTGATTTTTGTTATAATTGTTGGTGCAATTAAAGGTGAATATATAAAAAAAATTAAAAATATTTTTTTTAGAAATTAAATTAAATATTCAATTTATTAAAAGTATATTTCCTTTTAGTTATCTCCATTTAAGTATTTCCCTTTAATTAATATATTTTATTTAATAAGAAAGTAATTTATTGATTTCTAATTAATAATTGATTTGTTTTTCAGTAATGATTGATTAGATAAGATTTATATATTAAATATTATAAATTAATTGAAGATATTAATTTAAGATAAAGTTTTTGTAAATGAATCATAGTGAATCATAAGAAATTTATTTTATTGTTTTGACGAAATTCCTGGGCTAATGTAAATATCAATAAAATAATTTAATTATTTCTCAGAATTTAGATTATGATTATACATGGCAGGACCAAGCATTGCAGCCATACGCTTTATTGTGATTTCCCTTTCCTTAATTATGCGTTGTCATGTCACATGGCATGGGTAACGATTCTGCTTAAAGTCACATGGGTAACGATTCTGAACGATTATGTATAACTACTGAAATGATGTAGCGTATAGCCCTTTACTTACTATGCTTCGCATTTACATAGTATGTGTTCTGCCATCTCATCTTCTCCTTCACACGATATGTGTACACTTAGTATTCCGAAAGTTTAAGTCTGTGTAAATATTTTTTACATGAGGAAGCCCCCAAGTGTCCTAATTTCTTGAATATTCATTCCATTAATTCCTTATAATGATTACAAATATAGCCCTATATATTAAAAACCAAGATAATTAAAAAATAAAAATTTTGTCCTCCACTAACTGTCAAATATTTTAAATCAAATGTCAAAAAATTATAATTTGAACAAGAAAGACTACAACAAATCAACTTTTGAACTTTTTTTTAACTATGATTACGACAATGAGATGAATAAATTAAGGAAGTTTTGAAATAATCGTTTTCCGGGCAGTTTTGAGACAACCTTGTGCCTGCCCTAGTACCTAAATAAATTACAATTTTATATTATCATTTTATTTTTAATTAAATTAAGATCATTTTAGAAATAATAAGAAACTAATTAATTAATTCTACATCATCATTATTATTTTAGCTGATATTAAAAATTGGGAAATTAATCCACAAAATATTAATATTACTGGCTATGAAAAACCACCAAAACTTGGTGACGGTGGATTTTTTCCATTTGGTTTTGAAGGTACACTAAAAGGAGCAGCAACATGTTTTTTTGGTTTTGTTGGTTTTGATTGTATTGCAACAACTGGTGAAGAAGTTAAAGAACCACGTCGAGCAATACCACGTGCAATATTATTTTCATTATTAGTGATATTCTTATCATATTTTGGTGTATCAACAGTTTTGACATTAATCTGGCCATATTATCTTCAGGTAAATTTAATTTTCATATGGAAAATAAAATTGTTTTAATTTTTTTTAATTTTTTTTTATTGGTTAGGATGTAGATGCACCATTACCATATGCTTTTCAACAAATTGGATTACCATTTGCTTATTGGATTGTAACAATTGGTGGTATGTTAGGATTGGTAGCTAGTTTATTTGGTGCATTATTTCCATTACCACGAATTATTTATGCCATGTCACAGGATGGTTTATTATTTCGGTTTTTGGGTAAAATAAGTCCAAGATTTAAGGCACCAGTTGTTGGATCGATTTGTGCTGCTATTCTGACAGGTGAAATAATTTTGAATTAATGAATGAGAAAAATAATTTAATTCATTTTTACAGGAATAATATCTGGATTATTTGATTTAAGACAATTAGTAAATATGTTATCCATTGGTACATTATTAGCATATACTGTGGTTGCAATATCTATAACAATTTTGAGGTAATTTTATTACTTGATTTCTTCTATATGGAACACTTTGGTTTACATATGTAATTTGGTATATATTTATAGATTTATGGACAATACCAAAATGGGAAAACGCCAACCAAATGCAACAGAAAATTCAATATTGAGGGACGGGACGAAAAGTCGAAAAAATTGTAATTCAATATTGATGCAAATTTTTAATTTTAAAAGACTGAGTATACCAAATGATTTATCTACATCAATAGTATGTTTTTTGATATTGACATATTGTAAGTACAAAATTTGCATATTAATTGTATAAAATCGTCACCAGAGTACTTAAGTGTCTTACGTACATAGAAGTGCACTTCAGTATTAGAGTGACAACAAGTTTTACGATATTTCGTTACTATTAGATATTTTATAATCTAAACTATGATTTTAGGTCTCTGCTGTTTAGGAATTAGTCTTATAATTATGTATGCACCAAATGAAATTCTCGCTGCTGAGGCATGGCCATTAATATTACTGGGAATATTAATTACAATTAATTTGATAATCGTTTTAGCAATATCCGTACAACCAAGAGAAGAAGAAAATCCATATTTTAAAGTACCATTAGTACCATTGGTACCAGCAATTAGTATTTTCGTTAATATTTATTTAATGCTTCAATTGGATATTTATACATGGATACGTTTCGGTATTTGGATGTCAATTGGTAAGTTTTTTTTATAAAATTTTAATTATAGATTTAAAAGTTTTAAAATTAATAATACTAACATTTTATTTTATCTTTATTTAATGCATGTTATATTTGTAACAATTAACAAAACTTGCCCTTGTATCCTGGCATAATCCTCTCTAAATTTAATTGATTCAAATTTTTTTTGGTAACATCTATATCCAGGATTGGTAACATATATTGCATGTTTTTGTTTGTACAGTAGAAAAACCAAATATAACAATATTATAATCAAGTCATATTTAATACAAAATAATAATGGAATAATTAATCAAGGATTTGAATCGGATTCTGATTTACAAACATGTAAAAAAAAATCTATTTTATCATCATCAACGGAAGAGGATAATTTAAAATCATTTAGTCATAATGAAATTGAAAGTAATAATAATTCCATTAAATCTATACAAAGTCAAGTTAAATCGTTTACACCAAAACAGTCTTTAGATGAAATTATATTAGTGTCTGAAATATCGGAGACAATGAAAGAAATGAAATTATCAAATGGTAAAACATTTTTTATTGAAAATGATTTACCCAAAAAAGATACCAATGATTTGAATGATAAAAATAATGAAAATGATGAGAATGGTACATCAATTCCACCAACACCTGGTGGTGAAGATGCCGTAATTGCAATTTTAGATAATGTTCTACAAAATGAAGATACTGTATCGAATGGTTTATATAGTCGGAAAACAAGTATTGATTCAGAATTGATGCCATCATTTGTTGAAATGTCAATAGCAGTAATGATTCATAGTACGACTGAAGATCTTTGTTTCCGGGAAGAAGAAGAAAATGCTAGTAGTTCTAGTAGTGTAACAAGTGATAAAGAAACAATAATAAAATTAAATAATAAAGAACTACCTGATGGCAATGAAAAACCTGATTTTAATGCAGATAATATAAGTGATGCATCGAGTATTGCAGCAATTAATATTTCAATGGTTAGCGAGAAAAAGACTAGTTTAGAGAATAAAGTAGAAAATTGTTGTAGTGGTGATTTATTACCAGTACAAATTTTGCAGAGAAATGTAACTCCACGTAATTCTGGCAGAAAATCGATACAAGATGAAAAACTAAATAATGAATACATTGAAAAGATAGATGTTAAAAATATTAAAGATGAAATAAATCTAGAAGATCAATTAAACAATTCATCAGAGGCATCAATTAATGATATTATTTCAATAAATAATCCACCACCAGTACCTCCGCCACTGCCTAATATACTAAAGAATGTTAATAGGCTCATTAAGCCATCATTTGTTGAAATGTCAATAGCAGTAATGATTCATAGTACGACTGAAGATCTTTGTTTCCGGGAAGAAGAAGATAATGCTAGTAGTTCTAGTAGTGTAACAAGTGATAAAGAAACAATAATAAAATTAAATAATAAAGAACTACCTGATGGCAATGAAAAACCTGATTTTAATGCAGATAATATAAGTGATGCATCGAGTATTGCAGCAATTAATATTTCAATGGTTAGCGAGAAAAAGACTAGTTTAGAGAATAAAGTAGAAAATTGTTGTAGTGGTGATTTATTACCAGTACAAATTTTGCAGAGAAATGTAACTCCACGTAATTCTGGCAGAAAATCGATACAAGATGAAAAACTAAATAATGAATACATTGAAAAGATAGATGTTAAAAATATTAAAGATGAAATAAATCTAGAAGATCAATTAAACAATTCATCAGAGGCATCAATTAATGATATTATTTCAATAAATAATCCACCACCAGTACCTCCGCCACTGCCTAATATACTAAAGAATGTTAATAGGCTCATTAAGCCATCAAATATTTTAAATAATAAAACAGTAAATCATCCACCAGTAAAAACATCAACTAATACAAATCCGCCAGTATCTCGACGTAAATTAAATATATCAATAATTCCTTTAAAAGCACCTGCATCGCCAACTCTACTTAGACGACGATCTTCGGTGACATCATCTGCTTCATCAAACGATGAAAACGATCCGAGTCGGTTAGAAAATTTCAAACAAAAATTAAGTCGATTAATGGCACGACCACGACCAATACCATTAAAAATAACGAAAAAACCAGAAGAAAATTTACCAATCGAAAATTCTACAAATTATCCAAAATCAGCTCCTGCAGATACGCCATCATCACCATTAAAATTATCAAAAAGTGAAGCTGATATTCGAGAACTTGTTCTAAATGCTATTAAAGATACATCATCTAATGATACTTCTAATAATAATGATACCAATAAGATATTAGATAAAAATTCTGAAAATGGTAATAATATACCAAAAGCACCAAAATTCGATCCAATTTTGTATAAAAGTTTAGGTGCCAAAACTAATACACATGGCAGAGAACGTCCTAAATTAGATGAACTTGTTAATAATGATAATATGAAAAATCGTACAATGAATGGATTAAAAAGTCCGGGTAAATTAACAGAATTAAATAATCCTGCGAATTTGGAAAAACAAAATGATGAACCTATCGCACCAATACATTTTAAAGATAAATTAGCTGCATTAATAAAACGTGGTCCATCGTATCGGATACAAAAACAATTACCACCGGATGCATCACCACGTAATAGTGTTGAGAATAATGAAAAATATCGTAATAATTATTCGAATGTATTAAAAGCTATTAAAGATGCTAAGAATGTAGTTAGAAATGATAGTATTAATAAGAGCAATAATTTTGACAGTATTAAGGAATTAGAGGAAACTAAAAAAAAATTAAGACCATTAGTTTAGTTTGAAAGTAAATTTTTGTTGGTAGTATTGCATGAATAGAATAATTTTGTAAATTTTTATTGGAGTGTTTATTCGCTAAATTTGAATTTTACTAATAATAATTTAGAGTCTTGAAATTCGTCTGATTTGAAATTTGTCTGATTTCAAATTCGAAATTCGTCTGAAGGCTAATTTAGAAATTAACTATCAACAAGTATTGAATTTAGTTGTCTGTAATGACTTTTAGAATGGAGTGTATTGAAGGTTTTATTAACATTGAACAAAGCTGATATGAAATGATTGAATGAGACAAATAATATAATTGGGGAACCGATAGAGCCACCACATTAAACTCAACTAACTCAAATTTTACGAGGATTAGCTAGAGTTCACGAAATGATAGTTAATTTGTTTGATTTTTCACATACTTCTTTTCAAATTGTTATGGTGTGCTAAACCCCTGACCAGGTAATCTTACAACGAACGCAACTGATTAAATAACATCACAAATTATAGACCTCAAAAATAAGTCTAATAATTTTAAAATTTCACTAAAATAGACTTAGAAATTAAGGTTGCCAGATGGCATTTTTTTTATTATAAAAGTTGCATTCACTAATCTAAGGAAATTCGATATCGGGATTTCTTCCACCACTGCCAAATAATCAAATTCATAATTTCTTAGATCTTTAGACTTGGACAGTCCACAGAGCATGTTCTCTCTAGCTACAGCAATGACTTCGAAACTTCACCAAGTTATTGCCTACTCTCATGAAACCAATTTTACTGAATAGACATTTGCCCTTCAGGTCACTAATCAGAAGAAGGAAGTAAGTGTCCACAGTAGTAAGACTCATTTTACACAAGAGACAGTTGTCAGTTGCCTCCGTCAGGTCACAAATTAGTTTTAGATTCCATCTGCTTCCACGGTATAGCCAATTAGACTTTAATAAGCTCAGTATAACACCTCGTAAATCGGCTATTAACAGCGAAGTTAATAGTCATGTCCGTCAGTTTAGCTACCGGCAACTAAACTCCATATAGTTCTATTAAATTGGGCCGGGAATTTCCAGCAGGTATTCAATCTCTAACTGTATTAAAGCTGGTTAGGATTTCTAATTATAAAATTCAGCACAGTGGCTAGATTTAGCATATTACGAAGAGTATATCTTCTTATCGTACGAATCAGTAAAACTTGTCTAACAAATCAGACGTTTTCAGTTTTAAGTTTAATTCTTATTTAGCGAATTAATTACAAATTCAGTAAGTAATTTTACAATTGCTATAGTAATTAAAATTATATTTAAGATTTATATAGTAAAGAATTATTAAAAATACTCTAATTAAAGTAAAAGTATTGCATGTAAAATAATAAAATATATAATTAAAATTTATAAATTATTAATTATTTATAGAAATATAATTTAATTTATTTAAATTTTTTTTGCTTAAAATTGTACAAATTTCTTTTTTAATTTCTTTTTTATTAAATAAATAATTTCCGCAGGATTCACATTGTACTTTAGCTATGGACTTCAGAATAGTTATGAACAACTTTGTAGAGAATTAAGAGGTTGGAATAAATTAAAATATAATGGATTTCAAGCATATTAATTAAAAAATTTATATTATATAATAATTAATTAATTAATAATAATAATAATTTATATAAAATGTTGTCCAGTTGTTAATTTTTTTTGTATATTTTTGATTTAAAAATTATTTGTATAAAAATAAAAAAATAATAAATTTTGTAGACATTTTCTTTAAATTTTCGAAAAAAAAAAAAAACAATTTATGAAAATGTTAATTATAAATAATATATAAAAAATAATGATGAAAATAATTAATAAATAAATTTAAATTGCAGGTTTTTTGTATTGCTAAATATCAAATTTTGGAATAAATCCATTTTTCGTCCACTATCTTCCTTCGATTGTGAACCTTACTTTAAAACCTGTTCATAATTATGTTATATGCGGTAGAATAATGAATTGTAAGAGTAGATCCATATTAACAGGCCAATAGTCATTGTTCTATCTCAAAAATTGCTTCCATCTTAATTTAATATTCGACTCGCTGGACTGAAGTAATCGTTTTCTTCGATAATTCTTTGAATTGGTTTTGGTTCCCATTGAGCTGTTTCCCAAAATAATAACTACATTAAATAATTGGATGTATGAATTGATTGAAGGAGTGGAATACATGCTTCATCAAATATTTTTATCTATGATTGCTGGATTTTGAATCTGATTGTCGTATCGTAGGATCGGTTATGTTTTAAATGAAAAGAGAGGTTAAACTGGGGTTCAGATTATTGATCAATTAAAAAGCATGTAAGCAAAATGCCGAATTTGACTTACATCAAAGAGACTTACATCGAATTAACAGAATCTATACAATTAATTAACATTAAGTCATAGTGTCTGTTAAAATAGTTTTTAGTTTACTGTTTACATAGACGGTAAGTAAAGAAAGCTACTCAGTTGCTTCTGATATTTATTCCAAGAAGTTCGTATAAATTTGCTAGTAAAATACAAAATTAATAAATTGTCTTGAAAATTAATGTAAAAAATTGTATCATTTTATAAAATTGTAACAAATTTTTGATCAGGAACTCAATTTAATTGAAAATCCTTGATTTATCCAAAAATATTTTATAGAATTTATAAAAAACTAGCAAAATTCATTAATTTTCTTTTCCAATTTGGATACAAAAATCATAATTTTGACGTTTCTAGATAGTCTCTTTGTCTTTGACTAAATATATTTAAAGAATTTCGACATGTTTAGGACCATTTTCTTCAAAAAATTCATATTTAAAAATAACTTCCACCTACAAATATCTTATCTAAAGGTTCAGTAAATATTATTTTACTACAAAATAAAATAATTATAATTTAGCTTAAACTTATCAGCTGTCAATTATAATAATTTTTTCTTGTACTATATAATAAAACAGTGCAGAGGTTTAAGAAAATCAATCTAATAATAATTGAGTTACTTTCCATATATAAAAAAGAAAAATAGACAGAGACATAAGAAAAGAAATTCTTCTATCGCGTGAATTGAATATTAAAAATTAATATAAAATCCTTAAAAAATCCCCCACCTGGTTAAAAAGAAAAACCAATCTTATGGTATATAAGGCACCAATAATTTCCATGAAAATTCATTCAGTGTTTAGCTTTAACAGAGTGTAAACCATTAAGAAAATTTGTGAAAATCTGTTATAGTTTATAGAAAATTGTAAAACAGAAAATGGCAATAATATCATCAATGTCATCATCATCATTTTTCTATTTCACTTTGATATTTACAATTTATTTATTGTTAAATTTCAATTCATCTGTAAATGGTAATAGTTTTCCATTAGATAATCAGCAACAGCAACTGCCACAACAACAGCAACAACAACAAAAAATCGATAATGATTTTTTACGATCATCAAAATCAATTAGTACAAGAACATCAGGTTCTAATTTTGGTTTTGTTGGACCACGTATGTTTCAAATATCACGATCAAAAATACCAATTGAATTGGATTTATTGGTTGATAATAATGGTGGTGAAATATTAGAACAGAAACCAAAACGTTATGATGATTATGGACATTTACGTTTTGGTAAACGTGGCGGTGAAGATAATTTTGATGATTATGGTCATATGAGATTTGGTCGAAGTCTTTAAATTAACTAGAGACGAATATACATAAAAGAAAATACTCCTTGGTAATTTGACATATTATAGACGAGCTTAATCAAAGAAAATTTGGATATAATCATTAATAAAAATAATAAAATAAAAAATATGTTTATTGTAAAAGTGTATAATTAAAATAAATTTATGATTTAAATAATTAAATATAGTTTGAAATTGAATTTATAAAGTGGTTTTATTTAGTATTTTGCATCTAAAAACTAAGACTGCTAGATAAATAGCACCAAAGATCGAAATTTTCTGGTATTTTGCATATAAGAACGATGGCGAATGGCAGTGAAATTGAATTTTGATTTGATTTGAAAGTTTAATGCATATTCATTTATTAGAAACTAATTATTAATAACTTAATTGGACCAAATTTGGTTTCATTTGAAAGTGTTTTTTTAGTACCAGCAAATGAGGAAAGTTGATATTTTAAGTAATTTTAATCAAGATGAAAATTCAAATTTACGATATTTAGTACACCACCGAAAAGTTCTTCAATACAAATTCATATCTTTTACATTAAGTGATTTATGGAAATCTAGGAAAATTTTAATATACTTTATCCTATGGGGTTCATAAGCATCGCCAGTACCTAAAGCTGAATATACTTGAACTCCCGGAGTTAATAAGTAATCAAAAACTTGTTGACATATGTAGACAGATTAAATTAGTATGTATTAAATATTTTTTTTGGATTTTCTGGATCCAAAATTAAACGTAATTTATAATTGCTCTTTCATTTTCTATTGTATTATGCTGCCCATACATTATACAACCTGGTTTTTAATGTGTTGCCGACTTTGACAAGTTGAATCGTTAAAAGTTTGTATCGTTATGAGCAAGTTGTATGATTTGTAGACAGATATTTTAATATTGCGAAGGCCAATGGTTGGTTAGAATAGAAGAAGATTACAGAGACTTGTAGGGAGACTTGTAGTCTCCCTCTGGCATATAATCATAATTATACCTAAATAATTTATAATGTTCATAGATATAAAGAATTTCTGCCAAATAAAATTAAAACATATAATAAATATAATAAAAAATATAATTTTAATTTATTTAATAATAATTAAATAAAACTTAACAAATAAAAACTTAAAAATATTATAAATAATTTTTAAAAGTTTTATAAAAAAAATATAGTAATAAATTTCTAAAATTTCGTAGTCGTCGTTGAACCATTAGTATGTACATAAATTGTTGATGGTACCGCTTTTGATATTTCTAATGATGATGGTAGCTTGTCTTTTTCATTATTTAATTTCACTTGATTACGAATTCTTTCTTTACTATTTCTGGCACCATAAGTAAAATATATTATAAGACCTGGCATTACAAAAAAAAAAATGATTATTTAATTAAATTTTATTTATTTATGTAATTACCTATAGCAATCCATGCACCAAATCGTACCCATGTCATATAATCTAATTTCATCATTAAATAAATATTTATTAAAATTGATATTCCTGGTAGCCATGGTACGAATGGTACTCTAAATGATAATTGACTATTTGATACCGGTTGACATGATATTATATACAAAGTTGTTACAATTGGTATTATACCCAATACTAATAATAAATAATGATACCATTCAATATTATCATAATCTTCTTCAAATTTCGTTAAAATTGCACCAAGTAAAAAACACCAAACACCTAAAATTATGCAAAATTATTAATTTTTAATTAAATTTTTCTAATATATATAAAATTTAAACTTACAATACAAAGTTGTTGAATATGTAACAATATTTGATGATAATGCTGTACTTAAATTAATACGATTTCTATTAAATAATTGTTTTAATATTGTCATTCCTTTAGATTCATTATTAACTAATAAACTTGTGCTACCATTACCCAATTGATTACCTTTACCATTACAAATTGATCGCGAACGACCATCAAATTCATAACGTAATATTAAAACACAACCAGCTACCATTGAATATGCTAATAATGTACCAATTGACATCATATTTACTAATTGACTTAAATTGAATATAGCTGCTAATGAACCAGTTAAAAAACCAGTTAATAATGTACCATTAAATGGTGTTTTAAAACGTGGATTTATTTCACCCATAAATTTATATAATAAACCATCTGATGACATTGCAAATACAATACGTGGTAATGGAAACATTGCACCCATTAAACTAGCACACAAACCAAACATAGCACCAATACTAACAATATATTCAGCTACAATCCAACCATATACACGAAATACATGTGGCAATGGTGCATTTTCATCTTGTTCATAATATGGCAGCATCATTGTTAGAACAGTGGATACACCAAAATATGCTAGAAATATCATAGCCAATGAAACGATAACAGCAAATGGAATTGATTTACGGGGATTTTTAGCTTCTTCACCTTAGGTGGACCAAAAACAAAAAGAAGATATTTTATTTTAGATCAAAAATAAATTAATAAAACAAAATTTTTTTACCTGCTGTTGCAATACAATCAAAACCAATAAATCCATAAAAACATACAGCAGCACCTTTTATAACACCAGAAATTCCATATGGCATAAAACCACCATCACCATAACCTTCAGGTACAGATTCTTTTGGAATGTTCCAATTTGCTGCATTAACTTTAAAATAAAATGAAGTATTAATGATAATAATTAAATTATTAAATTGAAAGTATCAAACCTTTAAATAATCCAGCAATTATTACAAATAAAACAACTGCTAAATTAAGTATTGTAAAAATGTTATTGATATATGTCGATTCTTTGGCACCAAATGCAATTCCACATGAAAATAATATAGTTACAGCAAATGCGAAAAAATCAGGATATTCACTTAAACCAGTTACATTCATTGGTAAATAGGTTATTAGAAAATCTCTCATAGCATAATTACAAAGTTTATCTAAATAAGTGCTTAAACCTTTAACAACACTCGCAGAACCTATGAAAAAAATAAAATATCGAAATGAAAATTTCTTTATTCAATGATATTTGAAAATCAAGAGTTCATGTGTACTGAGTCAAGTGTCCTGATTCAGCATATTTTTGGTAAAATTGCGATAAATCAACTAATCAACTAATCAAATTAGTTGAAAATTAGTTCATTAATTGATTACGCAACAAAATTAGTTTCATTGATAAATTGATTTTTAGAGCAAGCAACTTTAAATGGACTAAAATTCTAAATTGTTGATTAAATTACATTTCAGTTTACGGTCAACTAACCAAATTAGTTGATTAGTTGATTACACAACCAAATTAGTTTGATTGATAAATTCGATTTTTAGAGCAAGCAACTTTAAAATGACTAAAATTCAAAATTGTTGTTTAAATCACAATTTCAGTTTACGATCAACTTATTGTCAGATCAAAATTAATAATTTGATCAAACAATTAAATATTTTGATTGACTACGGTTGTTTTCAAACTCAGAATTATGGAATAACTAAAATCTTGAAAACAATTTTAATTTTTAAATAATCAATCCATTTTTTTTTTATAATGTTGATCAGAGTACGATCAGCTTATTTTCTGATCAAATCAATTTTAATCAAAAACTTATAATTGATTTGATAAATTTTTGTATGGATTTTGTTTTGATTATTTTTCTGAACAAATAATAATAATAATTTTGATCAAATCAATTTTTGATCAAAATAAAAAAAATAGTATAATTTTTAATCGAGTGCCTAGAATTGAACAAGAATTGTTGATTCAATTATATTTCATGGTACGAAACCGAAAACCATAATCAATTTATTCAAAAAAAAAAAATTTAATATTTGATTGATCAAAAAACTAATTTGATCAACTACATATAATTACAATTTAAATTTCACATAATTTCGTATTGGTTCGAGCTGTTCGAATGGATCAAACTAAATTCTTTCATTTTCTATTCATTATAATTTCCGTAAATCTAAACTCTAATTTTATTTATATCATGATTCATTTTTATATAAATATATTTTGAACCATATGAACCACATATTATAATTATTAAATATTTTCTTACCAATTGCATATTCCAATATTAAATTCCAACCAATTATGAATGCTATAAATTCACCAATTGTTACATAACTATAAATATATGCTGAACCAGCTTTTGGTACTCTAGCACCAAATTCAGCATAACATAAACCAGCAAATACAGATGCTATAGCAGCAATTAGAAAACTAATAATTACAGCTGGTCCAGCATATTTTTTAGATACTTCACCAGCTAATACATAAACACCAACACCTAATGTACTACCAATACCTAATGCTGTTAAATCAAAAGCTGTTAAAACTTTAGCTAATTTTGATTCTGATGAATCGGTTATTGGTTTTTTACGAGTCAATGATTTGTAAACATTTGATATACTTTTATGAATCATTCTGAAAATAAAATATATTTTATCAAAATTATTATTTATAGTTAATTTGATAAGTTAAAATTGAAATAAAATTATTTTTATGATAACGAAAATTTAAATTTAATTATAAAACATGTGTTTTTAATTGTAGCTTAAATAAATAGAGTAATAATTTAGAATTAATTACGATTTTTATTGTAGATTACAGATGGGAAAATAGTTAATTATTATATATTAAAAATATAATAACTAGGGTAAGCAAATAACTCGTACCTACTTAGTTAAACAGTAATTTATGAAAAATATATAATTTTTATAATAATAATTCGAAATTTTGATAAGGACCCAAAGATACGACGAAGATTACGATCCAAACCTGATAACTAAATTTTATTGAAATCAAATAATAATTACATGCTCTAATTAAATACATATTAATTTTCCTGGAAGCCACTGACGCTACCGATTTCGATGACAAAATCAAGCTGTATGTAAAATGTTATGAATATGATGTAGATAGAGCATTGAATGTATGAAATATAATAAGGAACGCACTTCAAATTTTACAGACCACTAACTACATAGGGAAACTATCATGTGCGACAAATTGAACTTTTTGAAATTTTACCATAGACTCACTGAAGCTATTGACGTCTATTTAGGTAGAAATAGTCACAATCGTGAAACCAACCTGTTCACTAAAGTTTATCCAAATCTGACGAGTGGTTCTAGGAAATTTTGCTGCGCGCATGCTAATTATAATTCGCGTACGTGAACGTAATTTTAATTGCATTTTCAGACTCTCCAAACTCGAAAACTGTCTGCAAAAAAGTTTCACCTAAAAAATTCATTATTTTTTGTTGGGTCAAGTCCAATACAACTCGTCTAGTTATTTTAACTACTTATAATCATAATTATTCGCAATTATCCAATTAAATTTTATAGTTTTATGTAATTTCTAATAAATATTATAAAATTATTTTATTTGAACAAACTTGAATGCAATTACATTTTATTAATTATTTTTATTGTATAGAAATAACTTTTTTATGTTTCCATAAATTAATTTTTTTTTTATAAAATTCTCTTTAATTGTTGAACCAAAGTTTTTAATAAAAATTAACATAAATTTTTATTTTGTATGCATTTTAAACTATCACTCAACTACCAGCAGTGATGAACCACTCAACAACACTGAAGCTAAAAAGTCTTTTTTTTATGTGATTTTGTTTAAATTATTCTAGATAAATGGAAACCGGTTTACAAAAATAATTTATATTTTAAATGTTATTAAAACTTTTTTTAAATTAATAAAATGAATTTTATAAAATTAACTTAATAGTTGATATAGTTTGAAGGCCGTAATTATGCTACAGAAATGCAAGTTTAGTATAACTAGTGACATATAATTTCATATATTTAAACAGTTTATAGAACTGACGGCGGATGAAACTATTACTACACTGTAAAGTTTTTGTTTCAGGTTCGGATTCAATCCTACCGTTTTTGAGATGATAGACAATTTACACATAACAGTCTACCGATGAGCATCGGTTCATTATATCTGGGTATGCGTACAGACTTTGAGAGAATTTTCAACATAATCAAAAGTAAATTAATGTAGAGAGTACTTCGGAACAAGGGAATACGAATATTATCAGAATAATAAAATTACTGTACAAGAAACAGGCTAACTAGTCAAAACCTACAGTGTCCAATAGAATGCACCTTATCTCGTTTTTATATATCATATGACAGTACTCGATGAGACTTACACTAATTATGAGACTAACATTTATTGAAAATAAGAAGACCTAAGACTATCGACGACGAAGAAATCAGTGTTATTTAAGTAATAAATTACAGAAGTATTATAAAATTAGCAATCATATTCAGTGATAAGAAAACTTAAGTACCAAAAGAAGAATAAAATTTGGTTTTGTTTTGTTTGCATGAGAAGTGGTTAAAGGGTAAAAGCCACTGTGTATCAAAGCTGTTAAAGCTGTTAGCTGTTAAGCTGTTATCGACCTATATCAATTCCCTTATGAACGAAATCAGGCTATCCGGCTTCACTTTACCTCCCCCGTAAATCATAAAATTTATAAATTGTTTGGGTGAGTTATTTTAAGTATGTTAAACTTGAGAATCCAACATGCTCGCTACAAATTCGGAAGGAATTTAGACAACAAATTAGCTTGTTTAGAAAATTTATTTAGTTTTATATTTAGGGCCACCATTTGTTGATACAAATAGAAGAAGAAGAATTTTTTGATATATATGCATCGGAGCTTGGATTAATCGGATATGATTAACTTCTTCAATGTCTGGATCCCCTTGTGGTGCATAGGGTGTCAATAATTCCTGTACGCCATCGAATTCTATTTATTGAAATATTTTTCAACTTTAGCCAGTTTTTTCCTAAATTCCTTGTTGATTGTTCTTGTCCGTTTGATGTTGAAGTTGAAAGCGACCACAACCTCTTTTTTTTTGGGAAATTTGAAATGAATCTTATCATAATTCTGTATATTGTGATGTTAAATACATTATTCTCAAAAATTAATAACAATTCACAAAAAGTGAATTTATAATAATTTTTTATCAGAAAAATCGAATACGAAGTCGAAACTAGCTTTCGAATAAACCTTTTGATATTGATAATATAAGAAATTGATATTTTTTGTAAATAAATTTGAAATATTTCGAAAATCAGCACTAATTCATGTAAGTGAACTTTATAGAGTAATGTAGAATACTTTAATAATTAAATTTCAAACAATACATGATATAAGTACTTCAAATTTAGTACTTGAAAATGTTGTTGAACCTTAAATAATTGTTTTAATTTTTTTAAAAATGATATTGATTTTTTGGAATGTTATTTTGAAGAGTTAATCAAATAAGTTTTAAAGTATACAATTTTTTTTTTTCAATTTTCAATCGTTAACACACAAATCAAGTTTTGGACTCATCGAACTCGATTATAGAAGTGTAGTGACATTTTATTGCAGTTTGGACCTACTGATTTTATATCGATTATTCCGGCCAATCATAAATTTCTTTATAGTGAAGAAACTTTTAATTACGTCCGTTTTTATCAGAAATTATATAAACGTAAATCCTTTGAAATATAAAACTATTCAAAATCCTTTTTTAACTTAATAAACTACCAAAACATTAAGTTTTTAATTGGATAAAATAAAATAATATTTAAAATTTTGAACTAAATAATAACCGCACAAATTATTTCACATACTTTTTTTGTTTAAAGAAAATTAATTTCCAAAAATTTTAGTATTTACTCAAATTTTTCTTCAATTTTTTTTTTTTTGTATTTATAATTCAATTTTCATTTAATAATCAATTAAAAAAAATTGTTTGACTATGGCAAATATAATTTTTTATAAAATTCTTAAAATTTGACTTTCATCACCACAAAACTCTACAAATTGACTGACTTGTAAATAATTTGTTATTAGATTTTCATCGTTTCAAACTATAAACTTATAAGAAATAAAAAAAATTATCTCGTGACACTTTTGAATATAAAAATTATACTGATAAAAAAATATCTAGATTTGTTATCTTTTTATATATTTACCTATTTTTTTTACCTATAATAACGCTAATCAGTCAATTTAAGCTATTTTTAATAATCGTTTTTAAAGATTTTATTTTATATTTTATTGAAAAACATTTTAATTTTTAATTGTATTTTTAGGTATTACTTTCGTACTAGTGAAATCTTATTGTTAATTTTGTTTGTCAGTCAGTTATCGCTTAGTCTAGAATGGCTAGGCACTTTATACCAATGCCATCGGTAAGGTAAATGTATCTAGTTGATCCTGCAAATGCTTGCGAATCATTGGTACTTTATAAGCCACGAATAAAATCTGAAGTGGTCAAAAATCACTAGTTATAAAATCGGCTGGTTAACAAAATAACTAAATTTATGAAATTCACTAGTTGCTAAAAACATTCCAAAAATAATTTGAGTTAATATGTAAAACATGGACAAAATCGCTAGTAATACTGAAAATTAGGATGAAATCACTAGTTGGCATAATAACTACTGGAGTAAGTCAAATATTAAATTGGTCAAAATTACTAGTCCACAAAATCCCCAGGGCATAAGAAGACTCAAACATGATTTATGTTGGTAGTTGGTAAATACACTAAATGAGGACGAAATTACTAGTTTGTAAATGGTTAAAAGGAGGACGAAATCACTAGTTGAAAAAATCACTACTATAGACTAAATAAAATATTAAATTGGTGATAATAACCAAACCATGGACTAGAGATTAGTAATATTTAAAATGAGTTCGAAATTACTAGTTGGTTAATGTTGTAAATGAAATTACTAGTAAACGAGGACGAAATTTCTAGTTGATAAATGCTTAAAATGCGGACGAAATTACTAGTTTATAAAATCACTACTGTTGACAAAATTAAACATTAATTACAAGTCCACAATTACAAATCCATAAAAATTCGCGAAAATAATTTCGTTGTCAATAATTAAATAATTTTCAATCTGATATTAATGAAATAAATTCTATGCTTGATGTAACATTAACTGATTTGTCATACCCCGACCCATTTAGTAAAAATACTTATTTTATTTTCGAATTTAAATATTTGAAAGTAGCAGAAAATTGTCTGGATTTGAGATTGAACTGTCAATTTAGTTACACATTATTTTAGCACATATCAGCATTTTTCTCTTGTGATTAGTAACTAAAATAAAATAATTTAAAATATTATAATACAAAAAAAATTAAATTAATTTTGATTTAATAATAAAATCGTACAATGATTTCAATTATTTTGGATTAATATAACACTTAAATAATAAATAATTGATTAGATCAATATTAGGTATAAATTATTTATGTATTTGAATTTGAAGTACTTTTACTTTGGTTAATAAATTAATTAATATAAATTGTATAGAATGTCAAGGATATAAATTTTAAACTTCAAAACATTATAATTTGACGTCACAAAGTAATTTTTGATAGTAATTGTGGTAAATTTTCGATAATTTTAGTTTGAAATTGTTGATTTACAAAAATTCATGAAAAAGTTTTATGGTAATAGATAATAAAAATTTAAATGAGCCATAATCAAAACACAATTCCCTAAATAGATAAAAAGAAGTAAATAAACTTAATCAGGGTTAAATAGCTTGAGATTATAGTTAGCTTTTTAGAGCAATATTTTAACATAAACTTTTATAGGCTCGAGCGTTCAACTGTATAATTTTTTAATTAGTTTTGTACTTGGTGTCCGTTGAAAGGTTTAACTAAACTGTTATAGAATTAATTATAAACTACCAGGACAAATTGTCGGAAATAAATTTAATTGCAGAACTACTTGTTTTGTTTTAATTAACATAGGAAGTTATGATTTTTATGTAATTAAGATTTACTGTAGATCGATTATTCAATTATATAGTTATCATAATCAATTTCTATGGTTTCATCACTTAGTTGTGTTCGATATAGTCTTATTCATGGCTAAACACTCAATGTAATGCTGAAGACAAAATCTGTCTTGGACAAATGTTTAAAAATTTAATGGCCGAAAAACGTATAAAATACACATTCTAAGAGCTAATAGGTTTTTAGAGGGTTACCAATAAATGAATCACATTTTATTACTTCATATACAAATCAAGAATTTGGTAAAATTTATTTAACAAAAATTAAAAGAATGACATTAATATCAAAATTTCAGTGAACCCTAAATCTGCAGTCATTTCTAAAAGTAATTATACATTCAATATTTAAACATAGACTTTAGAAAAGACTGATTCATTATAAACATAATTACATGGGAACTCCATCCGAAATTTCAAAATCAATTGAATATGCTAAAATTTGTTTGATCTATAAAATCTTATTTCCACAAGAGAGTATTAAAAACTTGTTTTTGAAAATGTTGTGCTTTCAGCTTCTGCAGTTTTGATACTTTTTTGACCAAATATTTTGATAAATTACTGGTTTTTTGTGTAAATTTTAATTGTAAAAAATTAATAAATTAATTATTACCAAAATTCTTGAAAATAAATAATCAATTTGGTTTAACAAATTATAAACAATTAATTTGATTCCAATTCTCAATAATATTGATTTGTTGTATTGAGTATATAGTTTCCCTATATATTTTGTGCGAACAGAGTTCGTAACAACTACGTCAAAATGAAACAACTGACAAAAAGGATTTATTAGAAATCGATTGATTAAGATAGAAATATTTTACTATGATGCCTATAGAACCAACAAAACAGAATTTTACTTGTTTATTTTTAAATTAATCAAGTACAATAAAATTAAAATCAAATAACTTCAATGAAGATTTATATTAAAGCAATTAATAAAGTGGAGAAATTTAATAAATATCGACAAATAAATTGTACTGATTGATTATGAATAGTATATAAACAGTGGCGTAACTACGATTTGTTCAACAAATATTTAAACTATCTATGAAGACCGCGACTCTCTTAGAAGAAATCGGAAATCATCTTGTCCAAATGAATAGAAAAATTCTGTTGGAAACTAATTTGCATCCTTGTTAACCACTGCTAGATCCATTACCACCACGGTACTCACATTATCTAGTTTGTAACAGCGATTTATTACTCATTTCACTAATTAATTTTAAAATTTATTAAAAACCGACAGTCAAAAATTACATGATCGTATAAATAAAGGGATATGGAGTTAATGATACTAAATGCTAAGTGCAGACAATTTGATTCTATTCTCCTCATCAAGCGAGTGCAGCACTAATAGAAATGGATTAAAAAGTTTTTTTTTTTAAATACGTATATAGTCTATTTAACTTTTTTTTTGTACTTAGGTCATATATGTTTATGATATATACGTTTAACATACGATTTGGTATTTCCAATTTTTGTGAAATTTATAATTACATGGATTTATGTAGCTTATTATAAAATTATTATTATAGCTTATTAATGTAATATAGGCAATAGCATTTGTTCATACGCTAGAAAATCCATTTTCATGTTAAAACAATTACAGACATAATAATGGTGCGATATAGAATCATCACAAGTTAGCTGATTAAATTGTCTACACTTGGGTTACGGACCCAATTAAAGTTACAAAATTAATAGTTATTTCCTACAGAATAGAGTTTTGTTGTATACAACAATTTTCAAACATATTGAACACATTTTTTTTAAAAATATATATAAATTTTGTAGTAAAAATCATAAATCCGAGTTTTTTCTTGGGACTATACGAAAAATTAATATCATTTATCTGCGTAATTATTCCAAATATTAAAAAACGGATAACAGAAATAGAAAAAGGATGCCTAAAAACCTATAGAACACCTATTAGGTTAAAATGACACATTTGGCGTATACGACAAACCAATACTGAATTAACGAAATTTTTATAATTACATAAGTCGTATGAGAAATAAAGAACCTATAATATTTGAATTGCGATTTGCGAATAACTCAAAACTGCTATATAAATCAAAGATGGGACCGTGTAATATTCGGCTGATGTCTGGTGATTTTTATAGGTTTTCACTCTGTACTCACATTATCAATGTTGATCAATCTATACAAAGATATGCTTGAAAAACGTATGAAATGTGTAAATAAATCATTTTTAATGATTAATTTAGGATTTTGCGAGCATTGGCTATGTTTGCATGTATGTAGTTGTAGTTACAAGCCAAAAGCCATTGACTATATAACATATATATTAAGATAATTAGTTTAACATACGATTACGATATATAGGTCACCAGCAACACAGTAAATATTAGCGATTTAAAACTATATAAATATAAAAATTATTGATTTTATAGAACTTACTTTTTCATAAAGAGTTTATCGTAATAGCTATCGTCTTCCATTTTTTCAAATTTACGTTCAAAACTATGAAAACTCTAAGTTAAGTAAGTAAATTATATTTATTATATATTAGAAAACTTAAAATTAATTTTTTTATTATTAATATTCTTTTAAAAAACAATTATTTAATCAGTCTAGGAATTTATCAAATTTATTTATCTAAACAATTTTTTTTTTTTTTATATTTTTATGTTTGTTACAAAGGTATTGACAAAACGTAATTAGATAATATTAAATTACAAAATATACTAAAATTAAATTTAATTTTTTTTTTTTGTAAAAAATTTATTTTTAACTTTTTATATAGTTTCTTAAAATATTTTACATTTGCCGTCGTAATATTTTGGCACCACAGCCCACGTGTTACAAAATATTGTCGAAACTTTTAATGTAAAGAGGAATACGTCTTTACCGATTGATAAGCTTTTCAAAACTATATAAATATCAAAACGCAACCGGTCTATGTAAAATGATTTAATATATCAAAATGATTGCATGAGAAATATTTGAAAACAGAAATAAAATAAAATTTTGTTAGTTGTTGTTACATTGCTTGGGTGTCAAGGAACATAATTTCGAAAAATATTTATCCGAAAGACAAAAAATCTTTTAATTTATTCAGAAAAGTTATAAAGGGAAAAATTTTATATTAATTCCAATATTTTGTTGTCAGCAAATTATCTAAAACGTTAGCAACATTTTTATATATTGTAAATTTTAATACTGGTTGGTACCTACTCTTTTAAAGATAAGTCAATTTACAGCGACATCTATGACTCGGTCTTGAGTTGGTAGTACACTACGTTACTGACGGTATTAAAGTGATAAAATTGGATATGTTACGAAAATTCTATTTAGAGATTTAGAATCTTTTATTCTTGGGTTCCAGAAAGCATTGAACTTTGCGTATTTTTTGAAGCTTGAACCTTGGGTATTCATAAAACTATCGAAATCTTTTTAAGAGATATTCATAGATTCAAACGGCGTTGAAAGCTTTGACACATTACAAATTCGTTCACTCTGAAGAATTGGTATTTAGTTTCTATTGGATTCGTACAGTAGCCAATCGACTGGTTAAGTATGCTGAACACATAATTAACGATTGCAATCGATTAAATCACATATTATTTTTTTTGAAACTGTCAAATTTCATTTATCTTGACATTTGTTGCAGTTTGTATTCGTAAAAGTTTTATGGTTCCAATTCCAAATTCTTTCGATACGATTCGTTCCGATTCGATTTATTAAGTCGATTTTCCATATATAATATAAATGAAGACGTCAAATTTGAAGTTTACTGAACAAATCGGTACTGAAGTGATCGATACTATGTAGGAACTCCCAACTAAATGTAAAGTAAATCATTTTCGATGCTCTTCCTAATATAAATAAACCAAAAAATGGGGAACTAAAGAGCCCTTAGAATTAAGAAGGAAAAAAAACTAGAATAGTAGTAGACTTTTTACAGGACTCTGTGTGGTCTTTAAAAGCATCTGTATAATATTTGTAAATATTGTGACGAAAGAGTGGAACATCATACATTTATGTGTAAACAATTGGCACAATTTTATAAACTCTGCATGGACCTCGGCAATTCTATAACCTCTGCGGGTTCCTCTGAATCATAAAATATATCGCTGTTTCATCAGTTAAAGATATTAACTACGACGGTATTAATTTATTAAAATGGACAAATAATTCCACTCACAAAAGTGATTCGAACCATTTCGTACTACATCCCATAAATACTAACTAACGTAAAATATTTCTAAAAAACATTTTCAAAAAATTTCTTTAAAATTAATTTAATTTCAATATTTTTATTTGAATTATTTTCGAATTATTATCGTTTTAGAGCTTATTGAATTCGGAATATTGTATAGGAAACTGGCGGAGAATACATGAGTAAATATTTTGATACAAAAAATTATAAATTGTGAGAATTGGTATTTAATTTAAAATGTGTATTTATAGATGTCTCACAGTAATTTAAAGAATTCGCAAATTCAATTGAAATGGTTTTTTTTTGCAGATTGATTACAAGCCCAAATACAAAATACTTAAACTTAAATTATGATTTTTAATAACGTACAGTCGATAAAATTTACAAATACCGTAGTAGTTTGTTGTTACAGAAATTAAATGAATTAAATGGTCCAATTACAGATGAATTTAATTTAGAGTTTAGACTAAACCTATTTTTGTTAACTAACCCTTAACACGTTCACGCCGGCGCTGCTTTTTGTATTTCTGTTCATCCAGCGGGGTTGAAAATATTCCTGTATGTTATAAGGCCACCGGTACTACACACCGCCAGATAAAAAGTTCACATGTGAGCCACCGGTAGTACACGCCGGTTTGAACGTGTTAATAAATGTAAAAATTGCTGCAAATCAGTTCTGGCGAATATTAAAATTTTTGGCTATTAGGAATATTCACAGTTGAACTTGTGCGATGAAATTGACTTTTTTTTTTAATTCTTACGAGGATTTTTGGTATGACTATGAAGTGTTGTGATGGGAAGATTGATTGAGAAAAATCGAAATTATTTAAATCACCTGAAATTTTGTACATAAATTTCTAACTTTTTTTTACAAATTATTGTTTTAGTAAGCTCCGAGATTTAGGCTACCCATAGGTTAGCAGCTTTTTTAAAAGCATGTGGTTTTGTAAGTAGTTCAATTCATCGTAAAATAGACTAAACAAATTATCACGTGACTTGTAGATTTTAGTATTTTAATTTTATAAATAAATCATAATAAAAACTAAGTAATTTTTCAAATGTCATTTAATGTATTCAAGGTTCACTAAATATTGTTCATAATTCATAAATGAAGTGCTAAAATTACTTTTAATTTAGTTGGGAGTTCCTTAAATTTTACATAAAATATTTTAAATCGAAATTTGATATAGATTTTTAATAAAAACAAAATTTCATAAAATTTATTTAATTTTCATTGTCTGGTTATAATATTTGCAAAAATATTTGCTGACTAATTGGCATATTAATTGAAGGCATGCTTAAAATTTTTATTAGTAAATTTAATAAATTTTTAATATCTTCGCATTTTTCAATAATAAATTAAACGTTCTTTAACGCAATGAAAAAAAACTTATTGAATATTTTAATTGATTTATTGATTTTAATTATTTTAATTATTCTGATTAAATGTGGAAGTCTATAACATTCTGAACTATTTTGTAATACTCTGAGATTTGAATTTTCATTAAAATTGTTTAACTGAATTTTTGGACGAATTGGTTTAAATTTAGAATTGGTGGAATCAATATGTAGGAGTCGTTAAAGTCGATTTCGTGGTACTTAAATATATTTTTCTATATTATTATTCTTGTCTTTCTATATTTTTAAGCTATTCACTTTATTCTATTCGCTGTCTCGTTTTGCCAGTCTCGTTTAAAAGCATTTGATCTTAAGTAATTTTTAATTAGAAATGCTTAGGTATTTCTTTTTGTTGATAACTAGCTTAAGTCGAAAATTCGTGGTACTTAAGTGCATAGAAAGTTAATGGTTATATGGTTTGCAAAAATAAATCAATTCAACATAAGAAATTATTTCCCATTTGCAAATTAAAACTTCACAATCTTAAGTCAACAAAAACTACTTTACTATATTTTTTTTGCAAAATAACTTAAATGACTTTAGGTATTACAATAACTTAAAAATATCTTAAGTCTTTTGAAGTTTTTTTTAGAGGTTTTAATATTTTTTTTCTTGGTTGACATTGTTGTAATTAAATTCGACATATTGCCCGCCACATATGTACGAAGTTTGGTTGGTATTGCATTTATACTTTTTGTCAGAACCATTTTTCCATATTGTAAATTCATTCCTGAAGATTTTATATATTCGACATAAGCTAGTTTTCCAATGTTGCCACTATATCGTACAAATAAATAACATCCAAACTTTGCAAAAATTGTCCTCCAATAAGATGGAATTCTTGACTCTTATGCTGTGGGTTTATATTAAAAAGCGGTTATTAGAATAGCCAACATTGCCGACATTTCTGGATTTATTTTGTGGATACAATTGAAAAGTTAGAATTAAAGAATTTTAATATGAATACTATCGAAGTGAGAGTCTATGCTCAATAGCATCTACTCCAAATAGTATATCATTCCAGTTTATATACTCGTTCGTAATGCTCCATTTAATTAATATTATTCACTTTTTTATAATATTTGTTGCAATTTATTGTCATATTTGAATTTTAAAGACAGTTTTATCATATTTTCCATTTGTGGGTCTATAGACTTTATATTTAATTTAAGATTTTCAGAGTGGTTTTTATAACCAACTTGAACACAACACAAATGAACATAAAAATTATTGTGTAACTACTAGTTAAAATACAAGAGTTAAATTTACTGTCAGCATTCAAACATCTTAAAAACATTGCAAAAACTCTAATAATTTACTTTTTGTAGAGTTCTAAAAAATATAAAAATTCGGTTTGAAGCTTTAAAAACACTCTTATACGCCGTCTATTTAACAGATTCCTTAAAACATCCTTGTACCATAAATTTCGGAATAATAATTATAGACATATTTCAATCTTAATCCTTGAAAATTGGGAATTTAATCCTTAAAAATTGGGAATTTTTTTTTATAACATATTATTTACATAAAAAATAATTGGTTATGTTACCAGATTGTTTTCTATAAAACATAGAATTTCCATTTCGAAAAAGGATATGCTTAAGCAACATTTATAATATATTTAATTTCTTTCCATTATTCTGACAGATGTCAGTAAAATGGCATTGTGGAATTTTATACATTCAAATTTTGTTATTTCAGGTATTTCCCCAATTACAGAAGTACTAAAAATTCAACGAAAGAAAATAAATTATACCCCAATTTTTAACCCTTAAAAGCTGTAAAAGCTCAAATAAAACTTTCTTTAAAATAAATACACGTTTTTATTTAATCTCTCTCTCTCTCTCTTTCTAATAATAATACATATTATGGAGAAATGTAAACAATACAAAAATAGATTTTTTTTAAAATAAAATTATAGAGTAAAAACTTTCAAAATTTCCACCTTGAAAACCGGCTTTCATCGTAAACGTAAATGCTTTTATTTGTGATTTTGTGAATAAAAAAATATTTTAGAGAGAGTAAGAGAATAATTATTTATACGCAAAAATTTTATATGTCAAATTTTCTATTATTTTTCGCATTTCACATAACATAAATTGCGCCAGTCAAAAGATTTCGACAAGTCTTAAAATTGTTTTAGTATTGTCGAGTAATTGAACATTGATGGGCGTGTATTAATTGTCGGAATGTCGAAATATAATTTCGTGAATTAAATTTTCTACTGAAATATCATTCAAAAAAAATGAATAAAAATATAAAGAAAGGATAAAATAATATTAAAATTAATAAATTAATTTAATTTTTTTAAAAAAAATTATTGTAAAATTTCAAATAAATAATTTTTATTTTTAAATTAAAAAAGGATATTTGATAATTTACGATATTAAATTTTTTTTTTGACAGTTCTACTTTTTTTTTTGTTATCGTAATTTTTAGTGTTTTTTTAGCGGTCATGCGTTCTGGTTATAGAGTAAATTTATCACGTATATCGTATTTATAAAATCGTAAAAATGTGTTTTGAATAATTTATATAGGATTTTTTCCTTTTTGTTAAAACGGATAATGTAGAAAAATAAAAATTATAATTAAAATGTGAATTTAAAAATGAAATAAAAATATTAATTATTATCGTAAAAATAATTATTAAAAATTGAAGAAATTGAAGGAATTTTATGATAATTTTGCGCGCGTATAAAAATAAATGAAAATTCCACCGTCAGTTTTAGCTTTAGTGTCCTTTATCCTTAATACTTCATCCACCAACATTGACATTTATCTTTCTAATCCCCTATCGCCCTCTTGTACATACAAGAAAAGCTTTCTCTACTCTACTATACAATTTAAATCGATTTCTCTCCGTATATGCGGGTTAGTTCATTCCGTTTTTGAGCCTTTATTAGTAATGATTTGTAAATTTTTGTGTGTGTATATGTAATTGTATTTTGCGTATACTATTATAAAAAATAAAATACTACAATATTTTTTTTTTTTAATTCAATTGTCTTGCAAAGAGGCACAAGGATATTTACTTATTAAGGTAAAGAAGTGTTATAGTGGCATTTACACTTTTATGTTATAGTAGGATAACAAAAATTATATAGGAATAAAAGTTTTTACCTTGATTGTGAATTCCGTTGCTGAGTGAAAAATTACTATACATAACCGGAAAAATACCTACCTTAATATATAAATAGATAAATTGTGTATATTAAAAAAAAAAAAAGGATCATTTGTAAAAGCGCATTCATATTTACTGTGTGTATAGTAGGTGTAAAATGTATAGATAACAAAAAAAAGGATAAGGAAGTTAAAAAATAATTTTTACTGAATATAATTTCAAATTCAGTTGTTGTCGGAATTGTGAAAAGTGCGGATGGTCGCGAAATTTTAAATTAAAAAAAAATATTAATTTACGTATATTCGAAAATATTGAAAATATTATATTGGAAAATTTTAATTAATATATGAAAAAAAAAAATTGAATTTAAATATTTTAGTGTTTTTATAAATTAATAAATTAATTTATTTGTTTATCGTAAAAAAAAATATATTTAAAATTTTTGAAATTATTCTGTTTTGTGATATCGTAAATTATTTTTTGAAATAAAATTAAAGTGAATATTTAAATATTAAAATAATTTATAAGAAATTTTTTGTAAATTTTCTTTCTTTTAATTATTAAAATTAAAAGATAAACGATATACTTTTCCAAGGCTGATACAAAACTGAAAATTAAAAAAAAAATATTCTCAAAGAGGATTTAATACGAGATATATTTAAATAATTTGGTAAGTTAAAATCATAAATTTGTTCGATTACTATTTAAATTAATAATGAGTTTAATAATTTTTTAGTGTATACGTTTACAAATACGTATAGTAAAGTTCCAATTTACATGATACTTTATTGAATATTTAGTAATCCTTTTCTTGTAACCAGTTCCTTGTAAATTTCATTCATTTCTGTAAATTTACAATGGGAATAATCTTGATAATTAATTATTAAAAAATTTAATAGAAAAATCAGTTCCAAAATGTATTGGCATATAAGTAAATGAAGCCAGTACCTCAGTAAATTTTTTTATGGTCCAATGAATCCACTTACCGGCAAACGGTGGGCGAATGTTCTTTTAAGCAAATTGGTTTCTAAAACTTCTCCGATAAGGTTATACTCTTCTCTGAGACATCCATTATTATGTGATTAAAAGTTTACAATTCGATAATAATGGATACTACTTCACACCCTCTCGTTTCTAAAGTTATTTCACTATTTCTGGGATTCGTGTTCTGACTACCTAAAACCATCAATTTCTCCAAAAACCGGTTAGATGTTATAATAATTAACCGGTTATAATTATCCAAAATAAATTACAATTTAGAAACTACGTAATTTATAAATTGAAAAACTTCAGATACGTAGTAACTTTATAATTGTAAAAATGTTTATCTAAATAATACATTAATTATCAAATACGTGCCTAAAAGTATGCTATTTTTTTGAAATTAATTCTTTTTCCAAAAAAAATAATATCCTACACTTAATTAAAGTCTAAAATTTTATAAATTCATAAATTATATATTGTTTTTATATAATTATTAAATTTCCAATATTAAATTGAACCTAATAAATTTGAACTGCGATATTTTGTAATAAATCATTAAAATTGTTTTTTGCGGATGTTCATTTTAAAATTTTATTTATTTCGTATATAGTTTTAAAGTTATGTATTTATAAATAAAATTGTTATATAAATTATTCATAAGATAAATTGATATTTTCATAATTTTTCATTTTGTAAAAATTATAATCATTAATAATAATTTCAAAGACATTTTAATCAAACATTTTTATTTTAATTTTAATGAAGAATTTTGATTTATAATAATTGAAATATTTTTGGTTTTTGTTGTTTAGTATAAATTTAATTTTAAATTTTGTAATTTAATAAAATTAAATTTTGGTTAGAAGAATGTTTTTTTTTTTAATGAACCATTTACACTTGTTGACATAATTGTAAAATAAAGTGTCAATCGATTGACAAATGTGTTTTTACTTTAGACTAAATTTATTAATTTTTTGATTGGCAGCGGTACGTAAATCAAAATTATATTGTCAATTTGTTGTATTTAACACAAAACAAAACCAAATTTTGAAAGGTGTCAAATTTTGAATTAACAATTAATAAAGAAACAACAAATTCTTTGACAAAGTCGATTGTCAATTGACAAAATTAACAAATAAATTTGTCAACAATTGACAAAAGTTGACAATATTTTGTAGAAAATTTATTATAAATGATCAACAAAACTATAGCAAGGGCTTTTAATGATTAATTAGGCTGGGGCCTATAAGTAGGTTAACGCAAGTGTATTGTCAGACTTGTGAAAGAAGTAGAAAACAATTAAAAGAGTTAAATCAAGATTGACATGAGACAATTGCCACTTACTGAATTGAAATATTGTAATTGCAAATTAATTCCTTCGAATGCTAGTTGAATCCCAGAGTCTTCATGAACGTGGCATTCATGATTTTATTAATTTTGTATTGCCGAATGATTAATAAATTATTCTATTTAAAGTAATCAAGGCTAAATCTTTTGACTATGGAATCTATATCTCAAATATTAATCAATATAAAGTTTTCCATTCTTGGGAACAATAAATTTCTATAAGAATGGAGGGAAGAGATTTAAGAAATTTTGAATTAAATCCTAGATAAATCGCTACGATTACAATACCACGAAGTTCCATGCTAATTTGTATAATAATTTTGATAATACAAAATTTACTTACCAGTTTTGTAAAACTTTTTAACATGTCAAAACTTTGAAGACTTTATTTGTACTTGTAGAATGATTTTCTTATATTTTTAAAGTACATTTTATTAATTGAAATGTTTGAGATATGCTGACATTTTAATTGTTAAGTTTACATAATAAATTCATTAAAAATAATTGAAATGTTTAATTAAAAAAGAAAATTCATTGTATTAAATGAAAATATTTTTGTATTTGTTTGTTGTTAAAGCACTTAAAATTCATAAAATTATTCTAACACTTTTCAATCTGGGTTTAGAATGTCCTAAGTCGATGTTTCTTGAATTGATCTCCATCCGAAAACTTTATTTTGATCAATAGCTTAGAAATATGTTATCGGATCAAACTGATTTTCATTCCGTTGGATAGGTAATTCAAAATTGACAAGACATTTCATATAATACATATAATTTGGAGAGGGAAATAAGAAGATATTAGAAATGGTTCACATTCTATTTTTAATACTATTCAAAAGCAATCGTTTTCTGCTAATTCTTAAAGTGATTTAAAAGAAATTTCTTAGCTGAGCTTTCTCAAAGTTTTATTGTCAAAGTCAAAGTGTAATTCTTCAGGTTTCTTTATAGAAGCAAACAGCTAATGGCTTTTGTTGACCGGAAAATGCTAATGCTCTCAATCGTCAGCATTTTTCCTAGTCTTAAAATCTCATATTAAGAAAAGTGATTATAGTGCTACTTATTTGAAGCTGAGTCAACTTAAAGCCGACATCGATGATTCGTTATGTTATTCAGTCTGTAACCTATTCATCACAGAATTATTACATATTATTAATTTTTATTTAATTTCTTTGTTCATAAACCTTCCGCAATTCTTGTCTTGTTTCTCAATTTGTACATCTATTTATTGTCACCAAATCTAGCTGTGAGCTAAATATCATTACTACAACTCCGCCATAGTAGCTCAACAATAACTTTTCAATAATAATATCCTTAAAAAAATCCTGATTCCCAATCATGATACCTCTCTTCTTAAAATACAATAACTTTACAAAATTCCTTCACAAAAAAAAAATATTAAATAATCTTCATTATTCAAGACTTTATATAAATTTCTTAAATATCCTTGAGCACCATCTACAAAATTTTCTTCTATCAATTCATCAATCAATATCCTGTTAACCAAATAAAGTAAAATGTTTTTTTTGTATATGTATTAGTTATTAGTCAACTTTATATTATAAAATTTTTAATGTAAAAAATTCCTTTAAAATTAAAGTATCCTTTTTTGTCAGGTTTTATAATCTTTAAAAGGATATCTTAAATTTTGTGTAAGAATGTATAAATTAAATATTATTTACCATTTTTAATGATGCAAAAAAGGATACTATATTTGCGTATAAAATTATTATTAATAATTTTTTTTTTTTTTGGTTTTTTGATAAAAAAATATCTAAAACTTTAAAGACTGAACTTTTTTTTATAGTGAATAATTAACACGGAAGCGGACGGAAGTATAATATGTACAGAATTTAATATTACATTTATTTTTCTAATTTATATTTTCTCTTTATAACCTTGAACTTTTTCAAGGAAATTATGCAATTATAAATATTTGCTTGTTATAGTAGAGGAAATTTATATTTACCTATTCCATTAACCGAATATAATAATTTTTTTTATATAATGAATTGGTTTATGCAGAAGTGCACCAAAACAAAAATGAAAGGATATTTTAATTCTTATATGTTTTTGGATTTATAATACACAGTTAACGCAACTGAAGTCAAAGTTTTAACGTCAAAGTATATGAAAACATAATTTTTTAACGTCAAAGTATATGATAACAGTCAAAGTTCAAAGTTAACAATACAACGCAAGTGAACGCGAAACTAAAGTTGGCCAACTTTCAAGTTTTACGATTATAAAACCGATTATGAAATGTTAAAATAATAAAAATAAATTGTCAAAGTGAGATGTCAAAATAAAATTATATTGTAATAATTATAATTGATTCACCTTCACCTGGAGCTGATTTGGCAGTCGCTGTAAATAAAAACAATAAATAACGCTATAAATTAAATAACTTTTAATACTGTATTATCGGTTTGCTTCGGGTTTGAGTTCAATTGCATTGATATCATTATGAATCTAGGGTTAATTAGTGATAAGCATAATACTGTGATATCGACAGATTTGATGTGAAAAACTATATTTATATTAAAATTTCGTTCTTAAACAATATTTTAAGACTTATGACTTCCCGTCTCTTGAACGCCGGTACATACTATGTTGCTATGATGTATCGGTTTCATCGGACTTGTGACAGAGTTGTCACTGAAACAGCTGTATTGTTTTATCAACAGAACGGATGTATTAATTGACGAAAGTTTAAAATTGAAGGGATTTAATATTAAATACTGTATGTGGCCCTTCCTGCTTATTTGAAACCTAACCTTACTATTAACTAAGTTTCCGTAGCTTTCCATGCAAATTTTATTCTGGTAAACACTTAGTTTTTGTAAATGCGTCTCACGTTTTCAATGACATTAAACTTCCTTTCAGATTCAAGCCGTTTTGTAAACAGTACGGGTTAAGTCATTGTCTTATGATTAAATGGGAAAATACATAAAGCCATTGAACTGTCTCCCAAAATATGTCAAATTTAATAAAATTATTAATTACGTTTCCTAACGTATACTCCCATGCTAATATCAACAAAAAAAATAATTGATGTATGGATTAAAAGAGCCACAAATCGAGTGTCAATACGGGGTCTAGCAAAAATTGAAGTGGAAATATTCTTTAATAAGATAAATACACAGCCAGCGGAGACAAATATAATGAGATAGAAAAAGATGTACAGCGGATCAGACATACAAACAAAGCGTGTTAATATTTTATTTTATCAAATATTAAAAATCAGTGTTGTAAAATTTATAAAATAAATTTAAAATATAAATTTTAACAATAATTTCAATCTACTTCACATGATTCATTAAATTTATATGTAGTTTCATAAATATTGTTATAAAATATATACCCAAATAAAAATTTCCATCCTTTTTTGTTAACGTCTCTGAATATCGATTTTATCCACAACAATAATTTCGTACATTCCGGTGGATGGAAATTTATTTTTATACCCGTATATAAAAAAGGAAGTTATTTTACTGGAAATACAAAACACCGTCAAAACTCAAATATTAAAAATTTAAAATCTACAAAATATAATTTTTTTTATATATTTTGAATTCCAAGTTGTATAATTTTTTTTTGTTGTTGACCCATTGTCTACTTTATGACCATATGATATGAAAATGTCAAAATTGCATATGCCACCTTCATTTGGATGGCCATCAGCCAGCGGAGATAGAATTTGAAATTAACGCTCAACTGAACAATTTGATAGAAAAGGACATTATGGCATTTCTAAAAAAAAAAAAAAAATTGTTAAGTTAACAATAAATTTCTGTTTAAATTTTTTATGTATATTTCTGTTATATACTAGAACGGATGTTAAAATAGTTTGGTTATGGTGCAGACTGTAAAATTGAAATTGTTAAAAATATAAATTTTAATAATATAATTTCTAGGCTTAGTAAAAATGTTTGTGTATGCTTTTATTAATACGCAAAGTGAAAGTATTACGACGGGGGCACTGCTTACCCGACATACGATGATACTGAGCTTGACAAATAGCAATATTTGCAGTTACAGCATAGAACAGGACCAAAAAGAAACCCTTGAACTTCTTCTGAAGAAGAACGAGTTTTTTTGGGGCAAGCGACGAAATTTCGAGAATAGCGATCCTTGCCGCACGGTAGCCGATCTAACTTAACCTATTATACGTAAAATGTACTAAAAGACTTGTTAGCTGTAGCGCCAAGATTCCAAGGACAATCGGTAGTTTATACGTGGTGTATAAACGACCGCTGTAACCTAACCTAACCTAACCTAACCTACGCAAAGTGAGTTGTATAGAAATGTAGTAAAATACTTTTTCAAAAATTTATACGTACCTATTTTTACTAGCTCCTTTACTGCGCAGTTTATGTTGAAGGATCTAGAAGAACAAATTCTGGGGAGGCCACAAAGAAAATGACTTTATTCTTCAGTATTCCCTATACCCTATAGATTTGTCATTCATTGGAGATTCTAAAATAAATAATGATTTTCATTTATTTGAATTATTTTTTATAATTTTTGATATATTCATTATTGACACAGTCTAAATTAGAATACACTCAAACTAACCTAAATTCTTGACAGATTAAATATATCCACATTTCAGGTATTATTATATCTTAACCTAAAATTAACTATAATTAAATAACAAAATTTTGTTATTTCTAATCTAATTAATTTTGAATTTGTATAATGTTTTATTAATTATTTGAAATAACAATTTTGTTTATTGTTCACATATAAATTGAGGAATTGAGATTAATAAGACGATTATGGTACACGAGTATTCGAGTATAGGTCGATAGTTTACTCGGTAATTACAATAATTATTTAAGTTCAAATATAAAACAAAATATTCGCAAATGAAATATGCGAAGCTATTCATTCCTGGACCACTGGACCATCAAAAAGCGACTACAGAAGAATAGGAAGAAATCCTGAAAAACGGTGTGCTTCACACCATTTAATAGTTGCCCTAGGACTTTATAATCTTCCACTAGTTGGACTGCTTCAGGCGATTTCTTTAATTAGTCTGACTAATACCAATGAATTATTTATTTGTTAAAGAATTATTTTAAAAGTAATAATGGCCAATTTTGGTCACCAATGAACCCGTCATTTTGACAGATGTATATTTATCAATTGATATAATCGAGTATAAATTGAAAGAAAACGTTTTTATTTTTAAAAATAGCGCGCATAATAGAAGGTCTGATTATATTTTAGCTATGTTTTACAAATTAAATCAGAATTAGTCAAACCTCAATGATAAAATTTTGAAGTAAATTAATATTTCAGACACTCAAACACAATGAATGTTAAATTATATATTTTTAGATTCTATAATAAATTATGCAGTTTCAGTTAAAAAGTTTTCTATTTATATAACAAACAATTCTCCATATTATTTTTATTGACAGAATTTTCCATTTTTGTCGATTGGGGTCACAGTCACAAGGCCATTTTTATATAGTATATAAATTTTATTATTGTGACATTAAGGATTTATATAGAAAGGCACCATAAAATAAATAATGTTTATATATAGAAAGATTTTGATATATAGTTTTTCATTGAATTGAAAGTATATAAATTAATTATTTTTTTTACTATAATTTCTAAAATTAAAGGTGCAAACTTTAATAAAATTAGAATTAATTTTAGGGAGGATATGAGGCCAGACTGCCAAAACTACACATAATGGGATTTTTTGACAACTTTTGACAGCTATCCCTGTCAGATAATTGTAATGCTGAAGATAATTTGAAATCGAATGAACTTTTCTGCAGAACAAACTGGAAACACTTTAACTACTCTAATATATTTCTATATGTTTCAAGTTTTTTTTGACAGTTCAAAGTGACAGTTTTGACAGACGCGGTGAGAGTATCTCTAGGGTAAATGTTTAACACAAATGCAACCTTGTTGTTGAAATTCAAAATAATGCTGTCAAATTTCATACACATTTGCCCATTCCTAAAGGAGTTCTATGTTCTGGTTCTAACACCATTTTTAATAGTTCATTATACAGCGCCATCTACTAGCAGAAACTTCATCGACCACCTTGTAAGGGCAGTGTTAATTTCAAACAAATTCTGCTATGGTAAATAACCATTTTAAAAAAAATCACTAAATATGAAAAGACCTGTACAGACGAAAGAATTGTTATAGTCTCAAAACCGCCAATTCTGCGAACTGTCAAAAAAAAAGTTGAAATATGAAATTAAGTGGAATCAGTTATACTGAAGGCTGTAAAAGTTAGATTTATTATATCTCCTTTACAACGTTATGTGTTTAGTTACCACTATTAACATTTTTGTTATAAATTGACCTAAAATTATATAAATTTATAGGTTATACTTCTAGATATAAAATCGCAATTTGAAAAAAAAACGTTATTGTTCCGAAATACTGTCTTTATAAACTATTACAAAATGGTCACAATTATTGATAACAATATCGTTTTTAAAACCATTTTAAATTCTTATTTTAAAGCTTTGCGTACTCAATTTAAAAAAAAAAAAAAAAAAAAAATCCTTTCAATGTCAAAATGTATAAAATCTATCAAAATGCCAAATTGAAACTTTAAATCTGTTCATATGTTAAAATGTCAAAATCGGTTATTCTTTTTGTTGTTGTTGTATATTTAGCGTAAATCTCTCTATACATGAAAATTTTCATTGGCATTTCATTTTTCATTCCAAATAAATTTGTATTTTCCAAAATTTCAGTAATACATGCAGACTTCCTTTATGGAATATCCTTCCTCCTATGTTATTCGATATTTTTTTATTTTTTTTTTCGAATTGTTTTTGATGTTCAAAAATTTTTTGTGATGCATCACTTGCAGCTGTTGAAAGTGTTGAAAAAATACACTATTGGAATAAAAATTTGTTTTTTTCAGGTTTGCAGGAGAGTTTATTTTTCTGACACAAAAAATAATAATAATAATAATAAAAATAATAAATTTTTAGCTATAAGGAAAAATATATTTTATGTTATGAAAATAAGGTTAAAAAAAATGATATTTACATAAAAAAGTGCAGTAAATAAAAATGATTTTTTTTAAAGTACCTTATAAATTTTAGGTTAGCTATTTTTTTTAAAAAAAAAAATTATTGAAGTACTTTGATAAAAAGATTATTTAAATTATATTAGGATTTTTAAATATTTGATAAAATAATAAGGGATTAATAAAATCACCTTGCAATGTCGACACAGACTATGGTGATGAATTTGGTTTCTTCTGTAAATATAGATATATAAATATGTATTTGCAAAGAGTGTTGCAAAGAGTGTTGATTACTTGCTGTATAATCGTAATTTGCTAGTGAAGAAACTATACTTCTATATATTTCCAACATGAACTCTAATACTAATTTTGGTCAACATTTACGTATTCATTTGATGTTACAGATCACATTTGGATTAAGTGAAACATTTGTTCTTATTAAAATGACCTCAACAGTTTTATATCACTGAAAATTGTTATTAAGCTAAGTAATCTAACAGCCAAATCTATAAGTTAATGCAAACCTATAAGTTAATGCATATAGAGCCTACACAGCTCAATCACTGCAGCTTCTATGAGCCTATTCAGAAGTAATTAATTAAAAGTTCTTTACGAATAAATACCAGATCCTTCACACAAGCTCCTTAATTTTAATCAGTTTTAACACTAGCTCTGAAAACCCACGATTCTAGATATAGTGGAGCCTAATCAGCCAGAGATGACTATGATTTATTTGCTTGTATTTAATAATTCGTTCATATTCTAGATGATTTTTATGGTCCTGATTCATGATAGATAATAATTCCTATATACCAGATTGCCTTAAATTACGGGTAAAACAATGGTTCAGGTTACTGGATTTTCTGAGTCAGCATTCTTTAAAATTAACCTCCATTTATCTCTGTGTTTCGCATCTGTTTTTCAATATATTTTATATGCTAGCTTCGCTTCCAATACTGCATCTTGTTATGCTGTCTGTAAGTTTTGTGAACCGTTTTGTGAAATTTGTGAAAACGTCATAAAAGTTGGATTAATTTATAATTAAATGGCGTCGCTTCGGATCAACTGCGATGAGACTATCTCGCAGCTTTAGAATAGGTTTCATCATATTAATATTTAATGTTATGGTCTATTATCTGGCATTATTATAACCTGCTCAGTGCCCTTAAGTTAGAAACGTATACAAGTTGATAACAAAATGTTGTCATATTTCGTCGAAATGGTAAATAGTTTCGTCGAAATGGTTAATGGTTAGCTGAAAACAGGCTGTCAATTATAGTTAAAAATCAAATTTATATAAAATATTTCATAATTTATTTTTCAAAATCTTTTTGTTTTTTAATAAATTACAAAATTACAGACTTTAAATGTACTTCAAACAAACCTCAAATTGATTGCGGTTATACTTTTTGTGGTAAATATTCCAATTTTTATTAATTTTTTTTTTTTTTTTTTTATGCTATTCTGGGTAAAATTCTAGCAAATTTTATATTTTATTGCTATTATTAAAAAGTTTGCAGTGAAATGCAAATTATTATATTTTTTTTAAAACAATATTATTTTTTTTGTGGGTCAAGCGTTTTTAAAGTATTTTCTGCTGATGATCATAAATTTACATTTAATTTTTTTTGTTTCACATATTTCAAATTTTTTAAAAAAATCATAAAATTTATTACCTGCGTTTAATAAAAAAATCTTTAATAAAATGTTACTTTAAAATACTATAAAAAAAAATATGAAAAACAAATGGACTATTAAAATAAATCATTTCAACAAGAAAATAATTTATTACAATTGTTAAATTACAATTTGTATTTACAAAATAAATAAAATTTTGCCATTGGAAATTTGAATAAATTAAATTTTTCTTATATAACTTTTTAATGTGAATATTATCCATAAACTAATTACTAATTGGTTGGTTGATTCTTAAAGGTGATTTCTAAAATTCACCCACGCACTGTTTTTTAAAACGTTTATTTTGTACACTTTGTACAGCATTTCCAACCCTTATTTCATGTTAAATGGAAATCAATATTTCTTTATATTTCGTTAAAGTTAGCTCAAGAAATGAAGATTTAATTTTGTATATTGTGGTTGCAATATTTCGTTCTTCATCGAATCTTCCTGTAACATGATAATTTTAAAACACACCTAACAGATTTAGATATGCTCCAGTTGAAAAATCAGTAAGTAATTTAATATCAATCTGTTATTAATTGCTAAGACAAATTAGATCTAATTAGAATTTGGAGTTTACGAAAAGAGTTTTGTACGTACACATCCTGAATAGTTTTTTTCAGCTAGGTTATAAGGAGTTATTGGTAGCCATATATCTTGGTAATTCATCAAGATCTTCGATTGTTGATTGAATTTGAGGTAGAAATTACAATTAATTTCATATTGCTAGTCTATTGAAATTAGCTTTGCAATAATTTACCAACCCACAAAATTTGGTAATAATTTTACCAAATTTAAAATGGATGTACCAATACACCATTTTTAATTAAAATTTAGTATAGATCGATGTGCTGTAAGGAAAAGAAATAACCATTGACGAAAATGGACAATGAACCTTCAAGTTGGCTTCTTGCCAATGAATCAATCAATTAATCAATATTTGTATTCCACTCCTTACGAGCCAATGAATCAATTAATTAATCAATATTTGGTTATGTACAGACAATATACTTAAAGGAGTTGCAGCTAAATATTCTTTCAAAAACCAAAGCAATTTATTTCTAAAAAAATTTTGTGGCCTCAGTTTCTGCAATTTGCATATATTTCATATTCAATTATTTGTAATTAATTTAGTTAATTAATTACTACATTTTCTAATTCCAATCAACCAGTTAAATTTTCTGCAGTTTGCAGTGCTTCAGTTTCTTCATTTTCATCGTCTTTACTCTGATATATAAATTTGCAACCGTCATCACATATTTTTAATGTCCTGTCTTTCACTGAACTTATACATGTGTAAAACATAGAAATGAAGTAAAAATCCTTCGTAATTTCTTAATTTTTTTATCTTCTTATCCTAAAAATCCTTTTTTTTTTTGGTGTTGTCTTTTAAACCAAAACTAAAAAAAAAAAATTAACTTTATGTAACTCCAGAAACATTTTTATCTTAATGTCCTGCGGGAATTACATATAATATATTATAAATCCATTTAAATATACACACAAACTAACAGAAAATAAATTATAATTTTTTTCTTATAATCAAAAAAAAAAAAATCCTTTTGACCTAAAATAGAAAATACAAATTTTCATTTTCATTTTTTTTTTCTTGTTGTTATTTAAGTAATTTATTTATTTCTATTATTATTATCTTTTTTTTTTTTTTACCTGATTGTGTACAAAATAAATATTTTTCCTATATCCTTGTAAAAAAAAAAAAAATTAAGGATATTATGTAAAATATTCGAGTCATGCAGAAGAAAAAATGAATATAAAAAATTCCAATCTAATATTAATTTAGTGGAAATTTTGTAAATTTTTCGTATTATGGTCTTAGGAAGGATACTCTCTAAATATACAGGAATATAAGAATTTTTGGGATTCGATAGGTTAATTTAGTATTAATTTAGCTTATTTTACAATGGAATTGTTTTAATGTAAATAAATATTATTATGGTTATCACTGATATTCATTTAATGATATATTCTTTTCACAAATAAAGGTGTACACATACCATAAATGAAACTGTCCAAAGTTACAAAAATGGTGGAAGTAAGTTATATCTACTAATATTAATTATATGAATACCAGAAACCTTTTCGATTACCTAACAATCTTAATCTGATTCTCATAAGACTTGAACAGTCGAATAAAATGAGTTACTTACATCCTCCATTCTGATAGAGATTCAGTCTCTTATTTCAAGTGTGCAGTGTCTCAACAAAAATCTTTAAATTATTTCTGTAAAGTGTAAAGATGCAATATTACTCAATTTTACCATCTGCCAGATATTGTAAAGTTACCTTAAAACTATGTTAGTAAATCTGTCGAAACCCTTGTGAGAAATTTTACACGTAAATTATGATTAAACTTACACTTTTAAAACTTTCTGGTGGATTTGTCAAAATCCATAATTTCAATGCTTAGTAAAAAGTGGCAAATTATGTTTTCTTTTAGGCAAAGTAGCTTCGGAATCTTTCAGGAGCCAATTGACTTCCATATATTCTATTTTTTGTTAACGTGAATGTCAAAAACGGAAGTGTCAAAAGTTTGTATTAAAAAAATCTGTGGTATGGTAGCATGTTCAAAAATTAATTACACAGTTTTCGATGGTGCAGTGTATCGTAAAATTTATGTAATCAAAACAACTAATATTGTGACACGCCAAGTTGTAGTCTGTTGTACAGGTTTATCTAATTTTAGTTGAAGAGAATTTGATATTAGTTTATAAGGGATCCGTTCAAAATTTTAAAATCTCGATATACATTCGAAATTTGTTACAAAACTCTTAAGACGTTTCCAAATTTTTGAACAATAAGCATTTTTTCTGTTGGGATATAATACATTTTTAAATTTTGTAACTTTTAGGATTTTGAATTCCTTGACACTGTTATTATAACTAATAGGACGATTGAAGTTCCTGAGAAATATGGTACTATTGGCAGAAGGAAGAGAAGTCTTATTGGAATTAAAATTATTAATTATTATTAGTAATTCCCAAATTTCATTCATTTAGAAAGTCGTTTTAAAAATTAAAATTTGTATTAATTGTATCCTTGAAATTGGTGCGAGGTCGAAATAAATTTAAACTATAAAAATTTAATAAAATTATATCAATTTAAAATATTTTCAATTGATTCAACTTTTTTATTAAAAGAAAATTTTTTAATTTATAATATTATACAAAGAAAATTCCACAATTTTTAAATTCAACATTTTCTATTTTTCTTTTTTTTTTTTGCAAAGGCTTCCGAAAATTTGTAGGGGCAATCCAATCAAACCAACAATTTGCTTTTACACCCCCAACTAAAAAAAAAAAAAACTAAAAATCATTTTGAACAAGAATATGTTTAGAAATTGGTTTATTTAAGCGCAAATAACATATATAAAATTGTAAAATATAAAAAAGGATTTTCAAGGATATTATTATTTATTTCAAGTATGTACACATTTATACTTGACCTTTTTCGTCCTTATGAGAAAAAAAAAATTTATATATTTCTTTAGAAAAATACCCTCAAACCATAAAAAAACAAAATGAATTTTCATCTTTTGAAAAGGACTAAATTTTTGATATTCGAATATATTCGATTTTCCATTGGAAAACTTGCTTAGTCAAGTGGACAATTTAGTTAATAATTTTTCTTTATGTTGTGTGGGATTTTACCAGTGAAAATTCTTTGAAGAAGCAGCAAATTTTTCCTTTTGTTAGGGGCAAGAATATTCAAACAAACAAAAAAACAATATAATTTTTAAAGATATTTTATTTTTTATGATATTTTATTAATAATTTTTTTTTATTTAACTTTGTTGATAACATAAATTCTTTACAACGATTGCAACAAAATTTTATTTTTGTTGGAAAATGTTTTTTCAATTATTATAATTTATGTTATTAAAGGAAATTTGATTTAAGTGGAAAAATATTATATAAAGGATAAATATTTTTATTAAAGGATAAATATCATAAAAAAGTAATCATAAAAAATCAATTTTGTAAAGTGAATTTAAAGAAATGCTTTGGGCGAAAAGTCTGTTATCGTATATATAAATAATTAATTAGGAATAAATTAATATTTTAAGTAATAATTACCTACAATTAACCAACAGCTTTTATTTGATAGCACAAAGTCTCATTCCCCTAATCAACTTCCACATAAAGTTCTAACTCCTTTGGAAGATACTAAGAGGGAATGTCATTTTTTATTGTTTAATTTCTATATGCAGTGGTTTACATTAGACCACAGCTCATACTATCAGTTTCAACAATGAAGTTTATATTCCGGTGTTTTGATATTCGTATTTAGTTTCCAGAATTGGTGATTTAAATTTGTGTTCACAATTATCTGATTTGTCCTTAGCAGACTTTTCTCTTCGTTTATATCTCAAGGATAGAATGTATACGAACAAACCAGAAACACAAACACTTCCACAATTTAAAAAGCCATCGAGGAACTTATTGATCTCCGGAACAAGACGGGAATTTTCGAATTTTTGTGATGTTAATCATAATAAATTTTGTAAGAAATTAACTTTATTTTACCGGTGATTGTCCGATTTCGTGATAGTTTTACTGTGATAGCTAATTTTGTTATGCGTAAAAATGGAATTTCAGTCCTTTAGATGGTGTTTCTTTTCGTTATTAACACTCTAATATACAAAATTTTCACTAATTATTACAAATTATTCACTCTAATATACAAAATTTTTTAATGTAAAGTAAATACTAATAATTAATAATTCAAAATATGAATCATCAAATTAAGGCATTGATCTTCAAAGTTTCCGTACACCCACTAATCGTTCAGAGTTATATCAAACATTTTCTAGGTAATCTGACAATTTTTCTGCTATAATTACTAGGAAACCATTTAGTAATTGATTTAGTCCACCCTTCCATCATTCAGAATATAACCAGCCCAATGCCATTTAAAATTTTTTGAATTTTCTACCACCATCTTTAAAATTAGTCAATTCTTTTATTGTTAAACTTTATATTCTCTGTTTCCTGTTTACTTTTAATTTTAGTTGAAGAGAATGATTTATTCATTACGTTCTTACTAATTCTTACTTTCATATTTAATCTCGATATTAAATATATTATTGATAGTGCAGAATTGTATCTACCTTGTTATGCATCTATATCAATTTACATTTCCACTATCGATTGAAAAATGACACTTAGTTGACCCAAATGAACATAATCTTCAACGTACTCTATACATTTTTTTCTGTCTAATTGAATGAGAATTTCTTCAGAATTGAGCATTACTTTAATTTTAATTTGATTAAGTAATCTCAAAACTAACTTTTATCCACTCTGTAGAAAACTTATTGAGCATAACTTTTCAATCTTTAGCTTTAGATTGTATTTAAATCTAAACATTTTGTTATGCATTTCGATACTTTCTCATAAATATTTTTATATTAAGTAATTTTCCATATCAATTTTTGACAATTTAGTTTTATTTAATTTTATGAAAACGAAATATTTCTTTTTCTAAATGTTCCACACCACCTGAACTTCCACTATAAAACAATGTGTTTTTCTGTTTTGTTTTTACTTCTTCTAAGTCTATTTCCAAGGATTAAATGCTATACATATTTTTATGTGTTCAAGGGTAACAAAAACAACAAACAGAGAAAAGAGAACATAAAACATATAAAATCATTTTCAAAATCACATATTAAAGTGCATGCACATAACAAAACAAGGACTCTAAGGATATGAATACAATTTTTGTTGTATTTTATTTTTTTATGTCATATAATGTAGAAATATATAAACAATAATGCCACTCCAGACTTGGATGTTTGGAGGCGTTTTTGTATGCACAGAAATCCTTTTATAATCACATATATATTTATATACGTATATATGATAATCTGTATAATACTGATGGAAAATATATTATAGAACAAAAAAAAAAAAAAAAAAATTGGAAAATAGAAAATAGAAAAACGAGTTTTTTTTTCATATGACGCGTCATTGTAACATTTTTTATAGTGAGATATTCAAGAGGAGACAAAATGTTAAAAAAAAAAAAATATTTCTTTTAATGATATTTTATTTTATCCACTAGAAAATTCAAGAAGAAAAGTTCAAAAAATTTACATTCTGGTATATGGAAATATAGAAGATCTTAGAGCGCATAGAACTCTTTATACAACGGTGTAGGAAAATTATACAAAAAAAAGAAAAAGAGTGTACGAAATGAAAATATTTGAATATTTTGCTTGCCTATATGAAAATAATTTATACATTTTTGCTTAAGGTCGATGTACAATTTCATGATGGTATCTTGCCAGATTGAATGGCAAAACATTAAATATTGTCATCAATATTGATTTATACATGATTTATTTAGACAATTTAATGGATTTGCAAGTTCTTCTTTTTTAATTATATTATTATTTATATTTTATTTTAGGTTAAAATAGATGACAGTTCTGTCAAAATTTGAAAATTCATTTTTATTATCGTTCAGAATTTCCACACAATTTTATGTTATCATAATCATTATTTAAAAACAGAGGAATGTTTAAGTTGTTCCATTTGTTGGCGTTAGCGTCAAATTTATAAGTGCCCCAGTTTTTGCTGTCGTCAGTTTGAAAGACTCCTAATATCTCATCTCTAAATTCAACAATATCACAGCAACTAGAACTAAAATGGAAATAAATATATTTCTTAATTGCAAAAAATAATTCCGTTGTTTAATTCTTACTAATATTGAATTACTCCTTTTGGTTGGAAAACAACAGATAAAGAGTCTCTCCATTTGTTTGTCCTTAAATCAAATATTTTTCCACCATAAATGGAATTAAAGCAGTACACAGAACCGTTTGAGAGAAGTACAGTTTGATACGTTTCTGGTGCATCTCTTGAAACTATATTCCATTCACCTTCCCTTGGGTCGTATTGTTCTACTATTTTTGAAGACCATGAACCACCAAAAGCATAAACCGAATTGTCTAATTAGGAATTGAACAGATAAAATAATAATAATTTCAAATATAAAATATTACCTCTAGTTATTATTCCAAAATTCCCTTTACTTTCATTCATTGATGGACCTTTAGTCCATTTTAAATTTTCAAGATCAAAAACTTCTGTAGATCCTTTATTTGTATATCCTCCACAAGAATAAATTTTGCCTTTCAAATTGAATAATTTATGTCGGCACCGACTTTCAAGCATGTTGGGCAATTCATTAATTTTACGCGATGAAGTATTCCAAAATTCAAAATTCGCAACATCTATGCCTCGGTTTCTGCCTCCTGAAATATAAATGTTCTCCTTGAAAGCAACAGTTGCAAATAATTTTGGTTTTCTAGTTTCAAAAGTAAATTTTTTCGTCCATTTTGATTTATTCCAGCTTAATTTGTAAATGCCGTCATTCGTTGTTAAATAAATATTTTTTATAAACTTGCAATTGACAGAATTCAATTTTGCTTCAGATTTTTCATTCAATTGGTTTTCAACAGATCTCAATTTTTGAAATGTAATGCCAATTATTTTCTTTACAAATTCTTGATTATTTTGTAATATTTCATCTGATATTATTTCATTTTCAATAAAATCATCAGAAATTTTCGTAAAATCCAAATTTTTAATCAAGTCCATAAGATGCAAATTTCTAGATTCCAAATCTGATTTGGCCCATTTTGCTATGAATTTATATAAATCTTCTTGATCAATGATAAGATTTTCCTGAGACGTAATGAGTTTAAACTGAAAGTCATTCACAATTCGGTAACGATTATTATTTTTAGTTCAAATAAAATAGAAAATTTACCTCATCAGCAGTTAATTTCATAACGTTATGTTCCAGGAAACTTTTGGAATTTGATTTAATAATTTGAAGACATTCAACTTGAAGGTTTTTACTTAAGTATTTTACTATGTACAGAATGAAAACCAGAAGAAAAATTTAGTACCAAAAATAATTCAACATTTTTTTTTACCTGAATCTTGTAAATATTGCAAACAATTTTCAATTTTCATATTTTCAATTAATATTTCGGAACAAAATTCTTGCAGTTCCGATAGTTGAAAGTATTGCGCTTTAATAAACAAATTTTTCGCATTTTCTGATGAAATATTTGCGTTTCCGGTGTAAAAATATTCAACTAAAATTTCCAAATCTGCAATTGTCACGTCGTCCACTAATTGTATTACTTCTTGACGTGTTTCTACCAAATCGGCTGAAGTTCATAAAAGAAATAATTTAATATATAAAATAAATTAGGAAAACCTTCGTAACTCACAATTGAATAATCCCTTAAAATATGGACACGATGCGGAAAGAATGTTCTTATGAACTTGCATGGTTTCACCATCAGTCGATCTTAAAGTCAAGTCGGTGAACTAAAATGATTTAAAACACTTAAAAAATTTAAATATTAATAAATTTTGATATTTCAAACCTTGCCAGTTTTACGATATTCGTTTAACTCATTATTTCGGTGTGTCGATAAAGAAGGATTCTCGAAATGTTTCATTATTATTGTCTATTTAAGGATTTCGATAATGTAAGGAAAAAAATGACCTGTAATTTAAAAAAAAAACTATAAAGAATATTTCAAAATTCGTAATTAAAATGATTTCATTTCAAACTTTTTAATTATCTTAAACTTTTTAATTAAGGAAATACTATAAATAAAAATTATAGGTTACATCACTCTTTGTTTGTCGTTATATGTTAAAAGAGTTGAAAATTGAATTTACAAAAATAAAATAAAAATTTATTAATAATTCATTTAAAAATAGTCAAATTCAATTAAACGAAAAATATATAAAATAAATGAATAAATTAATACTACAAAATTATGGCAATTGGTCTATTTTTCGAAATATTTGTCTAAAGTTTGCTGAACAGTTTTTTTTTGTGTCTGAAGGTAAATTTGCTTGTAGCAATTAATATCGATTGCTACCGCACGAGATAACTTCAAACTTCGTTCGCTGTCAGCAATAACCAATAACATATGAATGTAAACATTGATTCCTTGAAATACCAAAAACTATGATGGAAACAGCGTTTTAGAAAATTCAAAAATTTTAATTTAATGTTTTTTTTTATTACATTCTTTGAAATAAAGTGATTAAAAAACTCAGTGCTTAATTCAGAAGCGACTCATTATCGAAAAAATGCAAATGAAGTTTTCCTATATGCGGTTGGCTTTATCATTCATTTATTTATCATAAATTGAACATAAAAAAGCTGCTATTTAGGGGTACCTTAGCAGAAAACTGGTATTTTGTAATTTACAGTATGTTCGTAATTTTGATAGGAGACCCACTAAAAATTTTTATAGGCACCAGCACTAAACCAACTACATTACAAAACTAATATGAGTACTAAATTTCATTAGAATCGTATAATATTCACGATTCACCATATGATCTAGATCTAGAATAAATGAAATTTTAATCGGAAATTTTACCATGGACACCCTGAAACTATAGACCTGTATCTGGGTATGCTTGTGCACATTCGTGATACCAATCTATGTACCAAATTTCATCCAAATCTGAGATTTGAAATTTTTTCGTAGGGCAAAAATACAGAGGTCTCCACATAAACGGGGAAATCTAACATGAACCCACACAAAGTATCGATCTCATCTTGTACGGGTATCAGGATTTAGTATATGTAAACCTGTGTGCCAAATTTCATTAAATTCTGACGAGCGGTTCTAGGAAATTTAGTTGTGTACATACAAATTTTCCGCACACGTTCGTGTACGCGTACTGCGGACACATTTTTTTGCATTTTCGGACTCCGCGACTTCGAAAATGTCTAAAAAAAAATATTCAACGAAATCTATTTTTTGACCATCAACTCCATCACAATACTTCATAGTTATTCCATAACTACTTGTAAAATAATTAAATTTACTTATAATTTTTAACATACTTTATTTTTTTAGGATCAAATTTCACTTTTTGTTTTTATTAATTTTTGAAAATATTATTTAATTAAATTTTAGATAAGAATATTATTTTATAAATTTGCTTCAATATTTTTCAACAGTTTGACTTATTAGCACAAATTTAAAATATATACTGAGAGCTCTAACGACTGAATTTAAATATTTATGCCAATCTTTAATATTTATGCGAATTTCCTGTGTATTTTAATATATGTTAAGGGTTGGGTATGGAAGCTTAAGTGCCAATCCCACCAAAAACAGAAACAGAAACTTTTTTTTGTTTTTTTACTTTTCTGTTCCAGTTTTGACATTGCACACCCACCAAAAACAGAAACAGAAACAGAAAAAAAATCTTTTTTGACAACCAAAACAGCTAATTTTTTTCATAATGTCATGGCTGCAAACGAAATTTGATAGAAATGTGCGTCTGCAAACTTCTGCAAACAGAAATTGAAACTTTGAAAAACAAAGTTTCATTTTCTGTCCGATAAATTGAAAAACAGAAAAATGAAAAATTCGAATTCTGGAACAGAAAAAATATAAAATCGTTTTTTATAAAAATAAAGCGATTTCAAGCAATAAAAATAAATTAGACAAATATTGTTTGTTATTTTATATTATTTTACAAATACTTTTAGCTGAAAAACCCTGAAAATTGGAAAATATCGTAAGTTTAAAAAATTAAAAAAAAAAAAGTTTCTGTTTCTGTTTTTGGTGGGATTGGCACTTTACATTACAAAATCTTGCATTACAAAATCTTGCATACAAAATCCTGCATTAGAAAATCTTGCATTACAAATTCTATCATTAAAATTAAACAAAATCTTGCATACAAATTACGCGCGCAATTATTTATTTTGTTCGACGAAATAATATATGGCATATAATTAAACTGGAACAGGGACATCATTATCAAAATTGAGTTTTTGAAGCGGATTGCTCAGAATATTATTTTTAATTTTGTTATCGCAAGATTTTCTTGTGCTAGATTTTATTATTGCAAGATTTTAATGTTGCGAAATTAATATAAAAATACAAGATTTTGTTACTGAAATTTTTTGTGATGATGTCTTACATATCGCTCCCATATGTTAATATAGGTTCAATGTTTAAATATCGTAGATTATTTTTTTATCAACTTTAATCGATATATCATGAACATGATCTATATTTAGGTATTGATAACTTATTACTGTAGCCATCGATCACTTTATTATCATTTTATTAGGTAAATCGTAAATAATCTTCTTCGTGTTGTGATATAAATAATTACCATTTTAATAATTATTAAATTAATTATTAAATTACATTCAACATTTATGTAAATTATAAAGCAATAAAACCAATTAAATTTCAAATAAATTAATGTATACTGTGAAGTTAGCATTTATTACTAAAACGAAATACTAAAACGAATAATTCTTACTAGTATCGTAGAGATTACGCTAATATCTAACACCATTTTTTGGTTGGAAAACTGCAGATAATGAGTCATTCATTTGTTGGCCTTTAAATCAAATATTTTTCCACCATAAATGGAATCAAAGCAGTACACAAAACCGTTTGAGAGAAGTACAGATTGATGCGTGTCTGTTGCATCTCTTGAAATTATATTCTACTTACATTACTTTTGGTAAAATTGCTCGACTATTTTTAAAGGCGATGAATTTATATTATAACCACCAAAAGTATAAATTGAATCGTCTAAATTGGAATCAACCAAGTAAAATAATAATAATATTAAATATAAAATAAATTTACCTGTAGTTATTATTCCAAAATTCCATTTACTTTGATTCATTCATGGACCATTAGTCCATTTATTTCAAAATCAAACAGTTCTGTAGACCCTGTATATGTCATTCCTCCTCCACAGCACTAAATATTTCCTTTCAAATTAAATAATTTATGTCTTAACATACTTTCAGGCTATTAAATCAGAAAGTAAATTTTAGTAAATTATTATAGAGGCATCATAAGCTAAGCTATTGAAAAAAAATATTAAACATTTTTTAAAGACATATGTTATTTGAATAGAATGAGATGTTAGCTAAAACAGAAGTTTAAACAACTAACATCAAGTATTTCGTGATGATTCTGGTTGTTAAATGAACTGCAATTTTAGTAAGTATCAACTTGATTTGTAAGACATGCAAATATCCTACAGATTTTTAAATTTGTATTTACAAAGTCATGAATATAATAATGAAAGATATTTATTATGTCTAAGTTTGCTATTGATTCACACCCTTTTTATTGATCTCTTGAACTGAAATTCGAATAGATAATGTTTTTAATTTGGGAAGACACAATATTGATAAATTGTTGGTACACTTCACTAGGTTATGGTAAAATATTATTCATAGCTTTTTCTCTCTAATCCAAGATTCAAAATGTTTATCCTTAACGAACTTCTTTAATATGCAGGGATAGTACCAATAATCAGGGTTTAATAGTTATATACAAAATCTTTGACTTTGAATCATTGCGTTTATATCAGTTGCACTGATTGAATGTCTGACATAATTAATATTTCTTCATACAAATCCAGGCCTAGTCAGTTAGTTATTTTTCGGAGTATTTAGTCAGTATTTTAACTAATTTTAATTTTAATATTGTATTTTTGTTTAATATAATTTGTAATAAAAGATTTATATGCCTACATTGCTGAATATAAAGCATATAAATTTGATGAAAGAGCTTTTCACACCATAAATAGACTTACAATCTGACTAGGTCTTCAGCTAAATTTCACTTATTTAATTTAATAATTATTTTCAATTAAACGCTATAATTATAATAACTAATTACAAAACTTTTGCGTTCAAATAAAAAAAAAAAACTATTAACTAGGGGAATTTGATAACTCGTAGATATGTTCCACAGTGATTTATGTCCAACATAAAATGATAATTAATAGTACATGTCAACGCAGTTCACATCTTCTAAGACGTATCTTTCATGTTTTTAATATAATTCAAAATTTTGACTAAGACGCGAAATTTCATGACCCCAAATTTAATTGACATTTGATAATAATTATATGAACATAATATCAAAATATACTTCAGAAATTACTCACTGAAGCTATTGGTTTCAAGTGAACCAACTGGAATAACAGTGAAATATAATTGAAATCGGTTGACAATTTACTGTATGGGTGAATTGATTTCATAATATATAAATGATAATTTTAACATGGACCCACTAAAACTACAACTTCAAATTTTACATGCACAACTACAAAAGAAAGCTATCATGTGTTCCAAATTAATGATTATTATTATTATACTTTACTCTCTACTCTAAAACATATAAAATATTAATCAATAATTTTAAGCATGGACCCACTGAAGTAATCTACTGACCCCTACTTAAGTAGACAACTGAATAATCACAAAATCAAGCTGTGTATCAAATTTAATTGAAATTGGATAATAATTAAATGCTATATAGAATCAATTAATAATTTGGAAACGTATCTATGAACCCTCTGAAGATACAGACTCGAAATTTCAGGAGTATACCAACTACATGACAAAATTAACTTGTTTGTGTGCCAATGTAATTTTTAAACCCTCCAACCTCGAAAATGTTCAGAAAAAAAAATTCATTAAAATTAATTTTTTTTTATGGCCAAGTCCGATACAACACTCCTAGTTAATCTAACTAAATAAAATTTACTTAATAAAAAATTATTTAAAATAATAAAAAAAAAACATCTTTTCTTGACCCCGACGTGATTTGAACACGCAACCTTCTGATCTGGAGTCAGACGCGCTACCGTTGCGCCACGGAGTCTTATATTCATATCATATTCAATATTATATTTAATCTTTAGAAATTCAAGGTTTCTTATTTTTTATTATGAATCATTAAATTTGAAATTTATTCTTTTATATTTTCATAAAAATTGAATTGTAAATATTTAAATATTTATAAAAATTTGCTAAACGTTTACAATTTGTGTACAAATTTATCATTTTGGTGGTGTTCAAAGAAGTAAATGATGTGTAAAACATTCGTTCTGTTATCGCAAATTAAATTTTGCTAATTGAGTGCGAATTTATTTTAAGATTTATTTGATTTTCTGGAGCATTTTGTTTATAATTTAAATTTTAATTTATTTATAGAATAAAATTTAAAAAAAAAATTTTTTTTTATTTGTTTTTCATTTTTATTTATATAGGAAATATTTAATTTGGAAATTATTTATGAAATTTTTAAAACTTTATCAATTTTTGATTAATTGAATTTTTATAAGAAAATTTATGATCTCTAAGAGAAAAATTTAGAATTTATGTTTAAAAATAATTGATTTTAAATTATGAAATATAAAAGAATATTTTGTTAATTAGATTAGAATATACTTCGAGACAGGTGGGAATTCGGGACGTTAATTAGCTAGAGATAGAGTAATCAACAATCTCTAACAGATTCTTCACATGTTCACGTAACCAAGAAAATGGGAAATTACAGGTTTTGCACTCCAATCCAAATTCAACCTTTTGCAAATCAATTCCAACTTTTTGCAATTCAAATCCATCCAAACTGATTAAACGGTTTTATGAAGATTATAAATAATCTTTACATCAATTAACATTGAATAAATTAATATTAACAAAAGTAAGTTAAGAAATTAAATTTTTTATTTGATTAAAATAAATAAGACAATAATTAATATAAAAAATTTCATATTATTAGTGATTTCCTGTAGCGGCTAATGGCAATTATCTATAGTGATTCTCCTGCAGCGGCTAATGGCAATTGCATATATACATATGTGTATAGTAATTATTGCAATCTCCAGGAGTGATAGTTACCACTTATTGTTCAATTTGGAGCATTTACACGATCAGCTCATAAATTTCGAGCATAAAATTTAATTTTGGAAAAAACTCTTCAATTGGGTTCATCATTGGTGAATATGTTGGTAAAAAAAACAAGAGTACCTATGTCTTGTCTGGGCAACAAGATCACGAATTTCCCGAGTTTTATGAAGCCGAACGTTGTCTAATATTAACCACGCTTCTACAATCATATTTTCTTCTAATTTTCCAAATAAACTACGAAGGAAAAATATTTGAGTTTACAAATTAGACTGTGCAATTAATACTATTCCCTGAGTATTTATCGCTGCAATCAGGGATACATTCCGTCCTCTAACAGTTGGGACAACTACCCGGGCAGGTGTATTAATTTTTTGAATGATTTTTTTTTCTTCAAAAGGTTGAATTTGACTTGCAAAAGGTTGAATTTGATTTGCAAAAGGTTAAATTTGGAGTGCAAAACCTGTATAAAAAAGAAAATTTATTTGTTTAGATTATAGTGAAAATCAGCAGATATTATGATTAGCATTAGCCAATATAATTTACGATTCTATCTAGAAGTTAAGACTGATTTGATGATCCCATTTTCAAAAAGTGTCTCAATCATTAAAACTAGAATTTTTATTTTAATTAACTGGTCTTATAATTCAATCTTCTGTTTTTTAAACTCATATAAAATACTAAATATTAAATTAAGTTTTGAAATGTTTAATAATATTATTAAACATTTCAAAACTTAATTTAACATTTAGTATTTTATATGAGTTTAAAAAACAGAAGATTGAATTATTAGACAAGTTAATTAAAATAAAAATTTAACAAAATTGTCCCACAAGTTGTTTTAAATGCGTATCCTTAATTAAATAAATTAATGCATGGATCTGCTGTGAAACTTTTTACATTTGAATTTAATGACACCTTCACTATTCATAAATCTAGCTGCAATGGCTTCAGATCTGACTTAATTAACATCAATAAATGCTTTATATATTAATAATTGAGGTTTTAATCCAGAATTAATTTAAAACAAAAGAATTCTTATCATTGATAAAGGTTAAATAAGAGTTTCGGAGTGAACCAATTATTTGTATGGATAAGTGAGAACAAGCAGAAATATGGACATAATTAGTAAGAGGATACGATTTTTTTTAGCTCAATGCACTTTCTCGAAATGCTGAGAAAATACAATACTATCCACAATGATTAAGCTCAGTATACATAGACATACAGAGTAATTAAAGATTAGCAGCCATCTGCTTAGTAAAAGCAGTATACATTTTAGAAATATAATTAAATTGTTAATATAATGTTCAAGCAAAAGCTGGTAAAAGAAATATTTAAACTAATTAATGAACAATTTGGAAAAAACTTGACATAATAACTTAATAGTAATCAATAGATTACCACTTGCTTTCCTATAGACTTCAGAAATTTTTAACTTAGAATAACTGATTTAAATAATTTACTAAAATCCCAGCATCATCCAAAAAAATTATGTTCATTCCTACCGATTTTAAAATATCCTTTAAATGATTCAATTTTAAATTTCGTTATTAACTCGATGATTTTCAATTTTGATGGAATTTCATTTTTAATTTTCGATACTTAACTCTTAAGATCAGAACGTTCATTTGGCTGAATAATCTATTGATAAATCAGAATTTTTATATGGTGCATATTTCAGTAACAGTTGCATCTAATTCCGTAAATTTACCATATTCATATGGATCCGACTTACGCAACATAAGTTTTTTCGATTCGCTATAGTCTAATATTTAGAACGATATGTTGCATCAGATGAAAATGACTTCTTCACATTTAAAATAATAAAAATGATTGCTTCTGTTCATTTTGAAATAATTAATATTTTATATTTCGGTTTCTGAATTAAATGCTGTTTCAGTGACTTTCGGGATTAATTTCATACAATTATTAGCTATTTTTTATTAATATTTTAGCCAAAATTTGATAATTTAACGTATTTAGAAACTACTATTTCTTCCATTTTTTTTTAATTAAGGTGAAGACCAGTACTTATTTCTTCAGCCGTTTTGCCATCAGTACCAAAATATCCCATTGGTATACATAATTGTATACTTAATGATGATAAGATAACAATTTTGGTAGAATTATTTTTTGAAATTTGTTGGCAAATTTCTGTTGTAAATCCTGACCCAGGTGATTTTTCTGGGTTTTTTCCCCTGACAAAAGCGATTGTAAGATGGCAACAGAGTAACTCAACTCCAACAAATTGGTAAACTATAGAAGTGTTAGGTATGGATTTAAAGTCAAAATTTGTATAATCTAACAATACAGTTTCGTATTAACAAATGTAATACGCCAGTTTTTCTGTCGAAACGAACAATTAAAGCCATTTTTTTAATGAATTCCCAATTTTGTTTTAACTATTATTATCTCAGTGTAAAATAAAATAGCTTTTATAAGAAACGGAATGGTTCGCAGTTTCAATTGCAAGCAATTCTTCAATTTTTTCCAATTTTATTGTAAAGCTTTGACTTTGGTAGAGTTATTCATTAACTACTCCTACTATTATCAACTAGATCGGTAATAGGTGGCCTAATTTGTAGATTTTTGTTTATGATTTCTTATTACCGAGACATATAGACCAATATAATATTAAATAATATGTATTTTAAAGACGTAGTATAGTATTGTATAATTCTATATTTTTTATAGTGTTTTGTTGCCAGTTGCCATGTTGCCCATTTCATTATTGCACAATTTATTTGAAACATGCATTTTAAAAATTATACTCGAAAGTCGGATATGGCACTAATTAAATCTGAATATCTCTATAAACGTTCAATAAACGTAAAAACTAACCATGGAAATGGATTCCTCGTATTTTTCTACATAGAAATGCATATGTATTTTATTTATTTTTGTACTCGGTGGCGTGTAGCACTTTCGAACTCTAGAGTATTGAATTAGGTAATCTTTTAAGTAGTTATATCTAATAGCAATATCTCATATAAATCACCTTGAGGTCATAGTGTTATTACCTTAATTACGTAACTCATAGTTAAGGAAAGTTTTTACATGGCCTGCATTATATATTTATATAATTCCATTTACCGATTGATATCTTAAACATATTAAATTAACTTTTTATAGACAAAGCCATAGTTTCGTAACTGATCCGGTTGTTCAAAATATTATATTGGTGTTTCGCAAATTTGATCCAGGTGCTCCAGAAAATTAAAAAGCAAAACGATATTTCGTATATATTTAAATGTAATTTTAATAGTTATATAATAAGTGAAAAAGTTTTATATCCAAAAAACATACATTCTGTAACAGTTTTGGACCTTATATCTATACGAATTGGTATTCACGTCATTAACTAATATAAAAACCAAAAAACGAGAAACACTTATTTAAATATCATGTCAATTTAGACTAATTTCAACTAATTTTCATAATTTCAACTAACAACAATTGTGACATATATCAAAATAGATTTAGCCCTAATTTCAATTATTTTGAAATAAATTGTTTCCCCCAGCATAAAATTGTACCTACTTAATGATATCTATACAGAAATTTAAATAATCATTAAAAATTTCTCATATAATAATGAAAATACTTAACAATATCAAAATAACAATATAAAATTTTCATATATAATTTTCTTTTGCTCTTCGTCGTCTGTCATTTCTATTATGTCTTCTATTGTCTTCCATCATACATGCATTTAATCTGTGATATGATTTTCAGTATGGCGTCGTATTACAATATAATAATAAAAAAAAACGATTTTTGTTTTTTAGATTAAAATTCATAAATTTTTCCCATCTTAAACAATTGTAGAACCCACCCAGCAGTCAACTTTATAAACAAAGATTCTGTCTATAAGTCTAGTAGGGTGTCTGCTAGGATAATTGAAAGATTTTCTTTATTTTCTTTTTGTTAATGGATGTGCAAGGATACAAATTTTCTGTCTATAACTAAAAATCATAACTTAAAGTCTATATAAGACTGACATTATTAAATCATTTTTGGTATTATAATACCAAATTTTAAAATTTTTTATATTTTTTTATTAAATTAAATTGTCCACAATGGAGGAATATCAAAAAAAAAAATCATTTTTAGGGTAATTTTTTTTAAAAAAGCTATAAAGAACGTCGAAAAATTGTTGGGATTTATTGTAAGTGTTTATCCTTATATCCTTAACACATTGATAACATAGAGCAAAGTCTTAAAAGTCAATTTAACAAAAAATAATATAAAAAATAAAATTTCGATTGAGAATTTAAGTGAATTTTATTCTTATAAAATGAATAATAATAAATGAAATTGAGAACTTATATGAATTTGGCATGGGAATGAAAATTTACATAATTCTTATTGGGATATTATATTTCATAAAAAAAAAAATTGAAAATTTTTATAGACGTGATATTATTTATGAATGATAGACACGTAGAAATTGTAGATTCTAAATATGTTAAGGAGTTAAAAAAGAAAATATTTAAAATCCTTAATATATTATGTAAAATAGTAAAATATTGGAAATAACCGGTACACAAAAAAAAGAAATAAATCATAAAAAGGAGACGCCGGTAATGTGATTGGCAATAATAGCTCTAATACCGAACTATGTTATGTTATTTTGTGTATATGACAACTATTTATCGACCTAATTTGTAGCATAAATCAGGAACCAGATTATTTAACGGAAATAACCGGTAAAAAAAGAAGAAATAAATCATAAACAGGAAACTCCGGTAATGTAATTGGCAATACTAGCTCTAATACCGAACTGTGTTATGTTATTTTGTGTATATGACAACTATTTATCGACCTAATTTGTAGCCTCTAAATCATGAACTAGATTATTTACCGGAAATAACCGAAAAAAAAGAAATAAATCATAAAAAGGAGACGCCGGTAATGTAATTGGCAATACTAGCTCTAATACCGAACTATGTTATGTTATTTTGTGTATATGACAACTATTTATCGACCTAATTTGTAGTCTAAATCAGGAACAAGATTATTTACTGGAAATCACCGGTAAAAAAAGAAGAAATAAATCATAAAAAGGAAACGCCGGTAATGTAATTGGCAATACTAGCTCTAATACCGAACTATGTTATGTTATTTTGTGTATATGACAACTATTTATCGACCTAATTTGTAGTCTAAATCAGGAACCAGATTATTTTAATAACAATACCAGAAAATCTAAATAAAATTGGTACTAACGAAAGAAATTATAAACAGACAACGCCGGTAATAGGTTTTTTTTAATAAATTACTTTCTAATTCATAAATTAGAAAGTGTAATGAATATACAAATTTGTGGAATAATTACCGACAAAAATTTGTAACCTCAATCAGGGATAATACTATAATACCAAAAAGTTCATATTTTTTACGTATTAATTCCCTAATGATGATAACAATTATGTTCTTAACCAACACATATCGTCATCATAATTTCAAAATCGTATAACAAAAAAATTAAAAAGGAAATTTATCAAAAAAGAAAAACTAATTTTTCTTAAAATGTATTATGACAAAAAAGAAAAAATCGACAACATGATGAAAAATAAAAGATTTTTTCATTCACATATATTTTCCATGTCTAAACCCCTTCACCCACGGTCGCTACTTTACAAGTCTAAAGTTAAAAACAGTCAGAAAAGTTTCTGTATTATTAAAACAAAAAAACTTTTTGTTTCTTAAAGTACAAAAATTTATAAAAAAAAAAAAAAAAATATTTGTACTTCTTTATTGTTTGCACATTTCTTTAATATATGCCTTGCCGTACTCTGTGCTATCTCACTCCGTCTCGCTTTAATCAGCATTTATAATAAAGGAGTCAACAAAGACAAAAAAAAAAAGATATATTAAAGACAATAAAGCTGACGCTATATGAATATATAGGTTATGTTTTTCGGTGTACGTACAGAACTACTGAGAAGGAATACTTTGACATTGGGTTAAGGTTTAAAATAATACAGAGTAATTTTTAAAATTCGTAAAATTTATTAAATGGTTTGAATTTAATATAAATGTAGGGTCAGGTAATGCACTGTCAATCGTACTCATGTGATATCTATACTTCCCGATTTGTTACGAAGTTTTCTACAAGAAATAGGAAGTGATAATCCTTTGACAACAGGTTGATATTAAATTTATTTTTAAGAAGATACATTTGCGGGTTAAACTGGTAATTTAATTCTTACTATTAGTATCGTGTCGTGATGAAATCAATGAAATTGTACAGACGTTGAAGATATTTTGTAGAAATATTGAATCTCCACTTAGCACATGTCAAAATCGACATCAAAACTACATCTTCTAAAAATTAAAATTTGCACTAATACCTGTAATAAATAACCATCCGATTTTTTCTCTGATTATGATTATTAACTTACGGTTTGAATAAGCTAACTATATAGCCTCGCTAACGAAATCTCCAATAGCCTAAAGCTTTGAAGAAACTATTTTCTGTCAGTTTTACAAAGTTATAAATAATTGGAGTTTGTCATTCATTCTGTTTAGAATAAAATTGTCATAAAACTTTATCATTCCGGTTAAATGCTACCAAACGGAGTGAGTGTACACGGACCAAATAAAACTTATTCTTTTCTTCTGACAGACTTTACCTAATGATTTAAATTTATTAATTTTGAGGCAACATTTTTAACTCATCCTGTATTTCCATAATCAAAGAATTGCAAAGAACAAAGAATTATAAGAGTAAATTAATAAAAAATTATACATATATATATAAAAAAAATGTTTTCCATTTTCCTAATATAATTTATTTATTATATTAAAAGATTTTCTTGATTAATAATGAAAAATTATTATATATTTTTACATACATACATAAAAATTATTTTTCTAAAGAAAATTTATTGTTTTAACTTTTTCTTCTATATACATAATACGCTTTTCATTTATGAATTTGAAGAAAACTTTTTACTTAAGAATTATTATTATCCTATCAAATCCCAATACTATACACCATTATTCATCATTCATTATTATTTATATTGCTATTAATTCAGTAATGTAGCTGGCTTTTAGTAAGCTAAAGCTCGTGTTCTATAAATTTGGAAATAGTTGAAAATCAATTAAAATATTATCCGGAACTTCTGAATTTTATACTATATTACAGAAAATTCGTAATATATTTTCATGGATCCGTTCCGTAGCATCGATTAAAATTTTGACTGGTGAAGTCAGTCGAAAGTGACTGCGACATTTCATTTAAATTATTCAGTATTGTAATATATGAGAGAGTATTTTTGAAGGACATTTTGACATATTACGAGAAGCTAAGAAATGGAAAGACAGTTTGGAAAAATGAAAAAGGCTCAAATCAATTTTTTGAGTGTCGATTTCAAAAATACAAAAGTAATCCAAGTCCTCTTAAGAATGTGTTTTCCCAGCAATATCATAAAAAGTAACTGAATATTAATTTATTAAATGATTTGAATCACAGTTTAAGATACAGCTTCATTGTACCGAATAAGAAAAAACCAGTCTATTACCAGGATGATACATGTAGGATGCAGTTAATAATAGTGCTGATAAGTTTGTTTATTGACTTTGAGAATTTGTTTTTACATGATTTATGACTTCTGCTATTAGCAGGATATTTTAAATTTTCATCGAATTGATAGGTGACAGTGGAGGGAAGTAGTAACGTTCTTTCCACAACTGCAAGGCCTATTTAATTTTATTTATAATTTATTTTTCAATTTCTAATGGCTTGAATTAACATGTGACGATTTAGGGATGAAGTGGCGTTCTTTTCAGAACTGTAAACCCTTTTGTAAGTTGTAGGTAGTTAATTCAAGACATTTTTTAAATAAGTTGTTATTTGTTTTTATTTAGCAGTCTAATTACTAACATTTGTTTGTTTTCGGTGGTGATCAGAGGTTCAACTTAATCTACTGTGGAAAGTAATTTCCAAGCTTAAAGTTTGAAGATATTAACTTTTTTTGTTGTGTTCTTCTTTTTTGTTAGTCGGTTTTCGCTGATCCAAACAAAAATAATCAATTTCATTCTTAAGCATTCTTAATTTTCTTGGCAACAGGAAGGTTTTTTCTTGCATCTAATATTGATTAAGTTCAATTACTCGATTACTAATTACAGTTGATGCCCATCAATTTTGAGCATGTTAAGTTCATTGGGTCCCTTAAAAATTTCGGAATAACGTAAAATAAAATCTTGATGTCATTAGTGATCTGAAATATTATTGACCTATTTCATATTTTTTTTTTACAATTCGCTATTTTTCTTTACTCTACAAATAATTTCCAACGTAATTTTTTGATAGTATTTTGGCTGTCAGTTTGAACTATGTATTAACTGCGAAACATTTTTAATCTGTATTCTAAGACCTTTTTTTAGTAATGCTTAAAATTTGAATTTATAAATTGATATACGCGATAATTTAAACAAATATAAAATTTGATTTAATTATATAACAAAAATATTAACTTTTAAATAAATCTAACCTCAAATATCTTTTAAAATTTTGTAAATAATTAAACCATATATAAAATATTTATAAAATTTAATTATATTTACATATGATTTAATTTAAAATGTAAAATGTTTTGCTTTGAAGTTTTATATTTTTATCTAAATTTATAATAATTAATATATACACCAATTAAATTGTAATTAATTAATAATTATTTTATTTATATATTTTCACAAAGTTAAATTTAATTTATTTGATTTAAATAAAAAAGAAAATTATTTAAAATTCAATTTTAATTATATATAATAAACCACAATTTTTAATATAAAATTTCATTAAAATCACCACAGAACAAAAATTTATTTTCAATTTAAATTTAGTTTTTCTCTCTTCAACCCAAATTTTCCAAAAAAATATTTTCCAGTTCCCGCGGCTTCGTTTACTTTTCCTGCCGGTTCTCTGTGTATTTGTTAATCAAACCAAATATCATTAAAATCAATATTAAATTTTAAATTAATATACAATAAATCTGTACGATGTATAATAAATTATTCATTATAAATGCTAATCATTTTCTATCTAGAATATACCATTAATTTTCCACATTTCAGTTTCACTCCACCAATTTCAATTTTTTTTTTTTACCAAATCCATTTAATTTTCAAATAAGGTTAAAAAAAAAATGAAAAAAAAAAAAAAATGTTTAAATTTTCTTTTAAATTTTTTATTTATGGATATTTTTCTAAGTAATTTTCATTTAGCATATTACTAAATTGTATAATTAAATTAATTTTTGAAGGGGGTATAAATTTGGACGTGATATTAATTAAAATTATTGGAAAGTTTCTACAACAAACTTTTAAAGGTGGAGGAGGCTTCCTTAAATGGTAACGTAATAAAATTCAATATTTTTTTTTTTATTTGTATATCCGTTTTGATAAATGGATAATATATCCTTAATTCGAAGTGTTTTTTTTTATCGAAATACAGGGACGGATTAAAATTTTAAGGTGCATATACTACGAAAAAGTTGTTGCTTTCAAACCCAAGAAGAAAAATTGATAGGAAAATTGTATTTTCGTAGCCCTACTACCCAACCCTAAAAGATGTTTCGAAGATGTTTTGTTATGGACCCAGTGTGGTCTATGCGAGGCTATACCGCCACTATAACCTAACCTAACCTAAAGCCCAGAATAACGGTTAGAAAGTTGGCAGGCGATACGAACGGACAGACGACCAATGAACTGTTTGGAAAGTTAAGTTTAATGGAACCCATTTTAATAGATTTTGATCCGTACAAATTTCAAATTTTTTTGAATGCTTATATTTTGGCTTATGTCCTGTTTTTATTTCAGTTTAGTTATGAAGTTCGGTTCAATTCAAAGATCATAAACAGGATAATTAAAAGCGTCTATAATTTCGAAATCCAAAAAACGCGGGCTTTGTGTGTTCATGTGATAATCCGGCCCTGTATTATGGTTATCCTTAATTTGAAGAGTTTGAGTAAAAATAGGAAATTGGTTCCCCTCTGTACTTATTTACAGCATGAAAAAATTATATGAATAAATAGTGGAAATAATTTAAGGAAATCTTGTAATATTGAGATGGAGCTGTTTGTAATAAATAGAGGTTTTTACCTTGTCAGAAATGCAGGGGAAACATTCATCAGAAAAATTTATATGATTAGAAAAATTATTTTTAAAATTATACATTTTAGACTAATGACAAATGAATAAAAATTCAATCAGGTGTCAGATTCAGTCAATATTAAATTCGATCAATTTTATTAGGTTATTCCAAAGGCCCCATACACAATAACACATGTTATCAAACTTGGTGTGTCACGCAAAAAAGTTTTTCTTCACACACCGTCAAGCATGTTGTCAAACATCAGTTTATTATTAAACTTCGAAGCGAAAGGTCGGACATTTTTGTGTGAGCTTTAATAATTAACACACACAATACTTGATGTTTAATAGTAATTGATGCTTCTTGGTCTTTCAGGAAGCTTAATTACTCGAAATACCATAATGTTGGCACATAAATATCTTCAGTACCTGTATTGGCACAACATGATTTTTCGCTTTTTAATATTTCGTTCAATTCGCACCTACATAATATAAACTACGTATGCTATTAAGTCTTTTCAGCATTTCTAAATTTGCATTTGTCTCGATTTCGTTAAATTTTTCTAACAATTTTCATATCCAATATGTTTTAAAAATCTATTTTTATATATAGTACATCGCTTTTACATTTCCACAATTTGGAATGTTCGAGATATAAATTAAAAAAATCGCCAAAATTAAATATTTAATACTGTCGCCATGTTTATCTTACAAAAATTTTCTGAAGAATGACGAATGTGTGACAAACATTACCATACACTGTCACACATGTTGTCATACATGCCGAAAAATCAAATTTGTTTAATTTTTATCAAACCGCTTGACGAACTGTGTGTCACACCGACAAACATGCCCATATACGATCAAATCTGCATGACAACATTGTTGTCCAACTCATGTTGTACAACATGTGTGATAGTGTATGGGGCCTTTTATGTGATTCTCATCCAGAAATCTTTCGGACCTGTTTAAACGCATATAAAATGGAATATATTTTCGGTAAATTGTACATTCAGTAAATTCTATAAATTGTTTTCGGTCAATTGTTCGGCAAATCATTTAAAATGCCATAAATTTTTTTTAGAGATATTGAGAATGAAATCGATTTCAAATATTTACGACGACAACTTTCAAGTTTATTTTATATTTTTATGTTCAATTTCGAATTTTTTACTGTGTTGAGTTTTGAGTAGATTAAATCTTAAATTCATTGCAGTTTTTTATTAAGATTTTAAATTTGACAGATTTTTACATTAACTTTAATTAAAACTTTTTAATAAATTAACTAATTAAAAAATACTATTTTTATAAGCAATTATTTGTGTCAATGAAATGAAAAAAGTAAAATTTATTATTTACTATATGTTACAAGTAATTAACACGTAGAGTGCCAAGTAATAATACAATCGTGTAACATAATTTTAGAATTAAGGGCCACATCACATTTTTTTTATTTTAAGGATCTTATGAGAACATTTGAAAAAAAGAAAATATTTATTGGCTTAAGATCTTGGGAAGGTTAATTTCTAGGAAAGATTATATAGAGTTACTTAAACTATAATAGTGACGGTCTATGTGTTAAATAATATTAAAATTTACCATTCGATCATTGATTATTAGCTGAAAACTTTTAAAGATGAACTTTTAAAGAAGATCATTTTAAAGATGAACTTATCATATCTACATTTCTTATTTGCCATTTCCATTAGTCAAATTGATCATCAAGACCCAAAATTGATCATTTCCTTATTATATGGAATTGTATTATATGCAAAGCATTAAATAGCATGGTGTATGAGTCATGAGTCATTTTGCTACGACCATTTTCGGCAAAAAACATTGTCAACATTAAAAACATATACAGTCTACTGATATTCCAGATTCAACAAAATAGAATATAATATTAAATCTTATTGCTGAAATTAATAGCATATAATTTTGTCCTGTCGCAAGGGGATTCACATTTCTTAAATAACTTTGACGTGCAATTAGTGTAGCAAATAAATTATTAACTTGCAATATGTACTACACTTAGACACCTTCAATCAGAGCCAAATTCTTTTCAATATATTAAAATATTAGCTTACACTTAAAAATGCTGCAGCTGACGATGTCGTTTAAATGCATAATTTTCACGCCATATGTAATATGTGATTTAAAGTTAAAATAAACATGAAGAATATTTTTATGATTTTGGACTGTACGGGACAGAAAAATGGGACATTAAAGGAAAGTGATCGAGAATGACATTTTGCTTCCCTTTATAAAGTTTGATTGCGGCATCCCTTAAATTTATACTTTATAAAGGTACTCAATATGTTCCTTTTTTACGACCCGTTTCCCTTAATGTCCCTATGATGGTCACGGTCTATGACCCATTATTAACATAGTTAGCATGGAAATATAAAAAACAATTAAAATTAAATTCAGATTCACACTTCAAAAATTCCTATAAATGATTATATTTTTTTTAACCATAGTCCAGAGATGAAAATCGACAACTTTTCTTTATAACCTAAAAAAAAAAAAAAATTATCTTCAAAAAGGAAATTAGTTTTTTAAATTATATTTTATTTCAAATTTCAAGTTATTTACATTTTTTATGGTCGTATCTCAAAGTACAAAAAAAAATTTTTTTTTTTGGAATATTCTCTAGTGAAAAGTGCAAATTGAAGGTAAACTACACAAAACAGAAGCACCAAAAACAAAGGTAAGAAAAAAATAAAAAAAATAGTAAGTTCTGAGTTCAAAATAATTATTTTTCAAAAGAAATATCCTGGCATAGATAATTATTATCGAGAAATATGATAAAGGATATATAGGGAATTGATGAAAAGGGATGAGGAGGTGATAAAACACAACACTAAAAAAAACTATATAGAATTTGTTTTTGAATTTTAGTTTTACTGCAAATGATTTATTCTTTGTGTCCTGAATTTTTTTTTTTTGGATAGTATTTGTTGTATATCCTTTTTGCTGTTGGCTATTTTTCTATTTAAATATATATCTTTATAAAAGAAAATGTAAGATAATGATTATAGGAAAATGAAAATGATCATAATACGTATATATATTTGTAATATAGAAAAATATACTTATTAGAAATAGTCTCATTAATCTATATAATATTTAGCTTATGGCAATATTTGTTTAAGAGTATATATTCATTCTATTCTAATATTGTGTAATTGTGTAAATATCCTTTATATATATAACAATATAGAAAGACCAGGTGTAATTTCAAGGAAAAATTATTATTATAGCCAAAAGGATATTTGGTTTAAGGAACACTATATAGATAAAGAAATAGAAGTGAAAATTTTGATCTTTAAGTATATAGAGAATTTTGTGGGGAAGGTTTCGTAATCAGAAATGTCCCCAAAAAAAAACATTACACTTTTAATTTTAATATTTCAAAATTTAAAGATATTCTTGTGATTAAAATAAGTATTACTAAAAATTTAAAGTAGCTATTGGAGTGAAGTCGCAAGCACCTTCATGTATCTACGCTACACTCCCGATAACATTTGCCTTTTAAAAAAATGTCAGCCTTTCCTACTTCATTCGGTCAATAAATTTGTAGTTGAATTCATTCAAATTGTACATTGGGTAAATTAAGAAATTTAGTTATTTGCAAATTCGACGGTCAATTGTGCATTATGTAAATTGTTTTCGGTCAATTTGCTGCAAAAATTATGGAGATATTGAGAAGGAAATCGATCGCAAATATTTACAACGACAACTTCCATGTTTATTTCATATTTTTTATTCAATTTCGAATTAAATCTTAAATTCATTTCAGTTTTTTATTAAGATATTAAATTGATAGATTTACATTTATCAACACCACGTTATCAAGCCCATCCTTCCTCTTTTTTGGATGATCCAATTTTTTCTGTTTTATTTCTCATCATGCTTCAATTAGACTTGTCATAAAATGAAAATCCATTAACTTAAATCTTTTATGTCTGACAGCGGGGAGAAGACACAAAATGTGTTCCAAGGATTCACCTTTCTTTTCACAATCCGTACCCTACATACCTCATATCCTGTAACAATTTTATTATTATTATTTACTTAAAATTAAGTTTTGTTTCGAAATTTAACCGAGCATTAAATTATCTTTGCTGTCTTGGCCTTGTAATTTTAGCTTTGGCACACGTGTCAATTCTTCATAGTGCATTGTTAAAGTTTTTTTTTATTATGAATGGATGATTTCCTATACATTTTAACTTTTGCTGCGATTGGTTTGCATTTTTCATTGTAGAATATGAGGCATTACAATTTTTACTAGGGTTATGTCTATACTCATGCGTCCGTCCGTATACTAAAAGTCAACCTGCATTGCATTGTGGCAATTTTGTCGTCCTATTATGGTACAATGTACTGAAATAGAATTTATATACCAAATGATAATTGAGATTGACCGTATACCAAATTTAACCTCCAGGCAAGGGGAATAAAATAAAAACTGATATAAAAGAATTAAAACAGCTACGTACAGCATTTTTCTTATAAGAGTATTCGTTTCGGTTCAAAATTGAAAGACCGGACTTACGGCATTATAGAAAACTATGAATTTACTATATCTAATCTATGGACACTTTTGTACTCCTTTCAAATGAATCCCTCTAATTTTTCTATAGAAGTCACTAGAGTCTTTCATCTATTGGAATATTGAGTATTGGCTATTGTATTGGACCCAGACAAATTTGACGACTTGATACTTTTAGCTAATGAACAGAATTAGTGTGATAGCTTCTTCAGATCCTTTATTCTTTATCCATTCCATCCGAGTATCCGAGTAAATTTAACAATTTTAATCAGTGTGAAAGAAAATTCAGAGAACATTGGCCTGCAAGTCGACATTTCAGATTGAATAAAATTCATTTACTGACCTATATTCACTAAATGACCTTTTATAAACTTTCTCTCTGTGATGTATACGCATGGAATATATAATTTCATATTTTGTGATCCTTAAATCTGTAAATTTTATTCTACACTTGAACTAAATCAATAAATCATCAAAATCACTTACATAAACACTGAAAAAAAAATTATATAAATTTAATAATAATATTAGATTTATAAATAATATGAAAAAAAAAAAAAAATACAATTTTAGACAATAAATAAAAAATAAACAAGAAAAAAAATTTGTGAGTAATTTTTTTTTGTTCGGTTATCCTTGTTAAAAAATGAAATATTATATTTTTATAAAGATATTCAATCAATGTCAATCAAAATTCTAGACAGGCTTTTTTATTTTGATGATGGGTTTTTCTTGTCTGACCGGCTCTCTTTATTTATTTTAGATTTTCTTTTATTACTTACGATAATTTTCATATTTTCAAGATGGGCAAAGTTTCAAAAAATCAAATTGTAAATATTTTCTTTGAAACAATTTTCGTAATTGATTTTTTTATTGTATTCTGTTCGATTTTCAATATAAAAAATTGGAAAGATGGAAAAGTTTTTTTTTTATAATTTTAAAGAAATTAAAAGAATTGATTTTTTAAATATATATAAGAGGAAATTAAATGAAAACACTTGAAATTTTCAAGAAAATATATAAATTATTTATTTTATTTGTTTGTGAAATGTGATACACTTTATTTTGAAAGGAAAATTAATTGAATTTTTTTAAACGAAATGTAATTAAAATAACGCAGATGAATACGATGTACAGAAGTTTCGTATTGATAAGCTTTTTTTGGTGTCAGAGAATTGATTTATATAATCATGATCTGTAATGAAATACTATCAATATCATGATAGTATAATTCATAAAATTTTGATTACTTATTGGAATTACAGAAGTTTTTCAGATGGTGTGTCAAAACTAAATAATACGAAGATTGATATGGCTTGTTTTAAAATGGATCATTACAATTTTGTGGATAAAACCAAATTGTTAACATCACACTTTATTGAACAACTGTGTACTTGCACTGGGATTATCATTGAGTTTTAAGAAGTCTGGGCTACATTTTTTCGATCGGTTCAGTTTCGATTCGTTTTGCAAAGTTCAAATTTGACGTCTGCATATATTTTATATGGAAAACCGATTGAGTGAACACATAGGTCGAATTGGAACGAATCAAATCGAATCGAAACTGAACTGAACTGATAGGAACAATGTAGCCCAGGCTTTAATGTATTATTTATTTTCGAAAGATATAAACTTCCAGTAACAATAATTCTCCTAACTCTCGATTTACTCGGTAGATTGATTCCTTAATTACCGTGTATATCGAAACCGTGTAATATCAATAAACATCTTATATTGAAATCGTGTTAAACTGAAAAATAGTGTAGTGTAAATAGAATTTTTCCTAATTTTTTCATTCGTATTAAATCGGAACCGTGTAATTCGAGTGTGTTTTATACGTAATTGAATATTATTCAACTATGACACGCGTGTTATTGTTACGCCATTAAATAGTAACTATTAACTAATACAGGCAGAAGCTAGAATACATTTTACAAAAAAGTATTTTAAAAACATTTGATAGTGTAAAGACTCCTGGCGGTGGGAACTAGAATTAGAATAATTTCTGTTTTATTATTCTTTTAATTATAATGCATTTCCAATGTTTGTAATTTTGACACACATTCCGCTATGAGTATTTAGGTCATTTTATAGTCCCACCGTTTTTTGTTTGATAAATAAACTTTAACTTTTGGCATATTTTAACTGCTACAGACAAAAATCGGTGGAAATTTGAAACAAACTTTAACTTCGTATAGTGGTGGGCTAATATTGAATTAACGAAATTTGAAAAAATCTGGAACAGAAAAATTGATTTTGATATGGTTATTGAAAAATGTTCCAATTGTGTAACAGGTTCAAGATAATATCTTCTATTTTACTTGCCTTTAGCCACTTTAAATATTGTTGAAGTCTTTTGTTCATTAAGAATCTGTTATGATCAGTATCGAAATTTTAAAGTAATAAATTGCTTTTTAAATTTGTATATGCCATACAAAACATAATCGTTCCTCATGAATCATTTTTGAAGTATAATTGAAATTTTAGTTTCAAATGACTAAGCATTTAATACTAAATTGTCTATAGGCTCTAAAATCATTTAAATAAAATGCTTCTTCTTTACCACTGCTCTGCTCATTTAATTATAATTCATCTTATTAATTTAGATCACGCATAATTGTTGCAAACAAAATAGAAGCATTTTACTAAGAGTGGTCCCGTGAAATGAAGCTATATGTAATAAAAGCAAAATGGGATTCACTTCAAAAGTAAAGCCAAATCCGCAAATATATTGCGTATGACTTTAATTCACAATTGAAAGAAATTTATTACCATTAAGGGTCTATGGCCCCTGTTAATATATAATTATAAAAATAAGAAAGTATTACTAAATAATATTAAACAGGAACAATTGTAAACTCTATAGGTAATGTATTGTTTATTGTTGGTTTAAATGGATTACAGATATCATGGACAGTGTGGGTGCCGTGCCATAATGTATTTATGATTCACTTGAGTGAGTCTTAAATCCAGATTCGCCATTTTTACCAATATGGCTTTAAGACTCACTCGAAACAGTCATAAAACCATTCAAAATTAATGAAAATCGCAACTTTTACAAATTGACTTTATAAAGGGCGCATATTGTACCCTTTGCAACAGTATGCGCAGGTCAGGGCGAAAATGTTAATAATGTTAATTCGACATAAAACTACAATTGAAGTAAGTGGAAGTAGATTTTGTTTGAAGTAATACTTAGCTTAAGATTCATTGTTCCAGCAATAGCGAAGCTAACACAATTCTCAAACCTAACTTAAATCAAATTTTTTCCAAAATAATCCTTAAAAATTCTGTTATCTTCTTTATTTTTAATAATTCGTTTCAACAAGATCATTAAAATTTTATAATCACAATATTAACTGTCATCATTCATAATAATAATTTTATTATATTAAAATGTACTCAAAAATGTTAAAGAAGAATTTATTTGATTTTTTTTTTTTACAAATTTAACAATTCTATTTAAATTTTTAAATTGTAAATACAAATTTCATGACACTCACGATTCTTTATATAAAATACAATATTATCTTAATTTTTCTTTATCTTATATACCTTCAAATTTACATCTTCTTTCACATTCCCCCTTGTCATTTTTATTACACATTTAATATATTTATAATAAACTTCAAAATTGTACCTATAATTTTCATGTCTCGTATTATAACTTTACCAGGAATAAAAAAAATTATGAAGAATTTTTGAAACAAAATTAAAACCCTCTTAGCTATTTGTTAAAAAAATTAGTAAGAATCACCATTACGACACGAACCAATCTGAGAGTATATGATTGCCATAAAGCAATAACAAAAAAAAAAAAAAAAACGAAATGTAATTTAAATCTTTTTCCACAGGTAATTGCAAAGAAATTTTACCTTCTTATAACTTCCAAAAAAAAAAAAGAAGTAAAAAACATGAAAAAAAGCAAAGGCTCTGAAGTGAATTTCTTTGAATATATAATACAAGTTTCAAAAAAATACAACCTTCATCCCTCCTTAATCGTTCCAGGACCTATTATCGACAGGAATGGTTCATAAACACTTTATCGAAAGTTAATTGGTCGTAAGTTAATTGCGAAAATCATTCATTTCAACTAAAATCTAATTTTGGCCTTCTTGAATTCATTGATAAAGTTTTCGTTATTATTTGGACGTACAAATTTTATATAGATTCCAAATCATAAATTATTGTGGATGAAACTTTTAATTGCAACAAGCTAATCATTTTTAATGCTGTCAGCAAATGGCTTCAATCGTTAGCAGTTTTGCCTGTCTTAACATCGCAATTATATTATTGCAAATATTTATTAGTTGTACTCATTTAAAGCTGAGTCTGTACTTAGACAGACATCGATATCTTGGTTTGGAGTAGAAATCGGGACATAATGCAAGCAGAACTACATGTGCAATATTTTTATATTAATATGCTATTTTCAGTGTCCTACAGAGTTGAATACGATTTTATACTTGCAAGGATTTAAGAATAGCTTAAAAAAACATTCTATAGATAAAATATTTTGAATAAAATTTACCACGAAATAATATTTAAAATTAAATCTGTCGCCATTTTATTTTACATTAAAGAACATTTTCTATAAATGTGACGTCTAATTAGTGGTGGTATTTTACCATAACATAAAATTACATTTTTAAGGTTTATTGTTCCTATTAGCAGAAGATTAACTTACACAACAACTTCTTTTGGAATTCATTAACGCTTAAAGCTTAGAGAAAAGACTGAATAACTTTTAGAGGCCGATTTTCTGCATGTGCAGTTTAATACCGACTTCTCACACCTTGCCGACGTCTTATATATTAATCATTTAGTTAGACATTTACTATTTCAAATAACGATTTTGAAAAACTTGCATCACATATTTTTAAACGTCAATTCAGACTAAAGGGATTTTTTGTTTCTAAATTTTAATTGAATTTTATATATTAGAATTAGACCAATTGATATTCGTTCAATGTATTTTCGACCATGTTATTATATAGTTCTACTACTATTCCCGTATAAGAGCATACGACTTCAGTGAAACGTTCCAATTTTTACGGTTGTTTGCGATTTTCTTAAAGCTTCTTTCCACGTTTTTCCTGTCTTCGCGATTTTCATTGTTTAAATCAGCTCTTTTCCAGAGGTAGTTTTTGCGCGATATTATTTTATTCTGCCTTGTGGGTTTCAACCCAGTACTTACTAACAAACTTCTGCACGGTTTTTTTCTGCGGATGTGTACTTTGGTGAAATAAATTCTTGTGAGCTTACTGCTCCTTAGTAAAGTCAAAGGAATCCATGTACGAATTTAATTATTTTAAGTTAATTGAGTCTAACGGCTACTTCTAAGAATTAAATGTTCGGCCACCAAATATAACGATTGATGAAAATATGAATCCTGCTGTTCATTTTTTCACTTACTAACCATGTTTCACATTCATATAAGAGATAACTTATAATTTTTGTTTTCTTTAACAATATTGTGGAGTTTCATATATTACTTAGCTGGTGCAAAAGTACCTTTAGCTTTAGGTATTTTTGATATCATATATCTTCTTTTCCATCTCCTGAATGGGTTATTACTAACAAAATATCCAAACATTTTTACGATTTCTACAAATAAATACAAATTTTTCTGTCATTGATTTTAATTGTTTTCATTTTGTTTATATTGTTTTTTTTTTTTCGACCAAATGATTTATCGGCCAAATGATAACATCACAACGACAAAAATATACCATATGATTCCTCCCAAAATCTGTTTTAGGCCCTAAAATCGACAACAAGGAATATTATTAAATCGAAAGTTTGTATTTTATTTTTGTTCAAGTAAATATTTCCTTTATATCCTTAAGGTATAATATCAAAATTTATATATACATGTACGTACATATTTATTTGTATTTTAAGTAATTTTAGATAAAATCAGGATGAAAATAATATTATGTTGTATACCTTTATATAAAACATTATAATAAAGTAGGATAAAATTGTTTCCATTTCGCGTTATTATATTAAAAAGGTATATCGTTGTAGGTGGTATATAGTGAAGTGGATTTGGCGGGTGAATATTAAGGGTAAAAAAAGGATGAATTGTTAAAAATCGGTATGACTTTATGGCAAAACATGTTTTTCAGTTTCCAAAATTTTTTTTTTTTTTTGTTCTTGATTCTGATTTTAATAAAAAAAAAAATGAAAATATAATATTTTCTTCATCTTAATCTTAACATTTTTATAATACAACAAATAATACAAATTTGTATATCCTTAAGGGTTTTTTTTTTGTTTTTTATATGTTGGGATAAAGGAAAATAACACAAAATTCGACATGATTATAGAAAATATTTACAAAAATATTATATTTTTGTTATATAAGTCAAAAATAAAGTATTAGGAAAATTACCAATAAAAAAGGATAATTAATATTTATATACATATTTATTCTAGTACGTATTAAGTTCGCAGGAATGAGAAATAAATAACTAATTTCTTTAAAATAAAAAATTAAACTTCAGAAATAATTTTTGTGTAAATTCTATATTTAAATTTTTAATTATAAATAATCAAATTTATGAAATTTTGATATAAAAATTTGTGATTAAGATTGATGTATGAATTGTAATTCAGAAAGCATCAATTAAAATCTCAAATGCATATAGCGTGCAACACTGTACATAAATATTGTAATTTTTTAAATATCATTAGGGCTTTTTGAATTAAAATTGACTAATCTGAATTATAATTGATGCTTTCTTACACTTATATAAGGTGTAGTAGCGTACCCAGAATATATTGTCTGTCAGTCAGTAAATTATGCGAAAAGGTGCCAACCAATACATATTATTGGTTTTAAAATAATATTATTCATTTAACTATGAACTTATTTGATAGCATTGGATACAAATCAATTCCAGACGCCCCACTAACTACGAGACTGGCGATGGTCAATCTCTAATACTTGTAGTTTTGTATATTTATTCCAAATAAATCTATAAAACGCCTTTTATTTTAAATATGAAGTAGCCTATATATTGAATGCCTTCCATTTTAAGTAATCTATTTTAAGTTTGCCATTTTGTTTAGTTCCTTCAAAATTAAATTAAGACTCATATAATATACACGTAACCTCTTGACTATATAGTTTCGATCAGTTCATGTTCGATTCGTTCAGTAAAGTTCAAATTTGACGTCTTCATATATTTTGTATGGGTAATCAGTGGAGACATAGGTGCGAATCGGAACAAATCTAATCTGATCGTAAGAGTTTAGAACGATTGTAATTTTACGAATCCAAACTGAAGGAAATGTCAAGAGAAATGAAATTATATGAATATGAAAATTTGGGATTTCCTTAAAAAAAATATAATTTAGACTAACAAATTAATCCATTGAAATCTAAAGCTATGTGTTCAGTCTACTTAACCAGTCGAATCGAATCGAAACTGAACTGATCGGTACATTGTAAACCTTACGTTAATTTAAAATAATTAAATACGTATACATGGATCCCCTCACATTACTAAGGAAAATGGGTCTGGAATATCAGGTAATGTCAATAGATAATCTATTGTATCATCTATTCGCTCACAAGTGTTCATTTCACCAAAATCATATTTAAGTGCAATTTTTCCAATTCAATATTTTAAAGTATATTCCATTTTACAATAATTTTTAACTCAATTTGAAAGCTACAAAAAAAAAAGAAGAAATTTCTGTATAATTCAACAAATATCACAAGTATTAATACGAAATGTTGGATGTCAATTAACTTAAAAAGTTTCACTTTAATTTGATTGCAATGCAAACGGCGAGAATTGGGAGAAAGGTGTAACCAGCAAACAGAATTTAGATTCTGACTTTTCTGTCTGTTATGAATGTACCAAATCGACAAACTTGTAAAATATATACAAAGATAAATCCTTGCGCCCAACAATAATATTATTATATATTACGAGTAGTTAGGATAACTAAGAGTGTTGTATTGGACTTGATGGTCAAAAAATGAATTTGGATGAAATTTTTTCTGAACGTTTTCGAGGTATAGTAACATCTCTATATTGTCAGATTTTATATGTAGTAGCAACTTCAATATTGTCATATTTTGAAATTAGGCATTAATCAAAACTTCATCCTGATGCCATCGATAGTTTTGTAAGAATTTCCAGTTTATATTAAGAGTCGTGTTGTTTCTTCTTTACGGAAAAAAATAAAATATATTTCACATTTGAATGAATATTGGTACACAGGATGGTTTCATAATTATGGACGTGTCTATCCAGGTAAAGGTCAAAAACTTCAGAGGTCTATGCTAAAATGTTCGATTTATATTTCATATGTTCTTGTAATTTAGCTTCGGTAGAATATTTGATTTATGTAATTATTATCCGATTTCAATGAAATTTGGTACGCAGGTTGGGTTCGTGATCTAGTAAATTTAACTGAGTAATTTCAGTCAGTAATTTCAGTGAGTCCTTATCAATAAATTATTTAAAATATCATTATCTTAAAAGATATGAAATTTTTATCATTGCAATATTAATCACAAATCTCTTCTGGGCATAAATAACTAATAAACCTAACTACGAGTTATATCTTTCCCCTAGTTAGCAGCTTTTGTTATGCCTTGGTTTTGTAGAAAAAAATAAGTTGATAATAAAAATGAAACCACTTTACAGAAACTCGCAGACATCTAAAAAAAAAAGCCTTTGCTCATTACATTTTGTTCAATTGTATATAAAGTATACGCACGTTGTGGTGGTGATGCTTAGCTGGGGATATATAACTGTATAACGTGTAATCAAACAGGCAAAAAAACCCTCCACAACAAAATAAAAAACTCCTTGAGACACGCACAGAAATTTTATTTACTTTTTATTTTAAACTTTTCCATTAAAAGGGGACACAAAAAAATTGTTTTTTATATTTTTTTTTTTTTTGTCAATATTATTTATCACTGTCGTTGATCCTGTTTTTGCCATGGAAAATCCTTCGGTGGTTGTTGAAATTTTTGTATATAAATTTATAAATGTTTGAATGATTATGTACTGCGGTGGACAAAATTGTTTTATATATTTTATATATTTTTTAAACTGCTTAATATATGAAAGAAATTTTGCTGTACTGCTAGGATAAGCTAAGGGTGATTTATATTGTCGGTTGAGGTTGCCATGTTGCTTTTTTTCTACTAATTGTAAAAAGGATTTTGTCTGAAACAAAAAAAAAAAATTATTATTATTAAATTTAAATAATATCCAGTGTGTTTTCAATTAATAATTGCATAACTTTAAGATTTTTTTTTGTTGTAAATTCTGTTGTAATAGCAATTAGTAAAAGTAGTCCTTTTTAATTTATAAATTAAATTTTTTATTTTGACAAAAAGGAACAACATTAGTTTTACAATATTTACTAATCTGGACCGTATTTCTTTGGCTAAAGCAAATCATATAGTAGAAATAATAAATGTATCAGTGGCCTGATCAATGATGCTTTATATTATTCAATACGTTGAAAAGAGTTAATTACATTCACTTCCTATCGCTTGCTAAATTATGACAGACATTGTAATAGAAAAGAAAACTTCAAAAACCTTCTTATTCTATCCCGCAGCCAAAGACAGAGTAATGCCAGTGTGTATCGGACATGAGCTAATCAGGAAACATGCGGATAGGTTACGTATTCCGTGTAAAATCAGTATTTCTGGTAGTTGTAAAAAACAGAGCGAAATAGAGACAATCACACACTTTTAATGGAAGTGCGCAGAGCCAGAGCAAGTTATTGTTCTCTTGGCAACCGCAAAATAAACGTTCTAACCATCAGTAAACGTCATACAGCAACGTCACAATTGCTAAATGTCACGAGTTGGATCTAAATTCATTTCTGGCGACGGTTTCGAATGTGAGTATTACCAAAATGTCGTTAAAGCGCTAATTGGAGTCTTCTACAGGTTGTGCTGTTGTGCATTCGCTACTAATAATCAAATTTAGACTTTAAGAATAATTTTTATTTTTTAAATCCATGTCTTCAAATTTAATATTGTAATATATTTTTAAGCAGATTATTTTTTCCAAAAACTTTCAAATTATTTGATCTAATTTAACTTTAAAGCGTATACAGTACACTAAATTTATTCAATTTTATGTTAACGAGTTTTTGTGTATAAATTTATGTATTTTTTATTTATGTTATTGACATTGTTTTTTTTTTTTTCATCGTCATTTTTATTTATTTATTTTTTACGTAAATTTTTTCTTACATTTTCAATATTTTTCTCTATTCGTAATTTTTTTTTAGTGCACACAAATACAGACGGAACAAAAAAAAAAAAAGAAAAAATTACATAAATATACAATGACTTTTGTATAAACAAAAATGTCCTTAACTAAAAAGAAAAATACAAAAATTTTCAATGTTTTAACGAAAAATTCCAGTAAAATACTAAGTAAAAAAAAGGACTTGTTTTGTATTTGTTTTTTTGATTGTTAAATAACATAGCAAAAAAAAACTTACAAGCTTTTTACTAACAGCTTTGTTCTATACAGCGTTTTGTATAAATATCATTCATCATGATGGCATTTCATTCTTATCATCATTTTAAAATCATCTTAGTTGTTGTTGTTGATTTTTTTTTTTTTTTTTTTTGTAATTTTTAAGGACAATTTATGTCCATGAAAGGAGAGGCAAAAACAATTACCATATATCCAAGTTTCTGTATAACAAATATATAAGACCATACATTGTATATTTTAATGTACACATACATATACAGAGGCGTGCAAAGGGTGTCCTTCGTAAACAAGCGACCGTAAACAAGTGAAATATTGCGGATAATTAATGAATCATCGACCAAAATAAAATTGAAGAAAATGAGATTCTTCATTTTATACTCTACGCAAATCTTAAGGGTGGCCAATGGAAAAAAGTGTACTTCGTATTGAAACTTAGAACGTTACGAAATATCGCTGAAATAAATTCAAAAATCGCCGATTATTAATTAATGAATAACCAAAATACATTATGCCCGAAAATATTTTTTTTTCATTTATTTCTTTACGTAAATCGTAAGGGTGGTCAACGGTGACATAAACCGACCGATATACGCCGCCACTGTACAAAAACAAACATACGAAATGTTTATTTAAAAAATACTATTTTAGAGAGAAAATGAATTTCTCATGAATTACGTTAAAGTCCTTTAAAAAAATATATACTATTATTTGTCCACTCATTCAGGGTATTTACCAGACACTAATATGTCTCATCATTATTGCAATTTTTTTTTAGAAGGACATTTTATAGTTATTTTTGTATAGTCATGTTACTTAAAAGTGAAATTATCAAGGATATTTTTTTGTTGTAGCAAAAATAACAAGTTAGTATAAATATAAAAGTTTAAGAAAGTTCAAGTTACCTGGGTAAAAATATTTACTTTGTCGTCAAGGATCATTTTAACAGTGTACAATTTTTATTTAAACATTGTTTTTTACATTTAAAAAAAAATTTGTTGAGATAATGACATTTTGTATCCGTTTTTTTTTTAATTTTTGTAATGGCATTTAGGTTGGTGTATGAACAAAAGTGTTTATGAGGGTTTTGTACAAATTTGTAAATATTTGTAATATATATAAACATTTTCTCAGTCTAATTGAATTGTCAATATTTTGTTTTAGTTGACAATTATCATGATTTAATTTTTAATCACTTGATGGATTTCATGGATCGATGAATTGATAGAAAGCTATCAAGGAAACTAAATGATGAATTGCATGAGCTATGCAACGATGCTCCAACTAAAATGGTTTTCGATTTAATTCGTGATGGTCGCCAAAAAAGGGGTCGTTCTAGCCGCAGATGGAGAGATGGATTAGAACTCATCTTTTTACATCCATTTTCTCTACCATATCTCAGAAACGTTTGACTTCCCTAACCTACAAACATTGTGCAGCTCACTCAGACATGAAATATTAAAATATACTTAAAATTCAGAAAATTCTTATTCATCTCTCCCACCTTTGATTCCGACAGTCAAATTTTCTAAATACCTCAATACCATTGCCTGTTGCGTAGAGAACAGCACTCTTTTACTAATCCACAAATATTATTTCATGCAGCTCATATCAAAGGTCGTTTTCTTATCTAGTCTTACATTTGATAACTATGATTAGTTATTTGTAATTTATGAAAAAATCAGTTGAAAGTTAATCTCTAAGGTAGCTTTAAGATTATCTGAACTCTTTTTAATGATGTAGTGTAACATATTTTAAAAAAACCGTATGTTTTTCATAATTTACATAATATTTTATGAACTATATCATTCATTCATTATTATGGGCAGCATATCTCAAAACGTATTATCAATTTTATTACATATTTTGAAATTACCAGGTTATCCTTCAGAGATATTCCAATTAATTACAGAATAATATTTTTTTTTATTTGCTATGTATCATTCGTGTGTAGGATTTCTGTTTAACCTGGTTCTGAAGCTGTTAGTTTGAAATTAATCCTTGGATATGTTTGTGTTTTAACTATATATAATTTTCTTGCAAAATTCATTTCAGGAAATTATTTAATGAAAAGAAATGACAACAGAGAATAAAATATTAAACAGATTTTGCTAATATATAAAAAAGAAAGGGTTTGTTTAAAGTTAAATGAAAATTTGCCCCGAAATAATATTCTTTTGCATTTATTTCTTTACGCAAATCGTAAGGGTGGCCAACGTGAATAAAGCGATCGATATGCGTCGCCACTATATGTAATTTCAAAGTGACAGTTCAACATTTCATGTTGCAAGCTCAGAACAGCAAAGAAGAGCATACATTTTATAATAGAAACAGTGTGTAATCATAAATTATATATTTAAAGAGCTAGTCGCAAAGATAAACCTTACAGACACGTTCACGTTACCCTTACAGACCATTCAATAATATTGACTAATCAGAGCAGCAAAGCTTAATTTTGTTTTGGCTTGGATGAAGAAGTAAATGGTTGAAAATTTAGTGTGTATTTGAGAAGCAATTGTGCTAAAAAGATTGATTCCTAAATCTACAAAAATACAGTATAGTTTTAAGCTTAAATATAAATTTCTAGTAGTTTCTATAAATTTAGCTAAAAGAGGAAAATCCAATCAAAATTGTTAAGGTTACTTTTTAATTGAATCGGGAGTGTAAAGCGTATTTTGCAATATTTGACAATGAAGCGGATCTTTAATTGAAATCTTATTTGTGAATATAATGACAATAGAAAAGGTTCAACCTAATTGAAGCACCGAAACAGATTACACTTAGAGCTCGCAAAATATAATCGAAATTAGTTAATAAATTTTGTAGAATATGACACACGCTTAAGTCATTTATTCACCATTTCGATAGCACAACGAAAATCGAGTTTTGGCCTCCTTAACTAATTCAACTGAATTTATTCACCAGTCCTGTTTTAAGACGTATTTCTTCAATTTAATTCACTGTATAAAATACGGACTTAATTACTACGTATGTTATTGTACTTTGTAGATTCGTTATACTATGTCAACTGCTATTCAAGTGGCGACATTTTCAAATTAGTCTTATAGTCTCATAGTTTAATTCGTGCACTTTATTAAACACTCGTTAGAAAAAGAATTTCATATAGAAAACAACCAGTTAACATTAAGCAATAAAACTTAATACAATCAACGACAGACAGACTAATACCAATAAACTAAAATTGAATCTTAAAAGAAAAACTATCATTAAAAATATGCTTACAGAAAAATGATGAAAAAAGTTAGTTACAAATTCTGTAAATGTAAAATCATCTAAATATTTATTATGTGTTAATGTGACACATAATTTGTATGTTTTAGGATTTTTTATCTTACATAATAAATATAAGGAAGGATACCCGTAGAAATGAAAATCCTTATTAGTTTATAATAAAAATCAACGATTTAATATTTAAGATGACATTTCGAAAAACAAAAATTATAATATTATAACCAGCAAAAAGATTATAAATAAAATATTACAAACATAAATAAAAACAAACAAAAAACGTAAATAAAATAAAATTAAGGACAAAATTATGTTTCGTAATGATGATTATATAAGTGTAAGATTGTTTTGTTTTAATGTCCTGTAATAAGGATAAAGAAAAAAACGAATATTTGTATATATATATAAAAATAATATTGAGATTATTATTAGATAGAAATGTTTAAGAAACCAGAACAAAATCATTAAGGATGAAATGAACTTTTTCTGTATTTTTTTTTTTTTACGGAAATATTTTCATCCTGAGGATGGAAATGGTAAAATTAAGCAATAAAATTATTTGTCATTTTCAGAAGTTTATCTAGGTAAAAGTTGTTGATTAAAGTTTTGTTATCGTAATCTTTATATATGTACATCCCAAATTACTATTAGGTAATGTACAGAGAAATATTCGGAAATTTTCATATTATATATAAATAGCTTGTCAATGATTGGATGAATTGATGGAAAGACAAGGATGAGTCTTTGATTGTGAAATTTGTGAGGGAATGGTAGATTAGATTGTATCAATGTTTGTACAGTACAAGACTGCTTTTGTACCTTTAAGATCTCTTGTGGTTTTCATATCAGTTTAGAGTCCGTTGATGATCGATGTTCAAGCTTTTACGGATATGTTCTTTACCGATTGATTGATTAGCAATCACTGAGAATATTCTCTCCTACATCTATATCATTTCTAACTCTCAAATTTGACTCAAAGGACATTTTAATAGGAAGAGCCTTTAAAAAAGGCTATAGCTATTGTAAGATGTTCGGTTTTGGTAAATGATAATATTTCTTTGGGCCTTTTTTTTTAAAAGAATGCTACTTTGTATGAAGTACTATACCTGCAGAGTTATTTCAGCATTTAAAGATTTCAGTTTATTTTCCTATTTCCTGATTTCTTCCATTACAGTTGGCTTTTAGAAGTTCCGCAGTAAGGTACAATTCGAATGAATCGTATATAGGTTGCCGCCTGTTCGAGTTGATTCGTCGGTAATTGTATCTACTGGTGATTTGTTTATGCCCTGATTTTATTTTGGTTAGCCAGCTGAGGTTTCACATTTCCATACAAGTTTTTTTAATCATATATTAAAATTAATTTTATCAAGTTTTCATGACAACTTCTGATAATCGTATTTAAGCTCCGTATATACCTATCTGAAAAAAACGATTAAAAATCAAATATTCGTACAAAAATGTTGCTTTCTTTAGTACTCTAATGTAGCTACCAAAAATGGATTTAAATATTAATTTTGCCATTTGTACCCAAAATTTTAAAATATATTAGAAGAATTTAAATTCCACTAATTTTTTGAATTTTAGTAAGGTAAAAATTAGTCTATTACATCAAATTGGCTCACTAACTACAGCACCGAACGAATCATTATCAGTCAGAAAATTAATAATGTGAAATTATTATCATACCAATGGCCTCGAACACCAATTCATTCTCCTGATGATTGACTATATATCTAATAAAAAAAGAATGTTTAATATTATATGATAACAATTTCATTTTTTTTCCATACATTTCCATTTATCCTACTATTTTCATGTATGTTAATTTGAACAATTTTCATTCTACAATCCTTAAAAAAAAATTTACATTTTCCGCTTTTATATTATTCTCTCACAAAATTTATGATTTTTTGAATTTTCTGACAGTTAGATATTTAATCTCTGGATATGACAAAAAAAACAAAGTGTGTGACTTTTTTTTGACCAAAATATCATCATCGTTGGATTTGGTGTTGTTGTTTTTGGATGAAACTAGCAAAAATTTTGACCAAAAAGAAATTTGTTTTTTTTTGTCCATGAAAAACTATAGTAAAATAATAAAATTTTTGTTCAAAAAAAAAACTACATAACCTAAAAGTCTCTACAATTTTCAGAAAAACTATCTGCGCGTATTAGAAATGTTATATGTGATAAATGAAAAACCATTGGAAAAATCTGATTGGAAATGACTTGAATTTATGTATCACATAGGGAATAATATAACGATTTTTATTTATTGAAGCAATTCCGGAAGGTGTAAAATATGACGTTTTATAAAGATGTGAAAATTAGATTAAAGTGGAACCGTAAAGTAGAATATTGAAGTCTATATAATTTCGTATATGAATATAATTTTCTATTCCTGTGAATAAATTCTTAAAGAAGGATTTTGGTATAGGTTTATTAACTTTATACAATATCGAGTGTAGAAGCTACAAAACAGAGAGCAGATCTACAGTCTTAGATTTATATTGACTGTAATTGGATCTAATGTGAAAAATTGCTAAAACATAATGTCAACTTTACAGCATTCTTAAGTAATGAGCGTTATTCATTGAGAAATGAAGGTATGACTTACATGTAAACAGTCTATCCTATCGAAACTACTACTTAGTAAACTTTACAATTCAACACGCTGTGAAGTCTACGATTAGGGAGACATTCTTCTGTCAGGAACATTCTCTATATAAATATAAAAAATCAGTTCAGAGTTGAGTTTCGTCGTCTTGGTCAAAATGTTTCTTAGAATTAGATTATATTTGATTCAGTTGCTGTACGAATATTCCCAAAACTTTGGATAGTTTAAAGTGCTACAGAAAATTAAGTGTATGATTAGGTTAATTGACATCTTACAGACAATTGAGATAAGATCTGGATCAGAGACAAATAAGCTGAACTACCTAGTTTGCCAATTTCTGAAGAAAATGCGGAAGATTATTAATAATACACTGCGAAAATACTGTCCAGCACTCAAGTAGCGTTTTATCACCATTTTCTCACCACACATTCTAGTGAATAATGAATCCTACCATAGATAAGGTTATATTGGAGTAAATTCATTTCGTGGCGTTTATTTATTGTTTAATATATTAAATATTTAACTTCTTTACCTAATGGTAAACTAAAATAACACTAAACATTATTGATCAAAATCTCACAAATTTATACTATTTTTTTTAAAAAAATTACAACAAGGATTTGGAAACTTTTCGTATATAACTATTAATAATGACTGGTCTTATATATGACTAAATGCAATATTTCAAAAGGATTTTTAATGTTTAACATCAGGTTTAGAAGGGAATTTTTGTTATATATGTAGAAATATTTTGTGATTTGCCTTCGTATATATACATAGAAAATCATTTTGATATCCACATAATATTTCCTATATATACATATATATAATATATTGAATAGCCCCAGAGAGTAGTTCACAACGATTGAAAGGATTACTAATATAAAATAAAACCTTATGAATTGTGATTTTATACAAAAGGTGGTATAATCCGTTCAGGTATGTAAAAGGTATTAAAGTTAGTCTAGTGCACAATCCTTGACAGCCCATATAGAAATAATACGACTTTTATATTTGAGAAAATAATAATAATTTCTAGTCATTGGAAACGATTTATAATCATTTTTATTAAACAAAATTCTCAAGTACATAAAATTTCTAACAAATATCCTTTAATTGATATAACTATGAATATATGAATTGTACTTCAAAAAAGGATCTATATATACATAACATTTTATCCTCTCTACAATACAAAAACGTCAAAATTTATATATTCTTTATATGATTGTGTAAAATTGACATTGTTGCAACTGGCGGAATAAATGGGTAGTTATTTTCATATATGAATTATTGTTTACTGGGTAATATAATATTTTTAACTTATAAGAATCATAATATTGATTGAAACTTTACTATAATCTGACATATAAAAAAAGATTTTATTTTCGATAATAATTGAACATGATTAATGGTTGCCTTCTTCGTATTACATATAAAAAAAATTATATATAAAATAAAACCCTTAAATAAATTGGTTAAAAAGAATATTTATATTGATATTAATACTTTGTATTGTTATCGAATTGAAAATGTTATATATTATTACAATATTTGAGTACAGAGTGAATACAAAAATCATTTTGGTTGGTTGGCTTGAAGGGAATGAAGTGTGACGCATATAAACCTCGAGAGTTCATTGTGCACTCAGCATAATGGTTTAATCCAACATGGAAGACATTATTTCAATTCATCACCCTCATAAACACAATTAATCTGAATGATCATAATCTGTTTGCCTCCTCCATGTCGGCATCTTTAATATTTTGCTGCAGGGTAGTAACTTAATGTTTTAGTGTTTCCTCATCTACCTCTTTCTACATCCTATATATTTTAAGAATTCTGTTAAAATTATAATCTTCTTCCATGCTTCCTGAGTAAAATATGAACATGTTGCTATCCCGGTATATAATTTTCTTTCTAAACTTCTATCCGTTTACGTTCCCGCAATACGTTTTCCCATTATATAGTTTGTCTAATTGTTAAAGTTTACATCTTCCGCCTACTTTGTAAAAGATTACTTAGAGGGTGCTAGTGATATATATTTAAAATTATTATCATTAGTGAATTTCCGGGCCAGTTGTCATTATTAACAATTTGCCAATCCGGTTGTCATTTATTACGATTTGTAATTTTTCAATGATTTTCTATTTCCGTTTTCACAGAAAATCTGTGTTACCAGCACTCAATCTCTTCGTTTCAAACATTATCAAATTGCTTTTTATCAACATAAAGGTAATTATAGTTTTACGCGTTAGGAATCCTGAAAATTTGAAATGCGGGATAGAAAATTAAAAATAAAACCGGAATTTGGAATATAATGAAAAGTGATATGAATGATCGCATTGAAAACGGAATAAAAACAATAAAAATGTAAAGTTATTTGAATTTTAAAATTGTCTACATGAAATTACTTTTTACTCCGCTTTAGAAGAGTATTAGAAGCAAATGTCAAATATGAACTGGCGGAAACTGTCAATATAAAATGTATTGGTATATTCAAATGTCAAGTGTTTCTGATAGTTATATATAAAATCATATAAAATTCTAAGTTTAACATTTTTTTGGTAAACATTTTTGTTTCTAGAAAACGTAGAGATCCAATTTTATAAATTATGTGTTAAACGATAACGCAATAAACCTTAATTATCAAAAATTTGTTAAACATTTTCAAAAGAAATTAACACAAATAATTCCTTCAATATCTATCTTTATAGTCCCTAAAACATGAATTAATTACTATATAATTTTGATATTAGGGAAATTAATCCCAAATCCTAAATGGAAATTATGAAGAAAAATGTAAGATTTGAGATTCGGTTTTTTTTTTTCGACCATAGATCAAAATCAACACTAAATAACCCTATCAAAATTTTAATACTTTTCCTTCAATCTTTATACATATCCTTTTAAATAATACCTTGAACAAATCGGATTTATGAAATCTTTTATTTCTTACGGTTTTCATTTTCTTTTTTTTGTGTGTTGTTGCTGCTGCCAAACAAAAAAAGGATCACAATTTTTGTTAACCTTCTTTATTTGGTTCTCTACGTTTTTTTTTTTTTTTTGGTTTAAGGATTTTTTTTTTTTTTTTGATTAGTTGAAAAAGTTTTTTTTTTGTTTTTTTTTTTTTGGATCCTTAAGGAAACTTTTTTTTTTTTATTTTAGCTTTTATATATTACTTTGTTGTCTAAAACGATTTACGTTACAGTTTAATATTTTCTGCGAATCCTTTTCACATTCATTTTGTTGTTGGTTGGTGCTGTGTGGTATGGCGCATATATAAACATATTTTTTTGGGGCCGGGGTATAAAGGAAAGGATTAAAAGGGTTAAAATATGTAAGAAGTAAAGAAAACAGGTTAAAATAATATTTAAAAGATTTTAGACAACATTTAATGAAAATAGAAGTTTAATTTTATTATTTTAAGACTTTTTGTTACAAAAGAACATAAATTTACATATGGTTTTTGTAGATGGGAATTTCGGTGGCAGATTGAAATTTACATTTTGAAATTAATATATAAAAGTTAAAAATATTTTTTAGATAAATAAGTTTTATGTTATTGTAATAAAAATATGTATTTTAAATATTCATTATTTAATTTCGAACTTTCTAATAAATATGAAATAAGCGTTTTTAAAAATAATTATTTTAGAACCGAGTTGAAGTTCTTCCGACTTAAAGCTTTGATAACTTTCGCAACTTATCTCAACTTTTCATCATATTTAGTATATCAAAAGAAAATGTCCGCTCATTCAACTTCGATTGCAAAACTTTCAGCTTAGTTTTTACTATTTAAACTTGAACTAATCAACGAAAACACCCGATTTTGAGTAGATCAGCATTGACGTACAATAGACGGAATTGTATGTCAATGTCAACGCAATGGACCACAAATCTAGAGTTTCTTCCAGTATCCAGTTGCATAATATATGCAAACAAGTTGTTTTCCACAAGTCCAAATGTTCGTAAATGGTGTTTTAAGTCTTGTAAGGTCTGATACTGATTTTTAATCAACTCGGAGAAAAGAGTTTGGAATGCTTTTACTCTTCGTTCAATGATAATTCTTGAGATTTATTTTGTAGCATGAAATTCTGATGCACTTCAAAATGGTTTTCTATGACCCAACTACAAATATATAATTTTCTTTCATGCTAACCGTTTCTTAATTATCTTTTATAGGATAATTTCATGCTGTAATGTAATTAGCAATGATTATCATAACTAACTTCGGTAGAAATTGAAATAATTGCAGGGCATTCAAGAAAAAGGTATGGATAGATTCAAGGTATTTATATCCACTTGAAACATATTAGATATATAGTTAACTAAAAACTCAGGCAAATAATTAAATTCGTTTTTACGAAGAGGAATTATATATTTTTGAAGTAATAGCGCGCGGGTTAAATATTGTTTGCTAACCGCAATAGGGTAAGTATACAAGCCGGGTTTTTGTAATAAACACTTCGTTTTGAAAACAATATTAATTCCATGCTTCTATCCGCACTATCAATGAACTATCTGCACAGTATAGCCATTTTATAGTGCAACAGTAGTGGAGTTATGTGAAATTAAATTTTCATTTTACTTCTTTCTGAATTAATACAAATTTTCCTGGTATTGAAAAGTTACCCTCCCTATAGAAAATTACCCAGCATCTATTTGATTTTAACCGGAACATTATCCTCTATAGAAAACCATTTTGTCAGCTAAATAGATTTAATATTTCATTGCAAACGAAAATAGTTCAGGTAAATTTGAACTTTTTAATTGTTGGAAATTTGCCATATTCTATACAAACGAAATGGTGCAAATATTTGAAATTATTCAAAACACAATTATAAATTTATGTATTAACTTTAAATAAAGTTATATAAAAATAAATAACAAAAATTCCATATACGAATTTTATCATAAAATTGAGTTCAATTTGTAAAATTATAAAAATTAATATTTATCCAAATTTAACTTAATTTCGAAACAATTTTTTTTTTTTACAAACCAATTAGTTGGTAATTTGAACCTCCCACCCCACCCAGCGTTTTTATTCCTCGTTATTTGACTATGAAACTGTTTCAGCGTTTCTGGAAAATCATATTTCGAAATTTATATAAGTTTTTTTTTTATTGCTTTAAGTCAGGCAACAATGTATAGTATGAGTCCGTAACGAATGGCGAATATTTATGTATGGGACCATACGAAAAGTATTACGAAATAATTTTAAGCAAATTATGATTTTATTAGTTGAAAATATTTTTAATAAAAATAATATTAGTGGGTTAGGCATATAAATTTCGGCAATATACAATAATAGCTCTAACTATAATATACATTAAGAGTTAATGGAACACTCTCCAGAATACTCCATACATAAAGAATATGCAATGGTAGAAGTGGATTCTGAAATGCGGGTGGGTTAACGTTGAATTAAATTTTAAAATTATAAAATTTGACAGGACAGCATTTTTTTATATGTGATAAAACTATTTTCTCCGGCTTCGATGCTCGGAAAGCGTTCACACGCCGGATAGATGGAAGGCTTTGGGGAGGTGGTTCGATTTGTGGCATTGGAAATTATCACATAAATCAGTGTAATTATCCGCAAATTTACAAAAGGACAGTACTATTTATGTGATGGATTTTTTAAATAGATTAGATCATTAGATAAATAATTTATCGTTAATGCGGAAGTACGAACCTCCAGCCTCCTTACACTGCGAAGTAAAGAGATCTTATGTACCTAACCTACTAATATTTAGTCAGTTGATACTCAGGCTTATGTAGAGCTCAGAGTTTTCCCGACTGTCAGACAGAGGACATTGTTATTAATGTATCCTTTTACGAGAAAGCTCTATCGCATGGAAAGTTGTATTAATTTGGACTCTAGATTTTGAAAACTTTTGAACAATAAAGAAATTTTCTATCGAGGAAGTTAGAAATGTCAAAATCAGTGTTACCTTACTAATATTCATAAATGTGTAATTGCAATAGGTTAGTTACTTCGCACATTCTTTCCTTTTATTCTTTAAATAATACAAAGTTTGAACCAGGTCTTTCTAATGTTATTGATTTCATGATATTACAATTACAATTTTATAGGAAGCTGAACATAAAGCAATATCTAAATAACTCATTTAGGAATGCAATCCGTCAATTACCAATGTACTATTTCTCAGACTGATTTATGGAATGAAAGAAGGGAATCCGCATTGCATTTTCGTTCTGAGGACTTTAATTAACTTCATAATCCTTTCAAGATCATTTCGTGATCGAAATTCGCTTTCGTGATCGAACTTCTAGATTGGTTTCCATCATTCATCAAGCACACTTACTTAAATATCCATCACACAAGGACAATGGCACAAAGTTTCAAATCACCGCAGCAACCTCTACAAAAATGAAGATCCCATCTACGTACGGCCGTTAATTCAGCAATTATAAACTTTAAATATGCCCAAATTATTTTTATTTATTTTTTTCATATTTCTTCCCCCAAATTCAACTCTTTTTAACTAGTCTACATGATTTTTATATCCACAAAAATTATATAAAATTTTTGTGAAAAATGCTCGTGTGAAAAATGAAATTGTTACTGGCACACAATAAAAGGAGCACCTTTAAAATTGTACCATTTATAACGCGATATATGTAACGATATAGAAAGGACGAAAAATATTTATTTTTTAAAAAAAAATAAAAAAAAAAAAATACTGAAAAGCAACTCTAATACAAAAGGTGCTAGTGTTATTATATATTTATGCTGTAAATTATATTTGAGCCACCACCCAAAAAAGCATAATATATAAGAATCAAATAATAAGTGGCAGATATATGAGCGTTTAATATTATTCACAGCCGCGAAATTTTTTTTATGACAATTTTATGTTCATTCACATATAAAAAATATAATATATTATAATTTTTTTTTTATATAGAATTATCAGGCATTCGCTTTTCAAATCTTAAACAATTTGATTTACTAATTTTTTGGAATTTTTAGTTGGTTCAGGTTGGGTTCAGCTGCTATTGAAATATCATATTTTTCTTTTTGTAATTTAAAGTATTTTTTTGACTTATATTTTAAATTTTGGTTAAAATAATTTATCAGAATTTAAAATTATAATTTTTCAGTAGAAATTATATTTTCTGTAATCTTCTTCTTCTGCCTTACCATTTCTGGTTGTTGGTGATTACAGAGTTAGCGTTAGTTATCTTATATTTGCAACAATGTAAGCTTAATATTCACGACTCCATCCGGCTAATGTAAGTTCTCGAATTGTTCTCCATCATGTCCAGTTCCTTATCTGTATCATCCAATAGATTTGCTTTCTTTATATTATTATACGTCTGCTGTTGAGTTTTTCTTGTACAATAAGTTTAACAGCTCGTACTTAGAACCTCTAATTATATGGTCGAAATAAGGAGATTTCGTTGTTTTATAATCCTTTTTAAAAACTTCTAAAATATTTTACGAGGTCTGCACATTGTATCTTAAGAAAATGTTAATTCCACATCTCAAATGTTTAAAACTTATTCATGATTGTTATTTTTTAGGGTCCATGTGTACATGCTTTCATGCCATATTATAACAATACAGATTAGATCAGTATTGCAGATTATTTAAAAGTAGGTTTTTGTATTTCCAAAAGCTTCTACATCCGACATTTGATCAAAAATGTTTAAAACCAAAATATTTTAAATTATAGCAACACGTTCGGTGGGTTCATCATCAACTGTGATAATATGGTAGCTGTGTAATGTAGCTGTATGATGTTTATGATTGTAAGACTTTATGTTGACATACAGGTAAAATTACTTTCTGTACTGGTTAATTTTATTTACAAGCTGTTGAAGATCTACCAAATTATCAGCTTTTAGAATTGTACCGTCGACGTAGCGAATATTACTTTAATTCCTTTTGTTGTAATCGTATTATTGAGCGATTCGCATTATTGATATACTCTGAGTAGTTATTACATTTTTGACGGCCATTTCTTAGATTAATTATTTGATATTGCTTAGTTTTTCATAAGGTCTTTATTTTTTCTCGTAATTATGTTAGTATTTATCCTGGATATGTTATTAGTTAGAAGTCCATATTAAGGCCGATTTACAATATCTAATCAACTCATATGAGAACTTATATTATTTGTATTGTGTCAAAAGTCAGTTTAATATCTTCTTTCTAATAATTAAGATTTGCAGACAGTCTATTACAATTTGGATTTACATTAATTTTGGATTCCTATATTTATATAGTGAATAGGCTACAATTTTGGTACAAGCTAAAATTGATTTTTAATACTTATAATTATTGGTTGTCTCCTATGGGTCCATTTTGCTACCATTCTAATTAAGTTCTTTCCTTTTTTACCATCGACAATATTCTTACAATATTTCAACAACATTTAAATATTTTTTGGAGGTATATCAGGAAATTTGAACTGGTTGTAAATAATTTTTATTGGTATAGAATAGACTATAGAATCTCTAGAAATTTTCAGAATATTTTACTTCCTGTATATACCTGAATAAATTATTTGTATTGTTATAAACTGACTCTTTCTAACAACGTTACGTTATACCTTAGGGATGGCTACAAAAGGTGGCAATTAAGTAAAATTTATAGCATGTCGATATATAGTTTAAAAATGTATTTTGTTTCACCTAAAACTCTATAATTATGTAAATTTCTTTTTAAAAAAAATATTCTTGAATCTTTTTTTTTGAAGTAAAAGCTATGGAATTATACTATGAAGAGGTTGTGATCGAAAAGACTGGGCCAAAAAAATGGTTTAACTTTTGTGGATGAAGATTCCAACAATACAAATATAAAAAAAATCCAAATTTTCTCATCCTCATTCTTGTAATGAAATTTTTGTTGGTGTTCAATCAAATTTGAAGTCATAAAGCTCAATTTTTGAAATTTTGAAATACTGATCTATTTCAAAATTTCTGAACATTCTTGATATCTGAAGAAATGGATTTTCCTGAAATGATTTCCTCGAAAATGAAAGAATATTCCTGAAATGATTTCTTCTATAATTTTTATTATGAAATTCTGTTTTATAAAACTACGAGTTTTAGGCTACCCCTAGATTAGTTAGTACGTTTTTATTATTTAAAACAAATTTTAGAAACTTAATTTATTTGAATATTATATCCACAACAAGGAGTAATATTTCATGGTTTAATAATAGAGGCGGTTATATTTTATTTAAATCAAAGGCGGCGATGATGATGTGCTGCTATAATTATAGGTTAGGTTAATATTGTACTTCACGTTATGCCTTGTATTTGTATTTATATTTTTCGGAGATTTTTGTACAAATAAAATAAACTTGAATAATACAAAAATATATTGAAAATCAATACATCCTAAAGTTAACAATTTAAGGACCTAAAATTAGACTTTTGCATAATTATTAAGAATAGTGATCAAAGGATATGAAGTTAGTTCATATGAAAATATGTTAAAAATTACAAAATTAATAATTAAATTAGTCTGAAATGGATTCCCAACCTAAGAAATAAGCATTTTTCCTAATCTGGTTCTGGTACTAATTTAAAACTGATTCAAACTTAAAGTGACATCGATGCTTCGCTGTGGAGTTGTTAAGTTGAATTCATGACCAGCAAATAAAAACTTTATTACAATAACATTACATAAATATCGAATATAACTCAGAATTTCAGACTTAATCAATATCAGCAGTAAAATTTTGAATAATTTGCTTTAGTAATGTAACTAAGCGATCTATTAAAATATGAATTATTTGAAATTTTATTGGAAATATTTTAATTGCTTGTTAAATTGTACTTCTTTAAATTATAAAACTGATCATATTTTTAATAATCCAAAGTATTGTACATTGAGGTCTAGGATTAGATGATATAAAATCTTGAACTAAAATAAAAACTGTGTAACATTTAGATAATTTTTGGTTTGTGGAATTATGATAAAATGTCGAGGGTTTCATTTTCATATAGACATTGAATAATGGATTATAAGCCAAGCTAGGTAAAAGTGATTAATTGATCTAACCATAACATTTCTGACAGATTCGTTGTAAATTTAACCGAGTATCCTCTGGTATGAAAAGAAATGTCCTTGAAAAATCTCTTTAAGTAAATAAATTATTTTTCTAGAATTATTCTAAATTATGTCCAAGATAAAATAAGTGGTTGATAAGATAAATTAAGATGTATATCCTAATATAGCTGGTTAAATTATCTCTTGAAGTAAGAAACAGTAAGAATCAAACTGACGAAACATTTTAACCGTTTATGCGTTTATTAAATTAAATTTCCTGATTTCCTGGGTATTGAATTACTTAACAAATTAACCATTTGTAACTATTTGTATATTGGTTAACCTTTTTGTTATAGTTTACACGGCATTGACGGCATATTGAATGTTTGTGGACTACTTCATAGCCAATAATATGCTGGAGGTTGACCTTTGCGAAATGAATCATGAAACAATAAGTTATTATAGCTTATAAGAGGGAGCACAATTTAACAGTCCAAATTTGATTACTGAAATTTAGGGCTTCATGTGGGGTGAATATATACAAAATTTGCATAGAAACTACATTTCCATGCCTATTGTAAGAGCAGGGACAAGACCAGACCATATATAAAATTAATTGAAAAGCGAGTCCCGTGGCCACTTATAACCATAATCGAGACAAACATTATCTGTTTGCGATATGCTTTCAATCAAATTTAACTTCAAATAGGTATTGAAAATGAACAACGGATTCAATTTCGTTAATAAATAGCAGTCATTAAAATAAGCAAAGAAACTCTTATGAACTGACTATAACCAAGGAATTGTAAGGTCTGACAATCATGCCGCACATTCAGTTCAATAAATGTTATCAATATCGACTTTTAATTAGTTTTAAATTTTCTAGCAATTTTTAATATTCTTAACTTTAATATTACTAATTATTTTTACCAATAAATTTGTATAATGCCAATATCAATTAAATTAAATTTTTCTTAAGTTAAGATATTAAAAAGTACCATAAAAAAATTCCTTTTTTTTTTGTTGTTTTTGTTTTATTAAATAATATCATTAAATTACATTAAAAAGTTTTTGGTCATAAAACCTCAGCATTAAAAAAAAACCCTCTGCGAACAAACGAATAGAAACATTAAAATTTCGATACTTAATTTATTAAAGTCTTTATCTTAATTTTTTATGCTCGCAAAAGTTTTTTTTTTCAGTTTTATTTAACATTAATTTTCTTTAAACACATAAAAATAATGAACCTTTCCCTGTTTTCTCCCTGTTTTTTTTTTTTTTACAAAAAAAATTATACTTTAAGGGTCAATATTAAAATATTATTTTCTTTATCCTTTTTAATAAAAAAAATTAAATATAATAATAAATTTTTTTGGGAAAATATACAAACAATTTTCCCCAATGAAGAAATATCACCTTTTAAAATAAACTCAAAACTTCCCCCATCACCCCAAAAATTTGATTCAACACAAAAGCCTGACTGTAAAAGTAAATATATATATCCATTATCCAACAACAACAAAAAAATTCACATCATAACCTAACCTCCTGTAATATAACCTAAAATAATAAAAGTTTTAGGTTATTTTGAAAGAATTCCTATAGATGGAGGCCCAAATCTCGGAGTTTGTTAAAACAATGCCTTTGAAAGAAAATTCAGCAAAATATAATGTCAGGTAATTTTGATAAGGACCCGCTAAACACTTACTGAATCCCAATTTTTTAATTTAGCATAAATTAGAAGTTGAATTCTATTCCCATCGAATTGCCAGTCCCACCGAATTTCCATTCCAATCGAATAGGATCATTGGATGTAATGTCAGTAAATTTTAAGGTATTTTGCATTTTTTGATTACCTGCCATCGGAAACGTAAATAAAAATTGATTTGAGCAATTTCCATTTTTTTTTCAATTATTTTTCCGTCACAACACTTTACACTAATATTCCATAACTCCTCGTAAAATATTAAAATAAAATTATTACGATATACTTTTATATATTTTTTCAGAATTTTGTTTTCTTTTTTTTAAAAAAAAAAAAAAAGTATTATTTCCGTTTTTGTTTACGTTTTTATATAGAAGAAATATCCTGGACTCCAGGACTCTTAAATTGTAATAACATTTATCCACTTAGCCCGGAGTATTATTTGTTTCTTGATAAATATTTGGGTAAAAAAAAATTTCTCTTTTGTATTATTCGGAATAGAAGAATTTTACCTTGAACAAAATCAGTATTACATATTTTGTGACAGTACGTTTAGAATTCAATTTAAATTTTATTGAGAGACTGTCACATTGTGTATTGAAGGAAATTTTGTGAAGGATAGAAAGTTTTGATTTTATAATAGTCCTACTCCTACTCTATGTAATATATTTGCCGTAAGATTATTACATAGTTAGTGATATTTATATATTAAAATTATAGAAATTCCAAAATGGCGGAAGTACAATAATACTAATCTGAAAATGGTTTTCAATAAAATTAGAATAAATTTAATATGGCAAACATATAAAAATAATGGTGGAATAATAAGTAAATAAATGAAACTGTTGTCGTAGAGTAAAAAAAACTAAAATACGATACGACATTACACAATTCACAATGGTTGAAATTCAAAATGTCGTAAAGAAAACAATTTCAATTAAAATGGCGGCAATCATATTAATAATCAGTAGATTCATTTAAGGCAAATATAAAGTGTTATGATTAAAATTCACGTAAAGTCGAATTAGCTTAAATTTAAAGACCCAGACAATACAAATAGGTCACATATATGGACTACAGAAGCAGTGAAACATATTGGCATAAGTTTGAACTAATATAAATAATCCGTTTTTTATTATTTAAATGAATAATAAATTTGTTCATTTCTTGATGATCAAGTATAGAAGAATATTGATCCATAATTACTTATCTCTTTATAGTAATCCTGGATGAAATACAATATTAGTAAATTGACATCACTTCCTTGTGATTAACAAATTGTAAGCTACCGAAGATAAATAATCCTTAACAGGTTACACATCTTCTAACTCCGCCAAGTTTTGATATACCGATTAAAATTCCCTGCCAAAAGCCAAGTCTGCTCCATGCGATGCAAATATTTTAAATATTTGCATCTAGTATTAAATTCGATTTCCTTTAAGACAGTAATTATTCCGATTCGAGTTATTCAAGGTCAGTTTTAACAATTTGTATTTTTTACTTTTAAATTTCTTCTAATTTATTTATATGACTCATTGACTTGCCAACGCTCGTATAATTTAAATAAAAATATATTTAAATAATAATAAAAAAAAAACGTCAACATTTTCCACTCATTAATCTTAATTCGGAAAATTCATTTTTGTCATAATTTTTTTTCCATTCATTTTTCTTTGTAATTTACTTAAAAATCACCTGGGCACCATAAGATTTTTCACATTTTCTTATAATATAAATTATATCTCGCCTGGGCATTCAATCTTTATCTCAAAGAAGAAAAAAAAATATTTTATTTTTTATCATAATTTTTTTTTTTCATTCTCTATTCAGCTTTTAATAATTTTGTGTTTTCTTTTTTTTTCTTTGCCATTAAGTTTTTCTTCATTTTTTGTGGTATTTTTATTTATATTATTATTTTCGCTTCTATAGATTTCAATAAAAATAAAAATGGAAAGTGAAGAGACGCATAACATAAAAAACATTTTAATGGAAAAATGATTGCAATTTTTTGCTTTACTGAGTCCGCCTTTAAGGAATGAAAATATAAAAATATTTATATATCTATAAATATTTCCAAAAAAAAAAAATATATATTATTATAATAAAATAATAATAAAAATAACCGCAGTAACAGAATTACTAACGTAGTAGATTTATATTAATGAGATTGATTGTATTCGAAAAGAATTTTTTACTTTCCAGTTCCATTTCGGTTTCCAGCTCTGGTGGGCCCCTGTAGACCAAAAATTCCGCAACTCATTAGATTATACTGATTACATTATTGATCCAATCCAAATCGTTAATGCTGAAGAATTTAGATCTATTGTGTTTACTCTTATAGTATTTATATGGTCCGTCTACAATATCCATACTACCGAAGAAGCTCCAAACCTTCATGATGTTTTTCTCCCGAATCTCTTGAAAGCTAAGAATTTACTTCCTCATATGCATCTACCCGGAAAAGGCTATGAGTAATGGATTCACAATTACAAAGAAAAAACTCCGATTTTTCTTTCTTCTCTTATCCTAGCAGAATCCACAGCTACGATTTTCTGACTTAACGGGTTTGTTGAGATGTAGATAGCAGTCATCTCTGTGATGGAAACCAGTTATTGGATGTAGTTCAGTTTTGCTTTAGATACGAGAAATATATGAACTGTTTCTCTTTATATGAACACAGATTTTAAGTTGTTTTCTCATTAACTGATTTCCTTCATTAAGTGGCGTCTACGCTACGCAGTCTGAAACGCAATCTTCAACATTGCCAAATCGGTATTTTTAAATAATTTAGGTAGATATTTATTATAATGTTATTTATAACCATTAAAAATATTAACAACGTACTGACAGACGGACGCTAAAACGATTAGCGATTGTTTGTTTTAATGAAAAACTGCCCTACAACACAAGAAGAATAAGAAAAACCAAAAAATCTGATACGGGAAAAAGTAAAAATATTGTTATATTTTGGTACCAACAAAAAATCATTCCCCCATCCAACCAACAAGGACAAGTTCGTTATTTTATAATATCCTGACAGGAGATGAAACATAAACATTTATTTATAATCTAATCCACCTGATGGTATTTAGTATTTTATATTTATACATGTTTTGGATAACATGGGAAGAAAAAAATTATTAAGGATCTGTACTTAAACATTTTTTTTTTTTTTTGGAAAGGACATGCAAAATTTTCGGACTTTTTATAATTTATTTCAGGGGTTTTTTGTTTTGTTATGTTAATATTTTTTTTTTTTGTAGAAATATTAATGATTTGAAGAAGAAGTTTAATTCAAAATTTACGCACTTAAATTATTCACAAAAAAAAAAAAAAAATTCAAAGTTCTTGAAGCGTTAAAATACGTATGTCATTTAAAAATTATAATAATAAATGTAGGAGTTTGTTTAGAATAATATAATTCACTTAAATAATTCAAATATACTATAATAATAAAACAATTCATCAACATTAAAGTTTTCAGGCATTCTGTACAACCAGTCTTGCTACCGTAGTTGTAAAGATGATCTAACATTTTTCATGTAAGTGCCCAACGCTGGCCAGAACAGAAACAGTTATTGTTCTGTTACAAAACACGAACTAACCGATCTAAACTCTTCAGTCACAAAGCGGCCCTCGGAAATGAGCACTACGAGGTGGATCTAAAATAAATCCTAAGTAGCTTCCGCAAATGATAGTTCACGAGTGCGAATGGTATCAAAATGATAAAGTGCTAATTGAATTCGCTACCAATCAAATCAATCAAAGTTTTAATTTTTAAAAGTAATATTTTTTTAAAATTGAAAATTGCCTGTGTTTTCCGCGTCTCATACACGATAACCTAATTCATTTCACATCATTTTCAATAATAACTTTTTTGTATAATTTATCTTCTATCTATTACATATTCACTTTGAATAGTGACTTTTAGCCAGAGTGAATTGTTTTTCGAGGATTGTTAGCCGAAATAGCCACCAATGAAAAAGATCTAGCAATCGTTATGGGAATTTTCAGGGCAATACAGTAATTATGAAACAGGCTGTTTGGTAGAGTCTGGTTCAATCCACGTATTCTCGAAATCCTTTATAAAATGATTTGGTTTTGGAAAAACTTTCAATTTACGTAATGAGTTTGAAAAATAGCCATACCCAGCACAATATGCGCTATTAAATAACTAACACTACAACTACATAATAAATTCTTTAGGTTTTTCATAATAATATCTCTAGAGTTTTCCAAATTTTTCATAATTTATTTAAATTAATTAAAAAAAGAAAGAAATTTAAAATTAATAAAAAAATCGCCCACGATGCACATTGCGCCGTGTGGTGGTAGGTAGAGTAGCATTAAACTTTCTTTCAAAATATATATTTAAAATTCCTACCATTTTAAATCTAAAATTATAAAAATTATAAGAGTGAAAAATAACTTTAAAATTAAAATGTAGAGAATGAAGAATTGGGTCACCATTTTTTGGAAAATGGCGTACAATTATCGATGAAATGTTTATCCGTTATTATAAAAACCAGTGAACCGTACCGCGTGGAAAATTAGAATTTATTAAAATTTAAAATTTTATAATTAATGAACAAAATCTGGTTTGACCCTATAACTATAGTTCATTTAAAACTAGATTAAAACTCTATAAAAACTAATACTTATTTTTTATCGAAACATTCCATATATTTAACAATTTCATTTTGATGATATTATGAATTATATTATATCCAATTTGTCTTCTCTTTCATTAAGGCAGATAATTAATTTTCAATTGCGAACGCAATCACACAATCTTTAATGCAAAGTTTAGATTGATTTCCTAACTTTCTTTGGATGCTATTTTACAATATATCAAATGGGATCCAGGTAAAATTGATGAGTATGGTTGTATAGACTAATTGAAGGAATTGCTCTATAGGTCTAAGGTAGAGCCGACCTTAAAATATGAAAACTTGTCCAAAAACTGAAGGTGTAAAATTTAGCTTATTTAACCAATATTTCCTTTTTTATATGGAGCTCGAAATGTTTACTTAAAAAAGTATAATTACAAATCCGAAATATAAACTTATAAAAATAATCTTTATTTAATACTTTAAGATCTCCAGCTACAACCAATTGAATCCTTAGAGTTATTAAAAATTAAATTACTCATAAATATTTACTTAAGCAAAATATAAAAAAAAAACTCCAGAAAATAATTAAGAAGTTTTTATTTTTAAAATTCATTATTTCAAAATTTGTGACATACTTTTACTTAACATTGATCCACACTCCAAATATTATAGCTATATAAAATATGCTTAATACCAGTGGGAAATTCATAAAATAAAATCCTCTTTAATATTTTTACTTGATAAAGTAACTCATAATTTTCTTTCTTTTGAATTTTTCTTTGAAATTATCCTGTTTTCTTTTTTTTGTTGCGAAATGAGTATTTAAAATCATGTAAATAAATTATCAATGAGGTACTAAGAGCTAATAGATTAAAAAATAATTTGTTTCTATGCTTTAATTGACATGAAGAGTTTAATGAATTGTAAGTGAATTGGTCACGTTAACTATTTTGTTATATATTAAAGATACCTTCGAATCCATCATCGTCGAAATTGTCTTTTATTGATATGATTAAATTTGAATGGGTCATTAAGGCTGAAGAAAGCAGCCACTACACACTACACTCTTAAAGGTCTATTGTTTATACTCGTTTAATATTTATAGTCGGTTGACAACCAAGGTAACGAACAGCATCACAACTTTGTTGATGACTGTGTCGCTAATTTCTTGAGGGCTACTTAATTCTTTCTCCAAGTAACCGAAGACATTCCGGGAAATATTCACACAATCCCGATGAATATGTTCCACGGTTACTTCTTCATCCGAGGAGAATTAAGACTCACTACACACCGCATCCTTAATATCTATGGTGCATACGCTTCAATATTTATAGTCGGTTGACATCCAAGTTACCGAAAAGGGCCACAAACTTTTTGATGATTTTCTCATCAAGTACCGCAGGATTTTCTGCGAAATATTTTCACAATCCCGAAGAATATGTTCCACAGTTACTTCTTCATCCGAACAGAATCGACAGTCACTATTTTCTGACTTTCCCATTTGGTTCAAAATCTTAGTTTGTTTAGTGTAATTACATCTTTATAGAGAAATCTATAACTTTCTACAGATTTCACGCTATTTCTTATTTGATACATGACTGACTTTTCTTGATTTACCTTAATTTCAACCTAAAAAACATGTAGTTTTGGAATAAAAAAGGTGGCATGGAACTTTATTATTCTCATATTTTTTAATAACAAATTCTCATTATCAGATATCAAACAATTTTTTTTTAAATTCTTAATTCCTCATTTTCATTTCATTTTAATTTGTACATCCGTCGAACTTAAATTTAGTCGCATACACAACCAAACATCATAAATATGAATTAAATTATCTTAAAGAAATTTGTCTACATATTAACGTAAATCTTTGATATCCTCCTGGGAATCTTGTCATCCTCTAATTCTAATAGCAATACCAAAAAAAAAAAATCCATAATTTTTTTTTTTTAAAGTTATAAAAAAATTTATCCTTTTGTAACTCGATGAAATAAAAATAATTTAGTTGATTTTTGTTATTAGGTCTGGGCCGCCATATGTTTCTTATTGGCAGGATGGATGGATGAAGACAGAAATTTACATCTAATAAGGGGTTTGACAAGAATTGAAATTTTATATTTGGAATATTATTAGTTATTATGTTTTTTTTTGAGGAAATTTAATAATATTCTGGAACCGATTATAGATAAAATTACCTTAAAGTAATTTCGAAAATTTGATGGAACTTTTTTTTTGATATAGGGAGAAGTGATGGCATTATAACCAAAATATTTCTCGGTTTATATATATACTAATTGTGTAATAACAAGAGAATAAGGTGTTGGGTAAGAAAACACTTGGGAAAGAAATGATTTTTTGCTCATAAAAAATGAATAGGTAGATGATATGGAAGCTTTTAACTAGGATAGACACAATTTAGGAATAAATGAAATAATGATTCAGTGGTGATGTATGTAAACTATAGACCTTGACTCTATTACTACAAATGAAAACGGTCTGGTAATATTTGAAGGAAGAATAATATTTCTTATAATCTTTGGAGGAATAAGTTTCGAAAGCAGGGAATAAAGTAGAATATTTAAGTATAGGATATCAGCAGGACTAAAATATATATTTGATATCATCTAAGGTGAGGAAGTTATTAGAAGAATATTGGAAAACAGAAATCCATATGTTGCAAATGCATATTGGAAAGGCAGAAATGGAAATTGATTTGAACATTTGAAAGTATAAAGGAAATTGGAATTTAGATATGCTTTGGGTAGAGATAAATGTGGTGAAAATAAGGTTACACAGCTTAATCAAAGCAATCATCATTAGCGTTATTCATTTGTATTTCAAGCTTTGACTTTAGATAAATCGTAATATAACATTCTTACGAAAATATTGTATATATTATTTATTATTATATATTAAATAATTGTGGTGCCTCTTACCCCTTACAAAAATTATTGCCACCATTGCAAAATTAATTTCGACATTAGTTTAGATAGACATGATTTAGTTACAGACAATGTTGGGTGCCATTTCCTTGAATAAATGAACTCATAGATTTTAACAAAACCGACAGATTTAAAATTGTATTATATAAAAATCTAATTTAAAAATCAACTGTAGATGACTTACGGAAAGAGTTTATCATAATTTCTACCAAAGATGGCCTTAAGACTACTTTAAATAATAATAAAACCAAAGTTTACACATAGATTTACATAATAATTACATATTTAATTCGAATAATTTTAGTTAAATATTTTTTAAATTTGTTATTCTTTACAACAACAACAACAACAAGAAAAAGATAAATAAAATCAAAATAAAAAACTCCTCTGTAAATTAATATTCATTAAAATCGTTTAAAATTGTTTCCCCCTTGATATTATATAAAATTATGTACACCCTAATTAAGTTGGTGTGTCTATATATGATGCGTTGTCTTTGTCTACCATTCCCAATTGGTTTATAATTATTGAAGACTGAAAATTTTTGGCAGAGCTGAACAACTTGTCTCTGTATTTAAATGTTTTGGTTGGAAGTAATAGAATGGATCTAAATTCGAAAACTCAATTAACAAAGAGTATAGCAGAATGGGAAGTTCGCAAAGAATTCGAATGCTATTCTGTCATTGGGTCACTTAACAGCTTATTGACCCATTCCATATCCTTAACGAACCTTAACTATCATTAAAAAATATTGTATTCGAAAAATAAGGACAGTGACATAGAAAATGCTTCTAAATATTCGAATTTTTCATATTTTCTGCAAGGGCTGATTCTGACGTTAGTTGTAGCAGTATTATTGTATGTTTCTTAAAAATTATATGTTTTGTGGCAATACCACAGCAATATTCATAGCTGATAACTCTTATGTTTTAGTAGCTGTAGTGCGTTAGCCACTGATCAACTGTGACTGTGCCTGTGCGTTAGCGTTAACAAATTCGTTCATTTTTGTACGTACATCAAATATTGTTCTTCTGAATTTATCATTTATTCAGCAAGAACTTAGCGTTTGCTGTTTATGCTGTAGGTAGAATATACAGGAAATTACCGATGTCTCTGTTGTTCACCTATTCATCTTTTTTCACATTTCACTTGATCATGTTGTAACCAGATGACCATTTCATTTATAATTTTGAGTGAATTCATTTTCTCTGTTAAGATTTGATCTGGTTTTCTCTATAGTAGCTTTGATTGTCATCAATTTTACGGGTATTTAACTATTCGATGATGTAATTATACGGTTAGTAACGGTCAAAGTTTTAATAAAGCTTATTTGCCTTACTGAATTTCCAAAAAATATTCATTTTTGGTTACGCCAAAATCTTGCCACTAACTGACATGCGGGCCTATATACATTTCTTAAATTCTGGGTGAACTAATTTTTATTGAAGTTTTTAGATTTGTGAAATTATTTTAATAATGTAAATTATACTAATTTCCTTTATTTTTAGCCAACTCATTCCGATTAATTTAAAATTTTATATTATAAATTTCCTTTATCCAGGTTTGTATAAGTATATATATCCTTTTTACTTATTTGTATACGTGTTTCACATAATCTTATACCAGGTTACCAGCTAAAAATGATGATGGGTTTGATTTGTTTTGGGGATTAACATTTTTGTAATTATAAAATTTATATACATATAGATATACATATAATCATTATTTCCGATTAACATAAATAAAAATGTAAAGATAAACAGATTATTAATAAGAAGTGTATTTTAAGGTTTATATTCCGGATATTATTAAGCTTTTTACGATAATACTCTTTATCCTGTGTGTGATGATGAGATGTGATATTCGATAAAATGATTTAATGATGGATGATGTTTTTGTAGCCATAATTTAAGCTTCCGATTTAAATAGTATAATATTTAATGAGTTTTAAAAACAATTTTTTTGGAATTTGTTTATATTGGTAATGTTTTGATAATTTTGATCAAATTGCTTTTCACAATTTTAGAAGATTACATTGGAAATGGTAACGAAGCCGTGAATTTATAAATTTTGATAATTATGTATGCAAATAATATGAAATTATTAATTTAGTACAAAATATATTCTGGTATTGGGGCATAAGAGTAATGATTAGACTGTAGAACGTCGCGGAAATATGAAATATAATCATAAAATCAGCTGTCAATAATTATTGTTAATTGATATATAAATTAAATTAGTGATGAAAATTCATCTGTGTTAGTATTTATTGAATCTTTCAGCCAACCAAAAATAAGCTCCAAAATTCTTTATATCCTGGTAGCCTCTTTCGCCAATATTACAGTTTTTTTTAATGTCCGTTTAAGATTTTGTACATGCTCCATCTATTAGTCTGTAAATGGAAAGAGTTTGCTTTATTGGTAGGTTCAACTGGCAAGCCCCTAACAATATGACAACAATCCCAATTAGCGCTTTAATACCGTTTTGCTACTAGTCATGTTTTGCACCAATTTAGTGTTTCTTTTAGATTCATCTCATAACATTCAGAAACCGAATAATATATGATCTGTAGGTAAGTTTAACTACTAGATCGTTAATGTTGTTGAAGAATAAGTGAATAATCTCTAGTTTCATATCTGATCCTGACCAATAGTATAAAATTTAATGACACTTGCAAGTGATTTCTTCCTCATTTTCTTCTCCTTAACTAACGGACAGATTGGTTAAATACATGATGGGTCCTGAGTACACCAGCTATAGATCTGAATATGTTAATACGAGATAGCTTCAATACATTGAATGAGACTTTCACGGCCCTCATAAACGTGTTGGTACATTTTTCTAGCTCATATTTATTGTCTTCATACTATGTGTTGTTAGCTATTTCATGTAGTTTTTCATTAGCTACTGTACTGAATTTCTTCCAGTTCAGTAACCCAACTTATAACCTTCAAAAAAAATGTGTCTCTCTTAATATTATTTTTAATATGGATCTCTCTATAGCTATAATACACTTTCATATTATCGTAAACTATAATAATCATGCCACTATTCATAACATCAGAGTGCCTTAATACAAATTGATCGTAATTTATATAAAATTTCCTAATATATGAACTAATTGTAGTCGCCTTAAAATTTTGTTTAATTTTTGACTATATTATTCTAGACTAAGTCAAGAGCATTAATATATCAGTTTTATAAATTTTTGTTTTTAAAATATATAATCCTTTACTGGGTAAAACAAATCCTTATTTCAAAATTTTTTTTATTTATAATGAACATCGTGTTTAAATCCTTGTGTTGATAGTATATTTGAAAAATTGACACAATTAATCCTTCATAACATTTTCTATATAAAATTATATGTATAATATAAATTTTGAAACCCCAGAGATTATAAACTACTTCCATCTAATGACTAAGTACCAGTAATAAATTTCAAAAAAACCACTATAGAGAAGGACTACAGTGTAACCCAATAAAAACAATATTTTCGCTTTGGTTTCTGAAATTTTCATCCGGTTTTTTGATATTATAATTTAATTCTTGTGTTGAAAATGTTAAAGGATATTAAATATTTTGATGGTTTTTTTTTTATTGTTGCTGTACATAAATTAACATAGTTTTCTGTCAACTATTTTTTTTTTTTTTTATATTTCCTTTTTTATTGCTATTTAAGTGAACGGCGATAAGGTCAAATTTAAATATTACCCAAAAAAAAAAAAAAAAAATATTAGTCCTGATGGCGTGCGTGTATATTAGTTTTGTATATTTAAATTGTCCCCTTAAAATAGACATTTATCTTGATTATTATTTGTTTGAAGACAAGATTGTGTATCTAAATAAAACAAACAAACAAAAATAACTTTTAGAGTGTGTCGTATCGTCGTATACGCACTGTAAGTAGGGATGAAAAGTATTTAGAATAATTTTAGGTAGGTTAAAAACAGTTTTGTCCATCTACGCGTAGTCTTTCATTGTCTACAATTTAGAATATAAGAACAACTTTTGTGTAGATAATGTCGACAATGGTCTAGTGTAGACAATAACTACTTTGGAGATCTGTCAAAAGTAAAATTATTCGTTCATTGTTAATCCTGCTCGAGAAGTTCTTTCAGGCTTTGGAATTTGTATTAATTATGTACTCTTAAAGAATGTAAATTGTCAGGTCTTTGTTTATAAAAGAACTCTTTGTCATTAGAAAGAGGACAGGCCAAGGTTCTCCTCTACCATGCTAATGAACGAAAGAAGAAATAATAGTTAATTAATTACCAAAGCTACTCAAATGGATGTAAATGATTTTTAATTATTGAATTCGATTAGCCAACCCCCCCCCCTGATTAGTGATAAATCAAAAACTAAGACAAGTCTCAAATTAAAATCCGAAAATTCTAATGGAATCGAACGGAATATAAAAATGAATTATGGTCTCTAAACTAGGGTCCCTAACCATAAATAACGATAATATAACTGTCACTACTATTTAATTTTCTCATAACTTTACCATCCCTAACTATTGATGGTAACAAACGATATGGTAATATGAAAAAGGAATAAAATGGTGGTGAGAAAAAGGATCATTTTAATTTATATAAAAAAAATGTATCTTTTGACACAATTTTAAACTTTAACACACAAAAAAAAAAGTTCAGATTTTCCCTAAAGGGATTTTTTTTTGGTTTCACAGTTCACATCAGAAAAAGGTATTTTCTATTTTTGTTATAGTATGTGGATAGGTCAAATAAGTGTTCAAGGCTAATATAAGAATCCCTTTTTTCTTTAGATTTTTTTTTTTTTTTTTTGAGAAACAGAATATTCTTTATGTTGACTATTCTGTTTTGTTTGTCCATCTGCATGTGGATGTCTACTTTTGGTATACGCGAGTTTTGTTTCTCCAGTTTGCAGCAAACTAAGTGTCATCTGACGTCCAAAATTGGAACGTCGAGAAATGGGGATATGAGAACCTGTCATTTCGATATTTTTATAAAATTAATAATGTGCAGACTTAAAAGTTTTGTGCTTGGAAATTCGTTCAATGAATCCAAAGTTGACAAACCATAAACACTGCATAGATTGTGACTTTTAAACTTTTTTTTTGACCATGATTTCTTCAATTTCGATAATAATTATAAAAATAAACAATCTCTACTTACCAATTAAATATAATTATTATAAATTATTAATTCTATTAAAATAATCAAAAGCCCTGAGATTAACACATGGGGAATATATTTCAGCACGACAAATTAGGTATACGGAACGACAATTGTTGCACAGCAGAATATGTATCCAACCCGACAATATCAGAAGTTTGCACGACAATTTTTCACATTATAGTCTTCCAGAAATATTATTCCCTTTTCCATTATACTACAAGAACAAGGTATATTTATTTATTTAATATTAGTATACGCTACATATTTTGCCGTTCAATTACACAATTTGCCGTTCAATTACACAATTTGCCGTTCAATTACAAAATTTGCCGTTCAATTACACAATTTGCCGTTCAATTACAAAATTTGCCGTTCAGTTACACAATTTGCCGTTCAATTACACAATTTGTCGTTGAAAACACCTAATTTGTCGTTGAAAACACCTAATTTGCCGTAACGAAAAATGCATGCCTTAACACATTCACTTTGGAATATAATTTCAAGTCAGATTAAATAATGTTGACAAAAAATTTAAAATTTCCCGCTAGGCGGGGCTCTCTCCTTTCGGCCAAAATGATTTTCCAATTATTTCAATTTAACATTGAGATTACCGAAATATCGTTTGTGAAAATCACAAAATTGTAGCATTATTTATTATTGGGTTTTTCCCGCCAGGTGGTGTTATATAGGCTAAAAAGTGTTTAGGCATTTGTTAAAATATTGGTTTCTAGACAATTCCAATCTAAAACCTAACATTTAAGTTTAGTTGACTATTATGAGGCTATTATCCTTTTTATTATTATAAAACAACTTTATCCATTCTTTCTGAACATTATAGATCGATTCGGTAAACCGATAATTCGGTAAACACTATGGTTCTATTAAGATTTGCTGGTCCTGGGTGTACTCTATATTTTCAATTACTTAAATCCTTAAATATGTCATTACGATTACAAGAAACAACTGACATTTAAGGAAGCCCATACAAATAAAATTACTTCATAAAGGCTCAATTACGCTGATTTAATTTTTTTAAAAGGGAATCCTTCGCCGTTTTTTTTTCCTAAAAAAAACAAAACAAATACTAACAAAAAACACATCCTTAGAGAAATTCAAAAAGTTATGATGAAAAATTTGTATTATTTTATATGTGACACTATACAAAATTATTGTGAACCTATAATGGGTTAAAAAGTTAAAGTGAACTTCTAACTCTTTATTTGTCGTTGTTGTTAAATATTGTTTCAATAAATTTATGTTTTATTTGTCTATATACTCCTAAAGGTAAACCCAATTGAATTGTGATAATATTATTTTAAGACCTACTCCTTCACCAATTTATTTCCTTTTAACAAGGATAATAATAATAATGTAAAGGTATTTTATATAGGAATTTTTCTTTATATTTTATTTTTTGTATAAATTTAGATTTCGAAAAGTTATATTTATTATTATTATTATGTAACTATATATATATACATATATATAGTTAAGAAATTTATTTATGTAAACATTTTATTTGTTTATACATACATATATATCCTTTCATATATCCTTTATTATATATAGTAAAAGAATGTTTATTGGTAAAATGTAAATAAATGTTAATTAAGTTTTACATTTTGACCTATATACACTACACATTCATATAAAGCAAGGACTTATTTTTATATTGTAAAGGAGTAAAGGTATATCAAAATAATTCTATTATTGAAATACTATATATATAAATTTATAAATATGGTAAAATAAATTTTGTAAGAGTTTTCTAATATAGAAAAAAAGGATATTAATAAAACAAAAATTGTTTGTGGGTTGAAATGTTTCAATATATTTTAAGTATTTTATTAATTATTTATTCATTTTATATTATATTTGTTGTTCTCTGATTTAATGGAATATTTTGTATATACTTACCTTTACAACATTTATTATTTTACGAAATTATATTTTATTTTTTATCTATTTTATAAAGGGTGGTTCCAACTAGAACGCACTATTTAATTTTTAGATTAAACAAATATTTGCTAATATATTTTATTTTAATATGAAGTTGGCGGTATTCTGATGATAAGTAGAAAATGATCACCAGGTATGGTTGGTTTGTAAGGAGGAGGATCCGTGAAACCTCACGCACTGAAGCCTCAATTATGGCCCGTTGTACACCCCAGTCGATGGCTGAAAATGTTCCCTACAGCGCATCAACCCATCCTACCTCCTTAATGAACCCGATCAGGTCAGTCGGTTTCTTTACACCCGCCTCTAAAAGGTTATTTAGAAAATAACAATCTAAGTGCCTTAATCTCCATTATTGCACTGCAGGACAGTGACATAGGAGATGCTCTAGTGATTCTGCTTCCACTTCACAACTTCTGCATGTTGAGACCGTAGTTAGACCCAACCGTGCAGCATGTTTTCGTACGAGTATATGTCGCGTGACAATACCCGTATAACGTCTGGCTGTTGTCTTTTTCATTGATAAAATAACTCTTGTTCTTTTAGCGTCCGGAGTGCTCCAGAACATTTTAGTGCTAAAACAACAATTCAAATTAGTCCATCTAAGTATATTCCTTTGTATAGCCCATATAACCAGAAGAGTTTTTGCCCCATTTCTTGCCAGTTCATCAGCCTTCTCATTTCCTTCGATCGAGGTATGCCCTGGAGACCAGAGGATTTTAAGATCGTTTCTATTAGCTAGTGTATTAAGATTAGAATCACCAGGTATAATCTGTCAAAAATCTATCCCAATTTGAATCTCTCAAAAATCTTTCCAAATTCTAGAGATCTCCACCGATCAGCGAGGTTGGTATTAAGTATAGAACAGAATATATGACAAATGACTGTTATAATTCTTCTGATGGATTCACCTGATTACGATGTCAATTAAAAATTACTGTTTCCGAACTGAGAGTTGTTCCTACGCATAGCGTTCGTCAATAATGCGTTTGATTTTGATCATTCTTATAACGTTCCATGATTGATAACCGTTCAATTTCTATATGATAGTTGTTGTTCAATTTTTTGAACTGAACAATTGAATAAACCGCGAAATATAAATTCAAATCATATGGGGAACACCCTTTTATATTTCTAAATTAAATATCAAAGAATTTGTGTAGGATTACATTTTTAGATTTAATATAATTTTATATATGATAATATATAAAATTACTATGTATTATAAATTGTGCGATAATTAAATATTGGATTTAATATTTTATTATAAATAATAATATTTTTGTGTAATAGGATAATATCGAATTTATTATATTTATTTTATATATAGAAATAAATAAGACTAATGAAATTTATATGAATAATAAATTTTAAAAACGGAAAATAGAAAATTTATGAGGTAGAAAAATAAATATATAAAAATAAATTTTTGTGTGTTTTTTAAGTACTATATTTATAATTAATTAAATAAATTGATTTAAATTAATATAAATCAATTAGTATTTTAACATATTTTTATTTTATTTTTTTGTAATTATAGCTACAAAAATTTGTAGGGAAATTAAAATAATTTGTTTAATCGGATAAAAATGTAAATTCTTTTTTTAAATTATATGGTTTTAATTTTTGATATAATTTAAATGTTAAACTATGTAACAAGAAGATTGAATATTCAAAATGAACCCTTAAACATATAAATTATTTTAATTATAGAACTAGTGCGTTTAGGCTTGCTTATAACTATAGTCTATATCTAAACTCTTTAAAGTCATGGTACCAAGTAATGACGGATTTATCCAGTAATTAAATTATCAAATCCATTATGAAAAATGGGCGACCTATCGAAGTTGCATTCGAACTAGATTAATCATATCATATTTTTAAATTTCAACTGAAATTTGTCAGAATTTTTATTTAATTATTTATTTAAACATTAAATTGATTTCATCCAAACTGAAGTGAATCTTCACAGTCCTCGTAAATAGCAATTTTATAAGGTAATTTTGTTCTTAAATAGAATTAAATTTTCTTAAAACAATTAATTTTTTATAATCATCTGGCAAGCCTAATTCTGTTTTTATAAATATATTAAATTAAAATTTAATATTTTTCAATCTAAACATTTAACAAAACATATGGTAAAATATTTTTATGTTACAAATAACATAAAAGCTATAATTCCATAAGTAATTAAAGTATGAATTTAATGCTTAGCCCCACGCAAATTCAACGTATCTGAATTCAGAGTTTTTTTATTTTGATATAATTAAATTTTCAATTTTTATAATATATTATGAACGCCTGGTAATTTGAAATTTTTTTTATAAAAAAAATCCAATAATTTTCATTTTGGCATTTGAACCGAAGAATATTGCATTTGAGATTTGGATTAATACTTTTCCGACTAAGCTATTTTGACTTATTTAACTCGTTTGTCTAAAGCTTATGAATAGAATCAGTAAAGGTTGACTTTACAGATATGGTAAAAGAATTATGTGCATATATTTTCAAAAATTATGTACCACCTGAACAAATATTTGCATTATAATTTCTATAATATTTTGTTTTTCAGGAAAATTGATTTTTTTTTTATATTTTAATATTCTCAATTTTATATTTATTAATTGATAAATATATAAATTTTTAAAGGACAATTTTAGTTATTAGGAAATTGGGAGTTAAAACAAAATTAAATATCCCTAAATATTAACTCGTTGCGACGGTCAATACCAACTTAACAATTGATCGTTACTGATTTTCTGCCAAGCCAATAAATAGAAATTTGGCAAATGAGTAAATATTAGATTTATTTCATATATTACAAAATACTAGCAATATTTCTAACGAAAACCTCCAGAAGTTTACTGTACTTATTATGAATCATTCTGATCATTCTGATTTATATATTGCCAAATTTAGTAAATTTTTTAATTTATAATTACGACGAATTGATTCTGTGTGAATAGATTGAATAAAATCGATTATTATTTACAACTGGGCAGTGATTCTAAATAAATTCTAACCATACGGACCGTATTAAAAATCTCTAAAAAACTGTAATCTACATAAAAATTATAAACAAATAAAAGTTTCCTAATTATTTTACATTAAAACATTAAATGTATACAACTAATATTTTTATCAGCAATATTCATAATTACAAGGTTAACATTTTCTAATCAGCAATATTCAAATTTGCTAAAATTATTTACTTTTATAGAGCTTTTTTAAAACAATATGAAAGTAAATAAATTATTAGCCAAAGGATGAACAGTTTTAAAATCCCTAACAATGTAGCGTATTAAATAAATACATGAACTTTAGATTGTACGTCAGCTTGAACAAAAATGCTGTGTAATATACAATTCATTTTAATTAATGATACTTTTAAGAAATTTAATTCAATGCCAATATTGTAAATTACATAAAAATATATAAAACAATAAATTATAAAACACTTTTTATTAAATTGAATGATACCAAAAACTTCTAAGTGGCAAATTATTTCAAAATAAAAATATAGAAATCCTTATTTCTTCCATAATTTACGTAATCATTTTCACTTTATTTTTGTTGAGTATATAATATTTGATAATAATTGATATAAAAATATAAAAAAATTACAATTTGAAAAAAAAAAAAAAACACAAACTTTAAAAATCAATAACACTACGAATACTTTTACCAGCATGCATTAAATCAAATGCTTCATTAATTTTATCCAATTTCATTGTATGGGTTATAAATTCATCAACCAATAAATCTTTATTCATATATGAATCAACTAATTTAGGTACTGCATCAACTGAACGCCATCCACCAAATGCTGTACCCTTCCAAGTCCGGCCAGTAACTAATTGAAATGGTCGTGTTGAAATTTCTTGACCAGATGCAGCAACACCAATTATTACAGATGTACCCCAACCTTTATGACATGATTCTAATGCCGCACGCATTGTATTTACATTACCAATACATTCAAATGTATAATCAAAACCACCATCAGTCATTTCACTTAAAACATTTTGGATTTGTTTATCGGGATGATCTTTTGGATTCACAAAATCAGTAATTCCAAATTTTTTACCAATTTCAAATTTATCTGAATTTATATCAATTCCGTAAACTTTTGATGCACCAGCTTTTTTACAACCCATTGCAACAGCTAATCCGACAGCACCAAGACCCCAAACCGCACAAGTGCTACCAGGTTCGACCTAGAATAATATGATTTTAATATATGATGACATAAAAATTAAATTATTGATTTTTTTTGTTATAATTAGGGATTTTTGTAATGGCACAGTTTTCACTTAAAGTTTCACTTGTTTGTCCGTCTGTTATCGCTTAATCTCTGGATCTACAAACAGATACCATTTGAAAACTATGTCTCTAGCTGATACACCGAAATTGCATTTTCCGAATTCTTTATACATTATAAGCCATGGACTCCGAATCCTTGGTACTTTTCATATTCAGAATAAATAAATCTTCATAAAAGTGTTTGAAAATAGATTACAAGTGTCCGGATTAAAAATTGACACGTCAACCAAAACTCACATCTATTTTTAATATTTTTAATTATTTTAAAGAAAAATATTTACATAATCTTCTTATGATTTGTTTAACCAAAATATTTAAATTCAAATATTTTCTCATTAATTTTTGTTATCTTATCCCCAAAATTTGTTATTATTTGTCATTTTGTAAATTAATTTTTTGTTTACCTTAGCTGTATTCAAGGCTGCACCATAACCAGTTGGTATACCACAACCTAACAAACAGATTTTATTCATTGGAGCTTTTTCATTAACCTAACCAAAAAACAAAATACGAAAATCATAAATTTCATCTTTTTCATTTCCAAAAAAAAAAAAAAAAAACTATTTATTACCTTGGTCAATGATATATCCGCTACAACAGTATATTCCGAAAATGTTGATGTACCCATAAAATGATAAATTTGTTTACCATTACAACTGAATCGACTTGTACCGTCTGGCATAACACCACTTCCTTGGGTGACACGAATTTTTGAACATAAATTCGATTTACCACTTTTACAAAATTTACAATCATTACATTGTGGTATATATAATGGTATAACATGATCACCAGGTTGAAATTTCGTTACACCATCACCAATACTTTCAACAATACCAGCACCTTCATGTCCCAGAATTACAGGAAAAATACCTTCTGAATCTAAACCACCTAAAGTATAAGCATCAGTATGACAAACACCAGTTGCAATAATTTTAATCCTGACTTCATGAGATTTAGGTGGTGCCACTTCAATAGTTTCAATTGAAAGTGGTTTTTTTGGTTCCCAAGCAACAGCAGCACGACATTTGATAACCTTATGTCATTTTATGAAAAATTTGATAAAAAAAAAAGTTATCTAAATTTTGATGAACTTTTTGAACTTTATAGTGGGTTTTAAAAGTCATAAAATATGAAATTAAGAGAAAAAAATTTATAAACTAACCTTTCCCATTGTAGTGTCAGCCATTTTTAATATATTAATTAAATTTTTCGAGTACAAAAGTTGAAATAATTAAGTAATCTTGTAGTTTTCACTGTGCGGTAAACTTTATATTAAATATTAATTTAATATGATTATTATTATTTATATATATATGGATTACATTTAAGTTGCCGGCTGTCAAATTATGTGCTTTTTGTAGAGTTTTGACATCATCACATCATACACAACAATTGTGAAGTGGAGAAGAAAAGTACAGGGTAGATTTTGTTTATATACAATATTATTTTTATATGGATATAGTTGGAAATCATTAATTTTAATTTATTATTTCTGATTTTTCCACTTTTTAACAGACAATATTAATATTTTAATTGAATTTTTATATTATTTTACCAAAAATCAACAAAGATTCAAAATAAAAGCCAATTAAAAATAATTAAATGGATTTTTTGATTACAATGATTCCAATTACAACAAGAAAATTGCACTTATTTATTTGTTTGACTAATAAATTTATAGTCAAATATTGTTTTAATATTGAACATTCAACTTTTCTGGCTATAAATTGGAAGTTATGTAAATAATTTTATACTTATATCGTTATTTTTATACTACTAATACAGGCGTAATAGAACTGAAAGCCAAGTAGTTTAAATATAAATTAATTAGTTGAATTATTCATATGAATTTTTGAATGGCATTTAAAATGTAATTTAATATGAATCGTTTTTAATACGCGTTTATGATAATAACCAATGACATAAATGTATGTACACCAGTGAATTCATCTTTAAAATGAATTGATCTTTATAGTTTCATTAATGTTTAATTGTGAGCTGATATTTACCAATCCACACAGAGACAGAAGTCTTCAAATCTTCTACTTTTATTAGTGAATCTAAACAGATACAATTAATTGCACCTCGGCAATCCTAACCTTATATCAGCATCGGCTTCAGACTTGTTCGATCGCGTAAAAATCTTTTTTGATCGGCTCTGTGTTGTATTGTAAAAATTAGTATAAAAATAAGTTCTGTAGCAGCGGCACAAACCATTTTAAATCTAGCGCCATCTCAACGTGAATTAAATTAATGTGGAAATAAAAACACACAAATCTCAATCAGATCGATCAGATCAGTTCTTTGATTTCTATTTCGATCTACAAATTTATAATTTAATTTAATTATTTAATATTATTTGTTATTATGAATAAATAAAATTGTATTATCAAACTTGGAATATCAAAATTTAACAAATATGAGAGGAATATAAATTCAAGAAATTAATAAGAAAATTAAAATCTGAACATTCATCAAAAACAATTCATTTCCAACATTTCGTTACATTCAAGTTTATCCATACAAGTAAATGCATGCAATTGCAATTCTAGCAACTGCAACATGATTGATAGCTAAACATTATTTCAAAATTATGTTTGACAACATTTTTGGCGCCAATTTTATTCGAGTAAATTATTTCAAAGTGAATGGTGCTGTTTTGGGGAATGTAAGGAGGAGGTAAGCTTCTTAATATATTATTAAATATAAAATATAATGTAAAATCGTGTAAAATAACGAAATTTAACGCTGGTTTTATTACATTAACGTTCAAGAAATTACAATATTTCTGTTTAAAGAAAAATTGCTTTCTCATCAGCTTATTTTGTAAACTTCAAAATAAATTGATGAACATTTATAATTATTTCAAATCCACAATTCCACAAAAACACTATATTTTTAATATACGCTTTTTGACATAATTTTTCCATTAAAATTTAAAAATATCAGGTGTTTACATTTTATAACCATTAAAAATATTTTTATAAAAATAAAGTTCAGAAAAAAAAAAAATTAATTCAACAAAAATAATATAAAAAAAACTGACTAATTAAGTCAAATATTTGTGCACCAAATGTTCGCCATTTAGCATACTAATGGACATTTTATAATTATTTATTTAAAATACTCCCATTTTTTTTTTTTTTTGGTTATTTATATATAAAAATCAATTAATTCACAATTAAAATATTAATAACAACATCAGCTAAAAAAAATATAAAAAACATAAAAATACTTTGCAAAATTTTATTTACAAATACGGAAATTACGTATATGTTTTTTTACTGATGGATTTTAAAGCAGAGGATACACAAACCCAACCGATGAGAGTCCTCAACCTTGCCAACCCAATTAGTTTTTCCTTTAGAATGTTTTTTTTATATAATTTATTTTATTTTGGTATGCAAAATAAAAGCTTAATACATTAAATCTCTAGCACATAATTCATTAATGTTTCCGGCGTATATAGAAAAAAATATTTATATTTTCGCGTAATAAACACGTCGGATAAATAGTTTGTTGTTCAATATTTTGGTAAGTTGAACATTTCAAATAGGAAATTGGTTAGAATGTATAGAAATATTACCAGCGGATATCTGGTAACAAAACACACATGATCTGTCCTGCCTCTGTTCTATCTTATCTACGGAATCAAACTGATCGTTTGTGATATGTGGGAATTTGATAGTTTGCTAGGTTATGGCAATAATTCTAATGATACCAAATCTCAAATTTGTGAAAGAAACGTTCTATGGATTCAGTAAGAAGGATTACAAGTTATACTTACTTAAGATCTTTTGAGATCCATTGTATCATTGAAATTATAAACGATAGTAATAGTTTGAAAATGGTATGAAGATGTCAAACGAAAGCCTGTCTATTATGTCAAACAAAGTTAGACTCTCTAGCTGATAATGACTGACAGTATCGTAAATATTCTTTTAATAGTAGCACAAAACTGTGTACGTAATTAGGTTGCGAACTAGTTAACTTCTAGCAGTTCGTACATCTGCCATTCGACATAATTTCCACATGGAGATATGAAGATTTTAGCTCTTCTCTATATCTGTATTATTTTGTTGTTCCATTACTGAATTAAAAACAAAAAAATAATGGATAAAAAAGAATGCAATATTAAATATTCTTATAAATCTTTTGAAAAACATCTGCTGGCGTGCAATTTATTTATTCTGATTTTTAATTTCATATTATTTATAAATGCTTAATTATATGAATTTTTATAAAATGTATTGTGAGGTTATACATAGTTAGCATATCAATTGAACAAAATGTACAAAAATACAAAATTTATTTAAATTGTTAAATAAATAAAAATATACATATTAAAATTAAAAATTTAAATAAATATAAGTGCTGCCATTTTTGTTTTAAGTGCGGTAATACTTGATTATATTTCGATAGTTTTTGTAGATTTATTGTACCCTTGAACAGAATTTGAAATATTAAAATGATATTTAATATTTAAAAAAGGTTATCCATTGATTGATATATAGATAAAGATTATTGCTTTCATTGCTGACGACTTCTGCATGACGCCGTTCCGGAGACGACTTCGATTTCGATTTTTTGAAAAGTGGCGACACTGTAACTAAAGCAGTTGTATTTGCACTATTTCATCAACTGTGCGGTTTTGATCTTTGACGAATAATTAGAAGGGATATTACAATAAGTTAAATAGCTGCAGTGATTAAGACTGTATGTGGCCCACTCTAAAACTAACCCCTATCGTTAATAATATTAACCTAACCTAACCTAACAAAATTGTATATGTAAATTTTGTTGATGAAATTTAAAAAATCATATTTAAAATTTGTATATGTACATTTATCGAATCAGTAATTCTTTAAATCTCATAGTAATTGTTATGGGAATTTGGCACATAGAGCTTTATTTTAAATTATTGTTGGTGTGTTTGACATCGCTCTATCGAAATTTCAAAATTATATAAAATACATTCTTGATTTTAAAGCCCTTTCATATAATTATCAATCGGTTGCACAATTTTTCATTCGATCTGTCATCTGTAAAATGTCAAAATATCATCTAATGGGAAAGTAAATATTGACAGTTGTATGTATGGCATATATCGAATGAAATATCCAACTTTGAATTTGTTTTAGCAAATTCCGAGATTTGTTGCTTAGGTTCGCGGATTAATTAATACGATAGGAACATGATGTTGAATTTTGAAATGATTTGGGAGAACATTTGCTGCCAGTGTAACTGAAAGGGTTAAGTCAATATTTATTTCATATCGTCTGGTGGTCAGAAAAATTAAAAAACCAACATCCTTTCCTAGATAACTCATGCCAGCATTATCTCGAATATTACTACAATTACCACAATTTTTTCATTATTATATTTTAAGTGCGGATATGTGCGGTGAGATCCAATCCAATTTTTAATCGGAATTTTATTGATCCTACATGTGAAATTTTGTAACATTCATTATAAAATTCATATTGTTGATCCTTTCACTCATTCCCCATTAAAAAAAAAAAAAAACATTATATAATAAAACCAAAAATCACTATAATTTAATCGCGAATTAATCTCTACAGATTTTACATCCACAAATCCTCAACAGAATCCGTTATTGCTCAATTTCATACATATCCTATTTTGTCCACTATTTTTGCTGTCTCTGTCATGCGATTTTGTATTTTTATGGTGGCAATTCAGAATTTAAAATTTATTTACATGGTACTAACTATAATAGTAACAAATTAAAAAATGCTGCTAAGTTTTGGGTCACACAAAACTCGGAGTTTGTTATGCAAAAATATGAATAATCATTTCAGGAATTTCATATACAGGATATTTGAAAAATTTGAAATTAATATCTCAGTTATTTACTTGCTCCAGCTCAAAGTCATTGAAATATCTCAAAAATTGACTATGTCAACCAAAAACATTAGCGGATGACGTAGGTAATATTCATAAAATTTGATTTTCGAAATCGCTTGTATACCTTTGACTACCCATAAAGACAAATTTATTTAAACAATTCCCACTTTTTGGAATTGATCTCTCCAAGACTTCATAGTTCTATCATAACTCCTCGTAAAATTTTAATTTTACGACGAAATAAAATTAAATATCCAGAATTTTTTTTTATTTATTTTTTAATATTATTATATATAAATATTTTGTGTGGGATTTAATTCGTGATTGTGGTGGCGGATGAGATTAAATTTTTTTTAAAAAAATTCCAATTGCTCAATTCTGAATTACCCAAAAAAAAAAAATATTAACTTTTAAATTTTCCCACAGTCGTTTCATTAAAATAATAAAAAATTATATAAAAAATTTATACATATATAAATTTTAAATATTTAAATTTTAAATATTTTTATTTAAATTTAATCAAGGAGATTTAAATTCAAATTAAAAGCGCTGCCAAATAAATGGTAGAGTACTGAATATCAGCTTTGTGTTCCCACCTAGCATTACCGACATATTTTAGTTAATTCTTTTTGGAATACTTTTACAAACTGTTACAATTTCTCTCCCTCAGAATTTTAGTAATATTTATGTGTTTTCGAAAGACCGTAAAAGATGGACTACATAATTTCTATCAGCTCAGTTCAGTTTCGATTCCATTAAATTCGATTCAACTAGTTAAGTAGACTGAACACATTGCTTATGGATTGCAATCGATTAAATCATATATATTTTTTTAAACTTTCAAATTTCGTTCCTCTTGAGATTTCCTTCAGTTTGGATTTGCAAAATTCCAATCGTTCTAAACTCTTTCGATTCAATTAGTTCTGATTCGACCTATGTGTCCACTCAATCGATTTTCCATACCAAATATATGAAGACGTCAACTATTATAACTAATTTACAAGATTAGAGCTTAAATTTTTCCGGTGAGCATTTAATATTTCAACTTCTTCACTTCAAGTGTAGTGCAGTATTCCACAACACATCGGATAGTTTAGTTTTTTAGTGTGTACAAAATTTACCAATTTCAACCTTATCTCAAGGGGGTTAGAGGTGGAACAATTCTTCTTTTGACAACTATCAATTGTAAAATTTTTTGTGTATGTCAAACAACCAAAAACGTTTACGATGAAAATCAAAAACTATTAAAAAAAAATCTTGGTTTTAAAATTTACTTAGTTCCCCTTCGCGGGCTTGAAATCCCTCACGTGTTTTGAACCTTTAAAAAAACAGTCTCAAAATTTGTCGAACGTCACGTTTTTTCAGCGGATGTGTAAATCATGCTTTACTTACTCTCCAAGATATCAATCTTAATCGGAAAACTCGAATACTATAATTTCTAATCGTTTGAAAAATGCATTTTTGGTGTTTTACATACTACTGACAACCGGCCACGGAATTGAGTAATTTCAACTCTACCACAAATTTCAAAAAAAAAAAAAAAGGACATTAAAAAATGCAGGGATATATAATTAATTTATTAGAGATATTAAATATTTAATATTTTATAATAAGGATAATTAAAAATGAGATAATTTGTGTATTTATATCCTTTTTCTGTGTCAAACAAAATTAATGTAAATTTACAATTTAATTAAATTTTTATTAAATTTATCAATTTTCATTATTTATTTTCAGAATTTATCAAAACGGACATAAAAAAGGACTTTTTTTTGGATCGGTCGGGTGGAATTTTTTTTCTAAAATGAAATTATCAATAATGAAATGAAGATGGTCGACGACATAAATTATATGGAAATTTATAAAATTACAAAAAAAAAATTGTAATTGAAATTGAAATTTTGTAAAGTATTAAAGTATTACAAAAAAAATATACTAAAATGGTGGAATCATCAAATTTAAATCGTCCGCCGCCATCATTACCCCAATCAATATCACCACATTCGACGGCGAGTAGTAGTGGTAGTGGTTTACGATTTGGTACATTAGAAACACGTGTACGTGGTTCATGGTATCGTGTACTTGTAACATTAGAAACAGATTTTTTATCAATTAGTTTAGATGAATCATGTGATACACCAGCTGATCAACAATCAACAACATTAAATGGAACTTTAGGGTAAGTTCATTTTTATGAATTTTTTAAAAAAATATTTTGTAAAGTTGTTTTGTTATTAAACTATAGGATTGTTAATTATTAATGATTAGCTGAACGTTAAGTTTTCATAACTTAATTTGCATAGTTAGAGCTGAAATTTGTTATATAGATAGATAAAATACTTTCTTTTTGGCGGTCGGCAGTAATGGCGGTTTGTATATTTTAAATATAAACTAGACTTGTAATGCATTTTAGGGTCGGGGGATATGCCATTTTTCGTGTTGTCGCTTGTCGGGTCTTCTTTATTGAGAGTCGTCGCGTTTGAGGACGATACACTATTAAGGTAGATTCACATTGTGACGTTTTCTTTTCGCAACTAGCTCTCTTTCGCTCTACTTTTATATGCATATACATAGAAAATTTTGACATATGATTAAATGTTGTATTTAAGGTTAGAATTATAGAGTTTCTTATTAATAAATAAAAGATAAAATACGAAAAACGTAATCTAAAATTTCATAAATAAATTTCACAGTATGTAACATACATGAATAGACAGAAAAAGTATTAACAGAAAGTCTTTTATTTCCTCTTCGGTTTAGCGACAATTTGTCTTTAGTGTTGCTATAAATAGCGAACAAAGCTGTAAGGTTCAGTTTCAGTGTTGCTCTTTTCAATACATCTTAAAAAGTTCATAAAACCAGAACCAGTCCGTTGTTTTCATGCCGAAATAAAATACCTGTGTTAAGTTAAGAGTAATATCACCTTATAAAACCCCTTCGTAAATATTCACTTCGCCTAATGTCGCTTTATATATCGGTCTTAACTAGCTTTGTACATACGACTTAATGTCGGATAGTTTTTGCAGTGTTAAGTCACGTTTGAAAGCGACTTCAGAGTCGGTTAGTAATTTCCGCATTAATTTCCGTATATTTATATACGGTCTTTAAGTATATTTACATCCAGTCCGGTCCGGGCGGTACGTTACCGAAGCAAGAAAATTGGTGATCTTTTCAATATGTTTTCATGGAAATATTGACTAAAACAGTCAGTTTTAATTAAAATTACGTAGTATATCAAGTATACACATATTTTTTTATAATTATATTAATGGAATTGATGATGTATGTCCGTCTACTATAGAGTATAGGTTCATTTATTTCCATTTTCACGACGCTTTGCTTTTTATCTGAAATATTAATACAAAATTTAATTATTATCATTATTTTTTTTTTTTCTGAAATCAATAATTAAAATATTTTAATATCATAATAAATTTATAACATAAAATTACCAAAAATAAAAAATTATTTTTTAATTTTATACATGTGCAAAATAATTATTTCATAAATTTACGATCCTTTGAACAAAAAAAAAAAAAAAGTCCTTCGAGTTTAATTAACACCATAAACAAACAACAAAAAAAAAATATATATAATTTTTAATAAATTTTTATTTCTTTATTTTCGTTCAGAAAATATTTAATATTTTAACTTAAAAAAAATTATTAACATTTATTATTTATTCCTACAGGAGCAATCATAGCGGTCATAATGGTACATTGGCCTCATCGACAACAACATCAACAACAAATAACACCACAACAAATTCAGGTACAACAACAGTGGAAACAACAACAACTGGTAGTGTTGGTGCAACTAATGTTGTCCAAAATGAAGATAATAATTCAATTGTTAATGATAATAATGGTGAACATTTACTCAATAATAATACAATGGATAATGGTATGACGGAAATTTGTGATGTACCTGATCATGTGGCAAATCAAAAGAGACATGTAAGTGTAAAAATTAGATTTTTATATTCATTTTATTGTGATGGAGTGATTAATTTTAATTGTTATTTGACTGTGCGTCAATAGAAATTTGATACATGCAATGTCTCCTAATATTCCAAAAAGGAAGGCAATTATTCCAATTTATAAATCAGACATTACGATTAGAATTTGATTTTAATTCAATTATTTTTGGGTTATAGAATTATTGGTAAAGAAGAATAATCAGTTTGGCATACCTACAATCTGTGGGCATGCTGATGCTACATCCATACAATTTCAGTGTTTTAATTACTACTCTTTAATCAATTTGTTAATGCATAGCTTAGCGGGAATGACTGCATCGGAGATTTAGCAGTTTTTATATTTTATTTCAATGTTCTGTCGGCCTATGATACCAACAATTGGTACTAAGATCTTTAAGAATATTAAAATAAGTGAATTTTGTTCTACACTTCAATTCAAATTGTACTTTCCTCATTTTAGTATGATCTAAAGCAGGAGGTCGTCATCGGTAGTACACAATAACGACGTCAACAAAGTAAAAATAAATTGACTTTCGACTGGTGGGAAAAATGGTATTACTTGTATGTGACCTACGTGCGTGAGGATGTTATTACTAATTACTGCCACTCCTCTGAAACAAATCAACCAATTCAACTTTTACCGTGTACTCACTCACTCATTTCATTTCAAATAATTTAACATTTTTTGACAGTTAACAGAAATGACGTCGATGAAATTAACTCTTACATAAATTCCAAGTCTTTGTATTGTAATATTCATAGATCTCTCAGAAAATTATAATTTGGTTAGGACGAAAGTTGGCCCTAGGAAATGCAAAAAATCCAATTTACAAAATAATTTCATAATAATTTAATTTTTGGTTTAGTAGGAAGGGGATGTCACTCCTGCTCCTCACTATCCTTTTCATTGAGTATCCAAATTATTTATATATCATGTAAATAGATCCTATTTCCTTAATGAGCTCTATCAAATTTGTCGGCTTTGGGATAAATTGGAATGGAATGAAAAATGATTAATGAGTGCCTGAATTAATTTTCTGTAGATTCTTCTCTCTGGGAACTCATTAATTTAATTATTTCAAATACCAGATTGAAGATAGTTTTAATAGAATTTTTAATTGAACTTACTGATTACGATAATTTTAAATAATCATTTTGTAATATTTTCTCAGACTTAAACTCTTCAGTTTCTGGTTTAAAAATAGTGAAAGTTGATTAATCTAATTTGTTAAGAAGAAGCTTCGTCAAATAAGTGATAATTGCAGAATTTCATTTATTAATTTACTTTAATTGTGAAAATGTTTATACCACAAATCTAGATTTTATTAATTGCTCTTGCAGAGATTGAAGACATTTGTAAATTAAGATTTCTTAATATATGAATAAAATTTTGGCTTATCATTACATCACTGATAAGACTCCATGACCTTTTCATCTGACCTTTAATTCAAAAATTATAATTTTCTTCCATAATAATTATCAAATTTCTTATATTAATATAAACAATTATTATAAATATATCAGCCGAAATAGCTCAGTTGGGAGAGCGTTAGACTGAAGATCTAAATGTCCCCGGTTCAATCCCGGGTTTCGGCAACAGCAGATATTGCACTTTTTTTTATTTTAAATATTTAATATAATTAATTCTTATAATAAATATATAAATATTAACGATCTCTAATTACCTAATTAAAATTATCGTAATCAGCAAGTTCAATTAAAATTTCTATTAAAAGTTTGCAAAAACTTTGTGTTTTTTTTTATATTTATTATTAAAAAGAAATTTATTCCCAAATGTTACAAATTGAAAAATAAAACTTTTCAGTATTATACCCTGAATTTAATCAGCCATTAAAAAAAAGTAGAGAGAGAGTGAAATACAGACAAATAAATTTATTGCTTACGGAAATATAGCAAGAACAATTATTGGCCCCCAAAAAAAAAACTACTAAGTATGCAAAAACTATACAAAGGAACAAATTTTTGAATGTCTATCTATACCTGATCGAATTCATGTACCAAACCTTCTAGAGTTACTCATACCATTTTCAATATACAATTTTATAGATTCAATCGTGCATATTAAGTAAAACTTTTCCACAACACTATTATATTACCATGTATCTACTCTTATTACATTTTAAACATTTTGCACTCCTGTCGAAGGCGCCATTATTACAGAGTGTACTGATTTTAAGTTAAAGCTTTCATGTGTTCAAGTCATATTCATTATAAAGTTCACTTGTATACCAATTTTAACCAAAATGACATAAAAATATAAGTTGATTGTCAATTAAGTAATTCAGCAGCTAATTCAGCAGTAATAGCCTCTTTTTCAGTAAATCGTCACATTCACCATGACATTTATGATCATTTTGGGAAATATATTGAAAAATTCATCATAACGCTTAAGATAATAAAGAATTAAAAGGAAAGTAAGAGTTAGTTAACCTTTCAGAACGAAGCAGATAAATGTTTCAGTGATCACATGATTCTATGTAAATTGCTGCACCTATAGCTAAATAAATGAAAAAGATTTACCAGCTTCTGAACCTTTCAAAAATACCCCATACATCAGTATTGTGGTGTTTTATTAATATCTATCTATAGGTTCCAATTACAAATTTTTCAGACATGATGAAAGATTATATCATAATTAATATTCCACGGAGAAGGAAGGCCTTCATTAAAATGTTTCTAAAATGTTTTTTTTTAGAATTATTGTTGCGAATATAGTTTGAATTTATAAATTGGATTTGGTTAAGATTAAATACACGGTTGTTATTATTACAATCGTGGTTGGTATTCATTCGCGTCCAAAATAGATCAATTGTATGGTACGCTGTTTGTAGACTATGAAATGTCTACACAGGGTAGCATTGATCCCTTATTGGACGTGGTTGGTATTCATAGAATACCATAGAATTGATCTATTTTGGACGCGAATGAATACTAATACCAACCCCGATTGTAATACCAAGATTTATGATCAAATTCAGAATTATATACAACATAATAAAATATTTTCTGATACCTCCTTACCCACAAACTCGAAATGTAACATTGGTGATGATCTGTCAAATTGGTTTAGGTATATTAATAATTTAGACAGTACGATTAGAATTTGATTTTTAATTCAGCTATTTTTGGGTTATAGAATTATTGGTAAGGAAGAACAAACAGTTTGTCATCCCTACATCCATACAATTTCAGTGTTTCAATTACTACTCTTTTATCAATTTGTCAATGCATAGCTTAGCGGTGAATGACTGCATGGAGATTTAGCAGTTTTTATATTTCCTTTGAATGTTCTGTCGGCCTATAATACCAACAATTGGTACTAAGCTCTTTAAGAATAATGCTGACCCTGCTAGTTTTACCAGTAATGAAGTTAAATTTTACCTAAACTAATTATTTAAATGGTATTCCCAGTATTTTAAGCAAGTGTATATATTTTTCATTTGTAAGTCCTGGGGGAAATTGTAGGAAAACTTAATGAAAATTACACAGTGTTTTCTTTTTTCATATAATAGCGGAAAAAAACTATATATCCGAATAAAAGAAAAGTTTCTTTTATAATTTTTTTTTTTCGATATTCTGCAGTTAATGTTCCATCAGAGAAAATTAACCTGGTTTTTTTTTCCACATCCATGTTTTTCATAGTATTTATTCATTCTGGTTCTGGTGGATATTATACACAGTTTTTATATATTATTGGGAAAAACCAAAACTATTAGAAAAATATTATTTTCTTTATTTTCTTAATAAATGGTTCAGAGGAAATAAAAATATTAAAAGTTTTCGTGCGCCTTTGTAAAAATGATATTTTGTTTAGTATATAATTTTTTTTTGTATTTAGTTTTCCAATGCGGTTGGTTACCAGACCACTAATGAAAATATTATTTTTGGTTATGTTTTTATTCAATTATTCTGAACTATATAAAAAGTTAATTTATGCTAATTAATTTTTGCTGGAAGATAACTCGGAAAGTTAGTGGTAGTTAACTGAAAGTTTCAGAAAATAGACAGGGAAAATCATAAATATATGAAGGGAATAGTATTCAAACCTTAAAATTTTGTCATGTAAATGAGCATACCCAAGGTTTTGTAAAGCAACAGCAACAATCTCCTTCCCATGCCAGTGATAAACTTCAATTAAGCTAAAGCTAAATATTATTTTATTAATATTTAAATGTTTAATTTTTCCAAATATGAAATTCAGATTGTGCCGATAAGGAACTTTGACAGAATCGGTCTTTGACAGAATACTTAAATCCATTTTACACCAGAACCGATTAAAGATATTTTAAAATTTGAAGAGATTTTTGTATAAAGAAGACATTAACAAATTGAAAATTTACATATTTTCAAAAAATTATTATTATCCTCAGTTCTTTATCGTCAGAAACTTAAATACGGACTATATAATTAACTAAATCAGAATTTGTTTACTGCTTGTTTTCTGTTAAAAGCATTTTTCCATTATATAAAGAAGTAATTCCATTCTGCAGCATTAATTTAGCAAAAATTAAATAAAATATAAAAAAGAAGCTTCACTAATGATTTATCACAAGTAAAATGGAACAATTCACCACCCATTCACCAAGGACAGTACAATTTTAATATAAAAAAATATTCGCATATAAAGGCAAAAAAATTTAAGGGTAAAATTTTTCTTGGGTATTTTTTTTTTTATTCAAATGGAATAATTGCACTAAAACAAACAAAACTAAATTTTTATCAGTTTTCTTTTATATTGGAAAACCGAACCAAAACCAAAACCAAATCATTCTATACATTCTACAATTTACTCTTTATTTTTATAATCTGTTATTGCCTTTGATTATGTTTGGGAAATCGATAAAAAATAAAAATTTCCTTTTATATTTTCTTAATTCTTTGAATAAGGTGAAAACGCTTACAAAAGTTTTTTTTTTATATATTATTTTTTTTAAATTCCTATTTGATCTTACAAGAGTGGAGCAATTAGTACAATTGAAGCAATTTCGTGGCAATGGGGTTGTTTTTTTTTGGTATTGGTTAAACGTTAAACCTTAAATTCTTAAGGAAAATTAAATACAATTTTTCATGCTTTTATATAGTTTTTTAATAGTCGCGAGGGGGTTAAAATAATTTATAAATGAAGTCGTTTTTTTTTTCAATTTTCGTAAATTTTAATAGAAAAAATAAAGATTGTAAAATTGTTATACATAAAGAATTCTTGGTACACTGTAAAAAAATTAATTTATATTGTATTAGAAGATGAAATACATTGAAAATTTTTCTTATACTGGAATCTGTGGTGACGTAACTTAACCCGACAGTATTTAGGTCTGTAGATGTAGTGGCTTATAGGATTGTTTCCAGCCGAGGTCTTAAATAACGGCACCGAATTCTGTTCAGCACAAATAATAATATGTTGAATACAATATTCTTGAAATCGGTAAAGAGGCTTGGAAAATGCACCAAATTTTTGGAAAAAAATACATTTCTGACAGATTATTTCATTTATAAGACTTACATTCAAAATTTTGTACATCATTTCGTAGGTCTACGTCATAGAAATATTCTAAATCTATCCAACTGACACAACAACATTAAGAAACTCTTTTATACAAAATGAGCAACTACCAGTTCCATAACGTCGGGGTGGCGAGTATTAAACCTTAAACTTACGATTCGTCAAAGAACAGAATATGAAATTCCGGATTAGGGTAATTGATCATTTTTGATATATAGGGAAAGATCTTGTGTTTGGTGTGCATTCCTTCATGTGAATATTACCCTTTTCTATCAATACTAAAATAAGGTTTAATCAATTTAGTTCTTTTGGGATATACTACTTTCTTCTAGCAAGGCTGTGAAGAATCACGCAGTGATTCGAGGTCACAACTTTTCTATTGACTGTTATTATGTGATTCTGTATGAACTCACTTGAAGAAGAAAGTATATCCCAAAATAACTAAACTCCTCAAGTAAGTAATGAAATGTTGCATAATAAAACTTCCTTCTAATAGAAAATAATGGATCACTGAGATATAGGTATTTTCAATTTTTATAACTAACTCGTATAATGACATCAGTATTATGCAATTATTTCTGTAAATTATTACACAATCTATTTTTAATTTAGTCTTTTTATAATCTTTAATAATTTTTTTAAACAGTGTAATTGCAATTTTAATTTCGCACCAAACAAAATCTCGTTCTTTTAAATTACTTCCTCTGTGCAATTACTATATTATAAAAAAGTGTTTAAAACTTTAGAACCCTTCATTTAACCACGCAATTGACGTTTACATAAAAGTGTTCATTTAAATTATATTATTTATTTTCACTCTTCATTGAACTATAAATTAAATTGTTAAATGTCTTATGAAAATGAAATTGATATGTTTATATAAATATTTTTCTTTTACCTCTGAAGCACATGCAATTTTTCAAGTTGTATAGTGTTAAAAGTTTGAAATTTTTTTGACACCTGTCAGTCCGTGTTCAATTCACATTACATATATAAATAACAATAATAATCAAAATTAACACTTTTTTTATATATGTATATAAATATTAAAAGTTTTGTTTTAAATAAAATTACATTTCCGTTTTATTTATTTTAGTGTTTGTGATTTGTTAATTTCACTAATTTTTTTTAATTTGCTTCTTTTTTTTTATGGTGATGGCGTTGGTTTTAATGTTGCGTGATGTATTTCAATATTATATAAAAGGTACGAATTATTAAGTCTGATAACAACGGCCTTGGTATTTCAATAAAAGGTGGACGAGAAAATCGTATGCCAATATTAATATCAAAAATATTTCGTGGGATGGCAGCAGATTCAGCTAAAGGTTTATATGTTGGTGATGCAATATTAACTGTAAATGGTGAAGAATTAAGAGATGCAACACATGATGAAGCTGTACGTGCATTAAAGAGAGCTGGACGTGTAGTGGATTTAGAAGGTAAGTGATTAATTGAATTTGAACAATTTTATATATGAGACATATTGAAATTTTGATTGTGCAGAAAATATTGTAGAATAACATTTTATCATCAGATTATGTTAAATTATTTTATAAGCTTTTTATTAGTTTCAGTTTAGAAAATGATGTCTAACCATTTTCAAGGGATTTTTTAAAGAAATCGATAAATTTGGCCAAAACAGCCTCAAAATTATTCGAAACTATCAGAATTTCCATAATATTTTACATGTTACTTAAATCTTTGTGTTTAATATTTACTTAATTTTTTTTTGGGCGCCTACCTGTTTCGCATCTGGGTCATTAAGCATCAACGCACTATACTCAAGTCAGTTGTGTTGGCCTTGAGTATAGTGACCGTTACGCCGGCCTTGAGTATAGTGGAATTATGCTCAATCCTCACGAACACTGAAGGTCCTCTACTCTAAAATAAAATAATTTCATATTTTTTACCGAATTTATTGCAATTTGCAAAATTAGGCATAACTCGACCACATATAAATAGATAGAATGCAGACATGCAGCCTTCAAAGCTTTAGATTCATAGTCCATATGAGAATATTCGTTTTGTATTGAGAAATCTACATACTGAAAAAAAATTCCAGGCATACGTCAAACGACAAAGGAAGTGATTCTTAGTTCTCTAAAAAAAACGGGGTAAAGAAGTCATCAACAAAACAGCTACGGACAATAACTGGCCTGTTCACACACATCACTAAGTTATCACTAAAATAAACTCGGAAACTGTGACTGTAGGTTCTGTTCGGATGATAAACAAACTGGCGAAACACATCCTCTGCGTTTGCGAGGATGAAAAAGGTTAATACACCATACACCTCGGTAAGAGATTTCTGAACCTTCACGAAATCAGGGTTCTGGTCAGACAGAAGCCTGGGTATTAAATATTAGTAAGGTAAGGTCAGAGTGTAGAGAGGCGGTGGTGCGTACTTCTGCCTTAACGAACCCTTAATTATCTAATGTAATCTAAACTCGATGGGGAGAGGTTTGGATCCAATATTAACTGCTGTCCCAGAAATGTCTGTGATTTACTTTTAAGTTATAACTCTATCCCAAGACCAGTGCTTTTAAAGAAGTACGTACCATAACTACTCTTAAAATTATTTATTTTGTATTTGTTGTTTTATTAATCAGTCCAACGTCTAAATAACTTATTTCATTTTTTTTCAAAATGCGAATTAATTTGACTAAAATAAATAAATAACGACAAAAATTAAAAATTATAATACGTAAACAATTGTTACGTAAACAAAAATCTTAAGATGAAATTCGAATAAAAGGATTTAAAAAAAGAAATATTTTTAATTTCCGTTCAAGTAAAAACTTTTAATAGAAAAGAAACAAAATTAAAACTTGATTTCAAAAATATAATAAAAAAGAAAAAAAACGAAACGCGAAGGATATAAATAAAGTTTTATAGAAAATTTATGCTAACAAAACATAAAATTGCAATTTATGAGAATTTTTTTTTATTATTATATAAAATTCTATTTAAATTCTATTTTAAGAGCGTTTTCGTGTTAGTTATCTTCTGTTGATTAAATAGTTCTTTTAAAAATAAGATTTTCTATTTTAAGTTATTTTTCTTTTTTTTTTTTATACTGAAATTGCATTAAGATTTTTTATCAGCTTCCATTTTTCTATATTAATTTAATAGCCATTGAAAAAAAAAAACTGAACGAATTATAAATTGAAGGTTAATATTATTAGTAGATATCGTTAGTTATAGTGGAAGGATAGCAAAATAGAATATAAATTTTGTCAGTATTGATATAAAAAATTAATTAAAAATTCAATTTTTTTCCAGAATAATTTTATAGATCGTACTTGGAAGTGGTTGTAGAAATTTTATTATATAAAATTTATTGTTAGTAAAGTGTCTTAATCCAATTTCAATGGTGGATTTATATAGCGTATTGAAAAAATTAGTCTTAATATTTTTTTTTTTGCAATTTCTTATGCTATATTTAATAAAATTGATTAAAAAAGAGATTATTTTTCAGTCTTCTTTGATTATGTAATGGTATAGTTGTACAACAAGGATCAAGGATTTTGATTTAGATTCAGTTTTATAACTTTATATCTGAAATTAAGAAGCCTTTTGCCCTCGAAACAATTATTATCAATTTTGTAGAACAATAATTTAAAACTATATGCCGAAACACATCCAAAAAGTAGAAAAATAATTATTTTAGCTGTAATGCGTCTCATCTTGATTCTAAGGTTACATATATAGTGCTGCTATGATTGGTACTACCACGCTGTGCTATACATAGAAAAATGTAACATAACACAGCGAGCACCCCTCATAGCATCACTCGTGCGATGTGCCGTAAGACTGAGATTCAAAATGAGACGTATTAGAGCTAAGATTAACATTTTTCTATATTTGTTAGTTGTGTTAGACATATAATTTCAAATCATGCTTCCAAAAAATTGATAATCATCTGAATTATTTCTATTGAGAGTGCAGAACTTTCTCTATCTAATTTGGTTTGATGCAGTTCATGTTATACGACTTTCTTAGTTCGTGGAGTACTGCTCATTAAAAAGTGTTCTTTATTCATCAAAGTGATTCTATTTTACTATAGAGCACTCATCTACTATTGTTTCTTAGGATTCTACTCTAGAAATGACTGATTATTATTGATTCCAAAACAATTACTAATTTATATCTACATGTTTTGTATTAGTTAATTCAGTATAAGTTCGTAGTTCGTTCCAGAAACTTCTGATTATTATTTAAAGACTTGATATTTATCCATAGCTGGTTTTACGCCAGCAATCACTTTACAAAATCAGAGATGATTTCATAAAATTATTCACAATTTTTGATTTAGTTCTTATTGTTATTTGGAATCATCGCGTGATAGATCCTATAAATTTGTTGATTGTATTAGTTTTTACCTGTCAGCTGTCACTATTCGTTTTGATGGAGTTTGCTGATTATTTAATACAACTCAAATTTCCGTGTTGTACTTCGGAAATTTGAACTATGCTAATAATATTCGTAAGATCACTCTTCTTGTTAAATTTCATATAAAATATATTTATCGTATTAGTTCACTATTTGTCCTGGTAGTTACCAGTATTTGCTTTTGAAAATTAGAGCACATTCAATACTGTCAAATCTGTTTAATATTTCCCGAAAATGTTTAAATATATATTTTAGTTTGACCAATAAAAAATAATTTAAATTTTTATTTTATTATTTAATTTAATATTTTCGAAAGTTCAATATGCCAAGACCTAAAAGGAACATCATCAGATCATCCAGGATGTCTTTATATACTTATGAACATCATATTTATAAAATTTATTGTTTTATAAAGAGTTTTTACTAGTATTAAAAACAATCTAGATAGAAAATCAACTATTAAAAACTTGTATAATTAAGTTATACGCGCTTATCCCTGCTAACAAAAACACACAACAACAACAAAAAAATAAAACTTTTCAAACTTCTAAATTTACTTATGTATATACAAAATTTTTATATTTTCGAGTTCAGTGGTTCTCAAGTAGTTAAGTTAGTTTTCTTTAGTTGATTTTTGTTGTTGTTATATTATTGCTGGTAAGAAAACTTTCTGTTTTTACAGGTTTTTTTAAGCCATATAAAAAGAAAATCCTTTTTAATACGTTTTATCCGTCTGTCTGTTCGTTTTAAATTCAATCAAATGGTTTATATATGCTATAATAAAAGTTGTCTTAAAACTCTTAAAAAACCACGTTTTAAATATACTACAATTTGATATCAGAAACGATATATATTTAAAAATTAGCCAATAGATGGCGTTTTTCTATCACTTTCTCTGTTTGCTTTTCTATTTGTATGTACGTCTGTCCATTATAAACTTTTTCAAGTGATTAGTGTAAAAGCTACAACGATTTTATATCAGACAGTGTTTTTTATTTTGATAGTTTAGATCAAATTAAAAAATCAGCCATTAGGTGGCGCTTTTAAATCGTTTCTATTGTAAAGAGACTTTTCATTTTTATATAGTAATTATTCATCAAAATTTGTGTTGAATTCGCATTGGAAACGTAATGGACAGTAGAATCAAATAGCACACACTATAATTTAAGAATTTCTCACTAGGGTGCACTTCATTATAAAATTGTGTTTTTTTTATATTTCGAATTTGAATTGTAATTTATCATTTATATTGTAAAACTCTTTTACAGAAATAGTTAAGACCGTTGGAAAAATATAATGAATGTAGCGATAATAAAAGTGTTTGCCACTAGATGGCGCTGCATACGGAAAGGTTATTAATACAGTAAAGCCTGTGATTCGACGGTTAAGTAGACTGAACATCACATAGTTACCGATCGCAATCGATTAAACCACAATATATTTTGTTAGTTTTGAAACAGTCAAATTTCATTTCTTTTGACATTTCCTTCAGTTTGGATTCGCAAAATTACAATCGTTCCAAACTCTTTCGATTCGTTTCCGACCTATGTGTCTACTCAATCAATTTCCCATATAAAATATATGGAGACGTCAAATTTGAACTTTGCGAATGGAATCGAAACTGAAACGATCGAAACAATGTAGCCCAGGCTTAAATGTTTACGAAAAAATATTGGAAAAGTATAATAATAAATATAATATTACTAGTTAATGGCAACGGTATTGCACATTTCTTCCACTAGATGTCGTTTATAACTAATTATTCATATATTACACAAAAAATGTGTAATTCATATTCAACTTTCGGTATTCAAAATTATAAAACTACTGCACAAGCATTTCTGCTGTGCTGGCTACGTTTTTTATAGTAGATATGCGTTCATTAAGTTAATTAACAAGACATTGTGTTGAAAATCGGTTTTTATATTCTGCTTAATGTTTTGAATTAATATATAAAATAGCTTCTTCAAACAAACAAACAAAAAAAAAGTGCAAAGCTCTGCAGGAAAAAGGATTTACAGACACTAACACAAGACACAAATTATATTAATGATAAAAATCTTTTATATAAAATATAATTTTTATATAATTAGTTAAAGTTTTTTTTTGTTGTGAAATTAACTTGAAAGTTCCTTGAAAGGATGAATAAACTTTACGAATATTATTTAGTGTTTTTTTTGTATTTTTGTTTTGTTAATTATATATTTTATTATAAATTTCATAGTTTTTTTTTTTTTTTTGTAATTTGCTAAAAATGAAAATTTTAATAAATTTTCACAATTAAAACCATTAAGGTGGCTGGGTTTTCATCTGAATTGATTCATTTTACTAAGTTGAAATGGATTTTTTGTTTTATTCAATTTGCTGCTATATAGTAAAAGATTTATTAGAAAAGTTTATTTCAAGATTCATCACAAAAATTAACTTTTGTATATATTTTATGTAAAATTTTAAATGATTAAATGGTGTAGAAATAAAATTTTATTTTGTGATAATTATATTTGAAAAGTTTTTATTATTTATTTTAATTTTGAATGTTCATATAAAATTTATAATTTATGCTGATTATTAGCAAAATTGGATGAAAAGATAGTATATTTTTTCCCGTGGGTAATTAATTTGAATATTTCATAATTTATAAATTTATGTTCAAGTATCGAGAAAATTCATTGGATGAAATTTTAAATCATAACTAACAATTCTTTTTCTTTATTATATATTAAATCGATTGCTAATTTTGTTATAAGTTTCCGGATGTATAAGCAAATACGGACATTGACCAAAAAAGAGATTGATTTAATTTGACTAATAGAGTAAACCACTATTAGTCATAATCACTGCAACAGTAGCCATTATTTCCTTTTTATAATTATGCTTCAGTATCCAGACCTGTACTGTCGATAAATCAGCTGCTTAAGTAACCAGGGACCACGATTCTGATGGTGTATTTATGTAACTACCTTGGTAACGTAGCTGTTTTCGTGCTAGCGCATCCGATTCAAATAGTATGCGTTCTGCAGTCTTATCTGTATCTTCACAGAATTTGCACACTTGGTCTTCCCATAGTCGAAGTCTGTGTAGATGTTTGTTAATTGTCCCTAGTGTCCTGACTTCCTACCTACTAATTTTAAGCATTTTCGTAGCTCATTTTTTAAATAAGGAATGGAAAAAGTGAACGAAGAAGATATCAACATCTTCGAATGCCTCATACCTACTTGCCTGTTCCAACAATTTTGTTGGAATCGCGCGGTTTGATATTTTTGAAACGACATAAGGTAACAGCGTGATACAACCGCAGATTGGCTCTGGTTCTGAGAATATATCACATACGTCTTGAATTTCCTCTTCTTCGCTTCCTTCAAATACTACATGAGCTGGAATCCATAGAATACTATTACTCTGTTTTCCCTCTCTAAGATTATTAAGGTTTGAAGATAGTCCCATACAAGTTTTTATTAAATTTGAAATGAGTTCATAGCCTTAGGGTAACCTGTCTGTCTGAATATATTTAATAGATTTGTTGACGTATCTTCTTTTAAGGAAATGGTTGACGGATACTAGCACAAAATAAATTGAATAAAATTGAATATGTCCGCAGTTACAAAGTTGGAAAATATAAACTTTAGTGATTCTTTAAAAATATATTTTTGCGGTATCTGACGCTGATATCCATAACAATACTTAAACTTTCACAAAATTGTTATTTAACAAAATATTGTATTTGGATAGACTTAGACCACCAAACCGTATGTAACGTGTCCCGCAGCTGGTGTCCACTTAAAATATCAATTTTAACAATTGGTTAACAAAATTTATACACGATTTGTATTGGAAATACAGAATCGAACGAAATAGTCCACAATGACCTATAATGAATATTCCCTTAAAGGATTATCCTCAATTACAAAACTGTCTCATTTTTAATCATTTTAAATGTTTAATATTATTTGACCATCTTTTTTTAAAGAATTGTCTGAATTGTAATGAAATGAATTTTGTCTTGCACAAAAATGACATCGCATTTATTGACGTATATATTTACAAAAACTAATTAATTTTCTTAGAAACAAGAAAATTTTTTCAATAGCTTTGCAATAAAGAAAATCAACTTTTACATATTACCAAATTTCCTACTCTAATAAACTTTTCTTATATGAAAATATTTTCACAAAAAATCTACAGTTGCCAAAATATAATAATAAAAGAAAAACCTAATAATAATAAAAAGAAAACGAAATGGAAAAACCTTTTTAAAATTTTACATGGAAAACTTTAAAAACTGAATAATCGCATAAAATTGCATTTCAACAAAACTTTTCTTATATATAAAATATAAATTTATTTTCCAATAAAAAAATATCTCTTCTTTTCAATAAATTTCTTCCTTGAAAAAATAAAACTTTTAAAATTTCCTGTTTCCTTTTGGAAATTTGGATGGGGAGGAAAAGTTTTGTAAGAAAAAAAAAAACATCGAAAATTTAACATTTATTTTTATTTGCAATAATAATTTAGAAATTTGTACTTGGGAACAATTTATATAATATTTGGAAAATAAAAATTTAATTTTCGTTATTTAAAAAAAAAAATATGGCGGATATATAATAAATAAATAATTATTTCATATCTGAGCTTGGTCGGAACTCGGAACAGAGAATTAATTTAACACATTCTGTCACCGACTAACGTATACCTACTATAGAAGAAGCAAGAAGGTTCTGAATATTTTTTCTCAAACTTAGAAAAGGTCTAAATATGCAGTATTAAGATGCTATTCAATTTCTAGGGTAGACTCGTTTGAACTGAATGAATAACAATCTTTCAAGCCTCAGGTTATTACCAGGACAATGACAGCTTAGGAGACTTATCAATTTCGGCGCGATGTTTATCATTGTTTGAATTGAAATGAAGGCAAATCAGTTTATATTTATTGGCGATTAATATCGATCCCAGTAATATAGGTTTGGTTCTTCTGTTATTTTAATTAACATTACTTTACTCTGAGATTATTTTTTCAGAGTAAACAGTTCCCCGCTTAGAGCTTCCATTTTCCATAATACCGCTGCGATATTTTATTCCATTCCAATCGATGTTATATTATAAATCTTAGTAGTATATTGTCCATCTGCAAAAAAATTCTTCTGTCTACTTACATATTCCTGATGCATGGGAATTTTGGGCTAACAACTTTCCTTATTCCTTTTATGATTCTATTAAGCTTATTTTTGTTTGTACCGCCGATATATTCTTATTTTAGTCTCCTATAATTCTCGTTTTGATTCTGATAACTATAATAATCTTTTTCAATATTTGTTTATAATCTATTACAGTCCAGAAGTCTTTATCATTGATAGATTCGTCATATATATTTTCAATCATCTCTTGATAAATATCTGTAACTTCTGTAAGATTGAAGTTTCAAATATTCTGAATTTTGGTTGTGGTGCTGTGGATATATAGAAACTATTCTATTTCAAATCCTAATACGCTTTGTTGAACTGATTATATGCATCTAATTCTGAGTAAAAACATATTTCTAGCTACACCTATTAACAACATTGGCAACTCACATTTGAACTGTCAGTGGCAACTCACTTTTTATGTAAATTTTTACAAAAATTTGAATAATTTAGTATTTGTAACTAAATTTTGTTTATACTAAATTAATTTATTGAAATTATTGACTACCTGATTATATAGCTTGACTTAAAGAGAATATTGACAAATATTTTATTGTATAGTATCAAAAAATACCATTTACGTACGATTGATTTTAACGCTACCGATGTGGTCACACCTGTTGTAACTTTCTATAGTAATTACATGATCAAACGATTCATTTGTATAACTTGATTATATATTTTGATATTATCATGTTTATTTAAATAAATTAACACATTTTCAAATAAATAAATAAACTATCTCAGCGGTATTTAAAATAAACAAACCAATTTATTTAATTTTTTTTTTGATAAATTCTATACATTCCTGAAATATTTAATTTTCCTTTTTCATTTTTTTTTTTCTCTTTTTGGTTTTTGATAAATTACCATCAATTACAATTTTTTCATTTTCATTTCATTTTTTATTGTTTTGAATTTTCCGGGGAAAATAATTTCATTGTTGGTTAGCCACACATATATAAATTCAAACAAAAAGTATATAATCTAAACATTTTTGTTGTTTCTTTACACTTTGTTATAACGAAATCATCAACACCAAATTTAACCAACGTATAACACAAAAGTGTACCTTTTTTTTTAATAATTTTCCTGGGCTCTTTTTTTTTCTGTATAAATAATATTTTCTATTATAGAATTGTTTTGTTGGTGTAACACATTCCGTTCGTTAAACCTCCATATACGTTTTATGAAAAACAAAAAAAAAAACGGAATTATTATTTTATATATAAATACTCAACCCTATCATTTTCGATTGTACAATAATAATAAATTTCCCAGCACAATACAAATAATCATCAGTCATACGTATAATTTTATTTCTTTCATTTTCTTTTTTTTTTTTTACAACCGCACAACCATTAAAAAAAAGGGAACCATGGATAAAAAATTGCTTTTTTTTTTTTGTCTGACATAAAAGGAGCAAAACCGCATGTATAAACTGAAAATGGAAAAAAATGAAATTGTGGAAATAAAAATGAAAAGATAAAAGCCCAGGGTGTCCGGTTTAAAGGTATATTTTATTTTTCTGGAAAAGAATTATAGAAAACTTTCCAGTTCTCGTTTACGAATAAATATGACAACACATTTGACCTAGTTATGGCTAACAAACCTTCAGTACGGGATTGAAGCTACCGATCATGATTAAAGCTAGTAAGAGCCTGAATTTTCTCCGATTACAGTTGATTTGCCGAATCACCTTCCTCTAAAAACCTCTTATGCCGAACTTAAGAAAAAAAGAAGGGATTTATCCCAAACTAGTATAACGATTTGCTGGAACTCGCTATGCTATGTTGAGCATCGGGGAAATAGAAATTATTTTGATGGTTATAGCAAGTGATATCAATAATAATATCCTCACATGATTCCTTTGTTAAAATTACATCCATTCATCTATCCCACATTATTATCGAAGATCATGTATGTCTATAAAAATTACCTGTTTCTGTATCTCCCTTGTTAAAGTACAAACATGGCCTATTTCCGGATCATCCTTGTTAAATTACACCCATCTATTCATCTCATAATCTTATTGAAGATCTCTGCGTAATTAATTATTGAATAATACATCTTTCTTTATTGATCTGGTTGTACATCCTCTCAGAATAATATTAAATATACATTTTTGCAGCTCCGTAATCACATCATTTTTCTGCTGTAGAGTTGTGAATTTTGGAGTTTGGATGAGCACAGTAATTGGTTTTATAATAGCTTTGTAATAGAGACCTGCACAGTAAAGTATTGGAATTAATTTATATATTGGTACTATTATTCCATTAAAATTTTATAATCTTTGACCGACAAACTTTATATTTATCTGAAATTATCAATATTCTGCATTATATCATAACTAAGAGTTAGATAAGTCCAATAGAATAAGATAATGTATAGCTAATCAATGCCTTATTTCAAATATTGTTAAATAAAGCGAATCAATTTATATCAATCTATTGAATTGAACGAGATAATTTAGATTCACATGCTGAATCTGCTCCTTCTACAAGCTGCTGATATACTGTTGGTCAATAAAATGAAACGACATAACTTAATCAACACCAAATGAAAAAAGAAAATGCAAAATTCAAGGCGTACTAATAATTTTTATACTCCTTAATTTATCTTATCAATTAGGTCATTGTGCTAATAAAAATTCCCTTTTCATTGGTGACAGATTTTAGGTATAACAAATTTTAACAATAGAAAAATATGATATGACAAAAATTTTGATGGATCTAATAAAATATATTGTTTGTTATTATTTAAATGACCCTTCTCACAATAAAATTACTGATCCCAATCAAATTTCCTGAATATTTTTTATTTTGTAGGCACCTTAATATTTTCAGTGAATTTTCTTCGTGAATAATAATATAATATTTAATATAATAAAAATTTCGTTTTTTACACTTTGCTTTTTTTGGTTTTGGTGTCATGTATTTTTCTAACCATATCTCGCTTGGTATTACCCTAATAATTTTTGGCGCAATATTTTTTTTTGACGCGGTTATTTTTTTTTTTTTCGTTATGATTAAAGTCGTAAATATTTTATGATTATTCATATAAATAAACATATTTTTGAAACAAGGTAAATTTTACATTTTTTATGGTAAAACAAGGCAAATACAAAATATTTCACTACATCTAAATAAAAAAAATTATTTTTCCATATTTTTGATAAATTTAATTTTTCTATTTATTTGAAATGCACTTATGCAAATTTCTATACAAATTTCCAACTTTTATATTAGTATGAATGGTTTCAACAGCCTCGGTGGCGCAGTAGGCAGCGCGTAAGTCTCATAATCTTAAGGTCGTGAGTTCGATCCTCACCCGGGGCACAATTTTTTTATTTTAGTTTCACGACATTTTAATTTATTAGTTAAATTGATTTATGTTTTTGGTGTTTTTTTGTCAGTTTTTATCAGTGTTGTGGTCAGATTGTAAAGTTCATTCAAATTTGTAATGGAATTTATTAGAAACTTAATTAATATAATAAATAAAATTAATTTAAATTGATTTTTGTATTAAATATTTGTAATTTAGACAAATAATGAATATACCTTTGGCCAAGAACCAAGATTTGACTTCCATTACGTTGTAAATTTAAAAATAGATAATTTTTGTTTTGGAATTTTTACATAGTAATAATTATTAGATGTACATATAAATTATTACATTAACTATAATTAAACTATCCGTACCCCTATTCCAAAGTAAATTTAAATATAGTACGAAGTACCACTTATATATATTTTTAATTTAAAAATACGTCGTTGATGTCGAGTTGGAAACTGCAGATATTAAATTCATTCGAAAACGTTTTATGATTTCTACCAGCTAGAATA